>CM068376.1:215663387-216293387 GCA_034769895.1 Magicicada septendecula | reverse complement strand
TAGTACGTTCAATACGTAATACTGTACAGTGTATGCCCACTGTAATATAGCCTACGAGCCTCGTCTATGTGGATTACTGTGGATCCTATAACCCACGCAGTCCTCATCTATTTTTTTGAAATACCGTCGCATGCTCAAGCTATTCAGTTCCTTACAAATGCAGTCCCATCTGGCTAATTGATTCCAAATGTCCAGTGTCACAACGACGGAGTAATTCTTCGTACCTCCTTTCCACGCATACGTGATATTGTCTCTCTAACAATGTTTTTTTGTTCACCACTATATTAACTGCATCAAGTGTTGCACGACCCTTTATGACGCCAAACTGATGGCTCTACAGACAATGGTCCATAACGTTTTGCAATCTGATGTATCAAATATGCTATAAAGTGTTGTCCCTCGTGTGTTGTCCCAAAATGCTTAGTAAATGATTAGAAGGTGGTTCAGAGGAGGATTTTTACACGTCTGTAATTGAGTCATCCGCAATACTTCAATTCTGTGATTCCGGAAAGATTAAGGTATGAATTATACTCGTCAATAAACACATCCATTATAGCACCAATGGCAGTTTTGACGGTGATATTAGGGATTCCATTTGATCCGGATGCCTTGTTTGTTCCCAACCTACTACAAGCTTTAATCACTTCTTCGATGGAAAAATTGGGATAATTTCCTCGTCTACCGTTACTGACATGATGTAGTTTATATCATGGGCACACTTGTTAAGAACCATTAGGTATTTAAGTATCTTTTGCTACATTATTATCACGGCGACAAATAAAGTGAATTCAACAACTAAAAACAAGTATGTTGTTGATTTCCTAAAGTAACGTAATCACTTCTTAGATAACAAAGTATTGCATAATGAACTGCTTAAAGAACTTAGGACAGTACATATACGAACTTTCTACAAGGTTGGAGACACAATTGAAGCGCCATCGTAAACCTTTCACTGCGCCCTATATAATGCGAGCATGCGAGGTGAGTTGTTTAAAAAGTAAAATTTTTCCAATTATTTTCTGCGTCTAAATTTTCACAGATACGTGATAAATGTTCTTTGTGCTTGGTTTTTGTTAAGGAAACTTAATAACTTTAGTTATTTACGTTGTTTATTGTGTGTGTCTGTATTGGATTACTGTGGTTACGAGGTAGAATTATAGAATTACGTGTGATTTGGTTAAATATATGTAATAAACTACACATGGCTTACTGTCTCTGTTTTCAATTGATTTCTACTATACTAAAGACAGTTTTATAAAATATCATTTTGTTTAGCAAACACACAATTACGTGTGAATAGCTTCATATATCTATTTTAGCACAAGAAATGTTCAGCAAGTTAAAGAAGGAAATCTTTTCTACATTTGGGAATATGCCTTAAAAATGGCTAAATTCAATAATGTGTATTCTCACGCGCACGTGAGTGGATGTGTATGAGATAGAGAAAGTGACAATGATTGTATTTGAATACTTGAGTACGCTCTTGCGCGCGTTTGAGAGTGTATTATCGCAAACAGTGAAAGAGAAGAGAAAGTTTATTAGAAGACAACGCAAAGTAATCGGCTTAGAACTGTCAAGGGATTTTAGTTTTACTTTGCCTGAAGTGGAATTTATTGTGCTGTAGACGCAAATACGTAAGGAGGTACTGTACCGTAGCTCCTCCAAACGAGCGTCACGCTCCATTGTGAATTCCCTTTGTTCTCTCACTGTGACTCAAACATACCTGTAAACGAGAATACGCAAGCACGCTTTTGAATATATTAATTTCGTGACGAATTTTGGTACAAATATCCGAATTAAAATATGTAAATTTTTTCGTTAACTATGACCTGTGTTGTAGCTACTGTTCTCTACATTCATAATTAACATTTTTCTTCATATAAGTGTCCTATGACCATCATTTTATAGAGCAACTGTCGTTCCCATCCCCTGTTTGTCATGACCTTATATTTGTCTCCTAGCCAAAGACAAATTAGTTTCATAATTTATCACCTCCATTATAGACTCGTTTGTAATTTCTGCACACACACTATATCCTTTGCGATAATTAAATCTGTGTCGTTGAAATATATATATTACTTTAATATTTATAACTAAATTTACCTCAAGATATACTTTTTTTCCCAATTAGGAACATGTTTCGAGAGTTCCTGTTCTCTCATCTTCAGCCTTCGCCAACTTCTAATAAAACCGAAGACTTCATCAACAATAATAAATGCGAACAACTAGATAAAAACCCAACAGAAAACTATCTTAAACAAACAATAAAACTAATAAAAACAAATAAAAACATAGACATATATATAAACAATAATCCAGAACCACCTAAAATGAGCAGCCTAATAAAAATACACAAATTAAACAACCCAATACGTCCATTAATCAATTTCAAAAAAGCTCCTACATACAAAATAGCAAAAATAATAGCACAAAAACTAAAAAGTAACCATCTAACAAATAACCATCATAACATAAAAAATACATACGAATTAATAGACAAACTAAAAATAATAAATATAAATGAAAATACATTTTTCACATCATATGACATAACAAACATGTACACTAATATCCCAGTAGAAGAAACAATTGACATAATAATAAACAAACTTATAGAACAAAATGAAAACAAACAATATATAACCGAAATAAAAAATAGTCTCCAACTAATACTAAAACAAAATTACTTTGAATTTAATAGCAAAATTTATCAACAGAAAGAAGGTTTAGCAATGGGATCACCATTATCAAGCATAATAGCAGAAATATTCCTACAACACATAGACACCAAAATACAAAATATCATAAAAACACATGACCCAGATGGCATATGGATAAGATATGTAGATGATGGACTATATGTATCAAATAACAAAAACACAAATGCAGAGAACATACTGAAACAAATCAATAACATACATCCCAAAATACAATTCACAGAACAAAAAGAAAAACATAACAAAATCAACTATTTAGACATAACCATCACAAGATACAACAAACACATACAATATACAATATATAGAAAACCAACTTTCACTAACATCATTATACCTAACCATTCTGACCACCCACCACAACATAAAATGGCAGCATTTTATTCGTTATTTAACAGAATGTACAAAATACCTCTAAACAAACAAGAAACTGACAAAGAAAGAAATATAGTATACCAAATTGGTTATGCAAATGGATACAATAAAAATACTATGATCAAAATAGAAAATAAAATCAAATACAAAATAAAAACTGAACAACTAAGAATTAATCAAACTGAACAACACATAAATAATAACAACAACAAAAAATGGGCCACATTCACATATATAAATAATAAAATGACAAAACTAACAAAACTATTTAAAAACACAGATATAAAAATAGCATACAAAACTAATAAAAATAAATTACAAAATCTAAATAGCTCACACAACAAAGATAATACAACAACCAACGGTATATACAAAATTGAATGCCAAGATTGCAATAAATGTTATATAGGACAAACAAAAAAACAGCTGAAAAAACGTTATTTTGAACACCTAAATGCATAGAAAAAACCAAATATATATAAATCCAATTTAGCCACACATGCAATAAACACAGGACATGAATTCCCAGACATAACCAATGTAACACTAATAAAACATATACCACACAAAGGCACCATAATGAACATTTGGGAAAATTTACAGATTTACAAACATAAAACACAAAACAAACTAATACCAGAACAAATACAGGTCAATACAAAACATGACACAATATTCAAGGCACTCAACATCGAAAATACACAAAATACAGAAACAGATACCACAACCACACACAATAATGCAACTTTGGAAGACCAAAGACCAACAAACTACCTTAATAACATCCAGAAGCCAACACACAAATACTTCACCAGAAACAAGATGGCGAAGGCTGAAGATGAGAGAACAGGAACTCTCGAAACATGTTCCTAATTGGGAAAAAAAGTATATCTTGAGGTAAATTTAGTTATAAATATTAAAGTATTATATACATCAAGAAACGGACTGTAGCAGAAAGTGAATGAAATATATATATATATATATATAATGTTCTGTTTACCTAGATACAAGAACAAGCTTAGACTATTACAAAACAGAAATAGAAATGTTACGTAGGTTTGCCGAGAAGATTAATACTAAATTTACGATCGTGTGAAATTGTCAGGATACAAGAGCAATAGGTTACATTTGTTATCAGATTATTACAAGTTGCTGGTGTTAGGTCAAAATAGAGAAATGGTTGTAATAATTGAAAGCGAGATAACTAAAAGATTTATAACCGTTTATTTATAATACGAGATAACCGTTTTCGTAGAGAAATAATTACGTAAAAAAAGGAAGTAAGGATCATTGTCTGAAATTCAGATATACAATGAATGACTGTTTGTCTGTTATTACCCCGTTTCAATAAAAAGATTTTATGACGCAAATATAATACAATAGGATTGGATTTCACGGATCAGTTTTAGAGCTGTTAATAATCGACTCCATTCCATTTGATGGTCTTGCATTTGTTGTATTAACACATCCGTATAAACCTATTTAATTTAGCTAGCACAGTAAGCGATGATCATAAGTGGTTTTTTTTGGAAAGACAGTGAAGCCGTTCAAAATGCTCGTTTCATTTACTAAAATGTTTTATGTCTAGTCTTTGTATTATGAAGTGTTTAAAATCTTATTTTAACTAGAATAGTTAACATTGTCGTTAACATGATTTTGTTACTATAGGGCTAATTCTTATTCACAGAATAAATGTCTTTTTAAGTCCGACATCAAGACTAAAGTCAGTCTACGTTGTGCAAAAACGAGTCACAATTTACGAAAATTACAATTAATATATCAGCCAGTCGTATCTTACTGTTGGCAAAGAGTAGAGTGGAAGACTTTGCAGATGCATTCGGAACCGACAAGTGCCTCTTACTTTAACAGGGCACAAATAATTGTAAATATAAATATCATGTGTTGCAGAATAGAGTATATTTTGTATTTACTAACTAATTTTAACGAATAATGTTGATTGAATCTGTTAACAATTTTTTGTAAGTAATAATGCCATTGAACTGAACTTTCCTTTAAACAATTAAAAGTCATAAAAATTTGATACAAGCAGAATGTATGCTAAGTTTATCACTCATTACCAATATTTTTCACTCACATTTTATGCAGAAATATTTATTTATTAAAATTTGTATAAGAAGCAGCAATAAAAAGATAATGAAGTTTCTTTTCTGTCTTTCATCTCCGTCAAAGTATTTTTCATAACTACGACTCCGAAAGCTGGCTAACGTTCTAAAATTATATTATTGAAATATTTTATTTTCTTACCAAACGTCAATAAAATTACATTTTATGCTAGCGTGAAACAATAAATATGACAATACTTTATCATTTTTGAAATTCTTTTGAATGATAAAATGTTTAATTTAATTGAACGGTAGCCTTAAACTTACTTAAACAATCCCGGTAGAGCCGAAACAATATAGACAGATGTATTGAAATGTCAGTAGCATTTTTCGCATAACAGCTACTACTACTACTACTACTACTACTACTACTACTACTACTACTAATACTACTACTACTACTACTCCACGACGCTACAGCTCATGAAGAGCCCTGGCTTCCAGAACGACGTGCCTCCACTACTGTCTATCCTATGCGACTCTTTGCCATTTCTGACCTTTGTCTTCTCAATTTTCATCTACATCGTCCACCCATCTTCTTCTTGGCCTACCTCTTGCTCTTCTTCCTCCTGGTCCTCCAGTGAATACGGGTTTGTAAATCTGGACCTTGGAGGTTCTAGAAATATTTTTGGACTTTAGGGTAGACAGCAGAGAACTGTCTCTTGGAAGAAAGAGACGTCCTTGTGAAAGATAATGCTCCCTTCCTTCAAATTCGGTCTCGTGTGATCGAACATGAAGTTCCCAGGAATACGAGTCTTCCGCTCAACCGCTAGTTTTGCTGGAATCACTGCCGTTGCGTCATGTATTGATGACCTAAACAACACTGGATGATCCAAGTCTGTTTAGTTCTCGTCAACAAGGACTTGCGTAACTTCATCTTCAGCAACTTTTCTCGCGGGCGCTTCTATTAACTCACGAACAAACAAGGGGGTTTTCTTGACACCCATAGTTGGCTTTCCAGTCACTTCTTTTGCCGTTTCACGTATTTGTACTTCCTCTGCTAGTTCTTCTTCCATTTCTGCCTGGAATAGGAAAGGTTCCTCTTGACCAGACCTGTTGACTTCTTCTTCGGCTAATGCTACTTGATTGAATGGTTGGCAGACCCTGACATTTTAGCCCTGCAAAGCTTTATCTTCTCTTGGCCAAACTTCAGGACTTTATCTCTTAAGTCCACAACGAATCCGTAGGCATTCATAATGTCCGTGCCAAGAATCACTTCATCGACAATGTCTGCAACGAGCATTTGGTGGCTAAACTCGAGAAGACCCAGGTGTACAAGTACGTCTGTCTTTCCTAACACATTGACATCATCCACATCTTCCAGTCACAGTCTGTATTGTACAAGAGCTAATTTGAGGCTGGCGGTTGGCAACTAAGTCAGGGCGCACGATGGACACTGTTGCGCCCGTGTCAACTGTAAATGCTGCAGGTTTGGCTTTAATGAATCCTTTGACATTAAGTTTACCAGTGGTTTTATGAATCGTGGAGACTTTGTGCAGTTCCGTATCTTTACATCTCCAATTCGTGCATTCACGCTCTTCTCTCCGATTTTTCGTCTGCCAACAATCTGCTTGTAGATGGCCACTTTTCCCACAGTTGTAACACTTTGGTCTTCTGTCTTTATCCTTTGCTTCGAAAGATCGTTGTGGCGCTGCTGACTTCTTAAACTGTTGTTCTTGAATTGTCTCTTTATTCTGTCCGTTATGACGATACTGTGATGTTGGATCCATTTGGCTACAACGTGATGGCATACTTTGATTAATGTAGGTCGCCGAATTGGCAGCTTCAAAACGGAGAGCATGAACAAGAGCGTCTGATTAATTATCATACCGTGCCAGTTTTAACACTTGTTGTAATTGACTATCTCTGATACCGTCAATAAACATAATGAGAGAAATCCACTTTCGGAAGTCCTCCGATTCTTCGGGATAAGCCAATCTCGTCAGTCGGTCGACATTCGCTTCAAATTCTTGAAGGCTTTCCCCTGAACGCTGTCGCCTCTCTTTAAGTTGTTCACGGTACACTTCACACAAATACTGGTCACCGTACCGTAATTCCAGAGCTTTAGTTAATTCGGCATAGACATTCTGACTGTTAGATAGCACTTTCTGTATTAGTTCTGCTGCAGGCCCTTTTAAATCAAGAATTAGTGAAAGTCCTTTCTCTTCTTCCGTCCATTTATTTAAGCGAGCTGCAGCTTCAAATTGGCGAACATAAGTTGCTTAACGAGTGCTTCCATCAAACGTTGGGGCCTTTGCGTATACTGGCCCTACGACAGTTTGATTTCTCTGATATTTTGAATCTTCATCAGCATTTATTAATGGTCTGTCTTTATGAACTATTTCTTTCATTAAATGCTGGACTTCCTTTTTAATTTGTTTTATTGAGTTTGTAATAGAATCTTCTAAACTTGACATATTTGTTTTCATAGTTGACACAGATTTTTCTATTTCAGATATTTTGTCAACTTGTTTGTTCAGCTCACATCGTAACAGGACGAATTTTGCAGTGATATCGTCCTGTACGAACGCCTTCATTTCGTCTGACTGACGACTAAATTCTTTTTTTTTGTTGTTCCTGTCTTTGCCGTAGCATTGCTCGAAATGGTTCTATTATCTGACTGGTATCCATTTTGTTTTTAGCAACTACCACTAATACCACTCTTCTACGAAGTGTTCACTGTTTCCACTGTTAACCGTTCTATCCCACGTCTGACACCACTGTTACGACGGGCTACGTGATCGTCGTAGGTACAGTAGAAAAGGAAATACAAGACACCAATTAAGTCACTAATTACCAGCTTTAATTTTCACAGTTAAACAGTTCGCAATTAACAAAACAGTCTCTTACAACAAATCAAATAAAAATCGTTCACATTCACAATAACAATATCTACTAATAGAGTCTTGCACAATTATAAAACACATAAACAATAATTCTTCACTTTGACAAGCACTCAATCAGAGCCGTATTAGAGGTTTTGGTGATGGGAGGTCGTCGGTAAACCGAGCTCAGAGCCCGCCGTTCTGTGATTCCGTATGGTTTGAGTTTGTTTGTGTCTGTCGTCAGCAGACCGGCTGTGCGTAAGTCAGTAATGGTCTTATGCATGTAGTGTAGATCCTGCTGAGTAGTTCACTGGAGCGGGTCGTTTATGCTTAGTGTACGTAGTGATCGGATACTGGCCCGTGCTTGGTCATTGGTTATCTTGATGTGCTGTCGCCAGGTCAGTGTGGTGTCAAGGGTGACTCCAAGGTGTTTGCAGTCACGCATCGGAATTATGTGTGAAAGGCCAGCACGGACTGGAGTTTGGAAGAAGTGTCTCATGTTACGTCCTGTGCGGTTGAAAACGCAAAGTTGGGTTTTGTCCGTGTTTACTGAGATTCTCCATGTGTTGCAGTATTCAACGAATGTCTGCAACATTTCCTGTAGTTGTGAGATGGTTCGCTGGTGATGTCTATGAGAGACCCAAGAGGCAGTATCATCTGCATATTGGGGAGCCCTGCTGATGGGTATGTTAGCTGCGGAGGGGGGAGGGGTGTCTTTAGTAAAGATAATATAGAGTAGCGGGCTAATGGCTGAGTCCTGGGGAACACCAGGTTGTATTTGGAATGGTGCCGAGAGATGCTGGCTAACTCGGACTTGTGTCGTTCGGCCATCCAGGAACTGTGATGGCCATTTTATGATGTTTTCGGGGGAAGTGACACCCGAAGGTTTTAAATCCGAGGCCATTATGCCAGACAGAGTCGAATGCTTTTTGTATGTCAAGAAGCGCTATGATGGTTGGGATGTCTGTGGTATGAGTTCTCCTGGATGGTGCTGATCACACTGACCAGCTGGTCATAGATATTGTACCCAGGGCGGAAACCTCCCTGCGTACTGGGTAGGACGTCGTGATTTCTGAAATGTAGATGAATTCGGCGACTAGTACTTTTTCATAAAACCTGGAGATTGCGGGAATGAGCGATATGGGCCTTTAATTTGAAGCAAGTCTGGCAGATTTTGATGGTTTGGGAAACATCAGGACATGGGCATGTTTCAAAGCTTGAGGTACGTATCCTAACTATAGACTAGTTGCATATAGCTGAGATAGGGTGTCAAGAGCTGTCTGGGAGTGCTTTTAAGACTTTGTTGGGAATGCCGTCTGGACCTGGTGCTGAGTTACGGCATTGTGGGAGCTTATACTTAATGTCGTCTGCTGTTATTGGCTGCTCCAGTGGATGTTCGTAAGTGCCTGTGAGTCTGTTGTCAGGTCGGAAAAGTTCTCTGTGTGTGTGTGGATGAAATTGTTTATAGTGTGTTCAGCGACTGCGTCAAAGTCGGGGCTGGTCGGATAGTATGTACCGACTGGAGCGTATCCCGGAAGGCGGCCGCCTTTTCGCTATCGCTAACGACCAGACTGTCGCCCACCAGGATAAGGGTAGCTGGTTTGGGAGGGTTGTGGAAGCGCTTTACTTTCTTCCAGAACTGTATGAGATACAGAGGCTGTCGAGCCGCGTGGTCCGGTGACCTCTGATGGCGGATTTCACTTCGTTCGTGAACCTTCTGTATTCCGATTGGAGCAGCTCGTTTTGCCGGCCTTTATTCAAGAGTCGGCGAATCCAGCTTTTCCTACGGATCAGTACAAGTATTGGGGGGGGGTAGTCTTTGTTGGGAATATTTGATTTGTTTTACTGGTATGGCAATAGCTATATTATTGTGTTGTAGTTGTCAGTTTCGACCGGTATGGATAGGGGTGGAAGGAGCGGCGAGAGCAAGGAAGCAACAGAGTGTGAAAAGAGTCGCCAATCTGCAGCGTAGTAGTCAGTGACGGCCACTTTGCGGGGTTCTAGGGACTGGTATTGAACGTGGCCGTAGGCAACGGTAAACAGAAAGGGGACGTGATCGGAACCCAAGTCCGGTCCTGGACGAATCTCTTGAATTCTCCGGGTGATATCAGCTGAGGTTATCAGCTTATCGGGGCTGGTGGGTAGATGCGCCGGGTTGGATGGCTGGCGGGTGGGTGGGGTACAATGTAGCCGCAGACCTGACGTATTCAACAGCCTGAGTAACATAGTACCTTTGGCGTTTTTCGATAGGTGTCCGAATTGATGATGATGTGCATTTAGGTCAGCTGCTAAGACCAGTCTGGGGTATGAGGTGGCCAGATGATGCAGGAAGTCGACGTCTAGTGCGGCATTAGGCGGGCTGTAGTACATTGCTATGAAGAGGAGTGGGGAGTTGCTGAAACTGAGCTTGACCAGACTGACGTTCTGGGCTGTGCGTCGCAGAGACGAACCGCTCGGTATCTGAGTTCCGTGCTACCTTCTGGAGCTCCTGCCTCGTGGCCCTGCCCAAGTAGGGCGTGTGCTCTATAGCAGGCCGATTCTCGGCTGTTGTGCTAGCCTACACTAGCGCAATATACACCGAGGGCGTTTCCACGAATCACCTGGACGATACGGTACCTGCCCAGCCCAGCCACAAGAGGATTGTCTGGGAACCTCGCCGCACGTGCATAAAATTTGCGTGCAAGCCGCCTGAATGTTTCGTCTAAGGAGCGGAGCCAAGTCCTCTCCTTAGAAGGCGTGATGAGAAGCGGCGGGGGACTTTGGCCGCTAGCCGAAGACCCCTGTCGAGGACGCTCTGCAACTTCTTTTTATGCATTGCGGCGAGGTAACCCCAGACCGGGCAAGCGTAGGTAATGACCGGCAGCAAATACGCGCCGACGATCATCCCAATTTCCTGGTCATGGCTGAGCTGATCAGGAGTGGAGACAGTAAGCTCAGACGAGCGGATGCTCGCTTGTGAACTGTCTGAGCGTGGGTACACCAGGTGAGCCGAGGTGTAATCCGAGGCCCCTCGGTCGAGGTGTAATCCGAGGTACTTAACCTCGTTGGACCAGCGCAAGTACGTTATGCCGATACGTAACTGCCTAAGAGAGTGCTTCCGTCGCTTCGAGAATTCGACGGCTACACTCTTGGTAGCGTTGAGTTGCACTCTCCAACTTTCAGTCCAGTCCCCGAGCGTGTCGAGCTGGCGCTGCAGTCGTAAGACGGCTTTTTCTACATGACGATCGGCCATAAATACGGCCGTGTCGTCCGCAAAGAGGGCCACCTGGACTCCAGGCTGTCTCGGCAGAGCTTGACCAGAGCATATAGCATGTAGCACTGTGGTAGCGGGGCGTCTTTACACCCGGTGCATGACTGCAGCATCTGGGTCGAGCCCAATAGCTGCCTGTGGATATACGTAGTTCTGGTTCATTCGACAGGTAACCTAGAAAAAACAGGAATGGACAACCGCCAACCAGTTAACTGAGAAGGCGGGGGAGAAAGGTTTTTAAATTTTTATTTATTTTAATATTTCAGCAATCAGTGGGCACTGCCGCATGAACGGGTTCAGGTGACAGATGTCACCCGTACTCAGTCCCGCGTGCAGACGCCGTGAGGCGTCGGTCGCTCCCCGCGAGGCGGAGAGCCTCCGTGCCAGTGATAGCGCGTAGCAGCGGCATTCAGTGCGGTCGGCATACTAGGAAGGGAGGAAGGAAACAGCTTTGCAGGTAAATTCTGGGGCATGGGCAGATAGTGAATATGCAAATTGAGGTTTAAGCAGTTTACTTAAACTTATGGCGGGTCATTGAGAATCGTCCGAGGGCGTTTGACCCGGACAGGGGGAGGTGGTTGCGTGGTGCTGATGGCCCTGAGGTAAGGGAAGGAAGAGGTCTCAGCTGCGGCAAAGAGAGTCGCAGCTAATGACCAGACAAAGGCTGAGAGAGCAGGAACTCGTAGACCTCCTCGAATTACACTGTTTCTAACAAACCAAGGAGATCCCGACAAGGAACGGAGGGTTCTGGATTGGAAACTTTCCAGCCTACGCCTGTTGGTGGCGGAGGCAAGTGACCACCAAACAGGTGCCGCATAGGTCAATACAGACCGGAGAAACAACAGATAGAGGGTAACTTTCGTGCGCAGCGCCAGGGGGCTGCGGCACGCGAGGTATGGGTAAAGTTTGGCTCGGACGCCGCGAGCCTTGGCAAGGGTTTCCGTCACGTGGTGTTGAAGCAAAGGCGACGATCTAGCCGAACGCCTAGATACTTCACCGACTCTTTGTAGGCGATAGGCCTCCCTTCTAGGGAGAGGGGCATCGGGAGATGGACTTACGAGTGAAACAGATCGCCTCGGATTTCTCCGTATTGATCGTCACCCGCCATTTCCGTAGCCAGTCCGGAAGCTGGTCCAACTGACGCTACAGCTGTGTACTCGCAAAACGCGGGGACACAGAGCTGTAATGATACATTACATCGTCAGCGAGCAAAGACAACGTGACTCCGGGCAAGATAGGCAGGTCGTTCGTGTACACAAGGTACAGAACGGGGCCGAGGACAGATACCTGAGTTACGCCGGCGGCGACGGGACGAACTGCAGAGCAGGTTCCGTCGACGCTCACCCTGAAGGTTCGGTCGCTGAGATACGACCGGAGGAAAAACACTATGGACGATGGTAAGGGGGAGTTGGCAAGTTTGAAGAGAAGACCTTCGTGCCAGACATTATCGAAGGCCTTGCTCACGTCCAGCAGTGCGGCGGCCGTAGCCGCTCGCCTGTTGGTGGCGTCAGAGAGTTGCGTTACCACGCGGACTAGTTGAAGCGTGGTCGAGTGCTCTCTGCGAAACCCGAATTGTTCGTTGCGGATAAAATTATCCAACAACGGCGAGATGCGGGCCAGCAGGAGCCGCTCGAACACCTTCGAGATAACTGGCAAGAGAGATATTGGCCGATAGCTTTCAGGAAGCATGCGCGGCTTGCGGGGTTTTGGAATCATAACGATGTTGGCTGTTTTCCACAGGCGGGGAAAGTACTGTAGCCGGAGACAAGAGTTGAACAGCTCGAGCACGAGGTCAACGCCTGAGGCCGGGAGATATTGTAATGCAGCGGCCCCGATCCGATCAGGACCGGGGGCGCGACGGCGGTTTAGTCGGCAGACAGACGAAACGAGTTCGTCTCTGTCGAACGGGAGGTCGGGGCCAGTGGGAGGGCGAGCAAAATAACCAGATAGGAAGTCCCGGACTTCTGCCGAGTGGGCAGGGTCCGGAACGCCTCGATGAACGGTAAGTTGCGACTCCGTGCAGTCGGCGAAGACCTCAGCCTTGCCTTCCGATGAAGACACAATCCCGTTCGGGGTTTCCAGCGGGTTGCGAGTTCTCTTCTCGCGGGTCAGTCTACTCACCGCTCTCCAGACGGAGGCGTGGTCGACTTCAAGAGACTCAAGGTATGAGTCCCATCGATCAGAGTTTACGTCCTGCAGTAGCTGCTGAACGTAAAGGGACTGTTGTTGAAATCGTCGCTTAACGACTGGGTCACGGGTTCTTTGCCATCTGCGGCGGAGCTGGCGCCGTAGCCAGATGGCATGGAGTACTTCCGCAGGTAAGGCCGATTTACGATGATTCACCTCGAGTGCGTAGGTGTGTCGATCCATGACACCTTGGACTAATTCCTGAAGATTTGTGGCGCGGAGATCCAGATCGTCACGAGTGACGATTGGGTCCGCCGGGTAACCTTCGAGAGAGCTCGTCATGATAGGATCGCCAGTTGACTCTCCTAACAATCTGAGCGGGAAGTCGGGGTGACGCCGACAGCTCTCGAACAGTTATAACAAGGGGATTGTGATCGGACGAAAGGTCCGACACAGACGAGACCTCGATGTTGCGGGCAACGTTCTTGACAACTACTATGTCAAGAACGTCCGGCCGGTGGCCGTGAAAGGGAAAGTAGGTAGGGTCTTCAGGGCCGATGACATTAAGTGCCGGGTCGCCAGAGACGAACCGGAACAGAGAATTTCCATAGGCGTTGACAACGCGGCTGTTCCATGAAGGGTGTTTGGCGTTTAAGTCGCCGGCTACAATGGTTGAGAGGGGGTGGTCGAGGAGGGCGTCCCACTCCTCGGGCGGTGGCGGAGTCCGCCGGCCAGGCCGGAGGTACGCAGAAACAACCCGCAGCTGGGAGGTTGAGGACGATGACTGGGGGCGGGTCGAGCCCGCGGAGAGGGTACAGGTGGAACCTGTGATGATGTAGGTCGGCCGGCGGAGTTCCGGCAACGACGAGAGCGCTTGGATTTGCCCGATCGGGCTGGAGGTGGGACTGATTTAGCGGCCATGGCCGCGTAGGAAGGTGCGGGCGCTCCGGCAGGCGGCGCCGAAGCGACGACTGCAGGCGAGACAGCGGCACCGGATGCAACCGAAGTTGCTGCCGGGACCTTGGCAGATGAACCAGTGAGAGGTGGGAAAGCCTCTCGCCGGTTAGGGGCAGGACCAGCTACACGGCCAGCCTGCGCGCCAGGGCGCACAGAAGGTCGCTGCGGTTTCATGGCGGCGATAAAGTTAGGGCAGCCTCGGTAATTAGCCCGGTGGGCTCCTTCGCAGTTGCAGCATATAGCTGTGAACCCCGTCAATGGCTTATCACAGCCACGATGAGGTTCAGCACAACGCACGCAACGTGGGGGCTGATGACAGAAAAGACTGCTGTGGCCGAACCTCTGGCAGTTAAAACACTGCGAGGGGCCGGGCCGTGGGTCAAATGTCCGGACTTGCACCCGTAGGTGCAGAAGATTCTGGAGAGTGTAAATCTCCTCGGAAGGGCCTACTTTCAGTAGTTTAACAAGAAAGCTGTTTACAGGACGGCGATCATCACCTTTGCCAACATGCAGGACGCTTACCGCAGTCGGCGCATAGCCGAGCGCAACAAGTTCCTGCCTGATGGCATCAGTTTCGGTGAAGGAAGGTATTCCCGACAGAACGACCTTGATTTCTCACTCTGACGGGAGGGCAAAAGTATGAAAAGAGATCTTGCGCTCTGTCAGGAATGACTGAACAGAGCGGAAGTCGGGGATCGTAGCGGTCGCCAGCTTTAGCGAGGCGCCTTGGCACCTCGCCTCAACCTTGACCGAAGGGAGAGCTAGGGATATAGAACGAAGCAATTGAGAGTAATTCCTATTGTCAGGAATTACAATGGGTGGAATGCGTGGGGAAGACACAGTTTGGGTGGTAGTTGAATACTCACGTTGCACGCGCTGAGTGCCGCTGTTACTATGACTAGGCGGCTGATGCGCAGCTGAGGCGGGCGGCGGAGTTTGGGCCAGCTTTCGCTTGCGCTTGGCAGATTTGCCTTCCACAAGCGAGAACTGTCCGTCCCCCGACCCAACACTGCACATTTCTACCGCACTATTATCACTTTCACTATCACTTTCACTGTCGTGAGGAAGTGGAGTAGAGCGGAAGCCGGTTGAGCATGTTTCCATTAAGGAGACAAGCGGCGCCGGCAGAGGATTCGGGGGCGTATTCGACGCCATTTCGGACAAGCCGAAATGAACGTCTACGCTAGTCTAGGATAGAAGGATCACCAGACACGGAACTATCCACAGGCAACAATAGAACACGACACAGACCGCACAGCACACGGAAACAAAAACACACCCGCACAAGTTAAATAAAAACTGGTATGCACTGTTGAAGCGATGAATCCTATGAGGTTGATGATGCTGGAGACAATGGTGATGATGAGAATGTTGAAAACACAATATTTCCGCAGAAATTTAAGAAAATTCTGCAGAGCAAAAACAGTCACAGCCTACCCGGGCAAATGCTCTAGGTAGACTGGCTTGACCAGATTCTACCGGCGCTGTTTTTATGCCCTGACCGGGATCGCTGATTGGCTCGCTCCTAACACGCCAGGTGTCACGTCTCGGTTGCTGATCTCTGATTGGGTGTCACGCGCCGCCAGGTGTTCGCGGCGACCTCTCTGCTGGTACCGGGGAGCAGATACTTGCCTCTCTCCCGTCACAATACGCGCGCGTGTGTGTGTGTGTGTGTTTGCGTGCGTGTTTAATAAATTTAATTAAATTACAACTATAAAAGGTAAATTTATAATTATACACACTTGCGACACAACTTTGTATTATGTATACGCCAATGCAAGCACACAAGTAGTTGTCTAGTTTTTTAAATGACATACGCAACATAAGATGCAACCTTACATAATTGAACATTAATTTGTGTGTTACACAATGTGAGTTGAACATTAAAATTTACTTACTTTGTGTGTATATAAAAACTAATATTAGCAGTCTAATGAACTGTCTTGTACATCCAACACAACTTTGTTTTCTTTCTGCATTATCAGTAACGTAATAAATAAATAAATAATAACAGTTAGATAAACAAATATGGTGATTTGTTTCAGAAGACAAATATTTTAGCAAATATAGGCCTAATTTTATATTTATACCAATCTTTTATATTTATCAAGAAATTGTAATTTAAGAATACAGTGTTATATAATAAAATTTAATATATATAACCAATATATTTAATAATAAAATTAATATCTCCAATATAATTTAGTAAAAATCTATCCAAATATGTAAAATAAGACATACAATTGTTAAAATTATTATATATGCATTAAACTTTTTAATTAATTTTTCATATATCTTGCAAGTGACTTGCTTGCTTGAATTTATTCCAAAAGTTTAATATTATTTTGTTTTTCTCCTGGATGAAAGTTTTATGATGAGCATACTTTATAAATTGTTGCTGGATGTGGCACCACAATGTTACTAGAGTGAATAAACAAATAACCATGGTGAGGAATTGTCTATAAAAGAGATGAAAAGACTAGCAAGTCAGTAGAATATGTTGGGCTTTTTTTCTAATAAGATTACCTGTTCTTTAAAGACACCATGCAGTGTTTCATTGTTTTCGATACAGGATTTATGATTAATTACAACATTTTTCAAGAAACTTAAAATGTTACTAGTAGTACTTTTTTCACACTTCCTGTCAAAATTTCTGTTTTTTCATTAATATCATGAATTTTGTTACTACATGTCACTACCACAGGAACAGTAAATATACCTAACTGTTTGATTTCAACATTGTCAGTACAAACTGCTGTTTCTTTTTTCTTTGTCAACAACAGCAGATTTTTTTTATAGTTGGATTAGGATTAAATATTAAATGAAAGAAAACTGCAGTTTTCTTTGCCTAGTTTTGACAAGTTTTCCAGAAGAATTATGAATCAAACTTATTCTTTCACTTTCCCTAGAATCTTAAATTGTCGTAATATACTGCTACGTCATTACAGAACGCTCTACATGTTTCTCGGCTATCCCAGCAGTGCTCAGCTGTAATGTTGTGTGCGTACGTGACACTTAACATGCGAGGCAGTGTTACGTAATGTGGAATGTTTTTATGTGTTCGATGGGTCGTTCCACAAGCTTCTCGACTAGCCCTGCCTGTGTGTGTTTCTGCCAAGGCCGCGCCAAAGTATACTCTAGAATTTTCAAGTGTTTGTTAAGGACGCATATTATGGAACCCTGCAAACTATAAATATCCCGTACCTGCCGCCTAGTTCAGTTTTATGTCGGTCGATTTACACAGTGCGTCTCAAGTGGTGTATTACTGAAAAATAGTTATAGTGCGGAATTCTTTATAGTTGACATTATTATTTGTGTGGACAGATTAACTTGAATTATTGTACTAGTATCATCTTGTTGATTTCAAACTGTTAATTGAGTGAGAGTAATTAAAACTGGTGATTATACTATTGTAACTGCTAATCATAATATTTATTTGTACAGTCTTTACCAGAAACGTATCTCAGAATCCCTCCTTAGCTTCTATACACATACAGAAAGGTACAGAACAAATTAGGTCAGATTATACAAGGTACTTTAACCTTAAATAGATCCTAAGAAAACTAAATTGACCACAAAATCTAAATTTAATGTTACTAACTGCTAAATTACACGAAATTGACACTATTTCTTTGAAACAATGGTTAACACAACCACAATACAAGAAATACTTAAAGACTTTGAATATTTAATGTTAACAAATATGCTCACACAAAACGACATACAGTGTACTGACACCACGTGAAACTATATACAAGGACGCCACTTTGGTAGAGAAACGAGAATGGCGGTGCCTGAGAAATTTCAGCAGGCTGTGACCATTGTATAAGTTCACTGAAATTTTCTTAAATGAAGACAGATCAATGTACTAGGTAATTGTGAAAATACAATTTTTTTGTGGGTTGTGATTAATGTACAACGATATTTAATGTTTGTGTGTTTTTAATTCTTCTTTAGTGGTTGGTAGCTTTGGTAACTGTTTTACTGTTTCTGGTTTATGTGGTTTAATTATTTCTCATATATATTTCCTACTATTCTAGATTATTCAGAAAAGTTAAGTATTAATAACCTTATTCTTACAGATTAAAAAAAGATTGTTATGGGGACTGGATTACGTGTTTTCTGTACACCTTTGCCAGTGCACTTTTTATGTGAGATACTTTTTCAGGTTACTAGAAGTGCAGGAGCAAACTATACACGGCTATCACGTAAATCGATCAATCAACTTAACATCATCTATACAATTAGGCTTTGAACAAAAATTGAGTTCCATTTACACTGCATCGAGTCAGATAGCAACATCAAACGGCCAGTGTTTATCTCACACACACACACACTCTCTCTCTCTCTCTCTCTCTCTCTCTCTCTCTCTCTCTCTCTCTCTCAATCACTCACTCACTCACTCACACACATTGGCTTGTAATTATATCCTAGATTAATAAAATGAAGGGTAAATGGTAAACGTACAAGGAATAAATCGTTTACCTTTACTGGCTGTATATTTTTCTGCTTCAATAAAAATATGGAAGTAATATTACTACAATAAAACTTTTATATTAGTACAATTTGTAAGTCATAAATGATAGACGATTGTAACAACCAGACTACGGAGCTCAGTATAATTGCGATGGTAGGCCTACTGAAATCTAATCAAAAACCTATTACTTCATTTTTCAATTTATGTTTACTCAAGTTACTATATGCTTTGAAAACATATTATTTACATGTTTTTATAAAATATGTTACCTTTAAAAATAATTTTCAGTCATTTTTAATTGTTACTGTCAATACATTTTTACGCAAATAAGGCAAAGTGTCTATCATTCTGTGATAAAGTGTTTAGGAGTAACGTTTATTCACTGTAAATTAGACCAGGTGATAAGTCTAGGGTGTCGTGATTAGTATAATTTGTTACTGACTTTACTACCATTAACTAGAGTGCTGTTGGATTGAATATCAGCTTTTGCAGAGACTTAAATCAGAACAGAGAGTAATGTTCAACTTATTATTAAAAGATAAATACAAATAAATACTATATTTTTGCGTGTATAATGCACACTGGTGTATAATCCGCACTCCTATTTTTTCGTAAAATTTGCAGAACAAATTTAATTCCTGTATAATGCGCATCCGTATTTGTGATGAGAAACAGTTAATCAAATTTATTAGGACAAATTGGTAGAAAAATGTACACTGTTTGAATATTAGACTGTGGAAAAAAGTATTTTATACAAAATAATAGAAAAAATGTACATACAATGCCTATTTATTTGTAAACACAAAACAGAAATGTTAAAATCGTATAGAATTTAAAACATCTGAAAACTTATGGAAATCATAGTTTTTGTTTAGTTTGTTATGTTTTTAGTTTCTCACTTAAATAACGTTGAGAATTATTAACACTCTTCATCTATTTCTGAAGAAGACAGTATTGAATCACTCTCCTCTTTTGATTCTCCTGACACGCCTTTGTTTATCGTGTCCTGTTGATCTGACTGGCATAGATTTTGCACCTTTTCATCCGTGGTCATTCGCATATCGTAAAAGACAAAACACTGGTCTGCAATCTCAATTTGAAACAAATCGATATTGTTCATATGCCTCGTTTGCACAATAAATCGATGAAACTCTATAATTTTATTTTCGTACTCTCAAGGTAAACGTTGAGCCAGAGTAGTTCTTCCCAGAATCAAAAGACTTTATCTGGGAAAGAACCGTACACACCAACCATTGTCTATTGTGTACGAAGCCATATACCAACTGTACGAAATTGTGTATTGTCTACTCCAAGACGTCGAGCTATTTCCTAGCTTCAATTTGTAGCATTTCAGTAGTAACGTCGAAAGCCTCACTTTTGTAAACTCGGTGCTTTTCTGCTTCTGGGAATTTAGCTTTTTATCAAAGAAAGAACGACGATCACGAGCGGTAACACTTAATATATCTTTTTGTTTCTCTTTAATTCCCCAACAATAGATTCCGCGACATCAAATTTTCCCAATGGGGTGCGATTACCATTTTCTATTCTGAATTTTATTACGGTTAATTTAAACTGAAACGCGTAGGAGATAGAAATGTTCTTCCACCCATTATCAATATATAATCTGTCTCTTCACACGCAATACCAGTAAGCACTACTGTAGAAACAACTGATTAACGACGACAAACAAGTACAGCAACAGAATGCTTCAACAGAGTACCGTTATACGTCTACGACGTACAAAACTAACTGGTGGAGAAAGGTGAAAGCTGCTAACCAAATACCGGTAAATTTCATTTTACTCTTATCAGTCTTCAACCTGCCGGTTTTAAGCGAAGCTGCTAACTCTGCCATGCACAATCTGACCATATATTGCAGATACAATTTACCATGTAAATTATATAATTCGTGTATAATGCGCACCCAAATTTTTGGGAAGAAAATCTGGTGAAAAATTAAGCATTTTACACGATAAAATACGGTAATAAGGCGAGTCAAATAATAATGAGCTTATTTCCAAATAAGTATTAAAATGTACTGTAATATTTTTAAATTATAACAGTATATTTAACAATAAATACTTTTGTAATCAAAACAGAGGTGGTATAGTTTTGCCAATTGAATTGAAAGTTGAAATCGTATCAGACAATATCAGAACTGAGGTGATAACAACAACACTAAAGTAAATACTTGCAGAGAAAGCAGGAAGCTTTATTGCAAAATATACGGGGAAGTGTTTTATTTGCCTTTTTGCCGAAAACTGTGAGCAATGTATTGTAAAAATCCACTAAGATTGAAGTCGGTAAGTCATCCGAATTAGTCAAATTAGAGAAACTGATTTAACTGAACAAAGTTAGTCCGCACGAGACAGGAATGCATGTTTTCGTTACAACTACGCAGTGTAACATATTGTTACGACGGTCTACTGATCGTCGTATGGTACAGTGGAAAACGAAATACAAGACACCAATTAAGTCACTAATCACCAGCTTTAATTATCGCAATTAAACAGTTTGTAAACAACAAGATATTCTATTCTTCGTATTGTTTAAATTAGCAGCCATCCTTACTTTTCTTTTATAGAATTGCTAAACTGCTATAATTGTTTTTATTATTTAGACAAAGCTTTTCGTCATTACTGACATCTTCAGGTCTTAAACAACCCTGTCTCGTTGTTTAAGACCTGAAGATGTCAGTAATGACGAAAAGCTTTGTCTAAATAATAAAAACAATTATAGCAGTTTAGCAATTCTATAAAAGAAAAGAAAAACAAGATATTCTCTTACAACAAATCAAATAAAAAATAGTTCACACGCAATAATAATATAAACGAGTATAAAACACAATTGTATTACAATTGTCCCGCACAATTATAAAACACTTCGCCACAATACTTCGAACAGCACTGGAATATATCGCAACTCAAACTGAACTGAGAGCCGCTGAATACTTGTATTTATACCCTGCTGAGGTTCCAGATTATTCGCTAATAGGCGTCTACTTGAAAACATAAAACGTAATTAATTGCGGCCTTGAACACAGCACGCGTGGATCTGTATGGTCTGAAAAAGTCTCGTTGCCGACGCGTGACAAGTGTCACATAATTGTCCTTTATCTCAAAGTAGCAGCAATATGTACGCACATACACGTTACAGCCGGATCCACTGGAATAGCTGAGAAACCCGTAGATTGTTCTGTTATGTCGTAACAATATGTGTTCTTTCCCACATATGAAGTTACAGTAAATACTTTTGTTTATATTTAACTTCAATTAATTTCTTAATTTTTATGAGCCTAAAGAACCTTTAAATTAGATGTAATTCTTGTAAGAAACAAAAAGTTAAAATACATAAATTGAATTAAGTAATAAATAATAAGTAAACCGTATATTTCAAAAATAAGTAAACTTATCACAAAAAAGCACAAAACTAAAGACAGCAATAATAAATGTTTTTAAACTTATGATTGAGACAGTCCTTAGTATTTTTAATAAATATCCAACAACATATTTTGAATTTTCATGCGTATTTTTATTTATCATGAATGTACACAATAAACCACAAATTTATAATATAGACATGCAATACTGAAATGGGGATGAGTGAAAATAAGTAAAATTTTAGTAAAAGAATAGTAAATTAATTAAAATAATTTTACTGACCGTTATATCCGTACCAAATACACACTACTGAGCTGAATAAATTCAATTTTATGCAAAATTGAGGATATTTCTCATTTCAGGTTTTCATTGTTAGATTATAATGAAAGTGTAAACTGTTATAGAGTATTTTTTTGAATATCTAATATAAAATATTTCGATAATATTTTATCGGACATAGTTTTGTTGCACAACAGCTTGAATTTATAAGGTATAATTTAGTCCGAAATAGGGAAAATGTCTTATTAACGGTGTTCCAATTAGCCACGTTTTACTATAGTGCAGCTTTCTACTGGCAACTCTGTCGTTTCCTGCACATCACTAATCACTAGTTTGAACAGCTGTGTCGTTTTCATTAGGTCAAAGCCAAGATCTCTACTGTAATGTTAGTCGTAGTCGTTCCGCTTCCATTTACACCAGCGTTTAGTGATGCCTTTTCTGGTCTAAAAAATGTGACAAAGAAATAAATCTATCGAAGGGTGACTTATAAATTTCATAAATTCTCATACTTATCATACCAGTGTTATGCATAAAGAAGGAAACAGGCTTTATTCAAGGGTCACATTGCCGAGAACATTGATACTGGATACTGATAGAGGAATGCCTTCTATTGATGAACAACAGATAGTACGCAAATTAGTCATACGTCTGCCTATAAATTAAGCACAGTACACTTGACTTTTACAAACATACATGTTTTAAATATGCAAGTGAATGCCCCCGCGTCCGTCCATGGTCATTATTTTGTACTTCAATTTGTTAGAAAGAATCACTGAAAATTTAAAATAATGCTATAATTCTAATAACATTATTATTGATATTGTTATATTTATTATTATTACTACTACTACTACTACTACTATTATACTTATAATTATAAATATTGATAATATATTTATTATTATATGTTATTTATTATTTATTAGCAGATGGATATATAAAATAAAAGCGGAATGTACTAGAAAGCTTGTTGACTAGAAGGCTTGTCAAGGTCAAAAGATTGTAGTGTGATTTTGGAACAAAATAAAAAAAAATTGATGTAGGTGTAAGGCACTGCTGTTATATGTTTCCCTCACTCTTTAAGATATGCTTGTAAGAAGTAAGAAATTATTGTCTTACAGTGTGTAGAGGGGTCATAGTCAGTGGAATGAAAATAGAGCACCATCAGGCTTGCAAACGATATAGTGTTGGTTGCCGAAAATGAAAAAACATTTAATGAAATGCTGAGGGATTTTAACAGAATTTGCATAGAATTTTGAATGAAAATCAATTAAAATAAGATAAAGAACATGGTCATAAACAAGATGAACAGGACTGCGGAGATCAAATAACTAATGATGATACTAAACATGTGACAGTTATTAAATATCTTGGATGTTCATTTAGAGAAAACGTGTGTTGTAGTCAAGAGGTGAAATACAGAATTTTCTTAGCTAAGGAAGCTCTTAGTATTAAGAAAATATTACTATGCGGGACACTAGACATTAAGCTAAGAAAGAGGATGGTGAAGCATTTACTTTAGAGCGTGCTCCTAAAAGGGGCAGAGACTTGGGTATTTAATAAAGAAGAGAACAAGAGGTTACAAGCATTCCAGGCTGGATGCTTTCCAAGTAGGATGGAAACATTTCTTGGAAAGACAAAATGGACAAAAAGGAGGTGCTTGGAAAATTACGAGAGGAAAGGATTGGTTTGGGTATCATTAAGAGCAAGAAGAGAAAATGGAATGATTTTGATAGTGTATGCGGCAAACAGTAGATAATGATACGGTAGAAACACTTGAGGGGCTGGAAAACGGAATAGCAACGACATACGGATGCGATACAAAATGAAATTAGCCCAGGATAAGAAAACATGGAGAGTGCCTGCGCTGTAAGACTTGAAGTTGGGTACAAAACACATGAGTATGATTACCACAAACATATTTTTTTATTATAAACACTCATGTTCGGAATATTACGTCTCTCATAGCGGAATGTTAATTAACATACCGTAGCAAAGTTTACTGTATGTTACGGAATAACAAACCTGTATTTCCCGTATTGGCCGCTCGGTCAATATTGTATAGTAGGGCACGATAAATTTATAGGGATTAATATTCAATTACTATTCTCCTCCTACCGTTTCTCTCTCTCTCTCTCTCTCTCTCTCTCTCTCTCTCTCTCTCTCTCTCTCTCTCTCTCTCTCTCTCTCTCTCTCTCTCTCTCTATCTCTCTCTCATTGTTTCTATTCGTGTGTTCGCGCACGCAAACACATTTGCACGTACACATATGTGTTTTGGTAAATTGTCCCCCCGTAAGTCTTGTACACATATAATTTTAAAAAATGATAACTCTGTGAAAAATTATATCATAAAATAAACGCAATATCCTTTGTGCTGGAAAAGCGTGATAAATAGTTTTATTACTGAATTAATCGTCTTTTATGAGACTTGTACTCTCACACACGACCGCGTGCATTGTCAGCGTCACAGTTCTTGTTCTGTGAAGTACCTACTTTTTGTGTAGGTAGGTTATAGGTTTTTTTATTTGTATCTATTTATTATATGTATGTATTTATTTATATTTAATAAATACATTTGCATGATTTTTGTTTTTTATTATATTTTTGTTTAAGTCCGTGTATGCGGAAACACAAGGTAATGTGGTGCTAGAAACAATGGAGAGGGCGGTAAATGGAAAGGGGAATAGAGTATAGCGGAGGGGTAGACGATATACGGAGACGACATAACGACGTAACAAAATAAAGAACCCAGCCTAAGATAGGAAAACATGGAGAGAGCATGCCAGAAATTTTTGGAGGCTAATATTACAACGTAGCTGTTAATGTCTCCACCCTTCCTCTCTGTCTGCTTGCCTGTCACTCTGTCTGTCTCTCTCTCTCTCTCAGTATTTGTATGTGTGTATGCGCGTACACACACACACACACACACACTTGTAAATCTCTGTTTTAATATTTTAGAAATTACCTTGTTTAAGTTGGAACATTAAGTTCTTTATCATTGAGTTAAACCATATTATATATTGCCACAAAACACATCCACATATTGAACAAATCTATGTGTAATATTTTCGTTCGTATTTAATAACATTTACTTCTGTAGAAACGTCTCTGTGATTGTATATTTCTGTGATTACCAAGCTATGACGACAAACGTTAGTTATGTAAAATGTAGACGACGTCTTATTTAAACTAAAATTATACATCTTTGGTTTGTAATAAAAGCATGTCATATGCGATTCACAGAAATTTGAAATTAATCAAAATCTTAGACAACTAACCATTGTTGTAATAATATGGAATATTTTATCTTTCATTATGTCCTGCATGCAACAGAAATTCTGAAAATATGGGAAAAGCAAATGCAAAGTAACGTTTCCTTTAATATATTTATACATTTTAACGTATGGTAGTCGGATTACATGAATAAATGGTTAGCTGGTAGTAGCAAATTAATTAGTTTGCATTTTCTGGGTAGTCGAGTTAAGAACAATATTTGAATAAAAGTTTTCGTGGCGACATTGTTTAAAGGAAGGCAACGTGAATCATGTTTTGAATATGTTGCTTAGCAGTACAGTACAGTTTTGTTGTACGAAATTTAAGTTCTAATTTCTAGAACAAATCTGATATTGCTAATTTCAGTATGACTAAGTTACTAAAATATTTTATGTGGTTGAGAAACAAAGAAAAAGTTCAGGAAGCAGTAGTATAAGTAGTATATAAATATATTATTGCATTATTGGATTAACTTTTTAAAATTTTGAAAATAATCTTTAAATTGAAAAACGTGAAACCAGATTTCCCTTAAAATCCATCCAGTTGAGGTGTAAAGTAAAAGTTTGCCATATTCATTTACTTATTTATAATAAAAGCTCCTAAACTCTCTCATGTTAAGAATACCCGATTGAATCCTTTTAACGTAAGGCACAACTAGATTGTTAATAATATAAAAATTCATTACTTTGAGAAAGAAAATAATATCCGAGTATTTTGAATATGAGGTAGTTATGCCATATGGAGTCAAAGGCCTTTTGGATATATAAAGAGGAAATGTGTTATAACAGGATGTCTAATTAAGCAGTTACTTGGATGGCACTGATTATACATAATGTACCATAATGTGACCATACGATTCCGGCTAGAAAACAGAACGTTGTATTCTCTAAAGTCAAATTGAATCCTGGAACTCGTACTTTCTCGAAGAACCTGGAAGTAATAACAATAAGAACAAAAATAGTAATAATACTCCTTTTTATACCACGAAGTATATTAGGAATTAGGCAGGATACGGTAGCTTATGTGAACAGGTCAGTATACAAAAAAATCGATGTGACTAGTATATTCTTCAGCTGCTCATTACTATGCGTACCATGTACTCATTTCCGTAGAATGAACTGAATGACCTGGAAGCTAAAACAAATATTTTGTTGTGTAAATAGGAATCAAACCGGTAACCACTAAATTATTAGCCACACGTCCACTGGGGTAACGGACATGGAGAAGATAGAAATAACGGAACTAAATTAGGTTGGTTAGTAACTGGAAGACAATATTTTACAATGGAAGATAATCATAGCCGGATACATGAGAACATGGACGCATTTCTGTGCACTTGGAATCAAACGGAGTCGTATACTAGTCCTTTAACTGGATTTGAAAAATTGAGGTCGACGAATGGTTTATTTAGCATTTGCGTAGATTCTATAAAGCATCAATGGGAATTGTCGTTATGGTCAGAGTTAGGAGAGATATTCAGCACATTTGTAAGTTCATACATATTTTAGAAGAGTAATGGAGTGTTCAAATGCGTAGTTCTAGAGATTTCGTATTTGCAACAGAAATGTTTATTATACGGTACATTATCATTATAATATAAAATATATTACCATATTACATCTGCGAAAAAATGACAAGTTACAGTGACAACATTATTAAATTGAAACATTAAAACGACAGGTAAACATATAAATAGACAGATTTAATTTTGAAGGAGTGAACCAATTAAAGAATTTGGTAGAGAAATATAAACAAAAAAAAAACTTAAAAGCTAAATAAAACTTTTGACAAATTATTCTGTTTGTTTCACTATCAAACTGTCTACAGCAACAAATAAAACAGTGAAGTAATATTACAAATTAGCAAATAATAAAGCAAGCGCATTCAGAGGGAGTATACCTGCAACGTAAAAAAAGTTTTGTCATTATCTGTGGTTAGTACACTACGATGTTGTCCGACTTAAGCAACATAAAGTAAGCAGTGGATCCCGCCTACTGACAGTCACGGAAGATAAGTGAAACTCTCCCTCTGACCGTTAAGCAGCCACGAAATATGATTGGAGGTGTGTCACTCTAATAGTCTTGGGCCAGGTGAGAAACACTTCTGCTACTATTGTCGATGTACACAGCTTTACAGCGCTGTAAGACTGACATTACGTGCTCACTGAGATACTACTTCTCCTAAACCATATAACAGGCATGTACTGCATAAAATCTTACAAACTTAATTTGTTTCTCAATGTAATTTATAAATATCTCCTAGACGGTAATTTATACTAATCATTTTTTTAGTCAGATTCTTTAATTTTTGAATCTGAGGTCGTTATGCCAGTTGGAGTCAAAGGCCTTGCGAATATAAAGAGGAAAGCTTTTCTAATATGGTGTCTAATGAAGGGGTTACCTTGGATGGCACTAACCACACGTATATATTTACCAAATCGGATCCGATTCGACGTAGCAAACAGAATGTAGTATTGTCTGAAGTACAGAAAGTGGTACAGAAAGTTATATTTTCTATTTCCTCGCAAGAAAAACTGAAGTCGAAAACGACCCTGATTTCTAAACTGAAAGGTACAAAACACATAACCTGCCTTTTATGTTCAGGGAATTACAGTCCCTTATCCCCTCTGCCGGCGACACTGTAGCGGAACCTAATGATATTCCTTCCAGTAATATACGTCTACTGCCGGATGTAGCTATGGCAACCCTACTAGCACTTTATAACGCCGTATTGACGCAAGGGGACTGGGCAACACAGGGGAAAGAGGCGATCGTTATCCCGCTTCTGAAAGCCAGAAAGGTTTCCCTTAAAGCAGAGAACTATCGTTTTTTCAGTTAACTAAAATGGAATCATTAAACAGTTGCATTCTCTAAATAAGGGTGTAAAGTTTTCAGTCGTCCTCAGCGCATTCAGTCGATCAATAATATGCTCAACTGATTTATAAATTCCTGCCACAGTTCTGTTATTTTCATGGAAGCACTTATCTAAAATTTCCAAAAGTTTAATTACGCCTCGTCCTACGATGAAATCAAAATATATAGCTTTACTCTCAAATAAACTAAGTAGACCACTAGCTCCGCCATATCCTTGTTCTGTTAGTTCAGTCAGTGTTTTAATTACTAATTCTTACTTTTTCAAGATTTCCTTTATTTATGATCGACGACAAAGCCATCTTGGGGGACACAATCGTTTGATCTTCTTAATGTTACCAATATGATCTCATGGATTAGTCCAAAAATTACTAATTGACGGGCTCATTCCATAATATTTTTTACTGTTCTAGATGATTCACAATTTTCTTACATGATAAATTACAGCAATAATCACAAAAATCCACAGTGTGCATAATCAACCAAAGGCGGCTTCTGGATCATAATGGTCTGTACGCTTTTACTGATGCGACTCATATTCCCAGCTCCGTCATAGACTTGTCCACAAATATTTACCAATGAGAACTGCAGTCTAAGGAGGGAATCACAAATGAGTGATACCATAGCTCAGATACAAGTTACGCCAGTTTGTAGAAAGCCATACAACTTGCTTGAGGTTCCAGAACTCGAACGAATGCAGATGCTCACTTGCTCATCTCCTAACTATTATGTACACCATAAAAAATTACAGAATAAATTAAAGTATTTGTTAGCTTGATTTCTTTAGTAAAATTCGCAACTATTTCATTTCCTATAATGTGGATGATTTTATTTTGTAGCTCGGTGTGTATAATTCTGTTCACTTTGGAGCCAGTGCCTACAAGATGGTTTGTCCTCACTGCGAACTTTCATCAATTCCATGAAGTTTTCTTCAAAATTTGTGTGACATCTAGTAGCCTGTCCCTGTCTAAAATTTACTTTTGTAACTAGAAACTATATAAAGTTGTATTCTCAGTTTGCCGTACGTTGTTGTTACGTACTGGACAAGGCATTTCGATGGTCATGAAATTCTAAACGACGTCAAACCTGAACGGAGTAAATGTGGTAAGGGGGTGTCTGTTATAAAGCAATTTGTGTTTTAACAATAATTTAAGAGAAGTTAAAATTACAATTATTTTTAACAAATTTAAATTGACGAGGGGCCTTATTTTGATTGTAAAGAAGGTGATCAAGGTGTGAACTGGACTCATCATATTTGTTGTTTAACCTAGGTTAGGCGACAGGTAGGCAGATAAATCAAAGTTGTTGTCACATGAATTTTTTGTGCTTATGGTTTAAAGGTACTAAAAGATCGTTTATCAGGGTGTTATTTCTGTTTGAGAAACGTAATGGGTTTAATGACTAAGCCAAATGAGTGTGTAAAACAGCCAGATTAACTTTATACAGCCAACCTTTCCCTCACAGCGAGAATTTGGTTTTGCCACAATCTCCGGACAATGTGTGTTTGAAAAACTGTGACTTATATGAGAAATAAAACGATGAATTACGAGAAAATAAAATCCTTTATGGTGTTAATTTAAAAAATTAATTAATTACATATGTCCGATTTTAAGCAAAGGAGTGTTTTAATTACGTAGTGTGTTATCCAAAATTATTAAGTATATCTTAAAATTGTAGACAACCGGACCCTAAAATTTTTCACTTCTTCCAAAGAACATGACTTGATTTAGACATTTTTAATAAGAAAATAATTTAGTACGCAATAATAATGATTGATCTTTAATAGAAATCCTAGGTCATAATCATGAAACAATAGAGTGGTGCTTAATTCTCGATTCCTTGATAGTTAACTTGAAAGCTGTGATTTTTCTACATTAATTTTCACAAGAACTGGTTACCTCAAGAACGCGTTAACCCATACTACTAAAATCTTTCATGGAAATCTCACGAAAATATGAAATTACTTTGGAAAATGTTTATATAGCAAATATGTTTGCAATAAATATAGTAATTTAAAATTCATTCTTATTTTACATAGTTTATATCCCTATAATGCAAAATATTTTAACTTCCCGTATAAACGAGATAGCAAGGGCTAAAAATAGTATCAAAACTTTAATCACTTATTCTTAAAAACAAAATGTTACAAAACTACATTTGATTAATCGTTAAAATATTTATCTACCTTCATTACTTAATAATTTTCGATTCATAAAAACTTTGCTTTTGGTATGGAATTAATACCAAAAAGAACAGTGTGTTGAATAAGTAGTGGTAAAAAGGGCGATTTTTAGACTATTAAGTTGACAAACAAACTTCATTATTTCAAATGAGTCCGTTTAACGTTGCATTAAAAATTTAATGAGTAATTTAAAAATATGGCATGAACTTTCAAACATTCCTTTAGATTTTGCCATGAACATTTTGGAAAACTCCAGAACATAATATTACAGTGCCCTAATGAGTAATTTTTAGATTTTGTTATAGGTATTGGTCATTTCTTGTATTTGCGTTTCGATTTCTTCCTTAAAATTTAAGCGCTGTCAGCGACGAACCTGAAGAGTTTACTCTATAAAGATATTTCAAGCGTGGAAAATTCTCGTCGGGGCGCATAGAGTCTCATAATGCTAGCTGAGTATTGTGGAACTCAAAAAGCTGTTTCACAAGCAAAGTGATTAAAGAAATCGGCTATTAATTTCCAGAAAATACAAATAACTTTGCAATACAAGAAAATATAATTAACCCTAAAATTTCAATCACGTGATATATTAAAATATTACATAGCAAAAAAAGAGGTTACATTTAAATTCTGCGTAGAAATAGTTTTATATCCACGTACACTTCCTTGACAAAAATACATTACTTTCGTAAACCGGTATTACTAATATGAGAGTGGCTCTAACATAGTGAATAGGAAGTTGCCTCGCTTTTCATCGCAGGCAGGCATTAAATAATCTTGGCTTCAGGTACTACTCTTTTCTTGCAAGGCGTCAGCACACTTAACATGTGTTATCTCTCCTTGAGAATGCGTTAAACGTTAGGTTCTACGTACCTGTGAGACAATCTGTGAACTGCCCAGAGAGATACCTACTTGACTTGATAATCGCGCTCTAAGGAGAAATAGACTGAAACTTGCATTTATTGTACCTTACGAGTTACTTCAGATATTAGAATTGTTAATTCCTTAACTGTACCTATGCTGCTGTGAAGTCGGTTCTTCTACCAGAAATAATGTTTGGAACATTAAAAAAAAAGTTTAATATATTCATAAATATAGAAATCAAATATAAAATATATAGTCTCGATACGATAAATTTGTAAGATTATATACAAAATAAATTTACATATTACACTTATATGAATTGTGGAGTACTGAATATGAATGTACAAAATTACGAATGAAGGCTTCTTTAATGTACACTATTCACTGAAAGATGGAGCCTACAATCAACTTTGCACCCTTGCAAATCGGGCTCGATAGGTCGGCCGATTTCAGCTAATATCACTGGCTGTGTGGTTTATATTTCAACATAAAATAATTTGAAAAAGTAGGTAAAGTTTAAATTTATACAATAAAGAGTAATAAACACGTAGGAGGTAAGAATAGTTGGAAAGGAAATACTGCTAGGACCTACAATAGCTAATTACTTCTCCTTACTTTATACTATTCTGCAATAGGTTGTCCTGCTTAATAGGAACGCTCTCCATGGAGGAGTACATAAGTAGTGGTAGAATATGCTTTACTAACCGATCTGAAAATCACTTACACACTCAAAGCCGCTTATCGATAGTTACCCTATGTAGTGTAATCTGCATTGTGGCTAAAGATAGCCAATGAACGTTACACATTGCCTGCCGTTACAATCATATCTCTACGTATAGTTTAATGTTACAATACATAAACCATGTTAGTAAGACAGGAAAAACATATTCTAAAGTAGCGTTAAATGACTTATAGTGGACCGCTATATCACCACAGAAACAGGAATGTAGCACAGTTTTGCTCGGGAATTATACTCTACTGCTATTGCAAAAGGTAAAACTCCTAAAAGAATGAACTATTTGCTACTTAATATCTGTACTTTTGGCGTAAATTATGCAAACCCTAATGGGCGAATTTTCTTCCTTCAAATCCTCTTCATTGTTGTATGAAAGTGGAACAAATTTCCGTACTACTTATTTGTGTCCTAGTGATTTTGTATTATTGGGTTTCGGAAAGACGTGCACAACCTAGAATTCATGGTAATTATTTTTTTCGCAAAATAGGTAGCAATAATATGTCAGTTTTGGCAGAACCTTACTGTTCGCAGTTTAAATTGATTATAAAATGATAAACGTTCTATCTAAACACTTTCTGTTTCATAGAACTGACATAAGTAAATTACAACGTGGATCAAGAATTCATAATAAACATTAGGGCCTTAAAAATGTTATTATAAATCACATACTCTATCTATTACCCATACGAAAAAACACTCGCTCTTATAAAGAAAGTCTTAAGGACGGTACAAAAGAGTTAAAATTTATTTATCGTTCAATTTAAACGTTTAAAAACTTTGTCGGATGAAGAAAAATAACAGAAATAACGAAAATAAACTTTCTGCTTTACTGCTTTATGCAATAGATATTTAAAATCTTTTAATTCACAATTTAATTTGGGTTTCGACAGACAATGAATAAACCATTCGATTCCACTCACAATGTTTCCCCTCAGTCAAGGAAAAAGAAATTGTATGTTCATACTGTACGATAGTTGTAGATTGTGCATCTATTAACGATGTATTCGCTTTTATATTCTTCTATAATAAAACAAAATTGTTTCTGTTTTTTTAATTCTTTGTATTTTTGTCAAAAGAAAATAAACAATTTTTGTTTCTAATAAAAAATTGCTTAAGTTTCAATTATTGATTGTTTATGTGTACGTAACTTCTATACATAACTTAAGAAATTTTCAGTCACATTTAATTTACAATTATTTTAACTGAACGTAGTTATTCGTGCATTGTTAAGTAATATCTAATTTACTTAAGATATAATATTCTTCATCCAAAGTGATACTAATTTTTATACTGTAAATGTCCCCAGGTTTTCTCTTCCATTGAATGTTAAATGTGATTGAGGCGCTTGATTTCCTTGAATTGGCTAAGAGTACCGCAACAGCCTGAAAACAGTTTTGAGACAGACATTTATATTTTAAATTGTCTTCATCATTTTCTAACTTTAAACACGTCAACGTAATAAGTTGATAATGAAATATGAATTGCTACTCTCACTATTAAACACTAACGTTTTAGAATCCTTATTTCACTTTGCCACTTTAAGATGATGATAAATATATGTACCATAAGTTGATGACGGAACATCTGCAATTAGCCTATACTGAGATTACAGGTACGTACAAAGTAGTAGGTACCTGGTACGTTAATAAAGAATGAATCCTTCTTCTCTCAAAATTATTCCTTAATTGTTTAATAAAGTTAAATTACTTTACTGAAATATTAAGAGCAGATGAGACGGTACAAATTATTATATGTAGGCCTACACGAAGTATAAAAGTATGTAAGTATGAAAATAAGTAAAACCTACAAATACTACATCACGGCGTGTGTTACTTTATTGTCTTTACTTTCTGGTAAAATATATTAACAACACTATACAACGAAAAATTATGAGTTCGATCCAATCTGTAAAGGTACAGTTTGTTGACCTGTCGCACAGAAGTTCTTGTTTGTATTAACATTAAAATGCCTCAATCTGTGTTGTGTCGTTTAAATTCCTAGAGTTTCAACAGTCTTCTATTAATTTGAAGTAAACTCTTTCTCTATAAATTTGAACAGATAGCAGGAAAGTATAAAAATTTTGAATTTTAAATGTTAGAACCACTGCACATACAACATTGGCGTAAGTTATTTTTTTGTCACATTAATAGTAATTTATATTCCCCGATTACACTTGTCTGATACTGTCCGTTTAACACCGAAACCGTGTAAGTTCACATTCATATAGTCACGTTAGAGCAAATTTAATTTGCAGCGTGATATATCCTCCGCGTAGAAGCGATTGGTCATAACAATAAAGCATTCACAGCCGGAGTCACTTCAGTAAAATTATTGTCCGGGGTGGTGGGGCGTAGTCCTCTTGTTATAAATCCAGACGTTTCTACTGCAGCTGCGGTAGTCATCTTCAGTGCGTCTTCCGTGCTGCTCCTCTGACGACTGGCGATAGGAAACTCGAAGACGTACATGTGCCCTTAGAGCTACATAACAGTTTTGATTAAGTTATTTACTTTTTTATTGTAAGCACTATCTAACGGATATGTAGTATCTACTTTTCCTTACATAGAAAATCACATAGCACTACTTGTGTGTGTATTTTATTTGTATTAAATTTGCTTTACTAAAACGTAGAAATTGTTTGAAATGAGAATTACCACAGTACTTGTAGTATCATTTGTTTTTGTGATCAAACGTATGTAGCAAAAAGCGCTTTTAACCTCGTTCCCGCGTATAAAAAGAATTATGCATTACCTTGCTGAAATGCCTATTTTGTAAAGCTACATTTGCTTTCAACTTCTGGTCTTGAGCGCTAGTTCTTTCAGTTTTATAGTTGTCTAAATATTAAAACATTTCCAACGCAATTAATCTTTCGCTAATGTGCTTATCATTCAGGAATAATATAAAATTGGTTACAACACATTACAGAACACATAACCTGCACAACAGGCTACCAGCAATAATACAATATTATTCAAATTGTAGACTTCTAAGAGTTCAATTGGGGAAGGAAACTAAGGTAGTGGTTTTCAACTTAGAAGCGCCTAAGAGCCACAGATAAACTCAGGGACCCATCAATGACCAATTTGAGATAAATGATATAAAAATAAAGAAGTCAGAATTTCATTTTAAATAAGTGAAAAGGGTAATTTATATATTGCATACAAAATATATTATAACATATTTTTAAGTACAATGTTTATTCTGTCAGTATAATAGTGAATAAATTAGAAAGACAATTATTACATAAAATTTTAAGTGTGAAAACTGAAGTCGATCTTCTGCAGCCACTGTAGCAGGAATGTCCATATTGATGTAATTTGTTGCTAATGTCAGCAAGTGAAGCAGAGAAGAGTCTGTGAGGCAACATCTAGTGTAGTCCTTGAGATGCTTGATGCTTGTAGTTCTGGAGTCCAAGCCTTCACAGATTTTGTATTGTCCAAAATTTCGTAGATTTTGAAATCCTTCATCAGGCAGCAGCTTAAGGAAGTCCGGCCCCTTTTCTTTCCTGGTGTGCAAGAAAGAATCGGCTTGTGAATGACATAAATTTACTTGAAAAATCTTAAACGTAACTTTCCATAACAAATGTGACTTACAACGAATCAGGGTCGAAACAAAGGAGAAGAGCGTCCGTTTCCTCTAGCCCAGGGATGGAAACACTATGATGGGTCCTGTAATATGATGAAAGTAAAACAGACTATCGCGTATACGGTTTTAATTAAACAAACTGATTGTTCGTTTATTAGTAAATCAGTAAAACATTATTTTATAAGTTTCTATTCTCAGTTAAAATATTACTTTATTATTCATTTACTTATTAAAGTGAATAAAGTAATTATTAAATTGGCTTTACCAAGTCACGGGGGCGCGAATGAAGGTGTCGCAAGCGGCCAGTTGGAAATAAGTGGTCTAAATCGACTACTGTAAATCATGTGATACATTGAAACTGCCTACTATAGAGCTATCACTACTCTTTGTAGTGATAGGATACGTATAGGCTCGTCTTCCCTACCCTACGCTTTAAGAACATCACATTTCACACAATCAGCTTCTGAGATATTAACTGTATTAACTACAACTAACATATTTTCGTATTAAAAACTTAAAGGGAATTGAACTTAAAATAATAAATAATATTTTTAACTTTTGTAGAGGTGGCTCCGCTTCAGAGCTTTCATTGACGAGCCTCCGGTGTAAGGTGGTGTTATTAACACACTCCTTTCTTTAATTTATATATTGAGTGGTTATTTTAAATAAACTCAGATAAGAAAGAGAAGTAAATAGTAGGTAGACTTAATCTGACAGCTAAAACATACGTGTTGTTTGTCATTGTGCCGTGAATAGACTTTAAATCGTATTTACATACTAACTACTGAATCACGAAAGGAAGCAAGAGTTTTCTCCACAAGTACACAATTTTTGGCCTGTAATTTTCAAGGTTTGATCCGATTTACTCGGACCCTACTGACCTTACAACAAGAGTTTCGAAAAGCTTAAAGAGCTTTTTATTAAAGAGCAAGAAATTAATGGGGAAAAGCGGCAGGTGATACCACCGCTGCATAGTAAAGCCTGACTAGGGCAGCGTGGGGAAATTTAGGTCAAAATAGTAACAGGATTTTTTAGTGGCTCGCACTTTTAAATCTACATGCCCGTGAAGTGCTAAACCTTCAAGATCTGACACTAGATTTTTTACTCACAAAAAGCTTTTTCTACTTCTTTGTTAATTTTTCCAACTGCAGCTCTCTCCATTTCTTAGTATTATTGAGATAATAGCATTTTGCCATACCGGGTAAGTATAAAAACGTTGTAGTAATCTAAAAATTGTATTTTACTTTACAGCATACACATGTCACACGTAGGGTAAAAATGAATTGCTTTGTTATAATATCCAACAGTGTTTATCAGGAGAAGCGTAAATAAAATGGTAGGGAAATTATTAGGGAAATTACTTTTATTATAGGCCTACTTTTTGGGTTATAAATTTTATAAAATCATGTTATACGATTGTTTAGGCTAGATATTCTACTTAAAATTATCATATTAATAATCATATTTTGCACCAAAAAATTAAGACAAAATGTCTCGGTTTTGCTATCTTGTCGAGAGTATTCTCCGTGTTCTATCACGTAGTAATATGCTCATATTTTCAATCTTATGTCACTTGTATTTTTGGTTGTTCAAGTTAATTTAGCTTGACTAGTCGGGAAAAGTTTGCGAAGTGTACTAGTACTTTGTGCTGGAATATAGTGACACGCCTACGGGCTGATTCACGTAAATTAGTACAGCAGGGACCTACTGCCGTTGATATTTTTATAAACTTTCATACGCGTAATAAGACTAAGAAGTTAAGTTGTTAAACTGTTTTGTGATTTAATACAAAATAGTACAGAATAAACATTTATGATTTACCAGATCTACCACAATGCCTTATAATATCATAATATTTAATTCCTGTTGGACATCTAGTTTGACCTCCGGTATTTTAGGGATACCAAAACTGAGAAACGTGATTAAAAAATTAAAAAAGTTCGTAACCTGTTGTGTAGTTTTATTATTAAAAACACTGATGTGTTGTAACCAATTTTGAAAACCCTTATTATTTCATATTCATTTTGATTGATAAGCACTGGACAGTAATGTGGTAATTTTCATATTTAAAGGTTGGCTAATCTGTACTTTCTAAATTGCGTTTATCAGGTTCATGCTTCGTCACAGTTCAACGTGCGTCGGCGGGCTGCAGACGTCAGAACGTTTGCTGCCTTGTTCTGTCTTTCATTTTTTCTTGTTGTCGCGACAATTTATCTAGGCCTTAACATTTTTATGTAGTGTGGAGTGTTGCATATTTGCGCCTCATTTGCCATGTAGCTTTCGTAACCGACTTGGTTTATTCAAAATTTCAATGTCTTTCAGACATAGCCAACCTGAGCATGCCGATTTAATTGTAATACGAAATTTAATAAACGTATTAAATACAGTCCACTATCGTCATTATTCAGCATCCTGGCAATAACTTCATGAAGCATCATTCTTCCTAACATTTAAGGGTCCTACAGGACGAAACTCTAACATTTTTTGGTCGCTCCGTGCCTGGATTCGTCATTTTGCTATTCTGCAACTTATATCAGAGCGGTTTTTTTAACCAATTTCTGGCCATCACTGGCAATTCAGCATATTCGCTGATCCGACCGTGTCGGGAATTAGTCAGCATTTCTTTCGTCGCCATTGAGCCTCGTGACGACACCACTGCAAGACCATCCATGTGCTAGCGTCTACACACCAGATTGAGCAGTCATCTATCCAGTCCGTGCGTGTCTGCCATCTATTCTACGGCCTCGACGCTCCAGGACATCGCATACCAGGTACGACGTCAACGACATCATTAACAGGTGCGTCGAGGGCCTCAAAGTGTTATTAAAGGCCTCAAAGCCATTAATAACGGCTGAAGAAGGCCTCAAAGTGTTGGTAAGAAAGAGAGGCGGCTTAAAGTCTGCCATAGTGCGAATCAATTCGGCTATAACTAAATTTTATAAAAACACTAATACCAAACATTTTTTAACGGTTAGACTCGAAAGTCTAAAAGTTTGGCAACAAAATACGATGAGGTACAGTCTGAAATTGAACTCATTTCTAAGGACATAAACGCTGCTCAAGAAGACCGAGTTGAGGTTGAAGAGCTGTTATATTCAACAGAAGCCAATATCTTGCAATTAATAGAAACTTTCAACGTTCAGACTGTATCTCCAGTATTAACGACCAATATGCAATTAAAACCTATAAGTTTGCCCTGCTTCACAGGCAATATTTTAGAATGGCAGCACTTTTATTCAATATTTCTGGACCTGGTACACGCCACATCTGATTTAACGTCAGTGCAGAAATTACATTATTTGTATTAATCTCTTAAAAATGAGCCACTAGATCTAATTAAGGCATTACCTATTTGTAATGAGAAATATTCCATAGCGTAACGAATATTGTAACGAAAATTATTCGATAGCGTTGAGTTTGCTGTCCGCTAGATATGATAACAAATTCATATTAGAGAAGTATTATATTCAAAATTTGCTTGAAGTAAAGTCAACAATCAAGGACTCTTTCCAAAGTTTGGCAGAATTCATAAATACAATAACGTCTTCAGTTAATTCGCTGGCAGCCATGCAACTGCCAGTGGATTCATTTGAGCTTATTACTGTACAATTATTGTCAGCAAAACTGGACCACTCCACGTTTAAATTATGGAAGAAGTCTATAGATCCCGATAATCTTCCTAACTTTCAAAGCTTCACCCAGTTTTTAAACGCACGTAGACAGTTGTTAGAAAATACATTACCGATCGATGCCGGACAGCAGCTCAACAAGCTAACTTTAAGGTTCAATAATAAATCTGACAAACATAAATTACGAAACTCTGCTGGCAGCACTACATTTAAAAGTTATCACTCAGCTTCAAATAATTATTTATGCCCATGCTGCAAATTTAGTCATCCAATTTACATGTGTGACAAATTTCGTGCATTAAACACATCAGAACGAGTGCAATATATATTAGAGCATAAATGCTGTACCAATTGTTTAAGACCAGATCATTTTTCATTTAATTGTAAGGTCAAACAATCATGTAAGATCTGTTCAAAACGACACCATACATTGCTGCACATAAATAATGTGTCAAAACCAGGTTGTGCCAGCAGTAGCAATTATTGTTCACTTAAGTTACAGTCTACAAACAATGTTCTCTTATCGACAGCACTTGTGTTTGTCATCGACCGGGCTGGTAACAGACAACTTGCAAGAGTTCTATTGGATGCTGGGTCACAAGTGAATTTTTGTACGGAATCATTTGCTAAGAAATTACGGCTTAACTTGACTAAATCTAACATACCGATTACAGGTATTAATAATGCGGCGTGCTGTGCCACTAACTTGGCGTCTATTCGCATTATTTCTCATATAAAAGATTCAGCTTTGAAACAACATGTGCGGTCTTATCTGCATTAACCCATAAACTGGCAGCACAATCTTTCGACATAAATCATTTTAACGTCCCAGATAACGTTTTTCTCGCCGATCCACATTTCAACATATCAGCTGATATCGACATACTGTTAGGAGCGCAATTTTATTTAGATTTAATTTTAGCTAACAAATATGTACGCGGTTCTCACTTTCCTATTATAAAATAAACAAATTTAGGCTACATTCTAGCAGGCAATCTGCCCAAACACTGCCGTTATAAGGGTCCTGCTGTTTCGTTCCTGGCTAGGAACAACGACAGTCAAATTTTGTCGTCTCTTGAGAAATTTTGGGAGACCGAAACTATCCCTGATAATGCACCCATTAGTAACGATTCAGCTTGTGAGGAGCATTTTGTTAAGTCCACTCATCGCAATGATGAGGGTAGGTTCGTTGTTTCGCTACCATTTAAGTTTGAAAATCCCCAGTTGGGTGAGTCCTATGCTAACGCTGAAGCGAGATTCTTGAGTTTAGAACGCCGGTTCATGCGTGATTCTGAGCTTGCGCGCGAATACGCAAACTTTATTCAGGAGTATAAGGATCTTGGCCACATGACGTTTGTCGACGATTGTTCTATCAATTCCAGGGTTTCAAATACCTACTATTTGCCTCACCATGCCGTCTTTAAACATTCTAGTTCTACGACAAAACTTCGCGTCGTTTTTGATGAAAGAACATCAGCGACGTCGAAGGTTTCCGAGCGGTTGATCCAGCGTCGGGTCTGCGACCACCTGGAAAGGCGAGACGTGCTGATCCCCGAACAGTTCAGCATTCGTGAGATGCATACCTCCACTCGTCAGTGCAATAATGCAGTAGTAGCAGTATGGAATTTTATATGTAAAGAAAAGTATATATTACATGTCCGTTAGAAAGTGATTACGTTTAAAAATTAAATAATTTACCAAAACGGTTATAGAGCTACAAGTGAACCTGGATGGCTCGGAGATTCGTGTCGTCAGTCGGCAGAGGAGCAGAACGGAAGACCAACTAGCTACAGTCGAAACGTCCGAATTTATAACAAGAATATTACTCCCACCACTCCGAACATTAATTTGAATGAAATGACTCCAGCCGTGGAAGCTTTAATGTTATGACCAATCGCCTCTGCGGGGAGCACATATCACTGATAGAACATTTGAGGTTTTGCGAAAGAAACAAGCCAGTTATTGTGCACGCTGACTTCCCAGCTCTGTTGCCGTGACACCGGGATGTTCCGAATTTTATTACGAGTCAGGCGCACGTGAGCCATTTAGAGAGCGCAAGTTAATCCATAATGAGGAGGAACTGCTGGACATTAATGTTGACATCAGTAACAGTATTCAGCAAAATGATTGGAAAATGGTTATTCGAATCACCTAAGGTTCCTCTGATTCAAGAATAGTTGTCGTTACAGAACAGCAGAAGGGGAAATTCGAACATTGTCGGGTTAAAAATTAGAAGACGCCAGTCGGGGACATGAAGCAAATGCTTGTCAACTTTGCAGACCGCCAACCGACGCCGGATTAAACAACTGTGTTGGCCAGGAAGGAAAGTTCCCTGTCACACCGAGATCTCTCCCGGTAGAAGATATTACTGCCGGCTGGTATACAGGGAGTGCCGCAGGAGGAGGGTGAAGACATCAGATCTGAAGCAGCAAAATCGCCAGAATACAGACTCGGACGAAGAGATATCGCTGCGCTTAAGGCCCTTAGCCGGGCTGAGAATATCATAATTTTACCTGCCGATAAAGGAAACACCACAGTGATTTTAAAGGTAAAAGACTAACAGAGTAAGTTTCAAGACGTGCTGGATACTGAGACCTACAGATGTGGCTCAAGAGACCCAACAGGGACCGTGGTGAGAAGAACCAATACATTGATATAGCCTACTCGCTGTCACCCCAGCTCAAGGTACCTCTCCAAAAGAATGAAGCCTTGCCGCCGAGGCTCTATGAACTGCCGAAGATCCAAAAGACGAATGCAACGCTCTAAGACTAATCCGATAGTTAGAGGCATTGGTTGCCCCACGAATAGACTGGTTCGGTATCTAGCTTGTCGGTTAAGCTTACTCACATGTTTAGGACTCGCAGTATACCTTGGGACACCTTGTATCACCTTGGGATTGCAGGACATCTTGGTCAACTTCGATGTCGTGTCGCTGTTAACGATGGTGCAGCTACGAAAGACGATGGAGCATATACAGGAGCTGTTTCCGGCTGATATAACAGCGCTTTTCCGCCTCTTACTGGCAATGATTGATGTCTAATGGGATTGCCGGTTTTATGAACACATTTATGGAGTTACTATGGAAAGCCCATTGAGTCCGGTAATTGCAGGGTTCTACATTAAAAAAACTTGAACAGACGGTACTTCAATTCAGCCCACGTCCACCACGGAATTGGTTCCGTTACATCGACGTACGTCGACGACACCTTTTTGGTTTGGAGTTATAGGGAGGAAGAGATTGGAAAAAATCTATCATACCCGAATGGTACCCACACCAGTTCACCATGGAGAGAGAAGAAGGTATACAATTACCCTTCCTTGATATACTGGTGATGAAGAAGAGTGATCGGAGGGTGGTTCAGAGATGTTTCAAATACCGACTCACCCGGACCGTTATCTATACTGGAATTCCAACCACCATTTGGGGGAAAAACTGAAGGTCATTAAAACGCTTATTGATCGACCCTATCGAGCCTTATGGATATACGAAAAACACTTTCTTGAGAATGAACTGAATCACATGGATACTTCCCTGCAAACTAATTGATGCTCGGTCAATAAAAAACCCGAAGAATTATGCGACCGAGGACAACTCACCTGTCTATTAGTGCTGAGGAACAAACAGTGCAGGGAAGGTTTTTCTCACATATATAAAAATGACGGGACAGATAGGCACGTTACTCCAAAGGCATGATGTGAAAACCGTTTTAGGGCAACACGGGGCATCTAGCAACATCTGAAGTCAGCTAAGGATCCGAGAGACCCGTCGACTTTGGATAGTGTTTACATTGTGGACCGATTCGTGCGGACTAGAGTGCATTTTGGCACAACGAAGCGCAGCGCGAGGATCCGGATCGCTGAACACAGACTGGCCTCTCGACGAGGGGAGTCGGAGAAGTCGGCGCTTGGACAGCACCTTTTGGCCAGTGCCTACCACGTGGTGTAGTTTGAGGAGACGAAGATCCTATCGTTTGCGTTGAACTAATACTCGCGGTTGCACCTGGAAGCGGTTGAGATACATATAAACAATAACATCATTAACCGGAAGAAAGATAGCTTGATGCTGAATAAGATCTGGTATCCGGCACTGAGAGGTTCTCGGATCGCTGTTTAAGCTATAAAATCTAACTCCGTTGTTGATACAGGCGAGCAACGGGTTGTACAAGCTCTCGGTCCTAATCCTGGCCTTACTGACCACATCAGCCGCAAGGTAGAGCACATCACCGTCGAGCCGGGGCCCATATGACCAGAGGAAGTCACTGAAAACAGCTCAAGCCCGGGAAGGCACCATGCCCCGAAGGCATAGGCGTAACTTGGGAGGGGAAAGGGGGCAATCGCCCCCCCCCCAATGTTCCGACATTATAAAATTTTGTTTCCAGTTGTTATAAATAAAAACTAACAAATAATCAAACAGGAGACAGTTTCTATACTTGCGAGCACAGTATCAATTTATTACTCTTCTTTCTTTCGAAGAAACTTGTAAGGAGAATGTTTGACAGATTTGAATGATATTCGTCAAAATAATATTCCAGTTCGAAAAAAAAGCTAGAGACCTAATTAACTGGAATACAATGCGTGTCTTTTACACACACAAAGACTTGTTTTGGAACACATCGTAATGAAGTAATAAGCGCAGCTGTATTTCTAGGAATTTGCTCTCTTTACTTCGTTCCTTTTGTAATAATATAATACATTTTATTAATTTTATTATATAGATGGTCTCACTACACACTTGAATTTATGAAGCCTTAACCTGCCCCCCCCCAAACGTTAGGCCCCAAGTTACTCCCATGCCCGACGGTATTACGATTACCGCACTCCAGTGCGTTCCTGAGCGTGTAACTCGCTTCCTGACGGACTTGTTTAAGGTTTGCCTCATGCTGACCTACTTCCCGGCGAAATGGATAACAGCCTCCGTGATGGTGATACCCAAGCCGGGAAAGAATTCTTTTCGCACGGAGAAACTAAGGCCGATCAGCGTCTTCCCCGCTACTTCTAAGGTTTTCGAGCGGTTGATCCAGCTTCGGATCCGCGACCACAAGAAAGACTAGACGTGCTGATCCCTAAACAGTTCGGCATTCTTGAGATGCACTCCTCCACTCGTCAACTAATGAAAAACGTAGTGAGGCTACAAGGGCAAACAGACGACTTCGTTCTTTCTAGACGTAGAGAAAACCTTTGACAGGGTGTGGTACGAAACCTAGACAAACTAACGGACGTTATTCTCCTACAATGTTACGTTCATTTTGTCGGCAGCTTTCTGTGAGACAGTAGTTTCCGAGGGAGAGTAGACCGTGCCCTCTCTTCGGAGAGGCGTATTACCGCTGGCGTCCCTTGGGCCTCCCCTTTTCACAGTGTTCGTCAATGACACGTCCCGAGTGGCTGTAGTACGGCTGTCTCTGTTGGCGTCAACAATGCGGGTTCTTCCTAGAAGAGGGCTAGGAGTCCGTCCCGTAGATGATATCTTGAGACGCCTGGCGAGTAGATTGTCTAGTCGGGCTGCTTGTGTGACTCAGAATTCCCAAATAGCCGGACTCGGTAAATATAATCCAAGGCCAGATGAGTCTTGAAAGCGACCCCATTTGTTAGCACCGGTAGTATAAGCCACCAATCGAAGGTCGCTTCACGCCATCCCACAATTAATTGACAAATAAAAAAAAGAACTCAAACTGACCCACTTTAATGACAGGAGTCAATTTGGAGCCTCGGGACACTGCACATCTCACCCCGCAGTAGTCGTGTCGCTCCGTCAGTCGCCAGAAGAGAAGAACGGATCCACACAAAATACTGCCGCAGCTGCAGTCGATAGTCTGGATTTAGGACCTCGGCCCAACAGCCCGGACGATAATTTTGCTGAAGTTACATTTAATTATTTGTTGTCATCATAAACCAACTTTCACATTCTTCAGGTCGCCCTTTTTTAAACGCTTGTATCATTGCAAATTCATTTCTGTTACCTTTACATTTGTGTCGCCTTACACTTTTCCTTTAATAACTCTGTAGTCATAGAGTTTTTACTAACTAATTACAATATCAACACATTTGAATTTTTTATACATTCCTGTTATTCCCTCTACCTCTAAACGAAATCCTCTGCATTCCTATCCAGAACTATGTCTCAAACGACTAATCTGTATTGATAATACTCAAAGTTTATTTCCTAATCAGGTACCTGATATCTGGAGAGTGGGGTCCTACAAGCATCCACGTTTAATTGTTCTGTTAGCCTGAATATGCAGAATATTATCAGTTTTGAATTTGTATTTTATAATTTCAGCTTTGACATGAACTTTAGTTATTTATGGACATTGTCATAAAACGGACAACCGTAGTAATAGGATACTTAATGAAACCACAACGTAATACACAACACACGCTATATTTATGGACGCAGTAAAGTAGTTTATTGGCCATAACCTACATATTCGCTCACATAAAATTACACACCACATATAATGTACTTTCGGCAGTTTTGTCTATTGTGTTTTGAGATAGAGCTGTATAGTAACTATAGTATAGTATAGATCTGTTTCGTTGTTAAGGAACTGGCAATGAAACAGCATTATCATGCACCGTAGTTCGGTTAAAGGTCGAACAGTACAACTCTGTCTAGCTGCTGTTGGGGCATTGTAATTTGTTTGGTTGTCAGTAAAGTAGAACTCTCAATTAAAATTCCATCTGTCTGAAACAAAATCGTACAGTCATTGGCACGTAAACCCGACCACTTACATTTTGTTTGATTTTATTGTAGAATTTTCTATTTAACTGTTGACATTTCAGTTACTTTCTATATTACGAAAAGAAAACTTTGAACAGTGAGATGGGGTTTTTCTTTACTTCTCTTGTTGGTTTTTTGATTCTGGCATTGATCATTACCTAATATTGCACCTCTTACATATACCTATTAAGTCATTTACATTTAATAGGTATGTCATTCATGAAGGCAATATTTTATGCTGTTATTATTATTATTAATCAAACAGCGTATTTGCAGAAAGGGTTTTACTAGCAATTTGGTTCTAATCGGTAAAGGTAATTCCTTAATTACGGTTGCTATTTTAATTAGAGTATCCAGATTTTGAGTGGGAATAGTTTTTTTATATCTTGAGTGATATATTACTTTTTAGTTTGTTGTCAAGCATGGGCATATGTGCGCGAATCGTGACAATTTAAGTATGTATGTTTGTCTCCTTTAGTTATGAAAACTCAGGTGACGTGCCCATGTTTACTGACCTACCTTGTACAGAGTGCTCACTAATGTATTATACATTTTACAGAGCTTGTCAGCACACTTCAGAATTATCATATTGTTGTGCCTTTGCAGGGTTAAAGTATGTTTACCGCTTCCTTTGTATATAAATATGTTTACGTTCCAATCCAGTTCGTGAGATTTGAGCTTATTTGATTTACGTCCGAACACTACATTACACATAAAAGTGAATGTTGCAGACAGTAGAGAGTATCTTGAAATAAAATAATAACTATAAAGTTGAAATACAATAAAGTTACTTTTTATATAATAGAAAGTAAATTATAATAAATTAAAAATATGTGCCCCTTCTCTTAGGTAGGCACGTATATCTCGTATGCACGTATATGATGCTTATGTTAACAAAATTAAATTTACAGTTCCGAATCTGTTGGCAATATATAATAAAAATAAAATTCACTTTACGTTTAGTGACTGACAAAAGTAATAAATCTTGTAATTTAAAATACAGAGAATACAACAGTTCTGAATTTAAAAAATCATCCAAATGAATAAAATATAAACCCAAAAGGTTTTTTAATTCCCAGCCACTTTACGCTCAATTAAATTAAATTTTACGCTCAATTAAGTTGTACACTATATAACACTTACACCAACTATTTACAGATTTACGAATTAAAAATGCTTTATTTTGAAATTATTGTCTCCGTTTTATGTAGTGTACTTTTATTTTAAATGCATCAGTTTGCCGTCATCTGACGTTGTCAATAGTTCTTTATCACGGACCTCGGTGACCCTTCTAAAAGCTGCGATCGCGATCGCCAGCTTATGTGTGTGTTTCGGCCTCGTCAGTCATCCAGATGTGTTGGTGAGCCGCGAAACGGAGAACTCATATTATGATCACTGATGTAAGAGACTGAGTGGTCTTCCAGACTCTGGATATCTATGTAGTGTAGCGTTTGATTTCTGTTACAACTGATTAAGCAGACTCAATCCTGACCCTGTTTGTCATAACGGATTTGACGTCACTTCCAAAAATTAGACAAATTTTGTATGTCTCAGCGACTTTAACAGTCAGCAGATCACTCACCTGAAATACAACCGACATATAACATTTTGAAAACATTACAGTGTTTTTATTACACCGTAATTATTTTATTAACTGAGTAATAAATAAATAATAACTATTTTAATTTATTCATACGCGAATTCACTAAACCGCGAGTCTACTGGCGCGTAATGTACTGTGTTGATACAATACTGTTACGACGGTCTACTGATCGTCGTATGGTACAGTGGAAAACAAAATATAAGACACCAAGTAAGTCACTAATCATTGGCTTTAATTATCACAATTAAACGGTTTGTAATGAACAAGATAGTCTCTTACAACAAATCAAATAAAAATTCTTCACACGCAATAAAAATGTCAAGTAATATAAAACAGAATTGTATTACAATTGTCCCGCACAATTATAAAACACATAACACTTCGCCACAAGACTTCGAACCACATTGTGTAAATCGCCCGAAAATAACTGAACTCTAAGCGGTAGGTATGGGATATTTATAGTCCGCAGGGTTCCATAATACGCGTCCTTAACAAGCCATCGAAAATTCTAGCGGACACTTCAGCGCGACCCTCGCAGAAACACGCACTATTGGGTAATTGAAAAGCTTCTAGAACGACACCATGGAACACACGAGTCGTTCCGCATTACGTAATACTGCCTCGCATGTCAAGCGTCACGTACGCATTACAGCTGCAGGAATAGAGTAGAACAACGTTCTCCAATGTATCAGTACGTTCAGTAATGGCGTAACACTTTTTCTGCATTACGTAACAATACGTTTTCGCGTAGCATTTAGCGGATTCCTATATTAGTAGAAATTCCTATATTCCTATGGTTTTTCAGGTGCCGTGTTTTATATTAGTGCAGATCCTATGCGCACAAGCTGTTACACTCTAAACACAGATTTAATCCTCACGAAGTCATATTAGGATATATAATAAACGTTTCCACTTCACATAAAATTCTTTGTGCATTACTCACAAACATGTAATTTATGTTGTAGCATATACGCCTATATAAAGGGGGCGGAAAGACAAAGAGAAAGAGATAGATAAAAAGTTAGAGATATAACGAAGCCACAACTAATTTGTAAAACAACAATAAAATGTATTGCCAGCATATTATGTTGGGACGAAGTCTAACGAGCAATTTATTTCTACATCGGTTTAAAGCAAACTTGGGTACTTGATTTTATAAACATATTGTAAATGCGTTTTACAACAACACAGAATGTTTATCTTTTTGTTTGTTCTTTATAGTAGGAGAGCGGGCGGATAAGAGGACTTAAATGACTTAGTGCAGATTATGTACAGGAAATTCGAAAAATGTAAAAGTATAAGCAACTAACGCCTATATTAAATTTTATAGGTTAGAAACAAATTTTCAGTCTGACGTGGATCAAATAAAGACTTTCTTTCTTTACAGAATCTTCCGTAACTGACATGATGACCTCCTGTTATAGTAAAGTGATTCCATACAGAGACGTAAAAATATAATTTTCAGAACAACTACTAAATCAGTTTCTTGCGGGCCAAGAATAGGGATTACAATAATTAAGTCTCGTTTAAGACTTAGCATCCTTCGTGAATTAGGTAGTTTCAAGAGCTACTCCGGAGTTTACAACTAATTTTCAATTAGAGTACTTCAAGAAAGGTTTTGTTAGCCGCGTACGTGTAGGGGAAGATTTCCCTACAAGGAAATCAGCAACAAAACAGCATCTACACTTCGAATCTTTTGCATCTACAACGGCACAGCGACTACATGAAATACTCTACATATTGACTTTATTTATGAAGTAATTGAAAACAGTATAAAATATTAATCTGAACTGAATGTACTAATTTTTTATAACAGATAATTTTAATTTAATTTTTCTAAATAATAACATACTAAATTATGACGTCTTAACAATTTTTTATTTATATAACCCGAAATTCTGAAATACTCATTTATTAAAATTTTAAAATCGCGTGTAACTCTATCGAATGAGATTCATCTGTTATTTATATTTATACTGATTATTATTTTTTAATTTTATATTTATTTCTTTTATAAATTAACCATAATCTAGCTATCCTGATTTCAAGTACATATCTCCTTCTATAGTCCACTTGTCCGTTATGTTATTCTAAATGCGGTTAGTGCCTGTCATTTGAATTAACTGTAGTTTCAGTAGGATTTGAAGTCGTAAATACTGTTAATATTACACATAATAAGCTATGAATTCATAATTCAAAAACCCGAAGAAATATTGAGATAATTCCTGTCACCCCAAATTTAACTCGTAATTCTAATGTAACCCGTCATAGGCAATGTTGACTGAAGGTTTCGTAAATACAGGCGGAGACAAACTACAAGCAATTGTTTAAATCAAATTTTTTGTGAGTTGTGATTCATGTAAAACGATATTAAATGTGTATTTCAATTTTATTTTTAGTAACTGAATAGTAAGTCTGGTAATTGTTTTAATGTCTCTGATTTATGTGGTTTAATTTTTCTCCAAGTATAGTTCCAACTAATCTAGATAATTCAGCAACGTTAAGTATTATTAACTTAGTCCTTGCAGATTAGAGAAGACTGTTATGCAAACTGGGTTACCTGTTTCTAATACACATTTTCTGTAAAATTTGTCTGGGCCGTTTTTGTGTGAGGTACTTTTATAGTTTACTGAAACTGCAGTAGCAAACATTCCGTAACCCAACAACATGTATACATTCAGCCCTTGGACGAAAACAAACTTGCAGATTTATAGTTACAGATTTGTAACATATCGAATCAGACTGAAGCATCAAATTGCTAGTGTTTATTACACGCTCCAACACAATAGCTCATATACACACATACACACACACACACACACACACAAACACATATTATTTGCTTTTAATTATATCCTATGTTGTAATGAAGGGTAAATTGTAAACGCATGGGTACAATTATGGCGGTTTTGTTGTAGTGCAGCTTTCTGCTGGCAACTAAACTGCTTTCTGCATATCACTAGTCACTAGCTTGAACAGCTGTGTGGTTTTCATGCAGCTCTCTGACGTGACGTTAAAAATAGTCGCTCCGTTTCCATTTCCCCCGGCGTTATGATGAGTTTTTGTGGTTCGAAAAAGTAACAGGGATCGAAATCTATCAAACACTTTTAGCCACATTTAGAAATTCTCATATCAGCGGTACGCAAAAAGAAGGAAGTGGAAACTTCGTCTAGGGTCACTATGACGACAACATTGATTCAAGATGGCTCTGTTAAACACAGGAACTACTGACTATTGGTGAGAAAACAGTACGCAAAGTAGTCATACGTCTTCCTATAAACTCACGCATAATAAAACTGATTTTTAAAAACATACTTGTTTTCAAGTTGTTTCCGCTTGGTCATTTGTTTGTATTTCGATATGCTAGAAAAAATCATTGTAAATTTAATGTAACATATAATTATTATATTGTAATAATAATAATAATAGTTATTATTATTATTATTAGAGAGGACATGTCTTGTTATCAAGACGTGACATGCACAATTGTAATAGCTAAGGAAACTCTTAGTAGAAAGAAAAGATTATTATGCGGGACACTAGGCATAGAAAAAAGAAACAGGATGGTGAAATGTTCTGTTTGGAGCGTATTCCTATAAAGGACAGAAAGTTGGACGTTGAGGAAAGAAGAGGCAGGAGGTTACAGGCGTTCGAGATTTGGACATGGGGATGGAAATGCTTTCCTACATGGAAAAGAATGGGGTAAAGGAGAGACATGAATATCATCAAAGACAGAGCGAGAAATTGTATAGAACGCGATATGCGGAAAACAGAAGGCGAAGTGATGGTAGAACTACTGGAGGAAGTAGTATTTGGAAGGCGGAATAAGGGGCGAAGGAGAGAGAAGTGATGTACCACATACGACCGCAATATCATGAAGTGGGGAGACTAGCTCAGGATAGGAAAACATAGAGATAGCATATCTGTATTACGTCTCTCATTCGGGAAAGTCAATGAACATATCACAGAAACGTTTGCAGTATGTTTCGGAATAGCAAACACTGCACTTCCCGCAACAGCTGCTCTTTCTATATTGCATAGTGCAGCACAATAAGTTTATGTGGGAGCAACATTACAACGTAGCTGTTAATTTGTCTTCTCCTCTCTCCCTGCCACCATCTTTCTCTCACACACTCTCTCTCTCTCTCTCTCTCTCTACAAGTCTGTGATGCGTGTGCGCGCGCACACTGTCACTATAACAGTTGTTGTTTTGTGACGTACCTACTTGGTTCTTGTGAATACTTGTATAGTTTTAATATTTTACTAATTATTTTTTAAGTTGAAACATTGAGATCTTTAACCCATCATTCGTACACGTTTCAGCTTGATATTGACGCACATCTTTGTGTAATTTTTTTCATTTCATAACTTTCACTTCTGTTTAACGTTTCCGAGAATCTACATTTCTGTTATTCACTAAGTTAGGGCGACAGTAAACAATTATATGTTAAGTTTAGTTATTCAAAACGTAGACGATTTATTCAAACTAAAACTAAAGTAATAATATGTGACAGTTTATCCTCTTTTTACGTCTTACATAGAATAAAAGTTATGTAAGTACGTACAGGAAAGAGCAAACACAAAGTAATTTTTCCTTTAATATGATTATATGTTTTGATTTAAGTTATATTATTTAAAATTGACGTAGTTACTCAATTGGGGATCTGAGATAAGAAAAATATTTGATTACAAGATTTCGTGACTTTCTCAAAACAGGACAATACAGTTGTGTCGTGAGAACTTTAAATATCACATGATTGATAATATAACAAATCGTAATTTTTTTTAACGTATAAAACCTTTTGAGATATGATATGATTTAATAATACAAAATTCTCGCTGCAAATTCTCCTTGAGAAAATCATACCCATTTCTCTTTGGTACTAGATTGTAGGGAATCTCCACTCTACGTGTCGCCGTTCCTGCAAATATTCTCAACTTTAGAAGTTCCCGTATATCCTCCCAACACTGATTTACAAACATTAATTGCGCTGATGTAAAGGGGTGATGTGCTTGTTAAAAAATGTATCGCAGAGTGTTAATCTATGAGCTCTGTGAAATATCAGGATGCAAATGGAGAGAAGGTGTCGATATACAATGGCGAATTTGGTCTTGTTCCGTTTGGCCGTCCATGATGTTTCAGTGTCATTTAATGATACTTGGAGGAAGAAAATGAAATTCCAGGATTATGAAGTGATATCTTTATGCCAATTGAAGTCAGAGGCTTTTAAAATATATAAAGAGGTAAATTGTAATAATATCCAGTCAAATTAAGGGTTTGTTGAATGGTACTGATTGTTCATACTGTACCAAAGCGGAAGCGATTCGGAGTAGAAAACAGGACGTAATGTTCTCTGAAGTCGGAATTTATCCTGGAACTAGTATATTCTCGGGAAACCTGGAAGTATTTTTTTTATGAGGGCAGGTGGAAATATTTGCTGTATACGTGTCTCGAAGGGTACACACATCCGAGGTCTGTAGGTTTTATTATTATATGCCCGACCCACCAAAAAAACCACATCCCTTTCCTCTCCCAGGACACTAACCTGGAACTGTTTGACACATTACCTTGGACTAGGCCTATTGTTATTCAGCCCTAAGGCTCACATCTGATTTGTTATTCTATTATATTGTATTGACCAAATATATCTTCTTGTTCCAAAAAAATCTCTTCTGGGATGTGTGCCACACAGTTCCAGGTATCCTCTTCTTTAAGCATCGTGAACCTGGAAGTAATAATAAACATATTTATAACAACAACAACAACAACAACAAGAGTAATGATAATAAGATTAATAATAATAAAAAAATAATAATAATAATTATTATTATTATTGTTATTACTATATAGTATCGTAACAATAATAGTAATAATAATGAAAATCTTCTTTTTATACTACGAAGTAGATCAGAAATTAGGCCGAATACGGTGCCTTATCTGAACATCTCAGAATGCTAGTAAACTCGGTTGTGCAGCAAGACCAGTGCCATGCTTCTTCTGGTCACTATTATTCCAGAATGTTATACCAAGTCCTTATTTCCATAAGATGAATTATCCTGGAAGCTGAAAAACACAAATTTTGAGGTCCCACTGGTCGTCTTATATTCAAGAAAATTAAACAGGAAGTCTATCAAAGTCCATTAAAGAAAATATGAGGAAAATCGTAAATATGAAGTGTTTAGAACTGCAAAATATCTTATTATATAGTTACAATTACCTATCCTGTGTATTCATTACGTACAACGTAACGAACGTAGGATACATTCTTGTGAATCGAACGAGTGGTTCAAACGTTTTGATGTATGTAATAGAGAGGCTTATTATGTATTATTATTATAATACTATTAAATATATACTATAGTATATCTGTAACAAAGTGACGAGTTAGCTTAACATAATTAAATTGTATTAAGTTAATTATAACATAAAAATTAATTATGTTACACCGTGATAAATAGACAGATTAAGTTTGAAGGAGAGAAACAAATAAATATATAATTAGACAAATATAAAATCAAATTAGTATAGGTAGATAAAGTTATGAAAAATTATCCTGTCTGTGAAGCAAATAAATCAGTGAACTTATACTAAAAATTTCGGAATGGTAAAGCAAGTACCCTCAGATATATCTGCAACGCAAAGTCAGTGTTGTCATTGGTTTGAATACACTACGAAGTTGCCCGAGTTAAGCAGCATAAAGTAAGCTGCGGGTCCCGCCTATCGACTGCCAGTCACGGAGGATAAGTGAAACTCTCCCTCTGACCTTTAAGCAGTCACGAAATACGATTGGAGGTGTGTCGCTCTCTACTAGTATTTGGTCAGGTCAGCAATACCCTTGTTGCCGCTGGCTAGGTACTCAGCTTTACAGCGCTATAAAACTGACATTACTTGCTCACTGAGATGCTAGTTCTGTATATCATTATAAACGATATAATATAATACATAAAATCTTACTAAATTAATCTATTTACTTTCAATTTGTAATATACATTTAAATATAACTTGTAACTCTACAATATTCATTAAGATATTTAATGACCCTTGATAAACTGAAAGGTTGTAACTTAATCGGAATATAACAAAGAAAAGCAGGTATTATGTATATACCGAATTAGTGATGTTTATTTTAATTTAAAAAAATATTCATTCTACTATTACGGTATGTTTCAGAATAGCAAACACTGTACTTCCCGCAGCCGCCGCTTTTTATATATTGCATAGTAGAGCACAATAAGATTTGTGGGACTAATATTACAAAGCTGCTGTTAATTATTGCAATACAATTCATATTGCTGTTTATGCAATAGACTTTATTATGCTGCAAGTATTTTTGTTCCACTAAGTGAAATATTCATTTTTAAAATATGTATTTTTTTTTAAAGAATTTATCAAGATATCAATAGATAGGTATCACACGAGGTAGATGTAGTGTCCTTTATGTACAATTTTACTCTGAATTCAAAAAAGTGATCAAACGACTTGTAGACGTAGTGTCAATGCAAATTCGTAAGCCAAGTAACATTTTAAATTCTACTTTTAGCAGGACTTGGCATTACCATATTTAGTTATAAAGTGAACAAGATATAAACGTTTGCACAATAGTCAGACTTCAGTACAAGTCACCTACAGAAATGGCATAACATGAATACATCTTTTCTACCTTTACTTAATCTGTTAGTAGCAAGCTGGTGTTCACAGAGGAAGTTGAAAATTGATTTTCGTTATTGAATAAATAGTAGTCATTTTTGCAATGTAAGTGGTCAGTATTTGAAATTGTATTATTATGTTAAGGACGTCTGTAAGCCATGTTAATATTTTCCGATATTGTGTGTTATGAGAGAAATTTAAGTTTTATAGGCTAAACTTTACTTGTCTAATTAAAAAGCCGTTAAAAATTTTGTTCTCAATTTGCCGTAGGTTGTTGATTCTTGATTCCTACTGGACAATGCATTTCGGTGATTATCAAGTCCTAAAAGACGTCATACCTAAATGGTGGAAATGTCGAAGGGCATTGCCTAGTGTAAAGCAATGAATGCTTTTAGTATTAAATTAAGGCAAGTTGGAATTACAATAGCTTCTAACAAATTTAAATTGATGAAGAACTCCATTTGGTTGTGAATAACGTGACGTAGATTAGAACTGGACTTAATATATTTGATATTTAACCTAGGTTAGGTGCCACGTGGGCGGATAAATTATAGTTGTTTTCACATACACTTACCTTACGGTTTAAAATAAACAAAAAGGCCATTTATCAGGCTGTTACTTCTGTTTGAGAAACGTAGTGGTTATTACAACTAAAGCAAAACTAATACCGAAACCTGACTCATGCGGTAAATCTTTTTTCTCACAGCGAAAATTTGCCTTTGCCAAAACCTCAAGAAACTGTGACTTTGAGAGACTGTAACTTATGTGAGGAATAAAAAGATGAAGAAGGAGGAGTGTTTTACTTAAATATTGAGTCATCCAAATTATTACATATATTGCAACAGAGCACAGGATATAAGTTTCATATATTAGGGATACTAATGCTGTAACACATTCTCTGACGGCCATACACATGTTATAAATTGATTCTGTTCTTTTCTTTGTAAAGTAGTCATAAGTTTTGAATTAAAGTATGGATAAGAACGTGTGTTATGCCAAAATATTCATAATTATGTACTCTTTTATGTCAAGTGAAATATTTGTGTAAGTGCGCTGGTGCGCATGTGAGTAACATTTTTTTTAATAATTTCGTTAATAATTGACATTTATTTTTGAACTTTGGACAGGGTATTCTCAGTATTGAAAGCTACATTTTCCATATAGTCAATTCTCAAAAACTAAAATTTGTATATGTTTTCTTTTCAATGAAATCATTTCTTCTTGTAACTCTTTGTCTACAAGAGGGTAATAAAATTTGTAGATTAAATCTAGACAGGCCTTTGCAGAATCGGACAGAGTTTTAGTTTCAACTTAATGTCTATCTATCACAGTGACCATCTATGACGTTGCTAGATTTTCCACTAATCAGAAGGTCTAAAATTTGTTTGAGTTGGTGCTCTGCCGAGTACGGATGGGACAGTGCGCTCCGAAGTCTTGTCATAGAAAGACGTAATGACTGTTGAGAGTTTTTCGTGTCGGGACAAGTCTATTTCTATAAGACTTAATACTTTGGTAGACGGTACGATTTTGTCGTAGTCGTTGCCATATCAAAGAACTCAATTAAATTTAAATAGATCTTACTTAGTGCTTTTGCATGTACAGTGGAAGATTTCCGGTCTGGGGGCAGTAATACCAAAGTTATATTTCTGAATGTAACGCAAGAACACTTAAAGAAGTTAAAATTCTGTAAGGCAAATACACGTGATCTATTTGTACCCAGTTTGAACCTTAAGATTAAATTCATAAACAACAATAATCCGATAACGCAGAGGGTGTGTGCGTGACGTAGTGAACGACGTAGTGGTCATCGAGCGACTTGCAGGAGAGCAGCGAGAGCGCGCGCCAAGTGTCAACACAACCACTGAAATTCTACGAACAAGTAACCGTATATATAAAACGAACCAAATAGGCTCTTTTATTTAAAGACAATTAAATAATAAACAATTTTATGTTATAACTCAATAAGAAAATAATAATTATTAATATGTTAATTAATAAATTTTTCCTACCTCCAGATACAGACTCTGTATTGATAATGTCAATTAACCTATCTAAGCATGCATAAATTTGTATCGTTCCATAGAATGTATTTGGCGCCCAACGTGAGGCACGAGTTAAGTAGTTGGCACGATTCAATTTAAGAATTTTAATTTTTATGTATAGACTAAATTTTATTTGTACTGTATTTTATACATTTTAAATAATGTGTAGCAGGGGGTGTATACAAATTATTGCATATTCTCAGTCTGACGACTACATATCACAACAAACAAAGTGTACGCTTTTGTTCCAATAATTAGAACGAACAACAGTGAACCGGACTCGTTTAAATCAATAAGATAAACATTGTTTTTGTGATATATTTGAATTGTAAACAATGGCTGAAACTCAAACGTAATCAGCTGATTTGCAAACTACACTGGCGGCGATATTAGCAAGCATTCAGACGATACGCGATGAAAATAAACCAGCATACAATCTATTAGAGAAAACGCGATTAAAGAAAATAAAACTTTACACGACGAAAACAAAAAATCTTTACCGCAGTTCATGAACAGAGCAAACAAAATAAATAATTATTAGAAGCGACCGAAAAAAAAGTCTCAGAGAAAGTAGAGTCAATCCGCGCTAATGTTGAACTTGCGTTGGAAGTTAATAATTCATGCATAAGCGAGTGTGAGGCTAGGGTTGGTTCAATTGAGGAACAGGTTCAAGGGCAGACAACCACCATCACCGAGTTTGTTACCGAATAAGAGCAACGGTTGGAAGAACTTAGGCAACAAATAAGTAGGTTACAAAGAACATCTATGCTTGTTAGCCAAACGACGTACATTTACAAAACCATTGATGAACCCAACCCACAAGCAAAATTTTATGGCCATGAAAACGACAATCCGATCCAGTTTCTTCGGACGTGTGAAAGGAACATGGAAGCAGTCAACGAAAGTTTAAGCGAGGTTGATAAAATTAATTGGGTTGTGAGTCAATTAAAAGGCACGGCGGCAGAATGGTTTACGATTGTACAGGACAAAATTAACATGTACAAAGCTCTTGTTGACCATTTCGGAGCACGGTATTGAAATGAAGAGGTCCAACACAAAATCCGTGTGCAATTAGAGTTTTGTAAGTATGTGCCAACGAAAGGGTCAAAAGAAAAATATCTGATACAACTGGTATCCAAAGCGAAATATCTAGAACCAGCAATGTCAGTGGTAGAAATTGTAAATAAACTAGCTCATCACTTCAGCCGTGGCAGTCAAGTAGCCGTTATTACCCAAGGCATAAAAACATTGGAAGAGTTATTATTATTATTGTTAACGAGATAGGAGAATGTAGATAGCCCTAACAGCGATAACAATCAAACACGTAAATCGATTCAATCGACTCACACGCAACAACAACAACATAGACATAAAAAATATATTTCAAAATATAATCATCATAAGTCGCGTCGGTTACCTAAAATAAACCAACGTTGGAACAACATAAAACGTGTGTCTGTACAGAGGAAATAATAAAACAAAAAGTCAGTATCAACAGTACAATGTTGACAATAGTATTGATAAACAGATAGTGTGGGTGTCAGGAATATGCCCTAGTGATATACTATATGACCTGATTAATAGCAATGAGGATGATAATATGTGTATGGAAAATGACAGTAGTAATAAGATAGTTGATAATAGTACAATATTAAGAGCCAAAATTAATAACTGTATTAGAAATGTACTATTAGATAGGGGGGCTCAGGTATCATTAATAAGTGAAAACTATAATTAACATAATACCCAGTTTAAGAAATTACCAATATTACATGTAAACAACACAATTGGTAAAACAGAACCAAACGATAATCAGATTATTAACCGATTATCGTGATTCACATTTTATTGAATAACTTCATAAATAATTAACATTTCTTTATGAAACTTGGAAAGAATATGCACCGTATTGAAAGCTACATTTTGCATATATTCAATACTGAAGAACTATAATTTTAATATGGGTTTTTTAATGAAATTAATTCTTCTTTTAACTCGTTATCTGCAATAGAGTAATAAAAATTGTAGGTTAAACCTAGACAGGCCTTTGCAGACTTAGACATAGTTTGAACTTAAAGTCAGTCTGTCATGATGAAAATCTATGACGTATATAAGATTTCAACCAATCAGAAATTTTAAAAATTATTTGAGTAGATCCATTTCTTTCAGTTCACTTCGAGGTCTCGTCATAGAAGATCGTACTGACTGTCGCAAGTTTTTCGTGTCAGGACGTATCTATTCTATAAGTCACATAGAACTTAAGTATACGTTACGAGTTTTTCGTATACGTTATGTTGAATCGAAGAACTAAAATACAGCAAAGTTAATAATAGGTCAATATTAGTCCTTTTCACGTTGTGCAAGATTTTCCACCTAGGACAGCAATACCTATCGGGGTATTACTGATTGGAGCGAGAACACTTGAAGAGTCCGGATCGTGTAAGCTTAGTACACAGATCTATTTAATTACCCGAACGAAAACCCTGAGATAAATTAATAAACAATAACAGTTTGATAACCACGGCATGTGTGTGAAACGTCAGTGTGAACTACGCTAATGTTAACGGGCAATGAATCGTCAACAGCTGATCCACGGGCATCAATGGTAGTTGTGGAACTCGACACCCAAGTAACAAACAGTTGTAAAAATAAGAATCGATAAACTCTTTATTTGAAAAACTAAATAATTATATAAAAATTTTGAAAACTTAATAAGACAGAAGTAATAATTTTATTAGTTAATAAATTTCCTACCTCCAGATATAGAATCTGTGTTTATATTATTATTATAACTATTGATAGAAATATGCATAACCTATGCAATATTTATTTTGATTCGCTGCAATATGTGTGTGTGTGTGTGTGTGTGTGTGTACACATATTATAATGTAAAGCATGAAGGATTGTTTTTTGCCCCACGTTGTGTGAGCAAAAATCTATATAATGTGATGTGATTTGATGTTACTTAATTGATATTTTTTTATTTTTAAATAAACACCCTTAGTCACCTTAAATTGTGATATAATAAATAAAAATGCTTTTTCAGATGCTTGTATGTAATCAGATTTATTTCCTTATTTAAATTATGATTTTCAATCCTTGTATATCATCACATTTTATTTACAGTATTTACCTTCATGCTCTCTAGTTGGTCTTCGGTACATGAAATCACTTTTTCTCAGGGTAAAATAAAAATTGTTAACATAAATATTTTCAAAGGCATAAGTCCATTCAGTCTGAATATGATATTTAAAATATAAAATAATTAATGTACATAAGTGTAAGTGCTCTGTTGGATGTGTATATGTTTTATAGTGGTGGGTCCTTGTGATTATACAAAAGAACAACTGAAGATAAATTAACTAAATTAGAATAGCACATTAAAATAAAACATTGGAACAATTAGTTTTATCATAAAAAAATAAACAAAGAACAATTATTTCTGGTCCTTCAATATTAACAGTTTTTTACCAACAGAATTCATTACACATATTTAAAACAAAATAAATTGTTTTAATATTTAATATAAATTAAATGAGTTTGTGTCCTTCACACGTGATTGTTCTATAGTGTTTGTGACATGTAGTTTCACTGTTTCTGTTCTTTTAAGTTTATAATCTTTAAATATGGGAAGCTTGTGGTTGGCCTAACCAAAATTGAATGTATAGGAAAGGTCTTACCAAACTGGTCGTTGATTTTTCAATGTTAGTTCGTTATTTTCTTTAATCTTTAGTATAATCAGTTTGTATGATATCAATTACTATTCTTGCTATTTCGACTTGCTTTCTCTTTCTATTAAAAAAGTGTTACAATGAATTCTATGATCTTGCTTTTTTATTAATTCTAACAATGGACTCCTTTCTTCTCTGAATTTGCTTTTACAGATTTACTTCATAAAGCTCTTGGCTTTACTATGTCTGTGAATGGGTCTCAGGGTCGTGTTACACCTTTATAATAAATATAATTTATTATAATCTTGGATTTTCTTGTTACTTTTTCACATAATTAATCTCTATAGACCAAGCCTACTATTTAAATTATTATAAGTATTGCTTAAGTTTATTTTGATGTTCAAATTATTACTTTATATAATGTATGTGTCACTCACAGTTAATGCTATAAAAGGCCTACCTTCTTTTATAACTTTACATCATTAAAAATTGTTCACTTTGCACTGTTTAGTAATTAATCACTGTTATTTTATGTATTTCACGTTAGATTGCTTATAATTATTATATTAAAAACATTTGTCAATTTTTTTATAATAACACTAATCACCGATTAATTGCAATGTCTGGCTTAGGTTCGCAGACCTCTATATATTTCTTTACATTAATTCATTAAAAATTATTCTCTTATTAACTACTACCATATTAAAAGTTATATTACACAAGTTTCCTATTAACAGTTTATTCTACCTACATAGTAAATCTATGTGACCTCTTCTACTGCGTGGTGTATGTTATACTGGTTAAGTCTTGTCATTGTTCAGTCAGTTAATGAATTATATATCATTTTGTTCTCATTTTCTCCTAAATGATTATATTTTATTATCTTCAATAATTTTCAAAATTTTATTCTGCTTTTCTGCATGCTATCTAAATAAAACTTGCATACCTTACTGATAATTTAGAGGATAATTTCGTGTACTTTTTATGGCATGATCTTGTCATAAAACTGTTGCAACTATACAAATTATATCTGCATAGATAGGTTACATTGAAATTATTAAACCAAGTCTATATCTGGAGATAGGAAAATTTTATTAAATTAAAACATTAAAATTTACTACTGTTTTAATACTTTATAATGTAAAACTGTTTATTAGTGAATTGTCTTTCAATAAATGAGTCTATAGGTTTGTTTTACAAATAAGTTACTTGTGAGTTGAATTCCACTGTTTGCGTAGACTCCCGACGCTCCCCACGCTGCTCGTACTCTGCTGCGATTCTGCACGTCGACCGACCGAAGACCACTAACGCTGAAATATTTACTTGACAATTCACGTCTTTGCACACACGCACCCTGCGATATGATACTGTTATTGTTTATAATGGGAATAATCTTAATTTTAGGGATTTAAAACTGGGTAAAATAGATTGTGTATTGAGCTTAAGTTACACAAATCCGGCTTCTTGAAGTGTTCTCGCGTTAACTCAAAATATCACGACAGATATTTTGCCCCTACCAGAAAATCTTACACTGTACGCGGGAAAGCACTAGAGTATGATCTATTTAAAAATATCTGAGTTCTATAAGTGGTAATGGTCATGAAGAACTTGAACCGTGAACCAACTTCTAAGTTTTAAAAAACGACCTGTCTTGTCACGAAAAACTCGTGACAGTTAGTACGTCTTTCTATGACGAGTCTTTGGAAGAAACTGGGCCATCCGTACGCTGTAAGCGTCCGACTCAAATAATTTTTAGACGTTCTAATTGGTTGGAAATCTAGCAACGTCATAGATGAGAACACAGACCAAAATCAGGCTTAAACTCTGTCCGATTCTGCAATGGGCTGTCTAGATTTAATCTACGAATTTTATTACTTCTTGGAGATAACGAAAATAAAAAAAGACTGATTTCATAAAAAAAACATTTAAAAATTTTAGTTGTGGAGAATTGAGTACATGGAAAATGTAGCTTATAACCATGAGAATACCATGTCCAAGTTTCAAAACTAAATGTAAATTTTCAACAAAGTTATTAAATTAAATGTAAATCTCACGCGCACCCGCTCACTTACACGCAAAAATTTCACATGACATAAAAGAGAATAAAATTGTGAACATTTTGACATAACATACTTTTTTAAACATAACTTGGTTCAAAACCTATGACTACTTTACAATGAAAGAACAAAATCAATTTAAAACATGTCTAAAATGTGTTATAGCCTTAGTATTCCACTTATATGAACGTAGATCCTGTGTATTGATGCAATATATATAATTATATATTGCGACAATACAAGCATAGGCTTTAATGCGCATATATAATATAAAATAAATATTTAATTTAATTTTAATAATATATAATAGACGAGCAGGTGTAAAATTGGAAGCTGGCTTGCAAACAGGAGTCAACAAGCAGGATCACGCGATTACCGCTGCATGCGTGTACACAAGTAAATAATGTGTGTGCGTGAAGCCTGTTTGCACCTGAAAGTTTGCAACCGCACCCCAAGTCAATGCTAAATTAAGAATATATTTAATATTAAGCAAACCATAGATGTTAGCGAGAAGGTAAAAACTTCTAAAATTGTGTAAAAATCAGACACAAGTGCAGTGCGAATTTTACGTAATTCGGAAAATCAGTGCGAATTCTGTGCGATTTTTAAAGCATTATAATTACACTAGTGGTGCGAGCATCATGATAATTGCACATCACATAGGTCATTAAATTAGACAATATTTTATCGCCGTGAAATCTGCGTTAAACAGTGCGATTGGCGAAAAAGTGCAAAAATGTGAAATAGGACGAAAGTGGAGTCTATCACGCCATGGTTCAACTGTCGACAGGCTAATTCCTGAATCGACAGCTGCAGTTTTCTTGGTGAATATAAATACAAGCCCAGGAGAGCTAATCTCTCTCTTCTAACAGTCTTCATTCGTGGCGGAACGCTATGTCCGTCAGAGACGCGAAATTTTAATTTCTTTGAACAGAGTTAGACAATATATCTAACACCAATAAGACTTTTTGTTAAGCATAACTTATAAAGCATTACGATAAATATTTCGTTTTAAAATAGTATTGGAAAACAGTAATTAAAAATTACCATAACAAAGAAATCGTCAGATGTCTACAAGTGATCTATATCTAAGAGCATTACTCCAGACCGAGGACGGGAGCACTACATGGCATAAATTCCAGACGTAAAGGACGAGTCACAGGATTTCCGAGAGGACCCGGAGGAAGAGGAAAGGATCCAGGACTTCCGAGAGGACCCGGAGAACGAAGAAATGATCCAGGACTTCATGACTATGCAGGATTCACAACATTAAGGACTCAGGACCAGGAGAGGGTATGCTGAGGAACCACTACAATTAAGGTGAAAGAAAGCCATGTATTCCTCATAACAAAAGACTTAATCAAAGATTGATAAACATTGTCAAAAGAAAGACAATAATTTAAAAACAGTGTAATTTATAACTTATAAATATACTGTAAATGTCTTGTATAAAAAAGTTATAGCATAATTTTTGAATTAATAATTTATTGAAAATATTTTAATTTAAATTGTAGAGTACTTATAAAAGCAAAATTTTTGAGTTAATAATTTATTGAAAATATTTTAATTTAAATTGTAGAGTAATTATGAAAGCATAATTTTTGAATTAATAATTTATTGAAAATACTTTAATTTAAATTGTAGGGTAATTATGAAAGCATAATTTTTGAATTGATAATTTATTGAAAATATTTTAATGTACATTTGAAAGAATCAATTAGATTTGTTCAAAGAATGAACAAATAGTTAACTTAGTTAAATATTTTTATATTGAAAGCACACATTCATACTGAGTAGTCCAGACAGTATAACATAATGAATAAATGTTTTTAATTAAAATAAATATTATATCTATGATATAAGCTTTATGTTGGTGATGAGATTATAGCAAACAAAGAAACTTTGAAACCATGTATAATGAATATCAGATGACGAAGTAATCATTATTTGTATATTATTATTTCTTGATATGTTTGTTTAAATTAATAAATGGGAACATTTTGAATTTCCTAAAAAGGCTACCCTTACTATAATTACACCTGAACCCCTAATTACACGTACACGTTGTTAGAAATGTTATTTACCGTTGATAATTTTGACGCTCATGAGCGTGCGCCCGACACACTTACATTTAATAACGTTGTATCGTTGTAATATATTACAACGAAACACAGGATGATGATCTATGAATAAGTATATCAGAGCATGGATGACGGACATGAGCATGTTATAGATTGATTTATGCAATTTTTGTCAATTAGCTATAAGTTTTGTATTTAGTAATGGATAAGGACTTATGTTATACCAAATTCATTATAAATGTTTGCTCTATAATGCCATGTACTTTGTTTGTGAATATGTGCGCGCGTTCGCGTGTGGTGAACCTTCGTTGTTATATCTTCCGCGTTGTTAACCGATCGACATGAGACTTGGACATTGAATTATTTATGAAAATAGCTACATTTTTAAATACTCTGTTGTTCTCAGCTATTTTTTAAATGTGGTTTTTTAGTAATTGAAAACTCATCTTTTCACGCTTATCAATTGAAGAGTAATAACATTTCTAGATAAAATCTATGCAGGCTCTCGCAGACAAACGGACAAAGATTTGCCTGCAACGCTTCTATCTTTTGTCCAATCTACCACGTAGACAGTCGATTGACCAATCAGAAGCCCCTAATTTCAGTCAGATCCGTCGGTGTTCATGTGCACTTCCAGGCGGTTCATCGGAAGCTGTTGCATAGTGAACGTGTGTTCTTCGTCAAGAGTTTTTCTTGTTCGAAGTGGTTAATCTAAAGTAACTCTAAGTCTTGGGATCGTTTTTCGATTGGAACCAAGCCGGTGAATTACCAATTATATTATATTACGTGTTAGTGGAAGATTTTCCGCTTAGGGAGATTTATCTACCCTGGTAAATCCTTAGTAACGCGGAACACTTCAAGAATAGCCGGAAGGTGTAAGTAATATACACCGCTTTTTAAGAATATAATTCTTTATCACCCTAAGTATCAAAAATGAATAACAATCAATAATTAATAATAACCAATTGCGAGCGATAAAACTAACGATTCGGAAAGTGACAATTTGTGTGTGAAATCTGCAATTAGTGTTATCAGTTGTTCGGCGAACCCTAGCGGCGCAGCGAGAGAGAGAGAGAGAGAGAGAGAGAGAGAGAGAGAGAGTGAGAGAGTGAGAGAGAGTGAGAGAGTGTGAGAGAGAGCAGAGCGGCGATCAGTGCAGAGAGAACATAGCAGCAGCGGAGCTAGTGACGTCACGCCGAGTGTAAAGTAATTCTACGTGTCAAGTAAAACTTATCCAAACTGAGCTATATAAACTCTGTTATAACAAATAATTTACTATACATGACATTTTGTGTAATTTAAATATAGCGTATAAACAATTATTTACTTGTGGTATAAATAAATAATTTTTCTACACCTCCAATATAGACTTGTGCATATTTAAACACACATATCTATCGTATGCGAAAATATTTATTTGTATCGTCGCAATATATATATATATATATATATATATATATATATATCTGAAATTTGTAGATAAACGGACACTAAAATTGCCACTTTCTCTACACTACATAACAGTCATTAACTAGACATTTTTAATAACAAAATAATTCAGTATACATTAATAATAGTTGCTCCTTAATGGAAATCACGGGTCATAGTCATGAAACAACATAGTTGTGCTTAATTATCGATTCCTTCAAAGCTAACTTAAAAGCTGTGATTTTTCGACATTAAATTACACAGGAATCATTAACCACACTACTAAAATCGTCCATGGAAGTATTACAAAATTTACTAGCTGCTTCTCATTAAGTTAAGAAGCACTTTGGAGCTTTGTGAATAGCTGTTGCCACCAGTACTCATGTAACGCAAAGAGAATAGTATACTACTCTATGTATAGTATTCTATTTAACAAATCCGAAGTGGAAACGTTTATATGTAGTACCATACCAGTTTAGTAATTTAATATAACTTAAGGGCTATTATGATTTTTATGAAAAATACAAAGGCACAATGAAACAAAATTACTTTCTTCAACATACGTACTTGTACACACAAAAGAAGTAATCTCCATAAATCCAGTAACATATTTATACTTCTTAACAAATCTCAGAAACTGTTGCTAACAGCATAACAAATATTGTTTTTCAACAATGCTGGGCTGTGTTTTTACACTGTTAAGGCTCCACACTATTTTAGTCTACTTCGTATAATATGCAAAAATTATTTTATTATGTTCTTGAAAAATTACATTAGTTTGGTTTCGTTTAACGGCTTATGGGATGGTATTCTCAAGTGAAGTAGGTATTACATTCGAATTCACTCCCATGTTGATTACAGCCTATTTAGGTTGCAGTTTTACTGAAACATCTACTCCATTAATTAGATCGTTAAACAGCACTGTTTTTCATGTTTTCCTAGTGCTAAAGTTACAACAAACTTTTCACATGAGTCTAAATTATGGCATAGAGTTTCAAATTGGCATGAGTCAATGCATTAGCTGAGTGTGTAGTCTCTGAAGATCAGTCATTATTTTATCACTCTATATGTTCCTTTAAACAGTCTACTGTATGTGGGTCGTTAAAACAGCTCTATTTTTTATGTTCTCTTAGGCCGGCCGCAGACTGGAGCGAAATTTTGTTTTGCGACAGATCCGTTTCCGCGCATTGTGTCACAAAGCGTCGCAGATGACTCTGTTGCCATTAGAATTTATAAAGCGCCAAACACTTGCTGCGACATTGTGTAGAGGTGTCGCGAGGCCCCTCAAGATCGAAGACGAAGCTCCTTCAATTTATGTCTCGCTACAGAACAGCTTGCGACATTTTAAACTAAGCATGCGCTGGATTATAACCACACAATGGGGAGTATTACACTTGTCCTACGTAGAAAGTACGTGTAATATCCTTTCGTTTTGATTCTGGCATTTCGCTGTGTATTTAATATTGTTGTTGTTGTTATTATTATTATTATATTAATATCTATTAAATATAAATTAAACAAGTGTAGGTGTAGTTGAAATTGAAATTGATGCAAAATAATGCCTGCCACGAACCCACAAACCACATACTTTTACAGCAAAAAACATCTGACGAGAAATTGTTTAGTCGTAAGCCAATGTCTCAAGCCTCTCTCCAACAAAGCGACGCTTTGCAACACGATGGTTGGTTCTGTTCCGAAACAAAATGCCTCTCCAGTGTGCAGCTGGCCTTATTGCCAAATTTACAACTATCTTTTCAGACGAGTCTAAATTATAGCACATAGTACTTTTCAAACTGGGCTGAGTCAGTGTATTAGATGACACTGTAGTCTCCAGAAATCTGTTTAAAGCATACATAAAGTGGACGCTTTCATAATGGTGTAGAAGAGTGTCATCACAGCAGGAGACGCAAGACGCATGTAAGAGAAACGATGAAAACAGTACGCAAGGAATAGTACCGATGTGCAGGAAATCACATATGTCTTGTAATCATTTTGGAAAAACAAAGTTGTATGATGCAAAAGCTAATTGTTGTACGGGAAATAAATGAAATTAGAAAATGTTCATACTACTACAGAAGATATGTTTATACAAAGAACTTTTAAAATGTAAAATTATTGAAATACTAATTTAAAATATGTCAATTCATGAAATCATTTATATAGGCTGACTTATAGCCTATATGAAATGATTATTGTGAGATTATTCGTTAAATTGTTAAGATAAATTTAAATAGAAAATAACGATGCCGATTAATACTTGAATGAATGACACAATTTGCATATTGGATAGCTAGAATTCTAATGTCTGTACAATTATTGTCATAAATTATCAAATGATAATGAGTGAATTTTCTTTCTTCAAGATATTTTCGTTGTTGAATTAATGTGGGACAAAATTAGAGATAGAATCATGCGGAATTTCCTTACTACTTATTTGTATCCTGATGAAACTGTGTTATTGGGTTTGGGAAAGTCATGCCGCAACCTAAAATACATGTTAATTATTTTATTGCAAAATGAGGTAGAAATAATGTAAATGTTTTTGCAATATCGTATTGGCTGAGATGTAAATTGATTATAAAAGGCTAAACGTTACATCTAAACGCTTTCTGTTTCACGCAACTAATAGAACTAGATTACGACATGGATCGAGAATTCTAAATATTCATGATAATCTTAAAAATGGTATTATGAATCACATACACCTTTTATTAACCATACGATAAGCGACTTGGTTTCATATAAAAAGTCTTAAGGAGGACACAAAAGTGTTAAAATTTATCTATCATCCAATTTGAACGTTAAAAAACTTTAGTGGATAAAGAAAAATAACAGAAATAAGTAAAATAAATTAATTGCTTCATGCAGTAGATATTTAAAAAATGTTTAATTCCAAATTTTATTTGGGTTTCTGTAAGCAACGAATAAAGTATACAATTTTACCCAAAATGTTTAGCCTCTAAATTAAGGAAAAAGAAATTATATTTTCTTACTGTATGTCATTACTAGATTGTGCATCCCTAGTAATGTGATAATGGAATTATTTTTATGACAACATACTGGGCATGTAACAAAAAACATTGTTATTTATGTAAGTCACAATACAGACAATGAATCATTTTTCTAACTTACATATTATCAAAAAATGATTATACACTTTGACGCTTTTTTACTTCTTAAAAGAACAGATTTTTGCTTTTATATTTTTCTAAGATGAAATAAATTGTTTTTGTTTCGTTTCATACTTTGTATATTTTTGTAAGCAAAAATTGCTTCTAATCAAAAAATGTTTAAGTTTAATTTATTGATTGTTTAGGGTTTCCTTACTTCTGTACATACTTTAAGAAGTATTCACTTTTAATTTATAATAATTTAATTAAACTCATTTTTGTCATTGGTAGCAGTACGATTGTTATTATTTTCTCCTAATTATTAGTGTTTAGTGGTACAAAATATTTATCAGTTCATTCTAAACTCACCTAAGTTAATGACTACCGGTCGTTGGAAAGTAATTGTGAGTGTTTTTGGCGGGGAGTGGGTCGTTAAATAATATATATTTCTTATAAATGATTTCGACATAATATTTTTCATATATATGATAATATGTTTGCTGTATTTGTCATGGATGGAAACGAAAAAGAACTTACTTTCTTTTTACGAATTGTGTGCTACTTTTGTTTAAACAAATTAAATAGTGACTTTAGTGTACACAGTAGTTAACAAATTTCCTTCTGTAACGGTTGCATCTACTGAGTAGAGGAAACAGAATTTGACAATATTTTTTGAAGTATATTATATACTTTTAATATTTAAAAATATAAGAACGATTATTGTTTAACGTACAGTGATTTTGGTTGTGTGTATTGATAGAGAGTTGAATGGAAGAATCACGAAGCAGTAAAACCGAAAACCAGGATCAGTAGACACTTATATTTGGTTTACAATGATACAATAGTTAACACTGAAGCGACCGCGTCCAGTAACAACAAGGATAGGCAGGAAATTAAAGCCGCGTCCTACAGGATATGATGTTGTTTAAGGGGTAATATCCTATTCAGCGCTTTACTGAGACTTCTGCACTAATTGTAATGTAGGATACAGTGATGTTAAATTTGTTGATTCAACAGAATAAAAATGAACTAGCAGACAAAATAGTCTATTCTAAAAGTGAAATAAATCTTACCATTATTGATACTGGTTCAGTAGAAAACTAGCTGAATACGAAATACGAAACACAAAAGGGTTAAATTTTCCGCATCGGTAAAAAAATAACATCGTAAAGAGCATTACGAGATGGGTATTACTTAACTAAAAGTCTGTGGACCTAAAATCGATTAAACATTAAACACTTAAACGCCACAATATTATGTTAAAAACTTTTCGATTTTCTTAGCAAGGACAGAAATTATTTTATAGTGGGGGAGCATGTAGTTTCCCGTGGGATTTTTGTGGTACAATATTGGGAGTTAGTTTTTCTGAAAGGTATTGGCACAAGGAAAACGAATATGGATGTTGCCAGTCCCAAAAATTGTGCAGGGGTGGGGGAGGGGATTCAAAATGGCCGACAACTCGTTTCACCGAAACAGCAATATCTTCATCATTTATAGGACTACAACAAATTTTCAAAGCTTAAAATACTTCTTGATGTAGTTTTTACAATTATTATTATTAGGAATAATGTGAATTGTGTAAAAGCTATAGTTAACGTTACATATTTATTTTAAAAAAGCTTTAATAAGCTCATGTTATGCATAATTAAATTTAAAAAAACTTTCTTTTTCAGATGGATCTCAGTGAACCAGAAACGAAGATGCTAAAAATGGAAATCAACTATGCACTGTGTATAATATGTCAACAGAAATTAACCGAAGGACTAATCACAAACCCCACCACACATAAAAAGGTTTTACAAAGTGTGCAAGAGAATGCTAAATACGAAAACGTGAAGTATGTTTCATCTAATATTCGTCTACGTGGAATGACTGCTGCCATGCTGGCAGACAACAGGGCATCATGGCACCAAAGTTGTTACCAAGATGTCACTCACAAGGGAAAGTTGGAGCGTATGAAAAAGCACTATGAAAGCCAAACTCAGCAAACACCAACTGTGACGGAAAGTAGCACATCAAGACTAACACGCTCGCATTGCATTCCATTCAACAAAGATGAATGCTTCTTCTGTAATGGTGGTCAGACACGTGCAAATTCCCTCAGGAAGCTGTCGGTTGATCATGCTCAAAAAAGCCTGAGTGATGCTATTGCTAAAAGTGGAAATGAAGCCCTCCAGATAAAGCTCAATACAGCAATCAACCCTGAAGGTGGTCACGCTATCGACATTAGATACCATTTCCAATGCTGGGCAAAGAATGTGACACATGTACTACGATGTCCTGATACCAGTGCACCCAATATCTCTACAGCCCCTGAAGCTGCATCAGAGATTGAATTCATCTGTATGATTCAAGAGTGTTTAAAGACTGGTACCGTGAGTACGGCTGATGTGCAAACCACGTATGAAAACATTCGTGTTATGAATAATATCGCTTATCCATCTATAACAAGGACAGAAATTAAGGAATTGCTGCAAAAAAATGTTACAGATATTGAATTTCACCGTCCATCACAAAGAAATCAACCGGAAATTGTTAGTATGAAGCATGCACGAGATATTGCTATGACATCACAGAATGATGATGAAGATTTGGACTTGACTATGAGGAGTTTGTATGATGCTGCTAGTTACCTTCGTAAGTCGTAAGTCTTATATGAACACTAAGAAGTGGGAATTCACAGGATCATTAGAAGCAACAGAAGAACATGTGCCACGAGAAGTGTATTCGTTCTTCAGATGGCTTATTTGTGGTACTGTTGAACATATGTCTTTAGAACGCAAGCAATCAAGTGTCAACAAGGCTGTCATGAGCATATCACAAACTGCAATATCCATGACATATAATGAGAGACAAGTGAAATGTACAACTACAAATATTCAGTCTACGCGTGTAATGCCTCAGCAAGTAGCTGTAGGATTATCAGTTCACCAATCTGTAAGGAACAAGAAGGTCATTGAGCTTTTGCATGGCTATGGTCTGTCAATTGGATATGATCGACTTCGACGATGTGAAACACAAATAGCTGAGACGATAATAGATGATATCAGAAATAACCAGGGAGTGTATGTGCCGGCAGATATCATCAAGGACAGATATATTTTCTTCGTAGTGGACAACGTGGATTTCATGGAGGATACACCAGATGGGAAGAATACAACACATGCAACTGCCCTTGCCATTTATCAACAGAGAGAACCAGATGATACTTCACCAGCTATACACTTGATCAAATCATCAAACAATAGAGCCCTAACAGAAATTCCAGACAGTGTGACATCATTGAAAGAATGCAGTATGCCAACAAAACCAACCCCAAATTCTCCAACATATACTAATTTTTCATCAATGAAAGACAATCTAGGTGTTAAGGAAATGAAGTCATGGCTCATAGCAAAGACATTACATGCTGCCAGGGGTGCCCATCCCCCCCCCTAAGGCCCAATGCGCAAATCCCCGCCACTGCCCGCCGGTCTACAAGCTTAGCACACGCACACATTTTTATATTCACGATTTATTATTCACGTACCCTCTGACTCATTGACAGGATGTTGCTGCAGGCTGCCAGGGTCAGTTTTCCAAATTCCAAAACAAAATTTACTACTAGTTGTACTGGTAGAGACATTTACGCTGCCAGTTCGTTAAAACAATCATAAAGATATCCAATTGGTTTAGTTTTTTACTAATAGCTTAGTTTGTTGCACAAACACGGTAAACATTTCCATCAATGTTGGATTTAAAATGTTATTCTTGAAAAAATCCCCCCCAAAAATCCTTAAAATACACCCGAAAAATCCGCCCCAAAAATTCTCAATGCGCAACTTGCGCTATGATCCCCCCCCCCCTGTGGGCACCCCTGCATGCTGCAACAGAAGATATTGTTAGTGAAGAAGACAATAGTGTCAGTCGTGATTGCACAATTAACCGGATTCCTACGTGGTCCGCATACAATTCCCATATGAGTAATGTACCACCACAAACCAGAGTACATGTTGCACCACTGATTCACGCATCATCAACAGAATGGAGTACACTGCTTACCGTTTTACTTCAGGCTCAGAGCATTAATTATGCAGTAATGGGGAATGGTAGTAAAACAGTGATTACAATGGATATGGGTCTGTATATACCAGCAAAACAGCTACAAATGAGCAGAAGTGACCTTGATCATATTGTGCTCAGACCAGGTGAACTGCACATAGTAATGGCAGCACTGAGGTGTATTGGTGCTTTTGCAGAGAATAGTGGATTGGCTATGGCATTGATTCAGAGTGGCTTGTATGGATCTACAACAACAAGTTCAATTCTTCTTGGAAAACACGTAAGAAGAGGAATTGAAGCACATTTGATAAGTGTCCAGGCACTCTTTTCACAGTACATGGATGAATTTTATGCACAGAACCCAACCTTGAAAGATGACATTCAAAGATTATTTACAAACCTACAACACGCATTTTGCAGTAGTACTGGAAAAAAAGAGTCGATAAAGAAAGTAATTCAGCAATTTAAGCAAGTTCTTGAATCAAAAGATATGTATGCAAAAATGGAAATGTTTGATGAAAAATTGAAATCTGTTCCAAATGCAAAGGCATTTGTTGCCTTTGCATATGTTGCTGTATATGGAAATGGTGATAGACTTGTGTTTATTTATAAAATCTGTTAGAACTGGTGATTGGCAACTTCATTTATTCTCCCTTGATGTATTAGTTAAGTACTTCTTTGCACATGACAAGCATCACTATGCTCGCATGATTCCACTATATTTGGCAGAGATGCAAGCTCTTCCAGAAACAAATCCAGAATTGTTCCATGAGTTTTCAAGAGGCAATTGGGTTGTGAACAGAAATATCATACCTTTCTGTGCTATAGGGGCAGATCATGCTCTAGAACATATCAACCGTACCATGAAAGTGAGTGGAGGATTAATTGGTATAACACGAATACCATCAGCCAGAAAGATTCTTCTTAATTGCACCCGCTATGGCTGTTCTTGCTGCAGAATGCAAAGCAACGGTAGGCATTGTTTCCAAACAGCGTGGTGGACATCATGAAGACACAAAGGCCTTTTTAGATCTACATGAACGTAATGTGAATAACCTTGCTGAGGTGCTACAGAACCAAGGCAATGTATTTAAAGAAACATCTACAGATCTCACGAATTGTATGACAAAGGCTGTCATGAATGACAGCATTAAGAAAGTTGTTTGTGACAGAAATGTCATTGGTCAAGGTGCTTATGACAAGTTTGTTGAAACTCGCATACAAAATAATGTAACCAATTTATGGTCTAAAATGACGATGTTGAAGCTTAACATATTTAATAGTAATGGCAAAACAGCAAGTGTGAAACTTCAGTCTAAGGTATTGCAGCTAAAAGAAGCCCGTGCATTGTTTGTGAGATTGCTATAAGACCGTGCATTTTTTGTGAGATTGCTATTAGTAGCAAAGTCTAGACCAACTGCAGATCTCAGAGATGCTATATCTAATTATGAGCTTTTGGTAGTTCCACGTGCACTCTTCACACCTGAAGGTGACCTCCTTTTACCAAGTAGCAAGAGCGACCTTCTTGCCATTCTAGAATCTCAAATTGGTGACCAAGCACCTGAAGATCCAGAGCCGCCCAACCACATGTGTGTTGCAATTATAGATGGTATGGCAGTTTTGCAGAGCCTTGATAAGCCTCATTATATCAATGCTTGTGAAGATTTGTCCAATTATTTCCTTAAAAGATTACAGACATACTATAACTCCCATGTCGAAGTGCAAGTTGTTTTTGATAGATATAATATTCCGGTTTCATTGAAGAATGCAACTCGCCTAAAACGTCTCAGAGGAAGTGAATCAATCACATATCATGTCACTGACAATACAAGAATAAAGAACATTACCATGAAAACATTGCTGTCAAGTGTGCAGACTAAAGAAGAGTTAACTGCCTACTTGGCAAATAAAATTATCAGTCTATTTACAGAACTGAAACTACATGTCATTGTGGCATGGCGAGAAGAAGTGGGAGCCACTCACACTACAGTACAGTACCTACGAAACTCACACGAGGAAGCTGACACAAAATTGATATTACACGCTGCTGATGCAACCTTACGAGGAGCCTCTACTCACCAGATACAGATGTTGTTATATTGGCTCTTCGGCGATACCCCATGCTATGTTCTAGAACATCGTGTATTGTAGGGAGTTGTAAGAAGAAAAGACAGATTGCTCTAAAACCAATCTACAATGCTTTAGGCGAAGAAAAAGTGAATACATTGCCTGGGTTTCATGCCTTTACTGGAAGCGATACCACAGGAGCTTTCGCTGGTAAAGGTAAACTTTTATGTTGGAAAGCATTTCAGCAATGTGATACAAATATTTTGCAAGCTTTTGCAAACTTGGGATTGGATGCAACACCATATAATGGTATTTTTGATGCGTTAGAAAGTTTTGTTTTTAAACTTTACATGCCAAACTGTGCAAAATCGGATGTTGGAACTGTCCGGTTTACCTTGTTTCAAACGAAAATTGCCGAATCAGAGAAAGCCACCAACACAGTCAGCTCTTCGCTATGCCATATTGAGAGCACATTATCAAGCCATGGTATGGCGAAATGATGTTGTTGCGAATCCGAAGATTCCACAGCCGCCAGATGCTGGTTATGGATGAGAAAGACAAAACGGTACATTTGTACCCCAGATGACCACGATGCAACTTGCCCCACAGGCCATTCTGGAGCTAGTGAAATGCTCATGCAAAAAGAGTAGATGTTCAACACGTGTATGTAAATGCAGACGTCATGGCTTTCCATGCACTGACATGTGTGAATGTGTGGACCCCGACGATGTTTTAAAAAATAACTGTTTTAACCGGAATGGGGATAATAGTTCAGATGAAGACAGTGAAACTGATTAATAAGTGTAATTATTATTTTACATTATTTTTATTTTTATGACCTACTGTTTACAAACACTTTGTAGTAATGGTTTTCTGAAACAGCTTATTATTCAAATATTTAAAAAGTTTATTTTAATGGTTCATTAAAACATATGTTTTCTTCCAAACGTTATTTGCCAAATGAGAACTTATGTCGCCTGTGTGTTAGTATCTGTAAATATCATTCCACATTACTTTTCCATTTCATTGTGTTTTTGGTAACAAACGAATGCATCAGTATGATGCCATATAGTTTTTCTGTCCTTGTATCTAAAATGTATGATGATGGCATGATAAAATAAAATAATGAAAGCTACAATGAATATTTTGTTTTATTCCAAAATATTTTTTATACTATGTGACAGAAATTAACTCTTCAACGGAAACCAGAAGAGCAATATTAAGCAATTCATAAGAGGCTAAGAGGTTCATTTATATTATTCACAATATTTTAGTAATTGTATAAACTGCATTAAGAAGTATTTTAAGCTTTGAAAATTTGTTGTAGTCATATAAATGATGAAGATATTGCTGTTTCGGTAAAACGAGTTGTCGGCCATTTTAAATCCCCTCCCCCCCCTGCACAATTTTTGGGACTGGTAACATCCACATTCGTTTTCCTTGTGCTAATATCTTTCAGAAAAACTTACTCCCATTATTGTACCACAAAAATCCCACGGAAGGCAAATATATTACCATTTGCTCCCCCACTATTAGTTAACTTACAACTTCTAATATGTCCATATTTAATTTCACTATACTCTTTAAAACAAATATGATAAGAACAGATAATAAAGTATCTTAGACATCACAACGCAGTAAACCTTATATAGTTGGCCTCTAGCATTAGGCGACCAAAGGTGGGAAAAACAGTAGGGAGGCCAAACAAAGAATGAAATGAAGAACGATATTCGAGAAGACCTTTGGAAATTGTCGTCAGAGAAGATATACCGAGGAAACATGAAAATATTTGGAATATTCTGGCAAAGAAAAAGGGAAGGGCCTTTATATTACTTAGGCAAAAATACTTTGATAGGCGATACATCCCATCGAAATCTATAGAGCAAACGGACTTCTCATAAAAACATCTCAAACAGATTTTAAATAACTCTTGAGAGATGTAAGTAGCAACTACTTGAACGAATCGTTTAAATTGGTTATGCAATGCAGAATATACATTGTAAACAGATTATTTATTTTACTTTTCCTTATTACCTTAAACATCAAATAAAAAACTGCAAATTTGGTTAGATTTTATAAAAACAGATTTAAGGACAAAACGAAAAGCATAGAAAATACCAAAGATAATTAACTGCTCTTTAGCTGCAGCGAACAGACCGGTAGATAGGGAATCAAGGAATATACAGGAGCATAAAAAGTGGAACTACATTTTAGGGGCGTCTGGACAAGGAAGTATACTGTTTGCTACGAGGTGCTACGAGATTTTTCATAGAATAAGAGTTGATAATGAAGAACTAAAATTAAGCCACTATTAAGCCTGTAATCTCTGCTACATGGAAAGATAATACTCAGCTCATTTCAAAGGGTGTTTAACTATTTTTTAAATATGAAGTAAGCGAAGAAGTCCAGTAATATTATTTACTGACCCTTAAATTACTGGTTCGAGACATACTTGTTTGTTCTGAGTTACATTGATCATCAACGACATCGATGGAAACTTTGTCTATATGTTTGGACGTTAAAGATATATTGTTGCGACATTCGCACGAATCGTGCTTGAATAGTGAACTACAATAATTGACACTATTAAAAACTTAATATTTAAATTGTTATTGTTTTTTAACATTGATGATATGTGACTGTCAGTCAGTGCGCACTGTCTTCGTTAGCTGTGTGCGTACGGTGTTTTAATTATGTCATTTTTAACAGTTGTGTTTGTTTTATTCGTTCGTGTGTGTATGTTTTTAATAATTTCACCGACGACTCCTATATATTAGGAAGAAGTTTTACCTGATGATGGGAATTTAATTCCCGAAACATGTAGTGGAATATTAAACTACAAGATCGCTGACGGATGAGATAAGGTATATTTTAAATTAATTGAACATTGATTAAATTTTAATTGCTATTTAAAAATTGAATTAAAATTTAATAAAGAAAACCACAAACAATCGTACACCAACAATTCTTTAAACTTACGTTTTCCAACACTCAATAACGTAATAAACAATAAATAGGCCTATCATGTAATTACCAACGTCACTCTACATATTACAAGTTACTAAGTACAGCTGTCGGCACTCAAAGTCACACTTATCGCTTTACACCAAACGCAGCATTACCTGACTGAAGACCGCTTCTAAATCCGGTATGTGTCGCAGTACGTGATAATACTAGCCTGGATCACGATATTAAAATAATCAAACAGCGTCAAGAAGGCGCGTCTTAAAAGATCCATAAGGCCTTGCGTAATTCTGCCATTCACGCAGCCACACATATTCCTCTCAGCGTAATGACGTTATTGCATTATCCAAGAAAAGTTCGCATTTAATTTTCTAGTTGTAGAGTAAAACAGTGGAACAAGATTTATAATGTCTACTGTAACTGCCGGAAGCACGCATCACCGTGGGAACGAGTTTATAGGTTCTTACGGGACTCTGACTACTAAACTCAGAACTTAAGCTTCAAATCAGCAGCAATTATACCGCTTGTTTTATTATTTATAGAATCAGGCATGGTTACTGGTGGCGTGTAATATTAATGGGAGTGTTGTTCAGTGTTCCACCCCAGTCGCGTAAAGCCAAGTCGCTGTAAGCTCAACTAGACACCTTGCGACATCCTGACAAACATCACCTAGGCCACATTCATGCTACGTATTTTACATTGGCGTAACACAACCCTCCATAACAACTGCATACTTTTATAATAGACATAATGTATGGTAACGATAGAAGGAAAATTATGTTCTTCCATGGTCAAAGGTTTTTCTGCGAGTGTTCTTGAATCTGTGTACTCTGTAAATGTCAACTATTCTTCTGTGTTCAACGGGTTAGTTGTAAAACTACCAAAATTCCAAAAATGTTTCAAAAGTCATTTTATTAATTTCTATTTTTACTTTCATTTTTCAAAGGCATTGTAATAAATAAATAAACTCTTTTAATAATAAAAATTAACCTTAAAAATCAGTTTAATAATTTTATGATTTATCATTGCACTTGAAAATCTTTAATTTTAGTTTCCTTAAATTCACATAAATGGACTTGGGTAACTTTACCAATAACACTACGGTTTCGTCTATTGTGTTAACTCCGAGTAGTTGAGACTTTGAGAGGACATTTTTATCACTGCACTTAGGTACAGCGATATATTAGTATTTATCCAAGGGGTCCTCTTAGTCACTGTTGCTGTCACGTGACTAAGGCCGGGAACACACCGCATCGAACAAAACGCCTTAGGACAAGACGTTTTGTCGGACGGCGTATGATGGGATCCGTTTAGCATGGGTTTAAATGGGCCTCTCACACACCGCATCGAACACGACGTCAGACGTCTTGAGGCGTTTTTTCCTTGTCTGGCGAAGGTACAAAAAGTTAGTCTTGCGTCAAAACACTATTGAACAACTCGATCTACGCATGCGCCGCGGAGTGACGTAACCCTCAATTGTCAGCTGGACCTGCACCAGATTACAATCAGAGTACAATAAATTGACATACCTTAAAGTTATCAGAAGCCTCTCCTCTATGGTCATACTTTTTCTCTAGTTCGTATTTTTATTCTGTATCCCGTCCCGTATTAACTAAAGGACATAATCAAAGGTTGCTATACTCTTTCTACAATAATTGTAAAATTTAGGTGGGTCAGCTCTTAATTCGGCAATAAACCTAATAATATCTCTATTTTGGTTGATAGGGTGAACCCAAAGTTTTCTGTCTTTACCGTAGTCTAGTAATTGTAGGAAATTCCACAATAGAATAACAGCCTCTTCTTCCTCACCATCCGTAGGTCCTCACCTTTACTTCGAAACAATAATTAACACTGAAACTAGGTAAACACTCAAACTAGGTATCACTGACCGCGTGTATGTTTAAACCGAACACTGAACATGAGCGGCAAAATGAAGCAGCTTCTTCTTCCACGTCGCGTCGTGTCGTGAGCGCCTCCACACCACATCCGACAAGTGAAAACGTTTGGTCTTAAGACGTTTTCGCTTAAGACACATGTTCGATGCGGTGTGTGGCTGGCGTAAAGCTCCACCGATTCCTGTCACAATGATTTCTTACGTTAAAAATGGCCATTCTTACGTTGTGTTCTAAGCCCATTCTAATTCTGCCATTCCAACATATTCTTGGGGTCTCTTTGATTTACATTGCAGATAGATTACACCCGAAAGCTGTGGGTCAATCTTTGATAGGTCACGTAAAGAAACATGCTCATATACGTACCTATGTTCAAACGTCACAAACTATAGTTACTATACCTTATCAGTTATCATTTCAGGGGTTTCAAAACAAACCAGTCATTTGTTTTGTTCTGGACATGAACTCTTGCATTTTATATCTAATCTAAACTGTGGAAACGTAGCCTCGACTATAGGTTTTGGTTTTCCAGAACTTCCAGAATCAGACTTGACAGCATTGATCATTTCATTTAGTTGCCACACTTTACATGTCTATACCGAGACAGAAACAAACGTGCTCTTCCAGTACATACCTTTGTCTGTGGGTATATATGCTTTTTCTACCAGATCACAGTAAGCGCCCCATCACTTTCCGATTGTGTTCTGTTCTGTACGGAATCTCCGCTGATCTTAGTTGGTCGTTAGTTATTAACACTCGCAATATTACAATTTTTAAATCACTAAAGTCTTAAAAACGTGCATTAAAATATGCTACTAAGTACTCTGGTTTACCAACTTCTCTGCACTATTCGTATAATAAACTCTCAAGTCGTGTTGTCCAGTAAACTCCCGATCATTGAAAAAATTCGGGGATGACAGATAATCATCTTCTATATTGATTCCCATTCTTCTGGAAGTCTTTTCCTATCGTTGACAATAATTTCTATATACAAGAAATATTTATAAGTGGACCGTTAGGTTAGTATGTTTATTTGTTTAGGTGTCTATTTAAGTATTTATTTGCATTTTAATAATATCTAACTTTGATGGAAATATTAACCACAGCCAATCATGCTGGTAGTTGAAAAGTAACTGGGCATCAATCCAAATGCAGAGTTCCTTTATTCCGTGACAGTTGAGCGTCTCATTCGATATGTTTTGCAAATGGAAACTTGTGCATTTGTTTTCTGCCTTTAAATTTACCTTTCGTTAGCTGCTTAGAACAGAAACTATGTGAGAAAAGAACAACGTTCTAATACTCGAGGGATACACACGTGTACATAGAAGTCGAGTACGGTCAATTCGAGCAGAGCGCGTAATTCAAAAGAGTTGGTCCTGTGTCGGAGTCACGGCCAGAAGTATTTAGGAGTAGAATACGTCGTGAGAGCTTTTTAGGATTACCAGTGTGGTCTGGAAACGTGAGATGGCATCTTTAGTCTCAAAGAGTGTATTTACTAATTAACAAAGATCAAACACAATTTATTTACAAATTTACAGGGACAACACTCAAGTTTATTCGCAAATTTACAAAATTTCTTTCTCCAAGATTATACAAAAATTATTAAATTGGCTCGAGCAATACTTTATTTTCCACGCATTCCTCCACAAACTGCCGATCCTCGATCGGTTTCTTTGCGTGATGTTTTCGGTCCCCTCGACACATCTAAATGTATTGTGTATGCCTTTCACGATTCGCTGTCTGAGAATGTTAAGCGCCATCTAGAGTATGTGCTGCGAGATAACGCCAAGACAGTCTCGTCGTCTGATCTCGCTGCTGGCCATCATACACGGTGTCACGCACTCGTCCATGCGCAACGTGCGAAGCACACAATAGTAGATCGACGGGGATGACAGCTCTTCGGCAGAGTGATAATAAATTATGTTCATCGGCGTAGAGTTCTGCTGAATTGCTAAATTGAAGGTATTCGAAATGTCTAGTGTCACAACGACACACTAATTTTTCGTACCTCATTTTCAGGGCTTGCCTGATATTGCCTCTACTACATTAACTGCGTGAAATGTTGAGTGACCCTTTTTGAAGAGAAACTGATGATCCGACAAACAGTGGACCAATCTGTTGTATACAATCCGTTGTAAATTCTTGTTACCTGTGTCCAACAATGTGTCGACGATAAGAAGATGGTTGTTATAAGGCGTTATACTCTTTTGTATAAAAACCAATCTCTGTCACAAAAAATACTAAGGCACCCATTGCATATGTCAATAAACACATACAGCATTAAAAGCGTACAGTTTTTACGGTGATATTAGATATTCCATGTGATCTAGATGCCTTGTGTATTATCAAATTCCTAAAATCTTTAACCATTTCCTCGATGGAAATCAGAAGTATCATTTCTTCCTCTACAGCTACTAACATAGTATAATATATATTACGGATATATTTGTTAAGAAATTTCATTCTTAGACATTAATAATCTTTAGCTACAATATTGTCACAGCGACAAATAAAAGGTATTTATCGGCTAGAAACAAGTGTTGTTGATTTCTTATCAAAACAAGTGTAAAATGATAATGCATTAGCAAAATTTATGATAAATAACTTAATGAACTACATAAAGATCTTAACACAGTAATACACGAACTTTCTTCAAATATTGAGAGACAACTTAAGCGCTGTCAAGAACCTTCCCTTTGCCATTTATGAACTTCACTGTAACCTATATAATGAGAGAATAGCAAGAGGGTTAGTTTCAAAGTAATTTTTGCCGATAATTTTTGCCTCAACTTTTCCCATATATGTGAAATGTGATCGCTTTGTTTAGCTTTGGTTTAGGAGACTTAATAACTTAAATTATTCACGTTGTTTACTGCGTTTGGGAAGTAGAATTGCGGACATGTGGTCGTGTATTCTCTCGCGCGTGCGGGCGAAAGCTTATAAGACAGAGAAAGTAACAGTGATTGTATCTGAATACTTGAGTACACTCTTGCGCGCATTTGAGAGTGTATTATAGCAAACAATGAAAGAGAAAGCAAAGTTTATTAAAAGACAACGTAAGGTAATCGGCTTAGACCTACCAAGAAATTTTAGTTTTACTTTGCCTGAAGCAAAATTTATTGTGCTGTAGACGCACATACGCAAAGAGTTACCGTACCGTAGCTCCTCCAAACGAGCTTCTCGCTCCATTCTGAACTCCCTTTGTTCTCACACGACGACACAAACTTACCTTAATGATGGTAATACGCATCACGACATTAAACACATATTGAACCGTGGGAAAATCTCAGTGCAAATATTCACATTTAAAATATATTAAAGATTGTTAATGTGTTTGTCATTAATTAAGATTAGTCTTGTAGATACTTCTTTATAAAACCATAATTTAATTTTTTCTTTAAAGAGCCGTGATCATATTCCGGTTCTCTAACCGCCTCTTCTGTAGCAAATATTTTTGCCGTCTGCTATTTTTTATTACCTTATATTTGTCGCTTAACTAAGCAAATTATTTACGTTATTCTGTGAGCAATAAAGATGTTGAAACACATTAAACTGGAAACAAACTCTGAACAAAAACTCTTCCTTTAAGCCCAAGAACAGTTTGCCATTCTTCATAACAGTTTGCTAAGTTTCCATAGTCCATTTATCGCGTCTGCAGTAGTCTGTTGAACTTGACTTTTAGCTTCCCCATAAATGAACGTTTGTTTTTACGTACTTTCTTCATAAACATCCAATAGGTTTCAATAAATATTTAAACTGAATAATTAGTATACTTTGATTATTGGAGAGCGTTGTCTGTAAGAGACATTTGTCCACCATATGTTTATTCACAGCACGAAGCTTTTTGATTCCACTTTCTAATGACGATTTATATTTCTTAAGGTTTTAAAATAAATGGTTCATATACAAATAAGATCAATATACTTAGGTTTCTGACGTCATACAAATCTGGATACACACATTGCAGTGATTCAAAGATTCAGACAAGTCACGCCGTTCAAGAGAAAAGGAAAACATCAAGTGTCTTAGTGTAGGTGTTGGAATAATTCCGTCCCTATCTTGGTTGAAGAGATAGACTTCGATGGGCCTTCTCGTCGAAGACTTTAACGATGTTGAATTTAGCCATAAACTATTTAAATATGAAGAATAGTGTTTATAAATATTTGTAAATAATATTTAGTGTACTTTGACGTAACAAGCTTAGACTGATGCGAAACGGAAATGAGACCGTCTTATATGTTTGCTAAGAAATTTAAGATCCTGTGATAAGTGTTAATAATATAGATATTATATTTGTTATCAAATTACCATATGTTACTGATTTAAGTTTAAGAAAAAGGAACGGTAACGGAAGGGAAAAGAATGGAATAATTAAAAGAATGATGTCACTGTCTGAAAATTATACAGGTAGGCCTAATGAGACTTAATCGCCGTTGGCGTGTTATTGCTTTCAGTGGCTGACTTATTATGCAATAATTTCAAGGTAACGATAGTGGACTCTTACTATTGACTTAGAAGAGTGTCTTTAAAAGCAAAAACCAAAGCAAAATTTTTTATGAGTTGTAACTTAATTTATGCTTTCTACAAACTCCTTTTACGGTAGAAAATTTTAATTTTATTAGTCTTTCTGAGGCAAGTGTAACACACGAGAATCCCATTTCGTGGATCAGTTTTAATGGTGTCAGGCATTTAGTTAATTACCACTTTTTGTTTTAATCTAATCGTACACTTTTATTCAATTTAGCTTGCTCAGCAAACAAAGACCCAAAAATGGGATTTTCTATAAAGACGGTTATGTCGTTTGAAATGCTCGTCCAATTTGCAAAATTGTTGTATGCCAAGTCTTTATACAATGAGGTGTTTAAAACTTGTTTGAACTATAACAGTTATTATTGACTACAACATAATTTAATTACTATAGAGCTAATGGTTATTGGGCGATTAAATGTCTTTTTGAATCTGGTAACAGGATTGATGTCTATCTATTTTTTATTAAAAACAATTCAATTTTACAAAAATTAATTCGTACAGTTGGAAGAGAAAAAATTTAAAGACTTCCGCAAAGATTTAGCGACAGTTTTAGGACGGATTCGGAATAGACAAGTGCCTTAAGTTACGAAAGGGAAAAATAATTGAAAATATAAGTATACTGTGTTGGAAAATAGAGGTTTCTGTCTGTGTTTTCGCCGACTCGTTTTGACAAATAATAACGATTAGACCACTTAACGTGTTTTCATGAACAAAAATATCGTAGAACTCAACTTTTCTGAAAGTATTAAAAGCCTGTAAAAAATTGATAAAATCCGAAAATGTGCTACGTTTCATCACTCCTCTTACACAATTTTAAAAGAACGTAAATCTTTATAAGAAGCAGTAAAGACAAGATAAGTAAATTTCTTTTTCCATCTCACCTCCGTCAAAGCATTTTTCATAACTTCTGTTCTGGAAATCTGGCTAACGTTCTAAGATTACATTATCAATATAGTTTATTTTCTTAGCGAAAGTAAACAAAATTACGTGTTTACGCTCGCATTCTTATATTTGAGTGCGTAAAACAACAAATAAGTCATTTTTCGTTCTTAAAGTTCTTTTAAATGACTAGGTAATTCTTATATAATTTAATTGACTAGGCCCAAACAATGTAGGCAGGATTATTATTAGGGCAAGTAGCATTTTACCTATTATCGGAGACACAGTTAATTAACCAGCCTCGTTTCTGAAGACACGCTTTACGACTGTGATACATTCTACCTTAGTCAATGTAGTGTTTTTTACTTCCACGTTCCATAAGGAGTAGAAGTATGGCAATGGCGAAAAAATCGTGTTCAAGATAACGACTGATTCTGATTGTACTACCCTCAAAACATGAAGAAAAGTAATTTTCCGAAAAGTGTGTGTGTGTGTGTGTGTGTGTGTGTGTGTGTGTGTATAATGTTCCTATGACGAACGATAACTGGCGCAAATTCAAACAGAATCAAATAATTCTTTGCATATGTGCCTGAGTTGTAGATTACTCAAGGGCTATTGATTTTTGTGAAGATGGGTAAGGAGAAGAGGTAGTTTACCTGCAACGTTTTATGTTTTAACAAGTGTAAATTACTTAATTTTTATAAATAAAGTGTCCTGAAAAGAAGGTAATAATAATCCACTGTAGAAATATAGATGAAAGATCTATAAATGAAAATGGTTGTTGAAGGGGGAGGGGGTAATTTTCTATAAATGAAAATGATAGTTGAAGTGTATACCACTATACCTAATGGGGTATAGGCCATCAGTACACGACACAACCGGTATGACTCCAGAAAAACTAGTGTTTAGGGGGGAGATTCTTCTTCCTGGATGTTTGGATCACCCAAGACTCAGTTCAAAGAGCCACAGAAGTATTCCTGGCAATTAGAAAACCAACAGCGAGAAATGAATCGCTTGATACGAGAATGGTTGAAAATAAACTGTCACGAAATGAAAACGCGGTATGACATCCACAGCAATAGTGTGGGCTTCGAAGAAGGAGACCAAGTTTGGTTGTACAACCATAAGCGTGTTTGTCGCAGCTGCCCGAAACTTCAAACCGGCAAGGGCTTCATACTTCGGAAAAGAGAATCGGCGACGTTGTTTATTGGATACTACTTGAAGGACAGCAGAAATTCAAGGTCGTCCACTTAGATCGTCTTGCAAAATATAACTACGGAAACGGTTTCCCAGTTTGGGACGAACCGGCGTAAGGAAGGGCACATTTACGTTCGTTGAGACGAAAGACAATGGCGATACACTCTTGCAAATTCGAGAATGTCATTCTACACGTTTTTGACTGCGCGTGCATCAAGGTCAAGGTCAAGGCCTGTATCAAGGTCGTGCACTGACATAGTTTCCAGTCTGTTCATGCTCTTGTAACTATGCAAATTATGTCGACACGCCTCCAGGAGTATGGGAAATTATTCTGGAACCTTTGCGGGATCTATATAAGTGCCAACGGCTGATTTTAAGTTAGTTACAGCTAGCGATTAATTCTATGTGTTGATCAAGTGATTGTTGGGTATTATTCGAAAGGGATTAGTGTGTTAATTAGTGTAAAACTGTAATAGGGTGAAACTAATTGTTAGACAAAACTAACTTGAATTACTGTATAACAGTGAACACGTTACTGTATACATTTGTGAATCCAAGTGACAGTATCGCTACAAAGAAAACCATTTCTTTTATCAATTTAGGCCGCCTGTATAGTTGTTGAATGCGTATTAAATTATATTAGATTTAAGTATTGTCTACGTGGTTCGGTTTTTACACTCAAATTTTGTGCTACGTATCGTCAACATGTCACTTGAATTGGAGATAAGACATTTAGAATATTTGTAGTCTTCAGACTGTAGACAATGTATAGACCATGTATAGACCAGGGGTTTACCAACGTACGGTGGTAGCTGGTGAAAAAGTGTTTACTTAAAACAACAATAAATTTTCATTGGGCATGATTTAAAACGATTGCCCTTATAAAAACACAACCTAAAGTCTTTTGAAAAAACTTTATACTTTATTTTAGCATAGAACATGCCTGAGATTAATTTTAAAAATCAATTACCGTTGTGTAATTTCTATGTAATATATTTAAATAATTATACGTAACTAGGAATAATACGATTTACTATTCATATTGTATCAAGCCCAATAAACTTTCTTTAAGTTCCGGTGGCACTCAAAAAGAATGCGGAAGACCAAAGTGGTACGCGAGACCGGCAAGGTATAGACTGCGAGCAGTTTTCTAAAAGATGAATGCTTTGCAGAAATAATCGAATTCGTGGCTGATGAGAAAAAGACCATATAATTTTTAAAAGTATTCAGTTTATTGCTGTCCTTAACAATGGAAACTACAGTTGAGTAAACTAGTTTATAAACAGACACAGATAATTTACGGTAAACTAACATGGTAAGAGCAGGACTTATGTTTATGAAATCTCAGACGTTACTCTGCAATGATGCAAACTTTTGTGAAAAATTATTCCGTACCTACAAATTTTCTTGTGTTCTCTTTTTTATAAATTATCCTGTTTGTTATGTTTACAGAATCGTGAAGCCAACTGAGTAGCTGCGTTATGTAGCACTTCCTGTGAGAGAAAGTTTCATAATTACCTCCAGCAAAAACGTCACTTAACACTCCAAGCCCCATAAGAGTTTCTGCAGCTAAAGATTTAATTTTCTAATTTAACCTTTTTTTTTTGTATAACATACTGTCAATTCAGCTTGACTAATTTTAATACCAAGGGTCGGAACTCCAAAACACACAGGATTTCTCTTTCTTTTATTTTTATAATTCTTATTTAAATGAAATAATAACTCGTCAGACGCGTACAACAGGTTTGGCCGATTAGCTTGACGACTAACAATTAACTCCCTCAATTTAACACTTTACAATAAAACTATCATACAGAGTGAGGATACATTATTTCAACATTATGGTACACAACTGAGTCAATGTGGGTAACACTACTACTAGATGCTTAGAATTCTATTAAGGTTTCGTGTGTCCAACGTCAGTTTGAGGGATTAACCCTGAGATGACCACTACGCAATTAAGATTCCTATTACCTAATTTTTAAATAGAATAGAACCAAATATCTGGTTCTATCTACCTAACGTACATATTATGAAGCACACCGCTACGGCTTAATTTGATTTCGATTATTTAGTATAATGCGTAGAAAATTGTAATCATATTATGAATAAGCAAATAAGGGTACTAATCGAATACAGATTAACTTCAAGCCAAAATTCTATATCCAGATTGCTGTAGACATACTTTTGTTTCTCTGTTACTCAAAAGCGAAACTACAATGACTTATATATTTACTTATCTCAGGGTGCTTTGTTTTGTTTGTTTTATTTTTTTATTATGTTTTCAGCTGTATACTTTAATATAGTAGTAACTTTTTTTTTAAATATACAGAAGTTTATTACACGCCATTTTGTTAAACGTTTGGAATACGAAATATGGAAAATCAATTAGTCAATAAGTGTCTTCTAAACAGTGTTTCAAAAACAAGTATTTTTATTGTGTTATTACCGTTTAATTAAATTGGATTGGTTTCTGCATATTGTCACACGTTATTCAATCAATTTAAAGATAGTAATTTTTATTATTATGGTTTTTCTTTTGTATGAAGCCGACTCGACCGGACCCCCCTCCACAATACCAAAGTATAGATACTCCACTGCCATGAACACGGTAAACAAATAATATAAAGACGTTTCGCCATAAAGTATATTAGAATAGTCAAGGAAGACAATTAACTGACAGAGACCCTTTATCTGAGGATCATATTTCCCAAGCAGTCGGCGAATGAATTTAATACAAAGTGATTCGTCAATCCGAACATTATACACAAGCGAACAACTAGTCTCCAAATACAAAATTGGAAGGAAATAAATATACGTTTATCACAAAAAGGCAAAATCCGTGTTCCAACGTGCTGGAAAATCCGTGTTAAAACAAACATTACAATGAAATACGAAGCAAGGTAGCAGTTGAATTCCAAATGCATTTGCCATTATTTATGTAAACAGGAGATTTGTACGGATATGTGTGTGTGCGCGCGCGCGCGAAAACTATGGTTATAATTCAAAATTATTATTGTAACATTTTATTGAAAACGATTTGCATTCATTTGCAGATTTGTTTTACAAGAGACCACAGTTACATCGAACAATAATTTGTAAACTTGAGAAAGAGAAACGTACGTACACTTATGTTTCTACAGCCATCCTCATGAGATACGTGCAGCCAGTGAATAGTTGCACATTTACGACTGTGTACGCGTGAATAAACATCCGAATTTTAATTATCAAATAACTTACAAAGCTATATAATGTACGTAGCTCTGTGTAAAATTATAAGTGATTGGTTTGCGAAAAGGTGGTATAAATTAAGCCGTCTATTTACAATTTTTTTGTAAAATTATCGGCTATATACACTGTGACGATTTAAATTATAACTGTGATCGTAAATAAAAAAAATTAAGTTTGCGAGCGATTAAGTATTTTTAAATCGCACTATAAAACCTAAACCCCCGTATTAACTCAGTATGAGAAAGAGAAGTAATTAAAAATAATCCAAAGAAACACTAATGAAAAGGCCGAATTGTAAAAAGTTATTATTATCATAGTTAACCCTTTGCTAGTCATCATGCGGTGACCTGTTAATTCCGGACTCAACGTGTTTATCGAGTCGTCTGTAATTTAGGAAGATATAAAAATCATAATGTTTATAATTAGAAATTTGAAGACACAAATAGTAGTTAAAATAACTCACTTAAATTATATATGTATAATTAAGGTATGGTTTTTGGTAATAAGAATGTTAACTTAAATAAAAATAGGAACTATATTGTCGCGGAGTAATTGCCCCTCTCCTTTGTTATGTACCAGTTGAATCGAGCAAAAGACTCGCTATGTTGCCTTCACGCTGTACAGACGTAAGAGCGAGAGCTCTACCAAAATGTATTTGATTTGTTTGTTTTATTTAACAAATATTATTAGCTACCACTGCTAAACGTGGAAAGCATTGTGTCATGTATCAATATCATGAATATGTGTTAAGAAGAAGATGTAAAATGTAACACAAAAACAGAACTAGTGGTAAGCAAGATGACGTCTCCCCTCAAGAGGTAACTCCAATTACAACATCACTCCTGAAGATGTGATCTGCTGAAACTTCATAAAGACACGTATACGATGTATAAGACTCTGCCTAGGACATCCGTGAATCTATATCTACTTACACCAAAGAAACTTCAATCTCCGCAGTGAACATCCGACCTAATTCTTGCCGAAGACACGACCCAGATGATGACGCCGACTACAAGGATTCCCAAGACGGACACCCCAGGACGAGGTTACTACGTTCAGTTGTAAAGGTGACTCGATAGCCTTGCTATAGAGAGTTAAACATATTTGATACACAACTCACTTCTAAAAGAGACGTTCAAAGACGATTAATTTTATGTAAAAATTAAAATGAGACAATCTAAGAGTTTACTGTAAAATTCAATTATCATACGTTGTAACGCCTTAAATGTAAAAGTAATTTATTATCACTTCAAGTAATAATGCTATTCTTCAAATGGTAAAATAAGTCTTGCAAGCTTCTAGATGAGCTGAAAATAATTAGAAGTCTTTACTATAATTATACATAAAGTAAACTCGGATCCGAGGTATAAGAATACATAATCAATTTGATCCCAAAGTTTTATGAAAAGCTTTTAAATATTTTAGTTTAATTAATGATGTCATGGGATCTTTTAGTAACTGTTGTTAATAAAGAGAAGTCGTCTTGTTACACCTGAAAATGAGTGCATAAATCAGTAAAATACCTTCCCTTGTTTCCTTATACTTATAGTAATTAATTTGTTCATTAATTTGACTTTAAATACAGTTCGTTACAACGTAGGCAGCCCATGTAATTGGCAGACGTCAGTTAAGATGGGTTCCCTGGATTTGTAACGCGGCAATACGTTACAACACGATATACTAAAAGTAGTTTTATCATAGAAGGGTAGTGTACATTTAAAATTAGGTTCAATTGTAGTAACTTTTGAAGCGAATATGAAATACAATAAGATAAAGGAAGTGGCAGCTTCGTCAGTTGAAGTTAGTGCTTCCGGTACCCTCATTGGTGTGCAGACAGAAAGCCGTGTCATCAAGACACCAGATGAGCCGGCTCTTTACCAACCTAGGCAGTAAATTTTCCTAAACAGCACGTTAACGATACTGGACGACCGAACTATCGAGTTTCTGCTTTGAAGAAACCCTTTCCGGTCGTCAGAAACGTGATGACAATCGCCTCTTTCCATCGCTTTGGTTGGTCCCCTTGCGTTCAAATGGCGTATAAAGTATCCGTAGTGTAGCTATATCTATCCGGCAGTTGACGTACAATGCTCTAAGGAATAACGTCCCCTCCCGCAACAGTATCGACGGCGGCAGCGCTGGTAGCGGAATGTAATTCCCTCATCGTGAAGGCACGTTCTAGGTTCTGTACCCTTTAGTTTCGAAGTCAAGGTCGTGTTCGACTACTAACGCTCTTTACCGTTCGCATTGTTATGAGCACTAGGAAGTGGTCGCTCCCGTGAAAGTATAGGAGTATTCTCCACGACAGGTGTGGGACAAGGATCGGACTACAGATTGATAGATCGAAAGCCGAAAGCCAACATTGAAATGGGTCCTCAAGCCTGTGTTTAAAAATACAAGCAGGTGATCCAGCAAAATTAGTTACAGATTTTTCTATTAAGAACGTACTCACTAGCTGGCGGCGCTAAAAATTTCTCAGCATCTACAGTCGTGTAGTTCCTCCATCTCTTCACCTTCCGAATAGGGCTTTTCTTCTGAGAGGAGAGCCCTCGAGAACCACGGCGAGGACTAAATACAACAGGGTGCGTCCTGGTGCCCTGTGGCTACCGTTCGCCACTCACTAACATAGTGTCACAGTAAACACAACACTGTCGAACTCACTTTCCAGTTTCCTGTTAGCCAGCTAAATACTAACAACTGTTTCCCGCCCCCCACGAAGCAAAGATGTTGTAGGCTCCGACGTAATGTTGGATTTCTGGTGTGCCCTTTAATTATTATTTCATTGTCCAAGTAGTTACATTTAAAAGTAATAATTTACTGCAATGTATTCCAATTGTTGGTGTTATTACTACTATTATTATTATCATTATTGTTGTTGTTGTTGTTGTTGTTGTTATTATTATTATTATTATTTTTTGTAGGTATACGTCTTATTACATTTGTTCTTAAACAGTTCATGAAATATGATGCACCCTCTAATGCATAATTAAATACGTAATATTTATGCTAGATAGATCTCTGTGACACGTAGATCAATGTTTTTACAAGGGTGAAGAGACCTTCTACACAAATACAATAATCCATTTTGCACTATTCCAGATATACAAGTAAAAGCCTAATACAGTTTCCTGTAGTTGCAACGCACGACTGTATCAACAAACGAACTACCGCACGACCGCTTTAGGCAAAATGTCGTTAAGTAAACAAAGAGATAATAGCCCCGAGGAAACAGCTATGTACTCTGCGATATTCTAGATGTTCCATGCTATTTATAGCTCATGGCGTATCTCACGTTTATGTTATTCCACTCGAACCACCTGTCATTTCAACAATCGAACTTCTTTTCTTTATTTATTGTTTTGGTTATCATTTCGAGAAAGTACTTCATTTTATATGACGTATAGGGTATATTATTTGTAAAAATTTGCCTAATGGTTTATGGAGTTTTCAAAAAATTTTCTTACGTCATAAAGATATCTTATGTAGACGGTTACTCCTTGTTAGTTGAAACAAAGTGGAGAATCTTTTGTGATTGAAATTTTACCTTTTCTTGTAGCTAATGCAGTAGAATTGGTTTCTCTAGGTTTCTTTATTTGCTGCGTCCGTTATTTTATCCGCTTCCTGTATGTTTCTTGTTGTGTGGTATACCGTCACTAATAAATATGTGAGTTTGTACAAGTACGAGTATAAACGTTAAGTCCATTTGAATGCAAGCGCGCGCGAGTGTGTGTGTTTGTGTACATTTGTTCCAATTATAGTAATTTTTTGTGTGTAATTTCTTAAAGTCTCATGAGCTCTTTTGTTTCGGCTCATGAGACTGATTTTCAGGGACTCGTGTGTGTTTATTTCACTCAGGGGCTCGTTTCGATCCATATCTTTTATCTTTTAGCTATCACCGATTTTAAAATTTGTTAAATAAATAATTTCACGAGTCATCACAGACATTTGGGAGGTGAACGTCATGGTAATAATTGGTAGACTTTATATTGGTGCTTCGTCATGACTACATGAACACAGAAATTGTAAATACAAACATTAAAGAAATACGATGTGACAATGAAGCACCTGAAATGTATAACATTCCACTACAGTATCCGTTGTTTACGGGAGACTAGAGAGATGGGAAAATAATGACTGCTGTAGTATCGAAACACACCCTCGTTATGAGTCACTATGAAAATACTTGACCCACACGCTTTTAGGTCGAAATAATAAATTTGAAATCAATAACCCACAGAGCACACATAACGATGCGAGTCATAAATAACAGACACACTGAGGCCTATTTACACGGTTGTGTAATAAATAACGTAGCAGCCAATACGGGCTGTCGAATTACAGAATTCACGACTGGAGTACAGGTGATCAATATGGCGTACCAGACGTTCTTTAGTTTTAGCTCACATTACTGTTTACACAGAAGATTCGCCAAAAACATGTATATGCACTTTAAGTGATTATAAATGCAAATTTCATTTAGGTTCACATAAATTTTGTTATCCAAGTCAAAGAGTACAGGGGTAGAAAATATTAGAGTTATTGCTGGTGTTGGAACTACTGGTAAAGCAGACAGACCGATTTGTAAACGTTGTAAACCATTTCGTTAGATATTTGCCTGCCTTCTCTTTCACATACAGCTTTTAATGGATTGATTGCTGCAGGTTTTACGTTACAAAACTTATCTTTAAAACTACCGTATAAAAATGTCACTGGTATGGCGTCTAATCAACGTAAGAGAAAGTGTTTATACATATTTCAGAATACCCAATAGATAATATTCGCTATTTATACCTAAGTAATTATTTACCTACTTTTATCTAAAGATTACACAGTATCGCAAACGTAATGACTGCAATAGTATTATAAAGCAAATAAACGTTTAGTGAGCGATATCACCAAGAAACTGATTTTCCGTTTTATCAGAAAATTTCAACCAATAAATGTAGGCACATTATACCATAATGGTAAATAATCAATGTTACTGTAAATTTTTGACAGCCTAAAAACTTGATAATAATAACTATATATCAGGAAAAAAGTATGTTAAATTTATGTGCTGATAACATGATTCTGATCTCCGTCTTGCAGGTTTAAATTCTGGATGCATAGTTTAAGGCGCACATATAGGATGTGTTCATATAAAATGATGTAACCTAATAGTGCGGTAGATAATAGAATAATAACCTTTAATAACCTAATAATAGAATGGCAATATTAGTGTTCTCTGCAGCTACTTTTTAACGTCATCATAAAATAAATTAATTTGATTCTACTTTTAATTTCAATATAGTAATAATCCATCCAACTTTAAGCTGTTTTCATTACTTATTTCTCGTTCAAACAGCATATTAGTATAAATGAAAATTTAAAATTGAAAGTTATAATAATTTTGTTTGTTAATAATTATTATTTAATAAAATTAATGTAATATCAAGTAAACGTATTGAGCAGACACCACGGTTAGTTTTGTTTCAAAAAGAAGCCTGTGAAACTATTGGGAATAAAAAATAGTTTCTGTTAAGTACAAGAAATGTTTATGATGTATAATACATTTTATAGTAACTTTTAATATTTTTAACATGTTAACATGGTGATGTTAAAGCATGATATCAGTACATAAATTTAACATCATTTTTTCCTGATAAATAGTTATTATTTCAAAGATTTTAGGCGGTCAGAAATTTACAGTAATATTGATTATTTACCGTTATGGTATAATATGCCTACAGTTATTGGTCGAAATTTTCTCCTAAAACGGATAATTCAGTTTCTTGTGAGAGATTGCACGTGATATGGCAATATCATAATGTTCATTTCCTCATGAAGCATCGTCGTCCTTCTTCCTTAAGCCGAGTATACGTAATTTACCATCAAAGATAATAAGAACGACATAAAATTAATGTTATCACTTAGTAATGTTTTGTAGTTTAACACTCTGTGTCGTAAGACGTTGATCAGGGGAAGAGTTTATAAGTTTCTTTTCTTTTCATTGTCAGTTTACTTTACGGTGTATTATGGAGGTAACACACAATTGTTTGCTCTTTCAAATAGTTTCATTTTTATCCTCTCCTGTCTTACATGGTTTTTCACTTTCTTTTCTGGCTGTAAATAAATATCTTGCTATATAGTACTAAGTTAACTTGTGCACTCAGTGGCTCAGCCCTGTCTAATATTCACACATAGAATGTAAATCTAAGTGTGAAATGTTAATTTTTTTACCACAGATTGTTACGAGGATTGCGTGGATCCTGATTATGAAACAATGACATGAATAACTGAACGTCAATGAAATCGATACTTAAAATTTTAATAATTCGTTCCTAAAAAAGTAATAATTATATTACAATATTTCTCCTAGTTATGGGATTTCCTAATACGCTCTGTACTCAAGCAACAATAAAAGTCCACAAGTTAAATAATTACAATAATCAGTAACGCAAATAAACAGTTATACACTTGTAAATTTCTTCAATTTACTCAAACACAAAATTCCCCTTAATAGATAGAAGAACTCGAATGCCTACATTGCAAACGCACGGCTAATTTTGTAAGCAGACAAGGTCGTTAAAGGTTATCTAGAGCCTTCTAGGTGCCACTAATTAATAGGGTAACTAATCCTTTACAAATATCAGCTTATCGTGAGAAAATAGTACTCGGCAAACTTTAAGAGGGTGACACGGTACTTTATTTATGACATCGACGTCAGAAAAATTTAGTTATAAACAATAGAAAACAAGGGAGTATTTTATAAAGTATTTTATATGAGCGATAGTTTAGCGACATAGAAACAGATATCAAACCCACGAACACAGAAAATACGAATCTAACATTTTCTGAGACTTCTGAGACAAAATTTTACGAACAACTGTACATTCCTATATACCTGTAACATGAACACTATTAAACTTTACAATTTAACGGGTCTCTCATGAAACAAACATTTGGCTCCCATCTCTGTACAAATGCGTGGTTTAAAAATCCCTGGGCAATGACTGCCATACAGAGTGCATATACCGGTGGTAGGCTACATAGCCTATAGCTTTGTTTCATCATTGTTTCACATAAGTTGACTTTAGTTTTACTGTGATTATATATTCACTATGATTCTACTGATCAGGGTCTGCTGATTTAAAAAATGTTCATATCTTCCAACACATTGCAAGATATGGGTATATCGGAAGAATAAAAGATGAATTTAAACTGGTATATTATTGTCATTTCTTTATACATGTTCTTCATGAATTTTCAACATATATTTTGTAGTCATTGTTGTTGTCGTTGTTTTTGTTCTTATTACTATTACTGTTGTTGTCGTTATATTCTTGTTATTCTTATTGTTGTTATTTTGTATATACTTTGAGGTCTCATCGACTAAAGATTTAGCCCAATAACGTCGACTTTATGTTTGAATATCACCTACAGTCTACTTACTCGGCATTTCGTTCTCACCTACATTCTAATTGTATAACAAAAGTGTAAATTCGGACAAACAAAGACACAATCAGTTTTTTCAGAGCCCATCTAGTAATGTAGTTGTCCAGTAATGATAGAGTTCTATCTATCGCTAAATATTTGTCCCTGTGGTCTTCTTTCAAGTTACCTTTTGCTCTGTTTTTAAGTGAGTTTTGTAAGAGCACAACACTCTTCAGTTATATGTTTAATTGTGAGTGGTCTACCATAAACTCTTGTCTTTTTAAGAGGTAGGAAGATGCCACTTTAATAAGTCCAATTTGCAGACTGGTGAATCAAATTTGCTCGCGGCGATTGCGATCACCTGCCATTTGCCATTTACGGACGCTCTGCTTCACGACAGAAAATTTACTCTGCCGTCTACTCCAAATCAGCTGTCAATAATACTAGTTGTGGCAACTGCTTTTGCGTCGTCAGGTCGTATGGTAATTGCATCGATTCGTGGTATCTCGCTGCAGCGTCAGTTTCTTCTTTACCTTCAGTACCAACGTAACCCAGACACAAAACAAAAGTACAAGATGAATTAAAGCCGTCTAACACATGGCATAGTGCCACTACTGTTGAAATACTGGATCCATTGTGCCCGGATTGCCCAAAGCAGACAGAAAAGTCAGTAAACCCGTACAGATAACAAATTGTCTCTCGCCGAGGTGTTAACAGAAACGAAGTTCCTGCCACACCGCGTACAGTTCGGCGGTGTACATTGCAACAATACATATATTTTCATATTTGCCCAGGGCGGTATGTTTAATATGTAATTAGCATAGAAAGTATAAGACGAACAGTTTTATACAATTTTGTGCGTGAAAATGCAGGCCGAGTCCTGTCGAGAGGACACCTGCTTCGCCAGTGTAAGATACGGCGTGTGTGTGTTTGTATGTGTGTGACCAGCTGCGACACGATAATGGGGTTACACGTACAAATTGTTTGTTCTAATTATTCAGGTCTTAGCAGGATTATAATAAACTAATTACTGTACATGTGTTAAACCTGTTAGCAAAGACTTACGCCAATTATAAAGACACCATTACGTAAAGGGATTTGTAACGGGTATGGTAATGTAAAATTTATATTCAGAGGTGCAATATTAATGATGCTATTTAATTAATATTAATTACTAGTGTAATTGAAGAGTAATTAATATATGTGGTATATGTGAGTGACCAGAGAAAAATTACGCAAACAATGAGATCTCTCATGTGACGAGTATGTTCATAAGTTCGCGATAATTAACCAAAAAGTGAGGGTAATAAAAAGGACGCTCTGGAGCGAACTGACCATCTCTAACCTGTCGAAAGCAGGAATGTTCCTGTCAAGTCGCCTCCAGTATAAATACCACTGGCAACTTTGGGCGATCACACACTCGGACTCAACAAATCTACAGACGACGTTACGCTGCACGTTTGCAGATCGCCATGGACACACACACACACATACTACCACACTCACACCAAGACGTAAGGAGGAATTCTGGAGCATCAACAAAAACAACACTTAGAGCAACGACCACAGCAGCAGAATCATCATCATCATCAACATCATCATACTCTCAGGATTCTGGACACACACACACACACACACACACACACACACACACACACACACACACACACACACACACACACACACACACACACACACACACACACACACACACACACACACACACACACACACACACACACACACACACACACACACACACACACACACACACACACACACACACACACACACACACACACGGTAACGGCAGATAAACGCAGGTGATAAAAAAACAATTATATTTTATTGTGAAGAGAGCTCTCGAAAAGAACTTAAATATGAATATAATAATTAGAGTTTTAAGATTAAATAATACTTAGATAAGAGAGTTTAAGTTAACAAGCAAATCTAGCAATGAAATAATAATCTTTCGTCGTATTTTTTGGGTGTGTCAGTATAAGTCCATAATAGATTGGAAGTAAATGTTAGATTATTTTATTTTGTTTATAGCAACAATAAATTCATTCTTGAAACTTAATATTATTTTGTTTGTAACTGAGTTTCTATCAGTATTTAAAAGTTGAGTTAATTTCAGACACACAGAAATAAAAAGAATTTAAATAACTTGTTTAACATGTTTGTTTACTCAATAAGGTTATATGGGTGTTTATTTTTGTTGTATGTTATGAATAGCATTGCAGGTTACAGTATATTTGTAAAACTTATAAAGGTAAATATTTATGTGTCTAACATTTGAAATTTTAATATTGAAATATTTTTTTCTGTTAATTAATAAATCTTAGAATGCTTATTTGAAACGATTTTAAATGATTTATTTCATGTCAACAACATCTCACTCCTCTTTAAAAAATTATTTAATTATTGTGCAACTACATATACTTGACGCAAAGAGATAACAAATCCTGCGACCTGGTCGGTGTAGTACATATTATAGTTGCGTTGAGAATATGATAATATATTTGTATAATTGTTGTAACGTTGCAATATACTTACCGCCTAGAGCAATGTCCAGTAGTGGCAGAAGTCCTCCATGACAGACGCAATACCGTCTCTGCTCTCCGTCGTCGACCAATTTATTTATAAAGTGATATGATCTTCAACGTATTCTTCCAGGACTGATATAAAAAGCAATTTCACTTAAGTTGAGTAGCAAACTTCTTGTTTCTACTGTCAACATCTAGCTGACAGTTTGGTTTGCGAAGTAGCCAGGGAGGCACCATGGGTAAACGTTCGCTTAGACTATCGGTGACTGGATTTTTTAGCCCCGGTCTATTTCGAGCGCACGGATGCCGGCCATTCAAGTAAACATACTACGGGTGTTGTATATTAGTCCAAATCTGTGGACCAATCGGCACGTGGTTTACGTGGCTCGGTAGTGCTAAATAATATACGATTTGTGCTATGTTAGTGCGGAATGCCCCTGTGGCACAAAACCAGCATTGTAAACAGAGTCTAGCTTTTTTAGAACGACCTCCCTGAAGGGTACGCTGCTCATCCATTATACATTTTCGATAGCACTATTGCGGTGTACATGCGCAATAAGACTTCCCTATCGTCTTCATGGGATATGCACTTAGTGGCAGTTAGCAAGAATTTATACCTCGCAGCTGAGTCGTCCACATGCGCATTCTGAGGCAAGTTCTATCGAAACGTTTTAGCCTAAAAATTTTATTTCAAACTTATAGTTCAACAGACATCGTTTATGGTTAGCATCGGGTCGGTCAGCGTAGCTTCTTCGCTTTCGACAGAATTGGATAAAGGTCGTCATTGCTGCAAAAAAATAAAATCCTATTCTGCTGGCATTTCACGCCTTATATTCAGGCGAGTAGAACAGCGCTAGATTGTCAACGTACAAGCACTTCCCAGGTGATGTTTCTATACCTCAAAAATTCCATTGATGGCTATATCAGTTTATCAGTTGTAGAATGATACTTCCAGCACCCACACTGGTGTACAGTCAGTAGGCCGTGTTTTTCACCATATTAGGTGAGCTGGTTGTAAACCATCCTCTCCAATAATTTCCTAAAGAACATGTCAACGATACTGGACGGTAGTTCTCCGCTTTAAGGAAATCCTTTCCGGCCTTTAGAAGCGGGATGACGATCGCCTCTTTCCACCACTTGGGCAATACTCTTGCGTCCATATAACGACATAAAGTGCCAGTAATACAACCACAGCTATAACCGGCAGTTTAATTATAATGCTGTAAGGAATACTGACCGACCCTGCTGCAGTAGAGTGGATAGCGATTTGTAATTTCCTCATCGCTAAAGGCACGATGTAAGTTCTACATTCTTCAGATTCGATTTTACTTTTTCTTGCGAGAAAATCGAAAGGATAACTTTCATTACTACTGATATTAGCATATTGTGCAGCCAACGTGTCAACAATTTCATGGGGGTTGCACGTAAATTCAACTTCGTGCTTTTTGCATGTGATATCATGAACACCAATGTGCGATTGCTCTGACTTTCTTCCATATATTATTGTCATTGGGGTCTAGGGTTTTATGGTCGAGACGAAGCGTGTTCTTTTAGTAGCGAGTATGAGTGGCAGCTCGAAGTCGCTTAAAACCGATGCGATTGTCTTCGCTCAGCGTTTTTTATACCTGTTTAAGGCTCATCGTTTCTCTCTTGTTGCGTCTTTCACAACGATGTTCTACCACGATACCGGCGTTCTGAATGAATAACCACCGGTCCGCGGGATATGTTCCGTAGCGGCTGTAGCGATACCAACTGTAAAAGAGTAAGTGGTCTTCAACATTTCCACTGACATCTGTAGGTGTGCAAGCGGCCACGAATCCTGCTCAATCGACATGGTCCACGCCCTGTCCTTTCGGGATGCGTATGACGCTCTTTGGCGTTCACGTTGTGATGAACGCTGCAAAGTAGTCGCTCCCTTGACGGTCTGGGAAAACTCTCCATGACAGACCTACAGTAAGATTCGGGCCACGGATTGTAACATCGGTAGCCGAGAAAGTGCCAATTCTAACATTAAATAGTGTGCTCCCATCTGTGTTTAAAAAGACAAGGGTGTTGTTGAGCGATAGATCAGACCAGCGATCTTCAGATCTCAACCCAGCGTTATTTGTCCCATGACAACCCCAAGTAGAAATATGGACTATTAAGTCCCCAAACAAGAGAAATGAAATTAGTAGCTGCTCAACCAGATCCTGCAGATCTTCTACCACCCGGAATCCTTTAAATATACGCCGCAGATCATCATATTCAGTGGCTCTAATAAACTGACTGCTGTAGAGGCGTAGCAAGCGGGATACGTATTGATTAGAAATGTAGCTACGCCTCCTTTAGTTCTAAAGGTTTGTATCACATCGTGGCGGAAGGGCTCATATCCTCTCAAATTAAAATATTCTCGTGGCGTCAAATGCTGTTCCTGTGGGTACATATGCTTCTGTGTATGCAATATTGCGAATACCATTAGTATTCTACTGAAAGACGCTCTCAATACTGGATATCGAAAAACCAGTTGCTACGGACAGCAGGCTTCTATTCTTAGCTTAACTTTTGGCCAAATATTTTTTCTTCTTTTGAAGAGTGCCAATTTACATCAGGTCACCAGTGGCGTACGCAGAAATCAGTCTGGGGGGGGGGGAGGCTTGAACCTTAGCAGTCCATATATTACCCTACTCTTCTACAACTTATAGTATAAGGTACAGTACACATACGAGTTAATGGTTAAAATTTATTAGTAGGCATATTATTCTAGTAGGTTTCACATTTTCTGTATTAAAAATGTATTATTCGTGATTGGGGGACTTATGTCTCATTCTATTGTTTAATCAACAATTTTAAAAACAATACTTTTTTCTTTCTAAAACTAAATATTTTTAATATATTATTTATGTTTACTGTAATACTTAACAACACATTCATTTTACTTCAATTATACTATAATATTATACATTAATATCAGTAGCACTGGAAATAAAATTGTGCAACGTTGGTATTTAACAAATATATATTTCAAATTACTTGCTAATTAACTAATTGTATCAATACGAAAAACAGTTTTTCATTAAACTGTTATACTTCTTACTGTTATACTACTATTTTACTAATACTTTATTAATGAAAATTACACAAGTGCATATTAGCTGAATTCTTACAAAATTAACAGCAGTATTTAAAAAATGAAAAAGAAACAATATACAGTAAGTAAGAATCAATTTAACTATTAATTTACAATAGGTAAAGCATTTTTGTCCAAGCCAAGCAATTTGTAATTTAAAAAGCCAAGTCCATTCTCCTATTTCCTTTATTGGCAAACCGCTCAACAACATCTTCAGGAGAGATCTCGATTTCCCTGTGAACATTGAGCGAAGCTAGCCCATTAAGCCCTGTCTCCGATGTTGTAGACCTCAGTCACATCTTCGACCGCCTCAGAGTAGAGAAGGAGCGTTCTGGCTCAGCTGACGTCACTGGGAGTACACATAGTACTTCTAAAATTTTTCATACGTTGGGTAATATATCTGGATTCCAAGCTTGCAGAGAAGACAGAGCTGTGTCTTGAACATTCTTATCTGCTTCATCCACCTACTTTTGCTTCCATATTTCTGCCTCAAGTTTAAGTTCCATCTTGGAAATGTCAGGGTAAATGATAGAGGCAACAGACTGCTTGATCTCTTGAGTAGTAGCCTTAATGATGAAATGAGGAATAAATACTTGAAAATGACAAATTTTATCAAACTCAGGTCCGAAATGGGTTTCTAACTCAACAACGCAGTGATCAACAAAAGGAATATATAAATTTAGCTTGTAGTGTTGTTTCACGTCCAATTCCTGGCCAGCATTTGCTCTATGTGATTGATATGTGATAACAAGAATACTGGAATGATTGCATAATTGCACCTTCTTTTTTACAGGAAATTTGTGGTCAGCCATTACTTTCAGTGTAGTTTTTACAAATAACGGCATAGGTCTACTTCAGGTTACCATCAATTTGAGATTTATATTGTAATAATAAATTACTTATGTCTGTTATTTTACGTAATAATGAAGACTCGTTTTGTGAAAGAACATTTGTGTCAGAACAGCCAGAAAGTATAGTTTTACTATTTTCAGAAAATTCAGAAACAAGCCCGGAAACATTGTTGTTATTGCTACAAGCCTCACTAACACAAGTATCTTGCTGAGGCGATGTAGAAGTTGACAAAGAACATGTAGGCCTTTCTGCTACACTATCAGACTTCGCTAATTTAGTTTTTGTTACAAATAAACCCAAAGTTCTGACTTTCCTTTTTGGTACTTTTGTCTTGTCATCAAGTTTGGACTTATTAGTCTCCATCTTAGACGTAACAAACAATCAAATAATCACTAATAAAACTACAAAAACGGCGGATTTAATAAACACCGTACTGCCAAACAAACACAAACGCGACAATGGCGGATGATGACAGCAACGTGTGTACGAGTGGTGTAAGTATCTCCTGAACGACTACCTCCGATCACTGCAGAAAATAAATATGTGGAAGCTTGTAGAGGCTACCTTTCACCCGTGGCGCTCGTGCAGCGAATTTCTGTTCGCACCAGCAAGCGTGAAACTCGAAATTTTGCACGCACGCTGTGGAGTGCGTGCATGCTTCGAAGGGCCTGCACGCCGCAGGCAGGCGTGCAGGATTTGGTAGGTAGGTTAGTTATGTTTATACGTTCGGAAAATACGATACATTTTAAATAAAATATTATTGTTTCTAGAAATTAATTTTTTTATAATAATATAATTATATATATCTATTCTATTTTTTTATGTAAAAAATTATCCAAAAATTTCGTATAAATGTAAAGTGTTTTTAAAGTAATTTTTTTCATTATTACAGAGGCATTATTCAAGATATGAAATTAGGAACATTATTAAAATTTTTGATTTATTTATCGACTGATATAAAAAAAGTGGTGAATTTAACTTAAGTACTAAATAATATTTTTATGAAAAAGGTTTATATACTTATTTAAGTTTCATAAAAACATTATTTAATACTTAAGTAAAAATTTTTAGGGTTCACTGGTAGTAGTGGCCGGTGGCACTTCACTGGTTGTCGTGGGTGTGGCCGCGCCTCCGCGCCGTCAAATGAGAGCGAGAGCGAGAGAAAACAGATAGCTTACTGAATGTTACACTCAGCATAATACACCGCTCAATGAACTATAAATTATAACTGAAGTAATAATTGTTATTATAAACTACTTATTTTCTTAGTATTTATATCCCCGTCCAGATCCGCCGAAATATGCAAATTTGTAATTTTAAACGAGACCTAAGTAAATTAAGGAAGTGCATATTATATTTTTGCGGTTTGGGGGGGGGCTTGATCCCCCTGAGCACCCCCCCTGCGTACGCCACTGCAGGTCACCAAGTCGCTGTGATCGTTGGTACGGTAATAGAACTGAACTTCGATATGCTGTTTTTCTTGTCATTTCTTGTCGCCGCTATCATTTTTAGAAAGTCCTCCTTAGTGTATATGGGAGGACGGGGCGATGGACGGCAGTATCCTCTCCCCGTTTCGCCTTACTAGAGGTGGTTGCAGTCGCAGCGACGAGGCTTGAGCCTGCCCTTCTTAGCGGGCAAAGTATAGTATTCCAGTAAACCGCCCTGACATTTTCTCTGTACTCTCTGTATCTGTCTCGACCGTACTGTCTTTTTGACTCTCGAATTTGCTGTACACATCAGAAAAGTCGCGCCCCATAAACTGCGTTGATGGAAGCAATATTTCATTTATATTTGAGGCTGGTGATACGTTTGATTTCGGAGGTTGTGTGTAACTTATGTTGACTGTGCATACAAGTTTCTTCATTGGCACGATCTGTTCCACCGTAGGATACGGTGTGTTTTCAAGCGGTACATTACATTTCAACCTTGTCACTACTCTGTTACCAGTGACCTGTTTACCAGTGTCCAGTGTTTTACCAGTAGATGTTAGCCAGCATAAGAGTGACAGCTACTGAAAGCCTCTCACGACGTCAAGATGTTGTAAACTCGGGCGTACGACTGGATTTCTGGTAGGCATTGTTATTATTGTTGTTGTTGTTGCTGCTGCTACTACTACTGTTATTGTTGTTGTTGTTGTTGTTGTTGTTGTTGTTGTTGTTGTTAACCGCAGTAATACAAAATATTAAAACAATGCAAATTTAGTCAAAGCAAACTGTATGTAACGCACGATAAATTAACTTCACTAATTAGTCAATATGTTAGCTAAATATTACGGAATGTATGCTTATAATTGTATAATCAATTACAAGACGATCCGTAAGCAAAACAATAATTATTCGATTAATATTATTAATCATCTAGTCTCTTAGAAGTCAACGTATTATCTAAACAGTTACGAAATTTAATTTATTAATTATCTAATTTATTTGAAGTCAATATATTAGTTGAACTCTTACGTAGTTTTTATTCTTATTCATAATCATTATCAAAGGACGACTTACAAGGTTCTCTAAAGTAATCCGATTTGCAATCTCCATTTTGTTCTTTGTTGGTGTGCTCTCCCTCCAGCTTTTACTTCAACTGTATGATCTGGAAACTGAAATGGTGAACAGAAAAGGAGGAATTCACAAAACCCAAGAGCCTATTCAGTGGTCATACTGTTGGTTATGTCACTTTATACTCTCGTAAAACTAAATTTCACGGATCATCAATTATGTGATAAGACAAAACACATTGAAGTAAGAAAACTCTAACATAGTAGCCTTTCTAGGCACCGATAAACTAAGAAATTTATAAATTCTTGTCTGAACTTGATACTGTACATACATTTAAGAACGTTACAAACATTCCATATCAGAAACTCTGTTACCTCCAATATATTGGGCACTGCTGTGTGGCTGTGTGTTGAGTTATTGAAATAGTTTATTTGTTCACCACAAAGGGCAAATGTGGACGCTTGGTACACTCTGTACGGAACAAAGGGTATTAAGTTGTTTGATTTATTATTATTGAAATAAGACTTATGGAACATTTGTAAGTAGTGTTCACGCATTACCGCGCTATCCTCCCATTCGATTTCACGTACTCTACGTTTCTACGTATCTGGTCTGAATTTAGCATTATTTTGTCAACGTTTTTCCCTTGATCACATACGTGATTATACAAACACACTAGATGAATTACTTGTATCCTTAACCACGGTGGTTGACGGACGACTTCCGAAATCGTCATGTGGTTATTGTGGCCCTCACATTAACACCTCTGTATTATTTCTAAGCCCAAGTTCGTGCAACCACTTAATCTAATAACCCCGTTCTTAACTTCCCCTGTACACCACTTTGTCACGCAATACCATAAACAAATTGGCTGATGTCCTAAATTAAGTTCCCGAACCTCTTATGTTTCCTTCTGATGTGTATTTTCAACAATATTATTCTTTCACGAATTGCTTTAAACACTTCACTATTGATCACCCGAGCCTGCAATCATCTGCACTCAACATGAATATTCTTTAATTTCATTTAATCACTTAAGTGCTGTTACAAGGACGTTACTAAACATAAATTTAATTGAGTAACCTTAATAATTCTTTGATATAACAATTGCAGAAACACAATACACGTATAACATTGACAAATATAACAAAAATGATCTTCATTTTATGATGACAACGTAAACACAGTCTGTAATAGCACGTTCAAAGTACTGTGGTAAGCACTACACGATGCAACTAGAAGTCTAAAGGCTTCTATAAATTGTTTTCTTCTGTTTTTACGGTTCAGTGGCTTATCTAGAAGTGGGGAAGATTAGAAAGACCAATCCGTTCCAGACCATTTAGAATTTCATCGAAATTCTATAATTACTTAAAGTAGGCCTTTTTCTAAGCCAATCGCGTGTGTTAAATAAGGCTTATAAATAACTATAAAAATGAAGAATTACAATATTTGTGAGTTAACAAGTTAAAGTTTGAGTTTTCATAATAATGACAGTCACTCAACATTTGGTAAATAACGCCATGCTTGCTATATACTTCAAGACCGTTTTTTCAAAAACTTAGAGACACACAAAATTTATAAAATATATTTATAAAATTATATGGGAATACTACTGAATTTTTCATTTTCCTGAAAAATCGAGAGTTTAACCTAGTTAGTTACAACTAGCCTCTTCCCATTAATGGCTACATCTTGAAAAAAAGCACATTTCATTGATTAAAAAACCCATTTCACCTATTAAGTATATGGCATTTATACATTTAAAATTACTGTTTGTCGTTCATAGGTTTCTATGACTTATTTATTTGTCATAAATAAATAATTATAATAAACTTCAGATCAAAGGAACATTATATTGTGTTTACAAGAAGTTGGCTTGTACTAAGTCACTTCAATCAGGAACACACACACACACACACACACACACACACACACACACACACACACACACACACACACACACACACACACACACACACACACACACACACACACACACACACACACACACACACACACACACACACACACACACACACACACACACACACACAATAAGTGTTTAATCAAAGGATGTCGCAGAGATTGGTTAACCAATATTATGTAATGACAAATAGGGTTGCTTTAATTGGGTGGCTAGCAGGCCTTATGCCCTAGTTACAGTTCTCAATGTGACATCAAACAGATTTCCAATCGAGTTTCATTCTTGATTAAAAGCTATGCAAATAACATAGCCTATTCTATCAGCTGGATGTAAACGTAAAATATGGAAGGCATTATTGTAATACCCTAAATTACTATTTTTGTACATTTGTATATTTCCTTGGTTAGTTCTCAATTCTATTATTGCAGTTTAAAAAAAACTCTAGGTTACTTCTTTGTTTTATTGATGAGTAAGGTGAAATATTCTTCAATTGAGTTAGTAGACTCAAGTAATTTGAATTATGTGTTATGTTCAATGAAGACATATCAACCTATCCGTATATCGTTTAAATAACTATTAAAAAGGATTAACAGCAATTGAGATTAGTCTTGAATATAAGCTGTAATTACATGTCAATCCATTCAAATAGTCTTAGCATAAAACATAAATATAAAATACCAACTGGGAAGAAACCAAACCAATAAACACAATAAATTTGGTGCTATGGACTAACACCAGCTCTTGCTACGAGAAGAGGAAAACGATTCTTTATAGAGTTAATGAAGAATATAAACCTTAGTGAAGATGTTGCTTCCTGCAGTAATAATTAGGTGCAGTGATGGTGTTTCCCACAACCATGAATTATCATGTAATAAATGAGAAAATATGGAGGTCCATGAGTACACCTTCCATCATTTACAAAATGTTTAAAAAAATTAAGCCTTAAAATAAACATGTTAATTGTGTGCTAGACCGCAGGTGATCAAAGAACATTTTGAACTTACAACCGGCTAGAAAAAAAGAAAGACAAGATTGATAATAACTGTAAAGTTAAATAGAAATTTTACAAATTACATGATTACATGACTATACATACAACTGCAAGATGGTGATTTGGATAAGAGAAATTTATGACTAATGAAATAGCTAACTTTTAAAAGAAAAACTAAAGAAAACCACAAATAAAGTAAAATAAATCTTCAAAGGATGATTTGAAGAAGATATACAAACTAGACTGAGCAGTCGACCACATGATTCTGTCTGTATTTGAATTTGTTGTTAAAGGACATGTTTCTGTAAACCAGTTAGTTGTGAACTGAGTTACTGACTACAAAACTCAAACCAAATATACCTACCGAAACAACTGAACTTTTTGGATAATTTTAGCTTCTTTTGTACGCGAAACTTTGTTGTTACAAAATAATTTAATTATGATGAGTGTTATTGTATACTACAAAATAATCGTGCTAGGCATCTGAGATCGGACGTGTATTCCGAAAAATTGTGTGTTAGAAAATGACATTCTGAAGAGACGATTACGATGACGAGAACATGTGTATCAAAAGGCGAACCAAAACATGAAGGTAAAATACGGTCGTCACAAAGGTGGCACGAAGAGTACGGACTGCGAAGAGTGCGGATAACAGGAATGTTGCGAAGAGTGCGGACAGTGATACAGTCTGATACCTGGGGAGCGGGGACCGTGAACTCACAAACATTTGACATGCGAAGACTGTGGACAACTCCAAAACTCCATGCTTTAATTGAGCAACATAAACACAAATTAATCGTAGGTGATATTTATTTAATTAAAACGTTTTATCCACCCTACACAATCTACATTTTATACAATACCCGTAGTTACATACAAGACGAAATACAGCATAGTTTTATAAGACGAAGTAAGCATTAGACACAACAGGAAGGAAACAATATGAACATTTCACCGAGTTATAAAATTTAGAGCTGTTATTTTTTTAAATTGAAACTTAGCAATGTTGTGTCTATAACAAGCGTATGGATACCTATTAGAGATCTGTATTTGTATATAATATGTTCTTACTAAGCTGAAATCAAACATCAAATAACGTTGAGTGTTTTGGTGTACTATGTTATGCTCTGTGTGTACTTTACGATTCAGGAAAACTTATTAACACAGTTATTTGTACACATATGCATCTAAATATGATGAGTAAGTAAAAAACAATAACAGACTTAGACAGACAGTTTGTGTATGTATGTGTGTGTGTGTGTGCGCGACAGAGAGAGCGCAGGAATAGGTTATTCGTCTAGAAGAGAAGACACAATTTTAATGCAACAAATAGATTAAAACTCTATAAGTAATGTACGATTTAATTAATTACGTAATTATAAATACTTAGCTTAATTTTCTTCACCCATTAGGCAATGTTTTCTTTACTGCTATTAACTAAATTGTTTGAGAATCTCTGCTCTAACACATTCTTTGTATTTAGTTATTCTTACCATTATTACCAGCCTAATCGGCTGGAAAAATTGTCAAAATCTTACAATAAATTTTGTGAATATACTAAGCGTTTAAATCTAAGTTTTTAAAGTCTCTTCATTAAAGTAAATCAACACTCTTAGCAATAAATGAGCAGGTTACCGTTTTTAAATAAAAAATCGTATTGTTAGTATGTTTTATAGGCAGATTATCTGAGAGAAATATAACCCTATATCCCAAATGTACACAGTAGAAATGGGTGATATGCATAACTGAGGTTACGATCTTGTAACAGAAACCCCGTAGTCCAGCACTTTGAAGGCAACAATGAAAAGCACATAGAACTGTCGCTGAAAGAAACCAAAAAAGCCGAAAACGAGCGACGAAATTTTTCTTGACGACGAGTGTTTAAAAATAAGTGACGGAAGGAGATTTCTTTTAAGCGAGGACTCTTCAAAAGAAAGTCTCGTACTGTTCAATGGCGAAAATGGGAGGGAAAGCCTGAAGCACGTCAAGATATTTTTCATGGATGGAATGTTCAAGAGTTCCAGTAAGCAGTTTGCACAAATTTATACCATTCACGCTGACTTTGAAAATAGAAATGAGGAAACAAATGTTGAGGTTTCTTCTGCCGACCAAGAAAAGATAAACATAGGTCCATATGTTTCGGTTTATCCTCGAAGCTATTCCTGAATGGAAACCACAAAAAACCCACTTCGAATCAGCGGCAATATCAACGGTCCACAAAGATTTCCCTTTGGCAGATTGTTTTTTTTTATGAAGAATTGTCTTTGGAGGATAGTACAGGAACGTAGTGTTATCAGAGACTACCGAGAAACGAGAAATCCAAGAATTAAGATTACTTGTAAGGATGTGCCTAGCACTCGCCTTTCTTCAGCCAGAACAGAATCAGTGGCTAGAGAATAAAGAAATTTTTCACTGTACCACTGTGCTGTAAAGTACGACATAGGACAACCAACGCTGTTGAGGGATGGCATCATAAAATAACAGCATTCTTCTGAATCCCAAGCCCAAAATAAAAGATGTCATACAATCTTTCAAAACAGAAGCGGAAGTCACCAACAGTACATACATGTACAATATACATACCATTTAAAAAAAAAAAATAACTACTAAACTGTAACAAAAAAGAAGACACTCAGAGTTCATTTTAAAAACGCCAAAATGATTATCACTTTTACTATCGTTTTTCCAGTTCAAAGCCTGGAAAAGGGTGATAGGAATCAGTTTGAAAAAAAAGTCAAGGTAATTCAATAGAATGTATTGATATGGTCTAAACCAAAAATATTCAGTGTATCTACTCGATCTCCCACCCCATAGTCCGAGGTGGTGTCCGCACCCTTCGCATGTCAAATATCTGTGAAACCGCAGTCTACCCTCCTCAGGTATCAGAGTGTACCACTGTCCACACTCTTCGCATCATTTCTGTTGTCCGCACTCTTCGCAAATGCGTCAAAAATCAGATTACTAGTAATTTTACTTTACAACAGAATTGCTCAGTGTCCCGTCGGACAGTACAAATTACATGCAAATGTTTTGCATTTAATTGAACAAAAAAACTATAACTTAATTGTACAATGTTAGCAAAGTCTTGATTCAACACTATTTATACAGTAAAACCCGCCCACAATCTTACAGTCTTATAATTAGCAGCAACGATTTTCCCTTCCAATAATCCTCCCCTGAAAAACGGGGAGGATTTTAGACGGAGAAGACTTTCTAATAAATTATGTTTTTTTTTGTAACATTGAGAAGCGGTGCTTTCTATATAAGTAAGGGATCAAGGGGTGGATCAAGACTTTGTGTCAGTCAAGGCACTGAGGGCCATGAGGATGTCTTATCGTAGTATGGGCGAAACGTTTTGTTTTTAAGACGAAAAATGTCGCGTGTTAAACCGGAAAGCAGTCTTATTAAAGACAACCACGAAAGCTTACTATTGAGAGTGTTAGAACGTTTACTGAGTTCAGAGCAACAACAATAACTTTATCTTACATATCCCTTGTTCATTTTTAGTCTCAACACCTTGATTTATTCTCATTCTTAGTTTTGCTGCCTCTTACCGTTTGTAAGCATGTTACAAATGACGCTACTACACCGTTTGTTGTTCCCTACTTTACAAGTAGCTGTGATTCCTGAGCAAACAAGATGTCAGAGAAGAAGAAAATTGATGGAACAGAAACACATTCCTCGCTTAGAGCGAGTGTAGAAGCTTAAGTAGAAGACGTAAAATGTCTTCTAATGCGTTCAAAATATAAATGTATTTATATCAATATCTGAAGAGCTAAATATCTGTGAAACATTATACTCAGTTTTGCAAAATTACAAAATTATATAATTTAGCAACGCTGTAAGATCATGGGTGTACAGTATAAAATCCACAACTGAAAGAAACGATTTAGACAGGGCCACAAGGAACTCATTATTTCGAAGGATGGGCAAACTAGTCCTGGTAATGGATAAAGAATTTCGTAAGTTACTCCACATGCAAAAGGACTGTAAGAATGGAAACCCATATTACGGCAAAAACATTTCATTCTTTAGAATTAAAAGTGACAGAGTGATCGAGAAGGCGTGGTAGACAGACCGACGAACAGAGTTTGTGAGAGATATAGATGTTTCACAAATAAAGGTACTTGAATACTATAAATGTAATTCTATAGCAGCAATTACTGCCAAAATGTTACGTGCCGTATAATATATGATAGTACATTATGGGGTAAATGGGTTTAAATAACAGTCTATTTGTGGTCAGAGTAAGGGAGTTATTTTGCTTCTACCGGTACCCATGTTCAGTATCACCATTGTGAATGTTGCGAAACTTACCTAATGGCTGCAGTCACTTACAGATACTGTGAACATTTACGCCACTGTTACTAAATATGCTGTAATAAAATGTTTAGTTTGCAGTACATTACTAGTATAAAGTTTAAACTCTATATGTCTGTGTGTATTTAGATAATTTAATTCGCTTTTAGTAGATTTACGCTGAGAGAGCTAAGAGAGTTGTTACTTGGATAAACATTAGGAATCTTAGGAATGTTAGGTAAATTAATATTAAGGCAAAGCTAATTGGAATTGTTACACACCTGACCTGTTACAGACAAAACACATTTTGCCTTGCAATTCTAATTTTGTTGTTAAATTAAAATTGACAAAAAGTGTCGTGTAATATAGTTTATAATTAATTAAGCAAACTCATGTTCAAATGACAGGTAAGTGTGGTCCATCTAAATTAAAATTTCATCGAAATTCCATAATTACTTAAAGTGTGCTTATTTCGGAGCCAGCAGCGTGTTCTAAAATAGGGCTTATAAATAACTACAGAAATGAAAGGAATTGCAAATTCGTTAAGTTAACAAAATAATGTTTGAGTTTTCTTATAATGACAGTCACTTAACATTTGGTATATAACGTCTTACTTGCAGCATGCATATAACACAAAACTACGATATAAGTGTATAGTAATTTAGGAGCGGTAGCTAATCGTTTACTATAATAAATGTCATTTACATTTAACGTAAAGTTTGTCGTATAAGATGTGAAAGAGAGATTTTTACGGGAAGTCGAACGGGGGAGTTGGCAGGCACGTAAGGCTGAATCCAAAGTTACAGTAACCAATGTGGTTGGCTAAGCAACTCAAAGCCTGTCTTTAGACTTCCGAGTGTATTATAATACACACTATATAAAAAAACTCAGTACTTACATACTGTCATATACAGAACACTAAATCTGTTAAGAAACAGTAATTTCGTGGAAGACGATGGATATGATTTAGTCACTGGTTTAGACTATGAGTAAATCTATGTCAAGCAATTAAATTAAGAGGTAAGAAAAGGAAATGACAGTATTAATAGGAGAAAAATATATTAATCTATGTAAAAAGGAATGGAATATACTTGAGACGGGATGAAATCAGTTGGTTGAATGCCAAGGCTCTCAGCTAAAGACCATAGAAAATAAGAGAGGTTATTAATAACAAAAAATTGTGGTAATATAATGAGACTAACATGCTTGCTGAAGCTACACTTTGATTTAGAACGCCCTCTTCCTTTAACATTTGGTCGGGCGATTTACTACTGTGTGTAAATTGATACAGTTTGCTTTGAAGGATGATAATTACTATATATCGACTACTTGCACAATTTTTCACTTCAACTTTTTTGGGTAGAAGTAATCTTTGCCAATTACATTTGCTTTGTTAAACCTACTTACATTGTAGCTACTCCCAACCTGTTGCTATCACAACTTGTGTTCATTGTCCTTATTTTAAACGTTATTTATAATTCATTAGAAAGTTTGACACGTTTGACAATAAGCAGTCTATAACACAATTATTTTATGTTTACCTATATAGTGGTAATCTCTTTTGCTTCAAATGTATTAAAAATTAATATTGTCTCGTGACATTGTGCTTGCTTATTTATACGTTCTGATAAAATACGATAATAGTTTTACACATGCTAATATAGATGCGTTTGAATGTGTGCCAAGATATATATTTTAATGAAATAAAGCATCTTGTCTCACAGAATAAACTATGTGATATCATATAAAGACGCTGTACTAATATGTAGAAATTCATAGGTTTGAGACATAGTAGTGACATTGCAGGTTTGAACACTGCAAATTAGTTGATAAGGAAAATTGTAAAAAATGTTAGTTTTAGTATATTTAGGCTTGTAAAACAACTTTAAGTGCTATGAAATGGTGCGTAAGGATGGTTAGCCGCGTGTGTACTGTGCGTGTGGGAAGCTACGTAATTGTTTTACGGGATCTTCATAAAAAACAAGTTTAAATAATTTTCGAGATATGGGAAATTTTGAGATGGGACTTTTATCAGAATACTCATAATAAAAATGCCTATCTGATGACAATTGTTATTTTAAAAATCAGTAACTGCCTGCATCCGATTTTTAAGAAAATGGCTTCATAGCCCATAAAATTGATTGTAAAATATTTCAGGTTTTTTGCACAGGAAAGTTATTATCTGTAGAAAAAACAGAAGTACGGGTTACGGCTGAACCAATCAGATTACAAGAAATCCAGTTTCAAATATAATATTCTGACGTACACATCAGTCTCACTTCGGAATCGATAACGAGTGAACGCTGTACTGGTCCAGACGTTTGGTCTGTCAGTCGCGACGAACGCAAGTTAGGAAAGTTCTGTTAGATGTACCGATTAGGGTGGGCCCACGCTTGTGTGGTGAGTGGTGTAAGTCTAACACACCATCAAGCATTAACAGTATTGGTTCGGGATGAAAGTGTATGAACGTGAGAAATATCTACACGCCTGAAAGCGACCCTGAAGCCGGAAAGAGTATATCAACCCAGGTTTTCGTTCTGATAGGATCAACTCGTCGTCTGAAGGATCGGCAAAGAAAGAAAGTGAACTTATTTTGTTTACGTACAGTTATAAGAAAATTACTTCAAAAAAAGTCTCTATCGCATAAGTGAAGACTTCATAGTAAATAAGAACCTATTAAATATTAATTTCTTTCATACTACAGAAAGTAAATTTTAGTTTGTGTTACAAAGGTCAACAGAGACAGATCAATTTATTTTTATAAACTGTATTAAAAGCACAGTAGGTTGTCCGAAGATAGTAGCAGCATTAATAAATCCACTTCATTACAATAACATATATACAGCGATGTACAGATGTCACTTAGAATAAGTAGTCGATTAAATTTTATGCTATCGTACTTATTAATGATATGACTAGGCCTACGTAATTTCACTATGTTGATTATGAAAAAACAAACTAATTATTCTGTCTCTGTTGAATAATGCACAAAATTTATTATAGTAAAAATAATTTTCTATCTTATAATGTAATACATAAAATCTTTTTTTTATAAGTTCTTTTTTTTTTAGTTTATGAATTTATTTAAAGTTTCTAGCAAAAAATAAAGTCACTCCACTTTATAATGAATGTAGGTCGACATGGTGTTGATAGAACCTGGAATACAATTGTATACCTTCTACTCTGGATACAGGTTCAGGATACCGATGCGATCTCCTCCTGTTGTCCAGCGTTCAGGTTCGTTCTCAGATTTGAGCAATTATATAAATTGTAGTTAATTAATTTGGCACCGTTATTTATTTTGTGTATTGAGCTTACATAATCCAGGAGACTTCAAGTGTATTTTAATCCCTATACAGACAATCTTTTACTTTCCCGGATTAGCACTATTTAAAAAAAAACGATATAATCAACTCCCGAAATTTTAACTTGTGTTCGTACGCCTTTTTACCTAGAGTCTAGACTTCCGAGTCATACACACCGTTTTCAAGTTCAGAGAGAGGCTATCATAACTGACATGAAATTGGAATTAAAATAAAATTTTGACCTGTTGCTTGTACGCTGATTGGTCAATCCGTAACTCTTCACAGCGTCTAAAGCCAAGATAAAATTATTCTTGTATTAAGCAACTTGCAGCTTGTCCAAAAATCCAGTATACTTTTACGACTTATCTACAGGGTCACGAAACCTTATTTGTTAAAAGCTCAAATATTCGGTTCTTTAACTTACAAGCAAATACTAACATTTAGTAGTTCTTTTTATTAAGCATGTTCTGGCGCAAATCCCATCTCATAATTTTTATTTTAACGAAATTAATTAAATTTAATATGACTTTATTATTATGCCGTAAAATAATATTACATATTCTCACACACGCGCACTCACTACTCGCCTACGCATATTTCCGCATTATTTTACACTTTTTTTTTTTAATGTCTAAAAAGTATTTAAAACTAACAATTTGAACATGTCTCTATTTTATAGCATATAATGTCCAAACCTGCAGTCTTTACTTATACAACTTTTCATTTTACCATGCTATCATATGCTTGAAGTTCCAGTATTAATTTATATGCATATTCTACTCATTGCAATACACATGCGCGCGCGCACATCTGTGTGCGCGCGCGTGTGTGTGTATGACTATGTGATATTTTCTGAGTGTAACTTCACTATTTTCTTATCGCAGAATCCATTGATTTACTCTGTTTGCTTCCACTTATCTGCCTGCCTCTTTATTTACTCATGTAGACATTCTTTATCTTTCTTTACCTTTATCTTTATAAAATTCTATCTGAATTTGAGTGTGGTTCAACTTTGCTAACCTGCTGTATTTCTTTACTTTGCTGCTTCGAGACGGCTGCAAAAGAATTAGAGAAGAATAAGTAATTAGATAAGTTTAAGTCTCCTCAAAATTAGATAAACAAGGAGTACAAGATGAACAAGATAAACTGAAATTAGATGAGTACATTTGTGTAAAAAGTGTGCAGTGGTTTACTTTATTACAAATTTTGTTGAAGTCCGACACTAAATTGTTTTCTGTTTTATATTTGGAAGTACAGAAGACGAGTACTTTTATTTCTTCTAGTTTACAACAGAGGCGGCTCTGCAATAACTATTTGGCTCGGCGAGTCACTTACATAAATAAAAGATACATAATTTTATTGAAATATATCTTAAATGATATTTAAGATTATAAAAACAAATAATAATAATAATATTAATAATACTACTAATAATAATAATAGTGAAAAGCCTTTTCACAAAGTTTAACAGAAGGAGGTCATACGGAGAAAATGTATCATGCGTAGAACGGAGACGGATAGACTTTTGTTTGCACTGGGTCGTTTAGCAGAGGCGCTTAGAAACGAATTAAAGCCCTTTAAAATATGCGTTTCGATTTGGCGAATGGATTCCAAACTGTAAATACAGGCGGTACTTGCCGAATTGAGACGTATATGTGGGACGGGTTTGGCCACCATTCGTCTCGTTTCTCGTCCGTTCGTCTCATTTTTGTGTGTTAGCGGTTTCCTGCCAAGCATCAAAGGGATCATGCGAGAACACCGACGCTCGCGTGAGAGCATATCGTATCTTGTCGGCCAAACACAACAAAACATAACGAAACACCGGGACCCAAAGGTTCGGTTGAGACAAACAAAGACGCATTTATGGAAGAAAATTTAATTATATTGAGAATGGAGTAGCGTATTCCGTTGCCATGAAAATTATAGCCGACAGAATCGAAATTCCCTTAACTGCATACACGAGTCTTAACCAGAAAACAGCGATGTCTGTTCTACTCTACGGTGTACATTGGCGCGATTATGTGCTTAATTCTTAAAATGGGTAATTAGAAGTAAAATAATATAAGAAATTAATGAATATTGGCTTAATTGTTCTCTTTATGACTTTATACACAATATTTTATGTAGGTAATTGTGAATCTGATAAGTTTTATTTGTATGAACTTTATTAGAATCACCATTTTTCAGGTGACATTAGGGATATTTAAAGTTGTTGAAGACCGGTACAGGTATTAAATGCAAAGAAATAAACAAACAAAATTAGTATCTGTTTGCACTTGCAGCCATCGAGTTATTGAGCACCCAGCAAGTAAGCATAAGAACAATAATACTGTTGTCATTCGTACTACATATTCAGTAACTATTATTCCGCACTATGCGTTACAGAGCCGGAGGGCGCTCAATACAGAAATGTGTAGAAACAGTAGTTCCCAGTCTTAAACGTCAACCTGTCACTGCAATGAACCACTAGGACTGCCTTACAAATATTTTTTACATCAGCTGTGAAATGTAATATTCTTTATTAAAATAAGTATTTGAAGAACGGAAATATATATGTATTATAATTTAAAAGAGTAAGCGCAAATGTTTTTGTTTTTTAATACACACTTTAAAAATTATCAAGTACATAAATTGAAAGCTGAAGTAATTTATGAAAATATGAAACATGTTTGATGCAGTTTGACAATAATACTTGAGTGACTAGGGTACTTCAAAATTAGCGTTATTTTCTCATTTTTTGACTTCAACATTTAACATTAATTAACTCAAAAACCACAAAAAATACTTCAGACATGACTGATTTTTAAATTCTTCAAAATTAGATCTCTTGAATTAATTAAATCAGTTACTGCTTCGTACAAATGTTTATAGAAAAATTGAATATGACACGAAATTTCATTAAAAAAAAACAATATAATGGCAACGTCCTACTCATATTTTTGGTTCGACACCTTTTAAACATAAATAAGCAATAATATTTTTGTAACTTGCCTTTTTCTTATACTTCTAGTCATAAGTGAGCTAACGTGAGTCAATTGGATATAACACGGGTCTCAGATTAAAGGGAATTAAGGGTGTTATTGGCTTTATATAAAACACTTTTTCTAGCCATTATTAGGCTTACAAAAGCCTTTGTATAGGGTTGTCACTGTTTCTTGAACGGTAAGTAATAAAAGTATTGCAAAAAATATTTAGTTGTGAAAAATATTACATACATATTTTTAAAACTCTTATTTAAATTAATTTTCAGTACAATTGAACGTAAAAACCTTCTGTTCATTAAAAATCATCTCAAATTTAAATGCATATTGTTAATAAATTTTAAATAAAAGTTTTAAAAAATACTTTGCATTTTTTCAAACCAAAATTCTTGGAAGACCGATTCGCTACGCCTTTAGTACATGATAAAATACATCCTTTTTAATAGGTTCCTGAAAAAAATTTGTTTTACTTATTCCGACTCAAGCGTTATTGAATATGCTCTAATATGAATAAAGTTATTATTTTACAAAGTGTTTAGTTATTAATGTATAAACTGCTAACATTAAAATTTCTGAGAGTGAAAATACCATAAAAGATTCATAAATATAACTAAGGACCACTTAGCTGAAAGCCTACTTCACTTGAAAGTGAAATAAATGATGTAAATTGTAAATTAGGGTTTCTCAGTCGTTACGTGTTTTTAGTCATTAACGTTAATTGTAAATTATATTAAGCGTTGCTATTAAGGATGCGTTTTATAATTTGCCTTTCATTTAAGGTTATTCATCTGATTCAGTGAATTGAGTAATGTAATGAAGACGTTACTCCATTGCGTTGTGCCGGTTATAAGATGATCGTACTCGTTCTTGAAAGCCTAGATTATTTTAAAGTAAGATAATGAGAATTTCCTTATAGAATGAGAAACACTGAGAACCTACGCGGTATATAGGGCGTGACGCTATGGAAGTGCTGAACACAAAGAACAAACGTATCATGGTCCCCTCTTTGAAATGATGGAGGTTGTTAGTATAGTGAAGACTAAGTGTATTAGGATAAAAACGTATAGGGATTGCAGCAGCGTGTTTGGTTGCCACGAAAATGATAGCACACAGCGACGTGTACGATGTAATATATTGGCGCCATTGTGTGCTTAATTTTAGAAATTAGTAAGTGGTAATACTATCAGAGATTCGTAAATAGAACCAGTCATTATGTCAAATTGGAAGAAGTGAAATATGTTATGTAAAATTTATATAGCTTTGAAAAGCTATTCTTTCTCGGCCGATTAGTGTTGTTAGTTGTTAGTCATTAATGCTAATTGTTGTCTTTGGCTGTCAGTAACAGTTTATAAATTAACATAGGTATAACGTAAAATCCATAACTGCTTTGCAATGTATTATTCATATTATGACTAAACCTTGCAGGAAATTAAATGTATTTGCTGATAAAAATAATGTGTAAAAATTATTCTTCCTTTCTGTATTTCAGTCGTAGCTGTGATGGTAAAATACACTAGGAATGCTAAATGCTAAATGGTTGAACACTACATTGGAACATACAAAATGTATGATACAAAGTGTATGTAATATATCATATACACTTTAGGAGATACTTTGGTACATTTCTTTTACTCTGCTTCAATACTGACTACAATCTGAGCCACAACTAGGGTCTCTGCAAACCGGGGAAACCTATCTCCCTGAGGACCATAGTTCTTAAGGCAGGTGCTAGCAAATTTTTATTATTTTATTAACTACTAAATTGTTAAGACTAATTTTCAGTCAGTTTGTAGTTTATTAAATTGAAAACCTTAAGCTTCGAAAATTAACAGTCATGTCTTACATAAAATTTTCAATCTACAAATTTTAATCTGACTTACAACTAACGTAATTTAATTTTGTTTATGACAATTGTTTAAGTTTAGGAACGACTGACAAAGTAGAACACATAATGCCTTATTATTAGTAAGGTATTAATCATAACTTACTTATTTCTTATATAAGTAAAGGAATAAATTAATTACTTATTAGTAACTATATAATCACATATAAATCGATTCCGCTATTATAACCTTCAACACTCTCTGCTTACTATGAAAATTAGGATATTGAATGAATCATACAAGTCTTCCAAAGATTAAACTGCGAACATTTTTACGAAGATTTCGATAATGTCATCAAAGGAAATAGACAATGATATCCTGTCATCAATTGAAATAATACTCAAATTTAAATATATCTTGTCCCAAGCCGCTTAATATGTAATATTTTATTAATTTACAACTTACTAAGATTTCTTTCCCCTGAAGCAAAAAGTAACATTAAGGCTGTAGTCAAGTTGGATATGCTTCTTCAAGTCTGTGTAGTAAATCGGGTTCGAGAGTATTATTTTAGCCATTGTTTTTCAAGGTATCAGTAACTGCTAACTCATGGTGTTTTAACTTTCCACAAACTTCAAGTTAATTTCTGTTTGATTTACGTCAAATCTACATATCTCTCTTATTAGATTCCACATTATAAAGAATATGTTACGTGATTTTAAATTATTTATTACTAACTGTGGGAATTGTTATAAGCGCCAAGATGCAAAAACATTCACTATGCAAATACTATTTTGTCATTTTCGCGCTCTCCTAGCACGGACCCCTGGGCATATACCCATCTTCCTCCATCCTAGTTTCGGCTCCGCCTACAGTCTCTTGTCATTCCTCTGATTCCTCTATGTCCTCTTCCGTTTATGTAGACCCTACCCTATCTAGGAATTTTCTTCTTTTCTTTCCTATCAGTATTTTTTCTTTTTCTCATTACACAAATAATTACGGTTTAGACTAAGAAAGGATTTCGTGAAGTAGAACATACTGTAATTTTGTCAATACATTATATTGTTCACCTCTTTCTATCTTGTTCTGCCCTCAATTTTTCTACATTATTTTTTCCAATGAACATTTACATTTACAGGCTTATATGTCCTATCTTCTGGGCGATCTTTTAATATCTATCTTTTTCCGGGTGTCTATGTAAAAAGTCTTCCTGGGGAGGCTCTTCTCGTGCACGTGGTCCTTATTGATTACTACAGTCATTGACTGGGCATATCTTCAGAGAATCGTTTGTCAAGGTGTAAAAGGCGATCTTCAGCTACCACTCCTTGCCATACCAAGGATACGTAATTTCCACAGTCTGAATTTCCCCAGTATCTCTTTCTGTCATATTCCTGTTTATTGTTTTGTCATAAAACATATAAGTTATAACAGTCGATATAACTATGACTACTGATCTTGAAAAGCATTTTTTTAGTTTATCTATTAATGAGGAAATTTAACTGACATTTCATCCACTTTATGTCAAAACCGGCATCAACCACACACCATCGTTGTCGTCGTCATCTACATCAGAAACAACAGCATTATTGATATCATTTATCCCAATTGTACCGGTATACTGGTGTACGGATACAGTGATAACATAATTCAAATATGTAATAGAAATGCCAAAATATATAAATACAAATAACAAACTTAGAAGATATATTTCTACACTGAGGAAAACAATAGTACCTCACCGCCGAGTGCCTACGTGACAGTTGGTATAGGGGGCACGCGAGGCTTTTCCAGTCGTTTGTAGATTTCTGAGCGGGAGAGTTCCGTAACGTTCTGAATTCTTTTAGATTAACTGTACCCTTTCCAGACGTTTACTCGTCTACTCTACCGGTATCCAGGGCTCACATCACACTACAATGAAATGCGGCGAAGTATAAAGAGCGGCACAGTTTAGTTTAGACCTCGCGATAATCAAGTGCAGATCGAAGTTATTGAGACAGTTTAGTGAGAAGTGGTAATTGTAGTAATTAGTGCGGAACTATATTAAAATGACATCTGTTATTTGTGACATTGTTGTGTGCTGGACATTCTATTGTTTTAGGAACTGTTGTAAGTGAATGTCTTTGCTTATTTCTAACTATAATTAAAGTTAAACTTGTTACTTCATAGGTGTCAGTTATTCTGTTTACACTGTGCCTATGACGATCGGGGTGACCGTTGTAACACACACCGAGGTATATATAATACATCTTATACACAATTCATCCTAAACGCCACGTTGCTCCTCCTATTTTAATTTGCTTCTTCACTCCTACAGTCTCTTGTCATTCTTCTGACTGCTCAGTGTCGTCTCCCCGTTTAAAGTAAACTCCACTCTGTCTCAGACGTTTTTTCCTATTCTTTACCACAGTCTGGTCTTCCATACGTTATTAATTTGTCACAATTGCCCGTACATACTAAATGCTAAGTGATAAAACCACACTAATTTCTTGGCTTTTTATAGCTTCTTTCACAAAATAAATACACACTAAGCTTAAACACCTGAAAAGGTAAACTTTTTGTAAAAATAAATATCTATATTCTAAGAAAAGGCTAAATTTAATATTAAAAGATTAAGAAAAGGAGTAAAAAGACACTAAAAGGGAATCTTTACATACTACGATAAGTGTGTTTACAGTCATTAAAATAATTTAAAATCCATAAATACTTTACAATATAATAATTATATTACAACTGAATCTTGCAGGAAATTAAATACTATTTTGCTGAAAAAAATGATGCGTGAGAGTTATTATTGTTTCTTGTATTTCAGTCATAACTGTGATAGTAAAATACCCTTTGCATGAGTACTGTCAAGGAATAACAGTGTGTGGAAGAAGAAATTCGTTAGTTGGATAGCTTGGCTTTTGTGGTAGAATCGTTAATACCGGAGACAAGAGTGCATATATTTATTCTATTTGTTAATGCTAATTCCTTGTTAGTCTCTGGGGAAGAATTATTTTTTACTTTTTCATCGGTCCTTTGACATAACTAATATGAACATAAAGCAAACTATTTGACCGCGTCTTATGGATTTGTAGATAGGAATAACCAGACAACTGAAGACTTTATAAATTATTTTATGGGAAGGAAGGTGTCGTTATCGTTCCACCTGCAAACAATATTCATTGAAGTAATACTGATTGTTTTCATGAAAGGAATGGGTCGAACTGCGTTTCTTCTCAATGTTGTGGTTTTATAAACAAAATATAAATAGCGAATTAAAATAAACAGCAACAAATCTGCCCTGGTTACCTTTTTAACAAGTCTGCAGATCACAATTAACAACTCCACAGTACCAATAAATTCTATAGTAAGTAGTATAGTATAGTACCATCACCAATATAGTACCATCAAGTATAGTATAGTATAGTAATTTACTTAGGACTTCATGTAGACGAATAACTCACTTGGCATGCACAAGAAAAAAACTAGAAACCAGCAGTTAAAATTGAAACTTAAAATTAAATCAATTGTAAAGATCAATTGACTGACATAGGAGAATACTTTGTAAGCAATTCGGAATAATGCTGCTCTGTGTTGTGCAACCGAATCCTACGCCTCGTTCACACGGTGATACTAAATCTTGACACTTAGAGTAGTGACGTTATTGTAGTATTAGCGCCTCCTTCTGAACAGTCTAGTGCCAGTCACTGACACGCTGCCATGACACTAGCGTCGCACATCAAAACTTTTTGATATGCGACATCATGACACTAGGGGCAGTCGCGACATTAACGTAAACTGTACGCTCAGTTTCACTGCGTGAACAGCTGATACCAGTAGATGTGTGACCCTAATACAGCCAGTAATGTTTATATTAATCTGGAGGAAATGTTTACTTTGAACCAATGTGCAACCCCCCCCCCCTTTAAGGGGGTAGTAACTTAATTTTATAAAACTAGACAGTTGGTCTAGACGGAAGAAAATTTTAACTGGGCCCATACATGGTGACAGGACTTGAAAATGAAACTCTCATGTAACAATAACGAATTTGCATATTTATTGGTGTTCTGTTTATAACATTTTCTCTGTATAATATCAATCTTTTTTTTTAACATCTCTCTTTAATAAAATTAATAATTCATTTATAATATCTATCTGTAACAAGAATAGTGTTCTTTCATAATATTTCTCTTCAACAATTTTTAATATTTCTTTATAACATTTCCTTTTAATAAGATTAATGTTCCTCAATAAGATTTGTCTGTAATAATATTAAGTATTTCCCTTATAATATTTCTCTCTAATAATATTCAGAATTTATTTAGAGTACTTCTAGTTAAGAACATCAGCATCGGATATTATGTTACAGTTTGGAGTGCCATATACACATATAATTTATAGGATATTATATTACATTATTCTTTGTACGTGTCAAATCTCACATGCAATTACTGTATTATCTGAGATATCTTATGGGTATACACATTGCTACAGCAACTCTTATTTCTAACTATGTCGGGACAATACACATATACATACATATATTCACACTTCTACATACATTCACAGACACACAATTATTTTATATCAAGTGAACAATCTCCAGTAGCAGCACCCATCCAATTAATAGTTCCCCAAGTATCCCTTTGATTCACCCCATGATTCATCAATGAGCAAAATTGCAAAGTACTTTTTGCTTTTAAAGTTACCCAATACAATTCTGAAACCTAACTCCAGTGTATGCCACTCTGATTGGCATAACCGATTCACTCAGGTATAATTTACAAACAATTTGAATGTAGAATTTCCTATTTAAATAAAGGACCTGTTGCAACCCATCATAGCCGGTTATGAACAAACTACCCTCATTTAAATTTGGTTTATATGCTCTATATATATATATATATATATCACAACTGCTTTACAAAATTTTGTCGTTCGATACCTCTATCATATTTCATATTGGTTACACATTGCTACCATCTTCCTTACATTTCTTATAACTGTCTATTATGATGACTTAGTAATTCCTTTAAAATGATAGAATTACACTAAAACTTCATTTAAAATAATTTTTTGTTTCCTCTATCATTTTCCATTGATACAGTTGTTTAATTGTTGTGCGATGTTGTAATTTACAATCTTTTGGATATTTTTATCTGTTGTGTGTAGTATCAGTATAACATACACAAATAGGCCTATAAACACCATAATACAGATATGGTTATTTTTATAGGCGACAAAATGCAAATTTTGATTATCCATGCCTTTTGCGTTTAGTATCCTTTCCCACTGTTCTAATACCACAACCAGTTCATTCCTAATTTCAAGAACTTTCGTAACGAACCAGAATATGCAAGAAAACTTAAAATAATTGTGACAGAACAGGATGATTCAGGAAATGTACAGAACAAAGGAATAATCTTAAGTGGATGATTGAATATCTCAGTTTGTATGTACAGTAAACATTGTTTCTAGCAGTATCGGTTTTAATGATGTATTGCTTTTACGTAAACGTTTTTTAAGGAATTTATAAGCCTGTATATAATACAGGGAATACGACGATCTATTGGAGTGACGATCAATATTTCAGTCCTCTTCAATAACGTTATATGTTATTTATATTCTAATATGTATTATCAGGCAAACAGTATGTGCAATATTTTACGTACGTAGGCCTAATATGTAGTGATGTAAACCGCTCGGGCGAACAAACTCACAGACACGCGCGCAGGCGCCCACATATATGCAACTCACTTATCTCTAGAAAACCAAATTTTTCTGGAGCAGGTATGTACGTAGATAGAATGTAAGAGCACGAGCGCAGTCCCACGAAAATCACAATTTCTAAAATATACTAAGAATTTTCAAAAATTTACCTCAAAATACCTTCTATAAACGTCAAAAATTCTAAAACTCAGGACGTTCTGAAAAACACTTTATAAAAAATATCTCAAAAAATTAATAAAATATGAAAATAAGTAAAATATATCATTCGTAAACTCACTTTATAAGTTTAGTTAGTAGCTCTCTTTAGCTAACATATTTTGTAGAAAAGTTTAGAGATAACTACCAAAAATACATCTAAAAATTGTGTCATAAAATTGTCTATGAGCTCTATTTTACACACACACACACACACACACACACACACACACACACACACACACACACACACACACACACACACACACACACACACACACACACACACACACACACACACACACACACACACACACACACACACACACACACACACACACACACACACACACACACACACACACACACACACACACACACACACACACACACACACACACACACACACACACACACACACACACACACACACACACACACACACACACACACACACACACACACACACACGCACGCACACGCACGCACGCACGCACGCGCGCGCGCGCACACACACACACACAAATGTATATATATATAATGTATTTAATATTTATAGATTCTTTACCTCAAGATGTTTTATTCCCTTATTTGGAACATGTTTCGGGACGCTTTGTCATCCCAACATCAGCCTTTCTAGTTTTGAGTCTTGTGAAGTATTGTGTTTTAGTTGGTTGTGGTTGTGGTTTCCTGTTGGCCTTTGTCACTTTAAATTGGTATTATTGTGTGTGATTGTGGTGTATATATTAGTATTCTGTGTATTTCAGCGATTGTCGATTGTATGCGGTAGACCATAAATCGGTTTCATAGTGTCATGCCAACCAAGAAATTCACTACAACAACTATAGTTCCAACTTTTCATGAGAACTGTGATTATTGATCACGAGAAACGTGACAGTATAGTATAGCATATTCCAGTATATTGCAGTATCGTCATGTTATGGTTTTGCATGACAGCAGGTGTCTTAGGCTGAACGCTACAGAGACAGCCATTTTTTTAGTACTGGTTTTTGTTTATAGGCTATTAGAATGCGTCTTGCATTTGCATGAATTCACAACATAGGCCTAACATCTATTGTATTTAACTACGATATAGAAAATTTAATGACTTGGCGAAAATTGTATTTTCAATTTACCTTAATTTTTCCCTGTCTGCATATTATTTTATTTACTTATCTTTATTGGCAATACTGGTTTTTATCTATCTTCCGACTGCGGGCTGTATATACTTCAAAGTACGTAACGGAGGAAAAGACGACTTTTCCCCACAGACTTTTAATGTCATGGACTTCATAATTTATGTTTTAAAAGTAGAAGGAGATAGTGAGCGGGCTAATGAAAAAAATTCTTGGTATTTTGTTATTATCTCGTTTTGTTAGAAAAACTTTTTTCTTTGTTTTGTTTTCATTATTAAAAAAAAAATTCTTGGTATTTTGTTATTCTCTCGTTTCTTTTTATAAACATTTTTTCCTTTGATTTTGTTTTCATTATTACAAATTTTTATTTTTCACACATCTATATGACTACCTAACTTTTTACTATTAAAGTTTTTTTTCTATTTTGTTTGTGGAATTTATATTGTTGTATTGTTTGCGGATTTTCTGTTGTAATGAAAGTAAAGTTAACATATCTGTGATTTTTTAAAGGTCATGACAAAAACAGCTGTATTTCAAAGGAAATATAGCGTGACAGTTCATTTCAGGATGTAGAATGTGTCTTATGTGAGGATCGATTGAAGATATGTATGAACCACACCTGAAAGACGACAATCGTAGGTAGTGGCCGAATGGTACTGAAAAACCCTACAAAACTTCATACGTGGTACGTAAATATATTAATATGTTCCTCGAATTATACGTAAGTGGAGATGTTAAATCAGAAAGAGGAATACAAGAACCGCCCTTTCCGTCAAAGCTAAAAGAATGTACCGTCTGACGTTCCTATGCATGAGCGAAGTTTCACCAATTTGATTGAGGCGGCATCAAACAGGGTCTTCTTTCAGAGACTGAAATTAGGTAAAAACCCAATTTTATATAACAATTTTTAGTCTAAATATAACAATATTTTTACTGTAACTGTAAGTCTGTTCATAGTTAATAACCGGTTTATGAGGCTTCTTTCTTCTGTCTATATATAGGTTTTAGTATTCTTTCTCAGACAGTGGGGGGAAATGACTCTCCTTTCCAGCCCCTAATCCCTCTTATGCAATGCATAAATCACTTGACATAATGAAAATTTGTTACAGGATGATGTGCTACATGAGAATACGGAATGTGTGTTAATTAAATTTTCCGACTAAATGAAAGCTGCAAGAAGATTGAAACAGCAATCTAGTGCATAATTACTTATTTGTAATCTTCCCCGAGAAGTGACACCAGAGCTGCTCCTTTACTAACGTTGTAACGAGAATATGACATAGTTTACAGCGCTTTGCTTACATACATAGACGTTCACAATTTGCAGAAACAGCCCTTGTTATCCCTCGTTTATGTAATTAAAATTGCGCGCGCGCGCGCGCGCGCGCGTGTGTGAAGTAAACACTAATGTCCTCTCTTCCATGTACAATATGTGTGTATAGTATGTGAAGTGGTAACGTATGTTGTTATTACTTATGTTTCTTAGTAAACAGGGTTATTCCTGATACAAGGGAATTGTTTGGTTTCAGTCAAGGTACTTCTCTGTTGACAGCGTTTACCTTTGTAAACGTTAATGTAAGCTCTTTTAATCCAGTGAAGTATAAGGTGAATGTACTTGGTTTGCTTCTCAATTGTCGCCTCCTCTTTGGTACGGGTATGTAAGCAAAGCCCTTCGTAGATAACGTGCTTTCATGAATTCTGTGAGCATACTGTATCCGCTTGGTCCAGTATACAGACCACGGTGGTTGTAGTACCACGATTACGACCACTGGTATGGTAATATTATCATTGATGGTCAATAATAAGGGCATCTATATTTCAAAGAAATTTCATTTACACTGCTTGAGTTTGATAAATTATTTCTTTCAATTTTTTCACTTGTTTATTAACCTTCAAAATGCAATGTGCCCTATGAGGTAATAAGCTGGGAACTGCAAAATTTATTTTGTCGTGGTGAGTTCTCTTCCAATAATAAGGCTTTTTAGCCTTCTGTCAGGTTCGTTGACCAGTTAGTCTCAGAAGTGAGTTCATCAGGATGTCGATGTGGTTTTGTAATGGCTGGTAATGTTTTGTATTTCTTTTTTATACGACTTCCTTGACACCAGTAAAACGCAGTATCTCAGACCGGCTTCTTTTTATGACAGATACGCTTGATTGTATCGTGAATCCTTACAGTTCTATGTGGTACGTCCAGACGGGTTTTATGATTCCTTTATAAAATAATACTTTCCTTTCCAGAGATAAGTTAGAGTTTGAATTATTTTAGTATAACTCAGGTTTTTGATCTATACACAAAAGTATGTGCAGCTAATAGTTTATACAGTTTCTAAAACGTGTGTGTTAACATTGTAGTACCTAAAGTTCTGTTGTTTTTGGAATGTTGTACCTTAAGTTTCCCTTTTCATTGCAAACAAGATTTATTCCCTAGTCAGATATAAGCGTATCTATATAGCAGTCAGTAGACAATAATCTGTACCTACTTGTACACAGCGAATGTAGCAAAAACATCTACCTATATTTTGCTGCAATGTGATCGCGCATTATTTTCTACGCATGGTTAGAATGGTGTTGATTCTGTAATTAATAATTAGCTTCAAATACCAATAATAGTATTTTCTTTTTAGTTCTCTAGCGTTTTCTCTTATTTTAAGCTGTTTTGAGACGACTGACAACACATGATGACTTATTCTTTAACTTTTAGAACATTTCGGCAATGTAAAGAGACAAAATATACAGAAACGTATTCATCGTTTGACAGCTCGATTGACAAGGTGCTAGTTGGCTTGTCATTTTACACATTTTTTTTAAGCAGTGCAGCAGATTTTATTTTAGAAGAAAACTACTCGAGTTTCCTAGTTTGTTTAAATCAAAACTCCTTTTCTATCACCAGCTCCTCGTTTAATTTACGCTTCTAATATTATCTACTGTAACTGTGATTAGTTGTAAGCTGGCCTAAATTTCATCTAAATTTTAGTGATATTAGATGAAATATTATAATATTAGTAATATTAAAATTGCAAATATTGAAAAACAATTCCACAAACATCCGCGTTACGTGAGTGCTATTTTAATATTTAACGACCTCGCTAAGAGTGATTTTTTATTTCTGAAGACGAAACATATGTTTCGAAACGCGTAAATCAGTCGAACGCAACACGAAGTCACACGACGGAAGAAATACGGTAAATGTTATGCAGATTTTGGCAATAAGTGACTTGGATACCAATTCAAACATGTCTTTCAAAGGAATTAAAACAATTCAAGTTTTATATACTTAATTCCCCTGTACTAAGTCTATACTTAGTTCCTACTTAATACTTCACCTACTTAATTTCTACTTGCAGGATTCAATAATTTATTACGCAGTATTCAAAATAACAAATACTAACCACTTGTCTCTTTACGTTTACTAAGTCATAATCAAAAACGAATGAACAGTTTACACAACTTCGTAAAGCGTCAGAAAAGATACAACCTCAAACAAAAATCAATAGGTTGCTGATAATCCAAAATTAGAATCCTAGCCTAAGACGAAGTTGGGATGCGTGACACTTCGTTCTCCTTGCATCTAGTTAACCGTTGTTGCATCATCGTGTTGTTAAAAGGACCCTCTCGTTACGTGTTGATTCTACGAAACTAGTTCTATTATGTTCTGTTCTTTCTATATGTTTTCTCTACTTCCACGACAGTGTTACATGTCATATCATCAAAGACATTTTACACCAGAGTGCTAAATATGAGAAAGTTGTATGCTTGTAATCTGTGCACCAACGACGTATTTCTTGTACTTCTTGTAGTTGGACTTTGTATTATATTTAAACTGACGGATTTTATTGTTAACAAGTTTACAATTTAACCGAGCAGTACATATAGAGTGTAAGAATACCAATTAAATCCTTAAATTCGTAGTGACCGTCAACCAATGAATTTTTCGGTGAATGGTTTGTGAGGATCGGTCAAAAAGTATAACACAAATTTTAAATTATTTGTGTCGAAAATATTTATTGTCATCATCAAGACCTGTGTATGAATACAAAAGAAAATGCCAAACACAAAACAACTCCTTCACATATAGACGAATACACACATATGCACGCTCACACACACACACACACACACACACACACACACTCACATACACAAACAAGTTCACTCAAATAATTGATGTGTTTGACTTTTTTTTTTTGTATTCATACAGAGGTCCTGACGATGACAATTAATACTGTCGAAAAGCCGACACAAATAATTTAAAATTTGTGTTATACTTTTTGACCGATCACCACAAACTCTTCACCGAAAAATACCAATTAAAATAAAATATTCAGTTTGTGGTTAGTTTTATTTATTTAGTTTTATTATCATGTGGAATTAACAATTTCTCACACTTTATTTTATAGTATTTTTCATCGCAGTAACTAAATTTGTTTATTAGATCTGAGTGACAACTATTCTTAGCAATTTAAACATCCCATGCTAACTGTTTGTTAAGGCACAGATTACAGGACCACTGCCGCTGACTTTATGTAGGTAGCAATCAAAGTAATTGTGTCTAGGGCTCACCTATACCTACACTTGTAACTATGCCAATAAATATCTTGAGCGCGCTATTTGTTTCATCACGTTCCGAGTATTCTTTACTATTTATGGGTACTTACTCATCACATTGTCACCCATGAGTCATTACGCTACGGCGTCGAGAATACGCCAATACTGTTTCTTCTCTTAGATCTCCTGCGATACTCTTACACATTTACTGTTTGCTTGTTAAGTTTTAATTTGAAAACATTTATCTTTTATCACTTTAGGCTAAAAGTTAAGTTTTATACACACAGGCTGCACTACTGATGAAGGTTTAATTGAAAAGCAACTACTTTTATTGTGAGCCATTTTTGTGTCTGTTGGACTATGACTTCCGTTTACGTTACAACACATTTTCTTTAACCTACGTATTAATCTATAACGTGGCTGCCTTCTTGGGCGCCTTTTTCTTGTTCCGGCCCTTGTCATCAGGTCAGTAGTTTCATTAAGTGACACCAAGAAAATTTTATAGTCTCCATGCTTCAATTTTATCAAACCTCCTTTATCATTTCAAACCAGAAAAAGACAACAATTCCGTAACAATTCCTATAAGATGATTATTTATGTTTCAGAGTTACGATACTAAAAAAACCATTTCGTGTAATCAAAAACTACAACACAACAGTGGCCAGGGCGTAATAAGCTGTGAGTCTGTGCATTACAAGGCACGGCTTGGATTCGATTTATGTCAGGAGAGTAATGTAAAACCAGCGCTTTGTACTCCTATCTAGTAATGCCTATCTTTTTAACAGATGAGGTCCGGCGTTAAACTATAGTTCTCGCCGTGGTGATAAAGCCTGTCTTTATTTATATAAGTGTCCAATAATCTTTAATTATTCGGAATGGAATATGTGGTTGAAATTAATTTTTTGTTTACCTCAAAGCCGAGTTATATGTAATCACAGTGCTACATTTAAGCCGTACGGTTGTTCTTTCAAAGAAGTGTGTGCATCCACTTAACGCTTCACGCCGTATCATAAATAGGTAAATACTTTAGGTACAACTATGTTGTATTGTCTTCAGTAATTTCATTAAACTTTAATTTTGTTAAATGTTACACGCATCTAATCACAAACCGTGCTGAATTACGAAACATATTGTATTATGGTATAAACTTTACGGTTGTTCCATAGCATAATATAATAATACAGAGAGACAGACGGATACCATCGGCACTGCAGCATCTGTAATTCTTTCTTTCTTCTCTTTTCCTCTTCCTCGTCTTCTACTCTTTAATTTTCGTCTTTTTCCTTTTCGTTTCTTTAACTGTATTATTTATTGATCCATATTTTGATCTTCCTGGTAGCGTAAACTTATGCTGTAAGACTTTTGTAGTTTGTTTTTTATAGTAGGGGTAATATAGTGACATTTCGTAACGAGGTGTAGGGCTTGACGAATCTAATTAGGATATCGTCCACTGTTTCTGTAGCAGATGTGAAGATTAATATGTGCACTTGCAGTCTGCGCGCTGACAAGTGTTGTGACAATTCCAAAAAGTGATCAAATTTACAGTGGTTTCTGTACGGTAGTGTAATACCTTATACTGTAAGTTCTTATTACTTATGTAGTGTAACTACTATAATGTGTACTAAAGCAGTATAAAATTTATATTTCTTGTTTATTAGAGGAACTTGTATAGCACATTAACATTTATGCGCGTTATAAATAAACTACTATTAATTTCAACTATTAGTTAATTCTGCTATTATTTAATCTAAATACTAATAATTTCGACTATTAGTTGAATGGGCTAATAGGTAATTAAGCAGCTATTCATTTAGACTATTAGTTAATTGGGCTATTACTTAACTCAACATTAACTGGATAATCTATAGAGGTGTGTAGTATCGTTCTTCAGTAAATCGGTTTTGTAAGTTTTTATCCTTTAAATGAATTAACATTAATATCGACTATTAGTTATTTAAGCAACTATTAATTTCTACTACTATTTAATTGAACTACTATAAAATTTAAATATTAGTTACTTGGATTATTAGTTAATCGAGCTATTACTTAATTGGACTATTGGTTAATTGGGCTATTAGTTAACTGAAATAATATTACTTTCGATTATTTGTTGATTCGGCTATTATTTAATTGAAGTACTATTAATTTTAATTATTTGTTAATTGGGCTATTAATTATTTGATGTACTATTATTTTTGACTATTATATAAGTGAACTATTTTATTTCTACTATTATTTAATTGAACTACTATGAAATTCAAAGATTAGTTCATTGGGCTATTACTTAATTTAACTACTATTAATTTCAGCTATTAGTTAATTTGGCTATTAGTTAATAGGGCTATTAGCAAATGGCCTATTAGTTAATTGGATCATTAGTTGACTGGACTATTATTTAATTAGCCTACTATAATTTTCAACTAATAGTTACTTGTACTACTAGTTAATCGGGCTATATAAGTTGATTGAACTTTTATCTAATTGGACTTCTGTTATATTCAACTATTAGTAGATTCAGCATAGTCTACCCCAGAATTCAAGAAGACTCTTATTGGACTATGTACAAGATTCCGGCAAATCTCCCATCAGTGTCATAGTTAATTTTGGCCTAAATTGGAACAACGGATGCAGCTAAATATGCAATATTTTATTACACTCCTTATAGACATACCTGAGAGAACGACATGCAATTGTTGAGGACCAGAGTGAAGGTACGAAACGTGATAATAATCAATTATACTGGTAAACAAAATTTAATTTTTTGTTTGTTAGAGAAAGTGTATAACTGATTCTTATAGAATTTTTAGTGCTGATTTCAAATATGTTACCAATTTTTTTCTATCGGCATAGTTTTTTAGTAATTAACATTTCCCTTTTGCAAAAAGAAAATTATGTAACGGTGATACAACAATATGTTAGATGCACTTTGTACTTACCTAAAATCTACTTCTTTTGGATTTTCTGCTGTAATTTGCTATAGGTAAATCCCTATTTAGAATCCAGCAGTAGTCAGCTAGTATTTTTGGGTTCCATTTTCCCTGGTAGCGTGTTTCCATATGGTGGATATTTCCTGGTGAAAGCGTTCACCATGTTCGTCACTCACGGCGCCAAGATTTATTGGGAAAAAATCCAAATGTGAATCTAAGAAATGAATTTTGAGTGACATATTACATCCAAGTTTTCTGTAGTTTTGAAGAATCTCAGTTACAAGTTCTCTGTAGTTATCCGCCTTATGGTTTTCTAGGAAGTTATCAACCACATTTTGAAATGATTTCTATGCAGCAACCTCAAATTCATTGAAACTTTCTTCAAATGCAGGATCATTTATTAGTTTTCTTATTAGTGGTCCAACAAATATACCTTCTTTAATCTTAACATCAGTTATAATAGGGAACTTGTTTTAGAAACTGAAATCCTGCACCATTATCGATTGCTTTAACAAAATTTTTCATTAAACCGAGCTTAATGTGTCGTGGCGGAAGATAAACGTTTTCAGGTTTTACTAGTGCTTGACTTATAGCATTCTTCTCTCCTACAGTCAGTGCCTCTCTCTTTGGCCACTGCTTTTTTATGTAATGATTCTTCCTTTCTCTGCTGTTCCATTCACAAAAGAAGCAACAAAATTTAGTGTGCACAAGTTGCAATCCAAGTGTCACTTTCAGATCTCCACAAATATGCCATGAATAATTCTCATACTGAATCCTGCTCAATACAAGTTTCATGTTTTTGTATGACTCCTTCATGTGAGCAGCTTAAGCTAAAGGGTTATTTATGGCTTGATGGGTACTTATTTCCAGTGTGAAGTAGGACTGCTTTCAAACTAAGCATTGAAGAGTCTATAAATAGACGCCATTCTGCAGGATGGTGCATATGTCCCAAAGATTCCAGTAAAGAATCCACATCATTGCAGTAGGCGTACACTAAGTCCACGTACTGGGAGACGAAATGTTCAAATTTAGACTGCCTGTCACGGAAAACACTAATTTTAGTATTCTGCTGTAAAAGATTCCATCCTTTCAATCTTAATGCCAGTATTTCTGCTTGACTCTTTGATAAATTTAGATCACGAACGAGGTTTTTAATTCTGACTGACTAATTAATTGAGGTTCAGTATATGTATTTTATAAAAAAAATCTGGGTCTCTTCTTTCTTCATCCCCTGATAAGTCTGAACAAGGTTCACCATCAGTAACAACTTTATCTTTGTCTAAGTTCCATATTTCTAGTGGTACTGGAATTGGAAGATCTGGACTGTGTGGCACTGGCCTCATAGCAAAGAGAGATATTTAACATTACGTCTAGACTTAGCTGTTATCCGAGATGTTTTTGTTATACAAAAATAACAGTCAGTGGTGTGATCCTTCGGTTCTCTCCAAACCATTGATTAGTGTGTAAGTAACAATAATAAATAAATAATGATGACTATTCACTAACCCAAACAATTATATTTTACTTAACAATTTAGTTGCTGCAATAAATAAACCAAAGCTATTTAGCTGATATTATTTAAGTTCACAAAATTCTATGGATGTGGAGTTCATTTCATTACTAAAAAATAAAAAGGGCAGTTACAAACAAACTGAGGGCGAGAGAGACATTCTGACTACCTATTCAGAATCAACACCAAAAAATACATAAGAATTAGCAAAAATTGAGCATTTAACAAAATCATTGTTGACCAGTGTTATCAGCTTGGTTACATGGTGGTGTGTGCAGAAGTGTGGGATAATTTGCGTTATACCTAATGCCTAATTTGGGTAGTCTTCCTCTTATGAACATTAGCTCATTTACTCCATAGATTGGGAACAGACGACTGAGACTGCCAGAAGGCATCTGCTTCCTTCAAAGATGGATGATAACCGATTACAATGTAAATAATTATGCAAATTATATACAATGTAAATAACTATGCAAATTAGTTGCATAAATTAATTACTGTTTAATCAAATAAATTTTATTTGTTTATAAAAGTGATGCCTGTATGAACTTTATCATATCTCCCTGCTTTATTTAGCCCCGCTGTTGGATGCCATGTGCAATGTTAATATTTATGCATATTTAATTGTTTGTATAATTTAATTACTTCTGTCAACCAAGAGTAATTAATTTTGGCTTATACTACTAAAATAAAACTCCAGAATTAAAATATTTATGAACATGGTACTTGTTAAATCATATTGAATCTAAATCATTAATTGTGGATCCTACCTTTTAAAAAGTTATCTTGTAAGTCAGGTCTTAAAATAAATTAATTCAACACTATCGAATCCATTATAAATTACATTTATTATAATATGGCATTTTGCATGTATTCATAGTATAAAAGAAATCATGTAATAAGAGTATCTACAAATATCTTCAAAAGATAATTAAATTCTATGACATATTTAAAGTAATTGAAAGAAACAATCAAATGTTTACGCTTATTCGTGTATGGTGACGTTAATAACTATCAGTGTAGCGTGCTTGAGATTTGCACTAAGTGAAATACCTCAAAACATATTTAAACATTCACATACATGAAATACTCATATACCTGCAGTAAACATATTAAACACATACATATTTGAATAATCATTTACCTGCAGTAAACATATTAAACACATACATATTTGAAATAGTCATATACTTACACTAATAAGATAATACATGTGTAACATTCTATGATATTATTTATTCCTAAACATGGATTCGTATTATATTGACTCTATTCTGAAATATCTCAGGCAGTTAGTTCTAAGTGACAGGTCAACGGTATTTCGATAAACTAGGAATTATAATAAGTGATTATTTTGGTACATTACTCAAGTCGTCGTAGTGTCTCGCTCCCGTTGCATGTCCATTTGGGTCCATTGGGTGACGCTTGATGTTAATCCTGGAAACACTCGTAACTCGCACTTCTAGTTGTTATACGTACATCGTTTCGGAACGCTAGTTCGCACTTCACGACATCCGTTATGAGTTTTATAATATCATTACAGTTTAGTCGCGGTACTCGCACTAAGGATTCATAGACTATTCGTATCGCGTCAGTCTATTCATGCGATTTTTAGTTCGATATTGTCACGCACTTAGTTATCTTTCAAATTACGTGTTCGACTCTTCCGTAACGCCTAGATTGATTTCAAGTTCATTAGACGCACATAAAACATTATCAGCACTTGACTCTATTCTACGAAATAATGTTGTCTCACAAATTAAGTTTTATGTGATATACCGATTCACATTCCGCTGATGAAAAGTTCAAATATGTTACTACTGTATCATACCACTTCTTACAACACTAATTGTGTTAGTGTAATGCTTAGAGTTTTATAAAGTTCGTAAGTCACGCATCTTCGCGAACACCACCGTTTCGGCTTGACGGTCCAAGTCTTACTCCCGACTTCCACTAATACCGAACTCCACTTTGAATATATCTCCAAACAAAATCTTTATAATACTGTGATAAATTTAGAATGGTACTGAGATACAATTAATACTATTTTACTGAAACACTGAGCTAGATTTAAAATGATACTGCAATACTGAGATACTGAGATAAAATTTCTACTAATACTGCCAGCGCGTCCCCTCGTGCATACAGTTTTTATGCCCTTCGTTTTCCCACTCTTGTTACTCCTACGAACGCTTCATTTTCCCACCAAAATAGCTCGGTTAGGACAGTTGTTCGGATTTCCCTGTGTCCTCTTGTCTCTACTCTGTGATTCTTGTGAATTCTCCACCCAGCGCCGTTTGGAGAGGGATGTTTTTCCTCGGGATTTGTTTTCTGGTCGTCGGTTTCTGTCAAGACCATCCTTTTAGTTACTCCCTTCTGAATTATCGTCTATAATTGGCTGGTTGGCTTCTCTAATTGAATCTTACGTAGTCCACGTGGACACGACGAGTTGCTGTCATCAGGACGTTACCACTTTCTTGGAATCTGCACCGAGACCTGGCTACTGAAGTCACATCTGCCCCTTTTGGTGTAGCGTGTCGAATTAATGTATTGTTCGGACACTTCCTCTAGCAAACTTACGGGTGGCAAACATCTGTGTTCGTCGCAGACGCCTCTTCGTCCCATGCTACATTGTCCGTGCTCCAGCTATTGTTTTTTTTTGTAAGTTGCACATATGCTTGAAACAATGCTTTTAGCGATGCCTATCTATTCTTCTCGCTACTGAAACGGATGCAAGGGTAATGTTCCTTTGTCATATTTGTAAAGTCAAGTGTTCCCACGCATGGCCCAGTTCGTCGCAACATGTGTTGTAGCGTGTTGTCTCTTAACGGCCTTTATGTCATTTAAGTGGAAAGGAAAAGTTTGTTCCTTCCGTCGCTCACCCTCGAACAATGCTAACTCGTGTCACTCTTGACGGGCTCTAATTGCTGGCGTAACTCCCTCGGAATACAAAAAAAAAAAAAATCAAAAAAGTCTCAAAGTAATAAGTACGTTATACGATGAGTTTCTTGAACTAGGCGGAGTACGTAAATTGTTCCAGAGTTAATTTCGTAATGGGGTGGGACTACTAGGCCAATCATCAAACCTGACTGAGTCGTTTTATTACAGAGCGTAAAAGCTTGTATTTGGCAACACTGGATGAGTCTTAGAACTTGAGTCGGAAAGTAAACCAATTTAATCGCGGAGGAGAATCTTGACAAAATATAGTAGAATGAGAGCTCAATAGCATTTAATACAATAGTGTCTGTAAGCTTTATGCCTAGTTGTGATTCTACAGGCATCAAAGTAAATATAGAATAAGGCCACTAAAGCTGTTGAGCACTGCGCCATACCAGTTCTTTCCGCCAAAATGAATAAGTCATTTGTTTCGAATAAGAATCCAGAAGATTGATTATGTAGCTCTGATTTCATGATAAGAAAGATATGAAGCTATGTAATATGCAACCAGATGATGGGTATGTCTTGTATCTGCGCAATTCAATTTGCTACATAGGTCTTACAACGATAGGAAGTCGAGTGAACCCAGGAAATTGCTATAGTATCATCACACGAATGATGTGCACTTCGGAGTGGGGTGGAGGCGCAAACGAACGATTTACAGTCAGTAAGTGGACGAACACGTAATCGTTTTATGCTTTACCCTTAAGACCACAGAAGCTGAACCAGCCTCACTTTCATCACAGAGACCACAGCATAACTGGTATGCTACATGCCAGATGAGTAGTCACATATCTAGGAATGAGAGGCTGCTCGAATATATGTAGTTTTTGCACATGGTGAGCCTCTTTGTTTCTAAACCTAGCGGTAGTGTCTTGTCCCGATGTAATCCTTTATTCCACGGCAAATGCATAATTGCTTTAGCCCATAAAGGAATAGTCGTGAGATAGCTCATTGCATCATAGACATGCGCAGTGACAGGAAGGATTGATCTTTTGTGAACAGCTTTTATGGAGTAGTAATTACGTATGATAATTGATCTGAATCTGAAAGGTATTTAAGGCCTAAAATGCTAAATACAGGCCTTATCTTTTCTGCTGAAACGAAACCAAGCGCACAATAATATTGAATTTAACCGGATAATCTGTAGAGGCTTGTATGATCGTTCTTCAGTAAATCGGTTGTAAGTTTTGATCCACTAAATGAACTCATATATTAAGGTACATTTGACAGATGTCATAGGTAATAAAAACGGATCGAAAATATGTAATTATGACAAGAATCTCGTTGTGTAGTTTAGATCCTTCATGCACGACGCTGTTGGGGGAAATCACTGTGATGGTCAGAGCACATGCTATTAGTATAACACTTAGCTTATCTTTTTCACATGTGCAGTGACACAGAAGTCGATCTTTTTGCGAACAGCTTCTATGGAGGGGTAACTAAGTTGAAAATTTTAAATCGGCAAGCATGAGATATTGCGTATGTGTCCTGGATACGTGATGTTTAGTAATGTTAAATAAGATGAGGCCTGGATGAGCTTTGTTTAAAATATGTCCACCTAAAGAGATAATGTTTACATTGGATAAACCTTTAGTACACACAGCTCGTGTAGAAATTCTAAGAATTTGATCACTGGACTCCTACGAGCAAGAGCCTAAACGACAAGTGGACAAACACTGTTATAAACGAATGTTGAGTATCACCAAGTAAGACGGTTCTAGCAATAGTCGATCACTGTTTGTAAAGAGATGAACACGTGGAGAAGTTGCTACAGTTATTTATTGTCATCAAATGGTAAGAGTTTAGAAATTAAAGGTATGCGAGCCATTTTCTGTGATAGTTTTTTAAGCAGGTCAATTCTTTGGCGTTTTTCAGATGTTAATGGTGGTTTGCGTAGGTCCCGTAGATCAGTGGTTCTTAACCAGTGGTCCGCGGACCACTGGTGGTCCCTGGAAGCACCCGAAGTGGTCCGCGAAGCCATCCGAAAAATATTAAACAAGTGACAATGAGTCGTCGGACGGACGGAGCCGCCGGCCAGGGCGAGGTGCGCGGTGGTGTGCGTAGCACGTGCAGCGAGCAGCCAGTGTCTCATTCGGTTTGTTCCGTTCGCTTTTTGTTACTTCCATATTCCTTAAGGAATGGAAGTATGGTGATGGCAAAAAAAATCGTGTTCGAGATTATTGCAGATTCTGATTGTACTACACTAAAAACATGAAAAAAAGTCGTTTTCCGAAAAGTGTGTGTGTGTGTGTCTGTCTGTCTATGTCTGTAGATTTTTTTTCTATGGCAAACGATAACTGCCGCAAATTCAAACAGAATCAAATAATTTTTTGCATACAGCCCTGATTTGTAGAGTACTCACGACCTATTGTTTTTGGTGAAGATCGGTTAAGGGAAAGGGGTAGTTTACCAGCAACAGTTTTTTTTATCAAGGGAAATTTATTTTTTGGCAAACGATAACAGCCGCAAATTCAAACAGAATCAAAAGATTATTTGCATACAGCCCTAAATTCTAGAGTTCTCAAGATCTATTGTTTTTGGTGAAGATCGGTTAAGGGAAAGGGGTAGTTTACCTGCAACATTTTTTTATCAAGCGTATTTTCTATGGCAAACGATAACAGCCGCAAATTCAAACAGAATCAAATAATTTTTTGCATACGTCCCTGAATTGTAGAGGTCTCAAGGACTTTCGATTTTGGTGAAGATCGGTTAAGGGGAAGGAGTAGTTTACCAGCAACCTTTTACGTTTTAACAAGAGTAAAGTACTTGAAAATTCATTTAAACTTTTTGAAACAATGGTAATTGTTAAAAATAAAATAATTTTGGTGCCAGGCAATAAAATTATAAGTTTTTCATTTTAATGTAAATTATGTATGAGTTAATATCTTTATATATATAATTCTTCTGTACGTGTGTATGTCACTGAACTCCTCCATGTATAAAAATATCGGTATGGAGAACCATACATGACTTCCATATTCTAAGATTTATATTTAAAATCATTTTCGAAATGAAATATTACCATAGAAACTACTTCTTTCTACTTACTGCTTCAGCCTTAACCACAGTACTGTGGTCACTAACGTATACCACCTCACGTTACCGCACTCGATTTTCACTGATGATGGAAGTCGATGGCATTGCCGAAATGTCTGGTTTTGTAGAAAACATTGGACTACGGCCAAATATCCCGGGAAGGAATTTTAACAAAAACTACTTCTTTGTTGCCGATAACGTTGTACACATATATATCAGTGGCGAAGTTACATGGAGGCAATTGAGGCAATGCCTACCCTAAAAAATTCTGTAGAATAAAAATTATAAATACGTATGAACTACATAACGTAAAGATTATACATTGTTACTGCGACTGTCAAATTTATTAAACCGAAACGTGCTTTATTGAGCGACCGCTAGATGGTGACAGGTGAGATTCGGCATAGTTCGTTTAAAGCGAATGAGGCAACCTGAACTTGCCTCAGCGTTTTTTGTGTACATCGTATGTAAGCAATGTAGTGGTGTGATAGGGAAGTGTAGGGAGGGGGGATTGTACCGCGCTGTACACATAGAGCGTTGAGGCATGCCTCACTTCTGTGGTCCAAACAGTTAAGTTAAAGCGCCTGTGTTGTTTCTAAGTGTTTATTTTATGCGGTTATTAAAAGTGTCACTGTTATTCCGCTGAACTAACAGATGATCAAGATTGTTATTTGAATTATTTGTAACATTAAACATGTATATACAAACTAATCAAGTTTAAAAATTTGAAGTTCAATCAGTTGTATTATTGTGTATGACTAATACAAGGATTGTTCAATAGACACACGTATAGAGCTGTAAAGCATTTTTTATTCAACGATTTTAAAAGAAGTCTCCAATAACATTAAGACATGAGTTCCACTGTTGCGTTAACCTGTAGATTCCCTGCTAGTAAAATTCTTACGGCTGTTTGTGGAACCATTCGGTTACAGCAAACTCTACCTCAGCGTCCGATTTGAACCACCGTCCTTTTAGTGATTCCTTAAAAAAAATTTAAGATAAGATTTTTGCCTACCCATTCATTAACTACTAGCTTCGCCAGTAAGCAAATTGATGTCCATTTTTCGGCTTGCACGCGTTATGTTGGTGTGGGTTTCGGCACTTTCCATTTAAAAAGCGTGCAAACGTAAGAAAATAAACATGAGTGAGGCCAGAAATAACGTGAATTGTGTGTGTGTGTGTGTGTGTGTGTGTGTGTGTGTGTGTGTGTGTCTTACCTGCCTTTTTATTGCCGTATTAAATGAAAAATATTATATTACATTAAAATGAAAAAATTTTAATTTTATTGCCTGGCAACAAAATTATTTTATTTTTAACAATTACCATTGTTTCAAAAATTTTAAATAAATTTTCAAGTACTTTACTCTTGTTAAAACGTAAAAGGTTGCTGGTAAACTACCCCTTCCCCTTAACCGATCTTCACCAAAATCGAAAGTCCTTGAGACCTCTACAATTCAGGGACGTATACAAAAAATTATTTGATTCTGTTTGAATTTGCGGCAGTTATCGTTTGCCGTAGAAAATACGCTTGATAAAAAACGTTGCAGGTAAACTACCCCTTCCCCTTAACCGATCTTCACCAAAAACAATAGGCCTTGAGTACTCTACAAATCAGGACTGTATGCAGAAAATTATTTGATTCTGTTTGAATTTGCGGCTCTTATCGTTTGCCATAGAAAATACCCTTGTTAAAAAAACGTTGTAGGTAAACTACCCCTTTCCCTTATCCGATCTTCACCAAAAACAATAGGTCTTGAGAACTATAGAATTTAGGGCTGTATGCAAATAATCTTTTGATTCTGTTTGAATTTGCGGCTGTTTTCGTTTGCCATAAGAAATACCCTTGTTAAAACATAAAACGTTACAGGTAAACTACCCCTTTCCCTTAACCGATCTTTACCAAAAACAATAGGTCTTGAGAACTCTACAATTCAGGGCTGTATGCGAAACATTATTTGATTCTGTTTGAATTTGCGGCTGTTATCGTTTGCCAAAAAAAAAATTTCCCTTGATAAAAAAAAACCGTTGCTGGTAAACTACCCCTTTCCCTCAACCGATCTTCACCAAAAACAATAGGTCGTGAGTACTCTACAAATCAGGGCTGTATGCAACATTATTTGATTCTGTTTGAAGTTGCGGCAGTTATCGTTTGCCAAAAAAAAATCTATAGACACACAGACAGACACAGACACACAGACAGACACACACACACACACTTTTCGGAAAATGACTTTTTTTCATGTTTTGAGTGTAGTACAATCAGAATCTGCAATAATCTCGAACACGATTTTTTTTGCCATCACCATACTTCCATTCCTTAAGGAATATGGAAGTAATAATATATCGTTCGTGGCAGGTAAGCATATCTCAGTTATGTAATGTTTACGTTTCCATTTTATTATTATGCCTACAGCAATAAAAAGGCGGGTAAGACACACACACACACACACACACACACACACACACACACACACACACACACACACACACACACACACACACACACACACACACACACACACACACACACACACACACACACACACACACACACACACACACACACACACACACACACACACACACACACACACACACACACACACACACACACACACACACACACACACACACAGACAGACACACAGCCACACAATTCACGTTATTTCTGGCCTCACTCATGTTTATTTTCTTACATTTGCACGCATTTTAAATGGAAAGTGCCGACACCCACACCAACATAACGCGTGCAAGCCGAAAAATGGACATCAATTTGCTTACTGGCGAAGCTAGTAGTTAATGAATGGGTAGGCAAAAATCTTATCTTAAATTTTTTTTAAGGAATCACTAAAAGGACGGTGGTTCAAATCGGACGCTGAGGTAGAGTTTGCTGTAACCGAATGGTTCCACAAACAGCCGTAAGAATTTTACTAGCAGGGAATCTACAGGTTAACGCAACAGTGGAACTCATGTCTTAATGTTATTGGAGACTTCTTTTAAAATCGTTGAATAAAAAATGCTTTACAGCTCTATACGTGTTTCTATTGAACAATCCTTGTATTAGTCATACACAATAATACAACTGATTGAACTTCAAATTTTTAAACTTGATTAGTTTCTATATATATATGTTTAATGTTACAAATAATTCAAATAACAATCTTGATCATCTGTTAGTTCAGCAGAATAACAGTGACACTTTTAATAACCGCATAAAATAAACACTTAGAAACAACACAGGCGCTTTAACTTAACTGTTTGGACCACAGAAGTGAGGCATGCCTCAACGCTCTATGTGTACAGCGCGGGACAATCCCCACTCCCTTCACTTCCCTATCACACCACTACATTGCTTACATACGATGTATACAAAAAACGCTGAGGCAAGTTCAGGTTGCCTCATTCGCTTTAAACGAACTATGCCGAATCTCACCTGTCACCATCTAGCGGTCGCTCAATAAAGCACGTTTCGGTTTAATAAATTTGACAGTCGCAGTAACAATGTATAATCTTTACGTTATGTAGTTCATACGTATTTATAATTTTTATTCTACAGAATTTTTTAGGGTAGGCATTGCCTCAATTGCCTCCATGTAACTTCGCCACTGATATATATGTGTACAACGTTATCGGCAACAAAGAAGTAGTTTTTGTTAAAATTCCTTCCCGGGATATTTGGCCGTAGTCCAATGTTTTCTACAAAACCAGACATTTCGGCAATGCCATCGACTTCCATCATCAGTGAAAATCGAGTGCGGTAACGTGAGGTGGTATACGTTAGTGACCACAGTACTGTGGTTAAGGCTGAAGCAGTAAGTAGAAAGAAGTAGTTTCTATGGTAATATTTCATTTCGAAAATGATTTTAAATATAAATCTTAGAATATGGAAGTCATGTATGGTTCTCCATACCGATATTTTGAACTAGTTAGTGATAGTCCAACTACCTACGTTCGTTGTTTTGTTCTGAGTGCTTGCTTATTTTCAATTTTAAAGTTTAACAGCAAAGGGCAAATATCGTTGGTCTACGAAGGTCTTTATAGTAAGTAACTGCTCCAGATTTTAATACGTAAGTAAACTAAACCTTGTTTGTTTTGTTTGTCACACGTTAATTCTAAGTAGGTACTGTGAATACTACATCGTATTTAACATTTTACTATATTACGTCACATTGTCAAATCTGCTAGGTTTCTTTTTCATTGCGATTTACTTTGTACCACAGTTCCAGGGGTTTGTCATTAAAATTAGGTATGTTTTATCCGTATTTTTTCTGTGACCACTTTCAATTATTAATGTACATAGGTTACTAAGTAGGTGGGAATGATATAATTATTTTGTTTTCAGAAAAATGCCACCGAAACGAAAGTATGACGACGATTATATTAGACTGGGCTTTACTTCAAAAGAAATAAATGGGGAGACTAGACCTCAATGCGTAATATGCACAACTGTTCTTGCAAATGATGCTTTAAAACCGGCAAAGTTGGAACGTCATTTAAAGACCGTACATCCGCATTATTGTGACCGCCCGCGAGAATTCTTCGAAGGCACACTAATAAATCTGAAAAAATGAAACTTGGACCCAGTGGAACAAGTTATGCAACATCTGAAAAAACATTAGCTGCATCGTTTGAAATTTCAAAATTGATTGCCAAATCCAAAAAAGCACACACAATCGGTGAATCTCTAATAAAGCCTTGTATGCTTAAAGCTGTAGAAGAGCTTTTAGGGCAGGAAGCTCAAAAGAAAATTCGTGAAATACCACTTTCAAACGACACAGTGAAGTCGCGTATTCAAAAAATGTCAAATGATATTGAAGAACAAGTTATTGACAAGATAAAATGTAGCCCTTATTTTGCGCTACAATGTGATGAATCTACCGACGTTTCACAATGTTGTCAATTACTTGTATTTATTCGATTTTTGAATGACAATAAGAAGTTTAAAGAGGAGTTACTATTTTCTCAAGAACTGGAAACAACGACGCAAGGTGCAGATGTTATGGATGTAATAAGTCAATATTTGGAGAAACATGGACTTATGTGGCAAAAGCTTGCGGGGTTTTGTACGGACGGTGCTCCTGCTATGCTTAGTTCTCGCTCTGGTCTTGCAGCGTTGATAAAAACAAAAAATCCATCTGCAATTACGACGCACTGCGTTATTCATCGTCAAGCATTGGCTGCCAAAACGCTCCCGGAATGTTTTGCTATTGCGATGAAAACAGCTATAAATGTAGTTAACTTCATTAAAAACAGTGCACTTAACACTCGTCTCTTCAAACAATTGTGCTCTGATATGAACTCTGAACACGAAACTCTGCTTTTTCACACGGAAATGCGTTGGCTTTCCAAAGGAAACATGCTGTCGAGATTGTACGAACTGAGAGAGGAAGTACAAATATTTTTAACGAAGAACAAAGAGCTGCTAGATCAGTTCTGTGAGTCCAAATTTCAAATACGTTTTGCTTATTTGGTCGATTTTTTCGCACAACTAAATAAATTGAACCTTCAACTGCAAGGGTCAGGAAATTTGAAGTTGCAAGGCACGAGTAATATATTTGCGTATGAAGATAAAATCAGTGCATTTATCGCTAAAATCGAGCTATGGATCAACAAAGTTGAAAGAGAAAACTTTTCTGCGTTTAATACACTGAATCAAATTATTGACGGACAGTGTGCTGAGATTAAAGTAGAAATACAAAAGAACATTACATTCCATTTGAAAAACTTAAAAAGTGAATTCAATCGCTATTTTCCTGACTGCGAGGACAAAGGTATTCGGAAACTGATCCGCAATCCTTTCATTGTCAACGTTTCTGAGGTGCCTGATAAAATTCAAGAAGAAGTGATTGAAATGCAACACGATAGTAACTTGAAAGATACATTCGAGAAAGGAATTAATCTTGAAGATTTTTGGAGCCAAAAGGCAATTTCTTTCCCAAAGATTCGAGAAATTGCTATACGTTACCTAACTTTATTTTCATCAACATATCTATGCGAGCAGGGGTTCTCGGCGCTTCTGATAATTAAAAATAAGCACCGAAATCGGTTGGATGCCAGTGCCGACATGCGTTTGGCTTTGAGTAGCACTGAACCAAGGATTCAGAAGTTAGTAAAGAGTATGCAGTCACAAAAATCGCATTAAAATAATATACTTATCTCTGTAATGTAAAATTTTCGTAAAAAAATTAAAATACTGTTGGCTTTGAACAATTGTATGCGTGTTTTATTTATAGATAGAACAACCCTTTATTCGTTTACATTTACTGTATATTACCTCCAAACATTTGGTGGTCCATGGCAAGACAGAAATTTTGTCAAATGGTCCCTCATCACTAAAAGGTTAAGAACCACTGCCGTAGATGAATGAACAGACAGATGCTACATAGTGTGATGGAGACAATAGGAAATCTTGCATGAGCGTTGTAAATTAAAATTTCTCATGTTGAGGTAGCCAAGAATTATTACACAAGACAGTTTACTGAGCAAATTGAAATGTGTCTTCTGTAGTTAATTTAGTAAAATCATTATACTGATACACGTTACGATCCTATGAAGCACAATATTTACAACTTTGAATGTTTGCAATTGTAAAGAGGAATGTTTTAGGTTTCTAGTGACTTTTTGGCAAAGTATGAGACTGTTTTTTTTAGTTACGTGACGATTAGGTAATTATAAGTATATCGAATAGGCATGATGCACATTAAAGACACTAGCAGGTTGGTTGCAATACTATCACATGAGAATAATGTAGAATATTTGGTAAAATTATAAGTTACAAATTTATAATACACGTTTCACCGGTAAGAAAATTATAATGGCTAACAAATTTCGAAAATTAAAATTACAAACTAAATCCTCTATTTGTGTTTATTTCAAAGTGAACATAACATTCACTTGTAAAAAATAATTTTTTTAGATGTTCATAATTTTTTGGATTTAGTTGTTGTTACAATCTACCCAGCATATGCAATCTGTAATATTTATGAATGAGAAAAAATTACATGCTGGAGATGCTTAAAAAAAGTACTATATCAAATACATTTTATGAATTACACATTGTCAGTAATGGTCTATCACAGTTTACATGAACCTACCTATTAAATCATTAGGTCTAAAGCGTCTACTCACTACACCATCGCTGGCCTGAAGTTCCTGAAGCAAGGATGTTGAGAGTGGTCCTTCACCCCGTATCTGTAATTGTCGTGGCGTCCATTTATTTTTTCTAAGACAAAAGGCATTTGTAGATATCTTTTTATTACTCGGTTGACAAATATGGGGACTTTGCTGTGGCTCTCTGTACGTTTCTGGGGAGCGTAGGAGCATCCCAAGCGCTGGATTTACTGCGATTCCCCTGTGTGTCTGCAGCTACTGAATGTGGTTTTGTAAATTAACAGTGTGTTTTCCAACGTCATTTGGGACTTCCTGCCAATCAGCCAGCCAGTATTGTTTGTGAAATTGTAAACCTCGTGTTCAAAAAGATGTGCCAAGTGAGTCGGATGATGTGCAGATCTAGATACTTCACCCGGTTTACTTGCGACTGTGTTAAAGAAACGGGTGAAAATCGTGTTTACATTGTAAAACCGACTTGAGCTGATTCGGCTGCGTTGGCTTCAATTTTAATTTTTTTAGCTAGAGATGTATTTCATCGAGAGGTTGCTGCAGATTGAATTATGCAGTTCTGGGGCATGCGTGGACCACTAACGATTGGCATGTCGCCAGAAGACGTTGTTTCTAATTGTCGGTAGTTTTGCTGCCATCCTAATACACTCTCTTGAGGTACCGCGGATTAATAGAGAATACGTTTGTATCCGGATGTTTTATGAAGAAAGCCTATCTGCTACCGGATTTAAGTAATAAAAAGAAATGACAAGACATCTTGCTGTTTAGTTACAATAATAACGCTTTATACGATAATATTTCCCCTGAATATACCCAGTCAGTTTTATTAGTATGCAGATTAGGTTGTTTAGATGTTTCTAATGCTGTACCGCACATGGTGAGTATACGAGGTGTTTGGTTTGAAGACAGATATCAACTATGTTAGATTTCGAATAATTTATGTTGACTCTCTTGGTGACGGGGAAGTCCAAGGTGTTCGGTATATTCTTTTATCTGTTGATTAGTATGTTGGTTACCCGCTAAGGTGCTGACACCATTACAGTAGTCTACCTAAAATGTCCTTCTTACAGGAGAAAGTAAACACTAAATATTACTTCCTTCTTTTATCAAAAATGTTAGTGAGTTTTATTTTTTCCTTCAGGTTAAACAGAAGTCAGCCTAAGTTCATGTGACGATCCAGATCGAGAGGCGCTTATACAAGAAGAGGCAGCAGAAAACTAGATTGATCCTTTGTGTGAAATGGAGGTTGTGGGTGAGGAAAAGAAGAAGGAGGAAACAAAAACTTCCAGAATTTCTCAAGTTATCAAAAAGTCCGAGTACACTCTAAAAGAATTAAACAGTATTACAATGGATCCTACTTAGCCAGGATCAGTGTTCTATTTTCGGAATTTCAGCAGAAACTCAGGAGATCACAACAGTAAGTTTCATTTTGATTTTCAAGACCCTGGATTGCGGCCAAGTAACATTTCATATTATCGGAGATGTTTTGATATAAAAATGAGTAAAAAATATCCACATATTCCTGAGTTAAGCAGAAGTCGGAGAAATAGGCAAAATCTCAAGAAAGAGTAATCTTTTAATGGATTACCTAATGAACGTTATGTAAAGAGATCATTGTTATCTTACAGCAAGATTAAAAATGCACGTTATTCTTTGTTATATGTAGTAGGTTACTCACATCCCTCAAAATCACCAAAATAAACTTTCTGGGTAAGAAAAAGGAGGGCTTCATCCATTGGAAACGTTCAGTGTAAGATTAAAATTCACGAGAACTCACACATCCAAAAATTTTGGTTTTTCTCTTGGAAAGCTCTTGAATCACAAACAGGGGGATACTTCATCATCAGATGTAAATGAAGAAAGTCATCGGAAGGAAGCGTTCATTGTGTTTCTGACCAAACAATGAACCACGTTAAGGGGGCCACAAGAACAATACTACTTTGGTGAGACAAGGAGAGGCAAATTTATAAATACAATTGAGCTGATATTTCACTTCAATATTCATTACGCAAACATACTGAAAAACACAAGAAAGGGCAATTGAGCTACTTATCGTGAAAAGCACAAAATGAATTTGTATATATTACGGCTGCGAAAATAAGACAAGATACACTAAACGATGTGGCAAAAGCCAAATATTTTGCGTCCATTTTCGACACAACCTGTGGCATCAGCAATAAGGACAAACGACAGAAATAATTCGTTGTGCAAAAATGACAGAGAGTGGACGGAAATTTTGGAAAGCTTTATTGATATTTTTGTTATGGGTATCAAAACAGGTTTTGGCGTAACTGAAGTTATTTTGAAAAATTTGGAAAAAGTGCATATGAAGAGGTGCATAAGGCAGTAGAGTGACAATGGGGCCAATATAGCTGGTATCTATACAGTGGTACAATGGAGAATACTCCAGGAACACAAACTTGCATGTTCTGCGCCACGTCGTCCATTCTCTGAATTTAATTGGAATCATCACCTAAAATTCAAACATTCTTTGGAACACTAAATTTACCCTGAATTGTTTTTTCAACCTCTTAAATAAATTGGGAAATTTTAAAAAAACTACTAGCACTTTCCTTAAAATTCTAAATTAAAACTAGATTGTCAGCAAAGATGAAAATGTTTTTGTGTTGAAGCTGTATATAAACCATTCGAAAAAATTGTCAAATCCCTGGAAGAACTGTCAGTTAATCCAGGCAAAGAACTTTCCTCTCCCGATGCAAATTCCAAGACTACCTCTCTGCAAGGAAGTGTCAAGAAGTTAGGATTTGTTGCGTTACCTGTTTCTGACATAGTACTCTAAATACTATTGACCGTGTGAACCAGTTTCTACAACGAACAGATGTAACTGTAGATAAGTCAATCAGAGACACTCGTAATCCTCTAAATTTTATGGAATCAACTAGAGACCATGCCCTATCCTGTGGTCTTGTAGAGGCTAAAGTGATTGCTGAGAGGAACAATATACCTGCTGATTTCCAAGAAAAACGGTAAAGGAAAAGAGATTCTTGATGAAGGCTGCACAGATGAAAGTTTTCAACCTATCGGAGCAGGATTTGTTTTAAATTGCTTTATTAGAAGTAAATTACGATACACTAAATGAGCTAAAAATCAGGCACTAAAACAAATTAATAAAAAGTTTTGCTTTCAAAATAGTGAAAAATACACCAGGTGGACGTAAAAGATTCAATGACTAAATCGCGTAAGATAGAAGAGACACACAAAGGCGATATAAATGAGAATGAATTCCGTGATAAAGTGGACAGTTTAAAACACCATGCCTGAACAGCTGACAATAGTATGAAAACGGCGTTTGCGGCGTTTGAGTGTAGTTTACAAACACGGACTTGAAGAAGACTATCAAACATTTACCGCTACCTCAAGGATATTTCTATCTCTTCCCGTAATCGTTACTTTAAGCTAAAGAAGTTTTAGCAAAATGAAAATGATTAAAATGTACTAAAGAAGCCACTTGGGACAAGACCAACTTCACACTGTAAGATTACTTCAATTTAACGTAAAAGAGCATTGTCTATTTGCTGAGATGACATCATCAAAATCTTTGCTGCAAAAAAAAAGCTTCAAAGTTAAACATTTGAAATATTTGTATGATTCATTCATTAGTATTATTCTCACTATAGCCTTTTTTATCATATGTATACAAATTTGTCATATATTGTATATGATAAATAATTGTAAAGCATGCCCTTTAATGTAATTATGTAATTAATAATAAATATTGTTGCAAGATATTTTGCGTTTTATTTTCCCGGTAGTTGAGAAAACCTAAAAGTCAGTCATCTACAAAATTAAATTTTAAAAAACATTAAAAAATGTAGAGTGATAATTTTTAAGCCAATCATGACTGTACTATATTTCTGTAGTTTAAACTGTTGTACCTAAAAATTGCAAATTGCTTTAAAATTTGCTTTATTAATTACGTATAATAGAATAATAAAATTTGCTCTCTCAGCAATCCATGAGGAGGGCTCTGACCAGACCCTAGTTGTGGCCCTGGTTACATAAGTCAGTTTTAAATTTATTTGCAGACGCTGAGAATTTGATCAGGCTAACTAAAAAAACTGAAATTATAAGACGTTTTCAAATGATTAGTTGAATATCGTCAATATGAACGTATTTTTTAATTATTTTTTGGAGGAAATAAAGGAATTATTGTCGGGCTTATGTAGTCAGTTCACCATGTAGCAGTTTTAAAAACTCATCGTTGGCTTCTGTGTGAATGAAACTGCTTGATACCATACCGCACTTCCTGGAATCATTATGAATTTCTTAGAGCCATTGTTTCTCCGAGCAAATGTCACTACTTTTAGTCTCTGAGCAAATGTCAGATCGAGCGAGTGTCACAACTTCTTTAAATTCATCCTATTTATTTAATTTTAAGATACTCTGCCCTCTCTACTAAATTAATCTTTATTATGATGTAATGTTTGGACTCACTCAGATTAGCTCAAATCCCACAGCCCGGTTGAGTATGCGAATGTATAAGAATTACTTCCTACATACAAACACGCACACACAAGAACACAAAATTGCAATAAATATGGCAACATGTGCAATGGTTGTAGTTGATTATTATGAATATACAAATATAATGTACGAGTACTTCCTTTTCTGTTCTAGCATATACCGTTAGCACTTGGAGTTTTAGATCTTCTTAACTATTACCAAAGGATTAACTAAATGGGTCACGTACACACGATGTTCTGTGGGCAAATCTTCTTACAGAAATGTCGACTTTCTTTAGAATTAAGATCTGCAAATTACCGTTGCATTAAAATTTGAAAAATTTGAATTATAACTAAACTCCATGGACATCACTTAAATTATGAATATCTGAGTTTATAAAAAGTACTGTAATGTACATGTATTTATTATGCGTAGGCTTCATGAGCACTTCTTTCCTTTTGCAAAAAATTTCATTTTCTTTTCCTATCTGGCACTGCTATATATCCTGTACTTTTGTTTTGCCGTTTTGAGAAAGTGATTTTACATCTTACTGTACGATTTTACATGTGAATAATTGGTGCCGTGTGTAATGATATTGGGGGTATATTTATTTGACAAAATAAATCGAGAACTTTGGATTACTGGATAACCTTTAACGTTCACTGTGATCATATTATGAATAAACACATAGCATCTATGTATCGCAGAGTCATGACTGAACTGTAATTGAAATTGAACACTTTGTATTGAGACAAACGGTTTCCAAACACACGATAACAAAATCGCTATTAGAATTACGTCAGGAACACACGCTTATGAACATTTAGACTACTTTGTGTTTAACAATTTAGCATTAATAAGTTAACGATAAGGTCAGTGTACCTCAAAATATAAATACAATTACAAAGTGTAAGATATGTCCCAAAAATTATTTTAATATAATAAATAATCTGTTACATATTGTTCATGTACATTAATAAAGATTGTAAAACCTTAACTGCCAAGTGTTAATATAGACTTCCATAACTTATTCTAATAAATTACCCGTTATAAAATTACGAAGAAAAAGGTATAAAACGTTTATTTATTGTTTTCTTGAATTATTTATTTTATATATATATATATATATATATATATATATATATATATTAAAATTCCACTAGGAACACATAATTTTTGGTTTTGTTACCCAGACGTTTCGACGTGGTATTCGTCTTCTTCAATGGGATTTAAATACTGAATGTCTGTACAGTAACGGTTATGGGATGTAGGTGTGTGTGGTGGGGGTTGCTAGTGGGAGGGAATTGGCGCTGGGATTCGAATTTTGTGTTGGAATCAGTGTAGAAAAGTATGTGTGCTCTATAATGTAATTGTTCGTTTAATATGTTGTTTGGTTGTAGTGTGTGATATCTGTATATTTCAAATTGTTCTGCTGTGTTTAGTTTTCTACTTTTAGGTAAGTAGTGTAGTATTTCCATGTTGTGCTCTATGTTTGTGTAACTGTGGTTTTCGTTTTGTAAATGTGTGGCAAATGTGGAATGTATGTAGTTTGTGGTGAGGGCTTTTAAATGTTCAGAATATCTAGAGGAAAAAGATCTTCCCGTCTGGCCGATGTAGAACTGGTGACAGTCATTGCAGTTTAATTTATAAACCCCTGTTTTGCTGTATGTGTCTGTGTCTTTGTTAGTATTATTTATGTGTTTCATGATGGTGTTGTTAGTTCTGTTGGCTACTTTATAATTGTGTTTCCTAAATGTGTTAGCACTTTTGTGTGTGTTGGAATTGTAGTATGTGAGTGTGATGTATTTACTGGGTTGTGTGCTGTTGGTTATATGTGTTTTACTTTTTGTGTTTAGGATGCGTTTGTGTAGTTTGTTTATTAAATCGGGATTGTATCCATTTTTGACTGCTATATATTTAATTGTGTTGAGTTCTTCTTGGTAGTCATGTGTATTTAGGGGTATTGATGTGAGCCTATGGAGCATATAGTTGAAAGCTCCATGTTTGTGTTGAGTTGGGTGGTTGGATGAGTTATGTATGACCATGTCTGTTGTGGTGGGTTTTCTGTATATTTTGTATGTGTGTGTGTTGTTTGTTTTGGTAATTGTAATGTCCAGGAAGCTTATGCTATTGTTTTGTTCTAATTCAAGTGTGAATTTTAATTTTTGATGTATAGTGTTAATGTATTTGTGGAAATTTTCAATTTGTCTTTTGTTGGCGTTGTATAGGAGTAAAATGTCATCAACGTATCTGTGGCAATATATTATTTTGTTGGTATATTTGTTATTGTTTAATATGTGTTCTTGTTCTATGGTATGTAAGAATATTTCGGCTAGTATACCTGATATAGGGGAGCCCATGGGTAGTCCATCTGTTTGTGTGTAAACAATGTTATTGTGTGAGAAATAATTTTGTTCAGTGATAATTTTAGTGCGATGGATGATCTCTTTAATGTGTGTTTCAGGTGTGTTATTAAGTTTTAGTAACAGTTCTAATGTAGTTATAGTTTCTTTTATGGGTACATTAGTGTATAGGTTTGTTATGTCGAATGAAGCTAGTGTTGAATTGTGTGGAATGTGGACATGTTGAGTTATATTCACCAGGTCTAAATTATTTTTGACGGAGGTGTTGTTTGTTAAATTTATGTTATTTCTGATTAATTTATCTAAGTGTCTAGCTATTTTGTGTGCAGGTGCTTGTGTGTTGTTTATAAGTGGTCTGATGGGGACATTAGGTTTGTGTAATTTTGGTAATGCATTCAGTGTAGGGGGGTTTAGTTTAATTTGTTCCAGATATTTGATGTTGTCAGGTGAGATTATGTGTTTTGTGTTATTAAAGATTTTATTTATTTGTTTGTGATATTTTGGGGTGGGGTCTTTATTTAATTTTGTTATGTTGTTTTCAGTGAAAAATGTTTCGATTTTGTTATTTAAATCCTGTTTTTCTATTATGACGTTTATGTTACCTTTATCTGCTTTGAGTATGGTTAGGTTGCGTTCTTGTAATTTACGTTTTATATTATAAAAACGTGAACGAAGAGGATGTATCAACAAGATAATTATTTATTTTAAATACTGTGTAAGTTTTATTAATTTATTTGATGAACTTTTAGTTGATGCTTTAAGCTATAAACATGTTAGTTTGCTTAATAACCACAGACGTATGTTCAATTTGTATGGTATCTTTGAGCACTGAAGCATGTACCAGTATGTATAACTGAAAAAGACGGTAGCATTTGAGGTAATATCTTACTTATGTGGTACATATTCTATAATCAATTTAAATTCCTCGCAAATATAAGATGGCATCTACTGCATGTCAAGTGGTGCACAACTATCAAGTCACACACACATAAAGTGAACGGTAATATCATGTTGTCGTTACAATATGAAAGACATTTGTTTCTGGTAATATCTCCTGCTGACAGAATCAGTGATAGCTGCACGTAGAAGGATGATGCGTAAATGAAAATGTTGCACTGATCAGGTTTTTGATGACTCAATATAAAAACAACCTTAGACCACTGTTACCTAATATAAACAAGCACTGTTCAGATTGTTGAGAGATGTGAGTGAAAAATTGAGGAAACTCTTTTGATACCTTCCGTTTATTATATTACTGTTTACCTTGTTGGTGTCCATTATGAAGAGTAACATAATGAAAGCAATCAGTCAGTTAACGAGTTGTTTTTCAGAGATTAAATTGAGGAATTTAATGTGGATGTTATAACAATTGGTATTATGCATTCGTTACATGCCGTATTGTGTTTAGTGAATAGTGCATATTAACAATTGTGATTTGTTTTTTGTATGAGTGCTAGTAAATTTGTTTACGGTTTTTTCTTTTGTATTTAACAAGATACTGGATTTTTCTAATGGGTGTTATCTACGTAACAATTATATGCAAATGGAAGTACCAAGTCAGTATTAGAATTGATATTTATATTGTTTTAATTTACGTAATTTCAATCACATAAACATCTGGAGTTATTTGCGATCACGACATACTATTTCACGTTACAAAATTATATTAATAATTACTCACATAATTCAATAGTAAACTGACTGAATTACTCATTCAAAAAATAAACACAGAGTGAAGTACATGAGTAAACAATCAAGTACGTAAACAAGCATTAAAGAAAATAAATGTCCCGTTTCACAGCACTGCTTCTCGGACTGAACGCAACTGTTATTGACTTTATGTATCAAGAGTTTTCTATTTTACAGTAATATAATTTCTGGTTGTTCCTTGTTTACAGAAATGAAACAAGAGAAGGAATTAATGAAATAAAATAAAAAATTAATCTAATGAATCTTAGTAAACACTACCTCGTGTGGAAAACTTTTTTTGGAAAAACAACGAATACACTGGAAATATACAAATACAAATGTTTAGTACGGGGAATTTAAAATGCATAACGAAAAAGGATTTTGCGCACCTAACAGCAGCGATACTATTATATCCAATGCCGTGGTGTTAACTATTACACATCTCTAATTTTTGTCTTAATCTTACACGACCGGTGTAGATATTTTCCAAATTATTAAATACCGGGCTGTTTGGCCGTGGTCAGTTGGTGTAAATTCTCGACATCGTTTCGTACCCCCTCGGGGATCATCTTCAAGCCGCAAAATGCGACAGAGGATCATTATCCAAGCGGGAGCGAGTGGTGCTGAAGACGGTTGTGGACCGGGCAAGAATAATATGGGATCCACGGTTCTTGAGTGGCGAGTTGGGCCATATAGAGGTGCACGGCAGAACAAAGGCTATTCTGCTGATGAGGTGAGGAGAGCAGCCCCGGAGGGCAAATCTGATGCGCCGGACCTGTCAGTGTCGCAGGAGTGTCTCGGCTCGGCGGTCTTGCCGTACATCAAGGGAGTGACGGACCGCATAGGCAGATTGCTGTTGAGGAATGGCGTCCGTGCAATCAACAAACCGACCAAGAAATTCCAGCAGATTCTCAGACCTGTAAAGGACGCAAGAGATTCACTGTCGTCGTGTAGGGTCTACTGTATGCCTTGATCATGTGGTCAAGTCTATATCGGCACCACATCTGTGCCAGCCGGAGAAGTCCTCATTTGCCGAGCTTGCTCTCTACAACGCTGACCATCAGGTGTTGTTTAGGGAAACCAGGGTTCTGTCTTCCGTCCGCAGATATTACCCTCGCCTGCACTGGGAGTCGGTTGAGGTATATAGGCATGCTGGGCAGTCACTGAATCGGCATAGAAATCAGACCCAGGGGCACAGTGCAGGCGTGCCCCGCTGTCAGCAGTGCCCGGACGAGCCCAATAATTCCCTGATGTTCTTCGTAATGCTTGATAACGAAACATGTCGCCTTTAAGGAATGGAGCCTCCTTTTTTATTTATTTTAGGAGGTATAGGATGCGGTGCAGTGATTGGCTGAATCTCCCGAGTCTTTGAGGACCCATCGCTTGGGCAGGTGGGATTTACGCGCCAGGAACGGGTCGCTACACTTCCGCCAGCCCTGTAGGAGTCCCGGGAGACTGCCGTCTGTTGATTTCGGGGCATGCGAAAGAATGGAGAAAAGAAGTAACCCGTAAAAGGTCGCGCTTGGCACACCTAGAGCGGGGCAATCCCCGATCTATCTGTCGTCGTATGGCGGCAGGTAATCTTGTGTGTACGGGAATTAGTCAAATGGAAAGGTCGGCAAGTGGTCAGAAGAGCTCAGTGATCTATGGAGGGTCGTCGAGCAGACCTTGAGGGCACCTACGTTTTACAGGGCGAGATCCTTCGTCCGTGCTGGGGTGACGGACGTGTGGAAAGGTTGATTTGGCACGGCAGAAAAGTTTGTGCGCAAGAGATCGCACAGATTCGTCGAGCGATGGAATCTTCAACCCTCGTCTGCCAACATCATTTGAATCGGCGTCTCACGACTGGGGGTTGCGCGGCTCGCGCGAGTTGTGCAGTGTCCCAAGGCTCAGTTAGGACTCCTGCCACTGGGTTAGTTTGAGTTATTTATACTATATTATTTTCCTACTTGTGGAGGGCCTCGATGGTGGATTATACCACCGGGGCTAGTAAACGGGGTCGCTTCCAGGACTCACCGGGTCGCGGAGTGTAGTTACCAAGTCCGGTAATGAGGGAGTTGTGGGTCACACGTGCTGATCGAACATAGAATCTACGCGCCAGGCGTCTCACGGTGTCATCAAAAGAGCGGACACCGAGTCCTCTCCTCAAAAGAAAAGAAGAGTAGCTCCGGGGGACTTTACACGCGAGTTAAAGTCCCCGGTCGAGAACGCGCTGGAGCGCTGATCTATGACATCGAGCAAGGTATCCCGACAGGCATAGGTAATCACGGGCAACACGTACGAGTTGACGATGAGCTTACCAAGCCGGGGGGTCATTGCCGGATTAGATAGCACGGGCCAGAGTCTGCTGAGTTGCGCCGAAGCGCGTTGTCTGATATACTGTGTGTGGGTTCGCCAGGTGAGTCGTGAGTCCATCGTGAGTCGAGGTACTTGACGCTATTGGTCCAGGGAACCTCGACGGGGCCTACTTTAAGCGGCCGAGGCCGCTTGCGTTTGCGCTAGAATATTACCGTGGCACTCTTGGAAGCGTTGACGGCAACTCTCCAGTCATCGGCCCACCCGACATACGCGCCAAGTTGGCGCAGGAGCTTGATTGCCGCATAACTTGCGATCGGCTCTGAGGCAAAAGCCGCATTGTCGTCCGCGAACAGCGACAATCTTACTCCAGGAACTGGGGGCGTGTCGTTGACAAACAGCGAGAACAGGAGAGGCCCAAATACACTTCCCTGAGGGACACCAGCGGTGATACGCCTCTCCGAAGAGAGAACGTGGTCTACTCTCACTCAGAAGCTACGGTCTCACAGAAAGCTGCCGATCAAGTGAACGTAGCAATCTGCGAGAAGGACTTCCGTTAGTTTGTAAAGGACACTCTCGTGCCACACGCGGTCAAAGGCTTTCTCTACGTCTAGGAAGATCGCAGTCGTCTGTTTGCCCTGGCAGCCAGCCTCGGTAATGCATTCCACGAGTCTCATCAGCTGATGAGTCGAGGAGTGCAGCTGACGAAAGCCGAACTGTTCAGGGATCAGCACGTCCAGTTTTTCTAGATGATCGCGGATCCTACGCTGGATCAAACGCTCGAAAACCTTAGACGTCGCGGACAAGAGGCTGATGGGTCTGAGGTTTTCCGCGCGAGAAGAATTCTTTCCCGGATTAGGTATCACTATAACTGTAGCCGTTTTCCATTTCACCGGAAAGTAGACCAACCTGAGACAGACATTGAACAGTTCAGAGATACCGTATTCCTCGCTCTGGAAGGCGGTGGAGTGCGGAATTCATGACTCCATCAGGGCCAGGGGCCTTCTGGAGTTTGAGATGAACTATCTTCTCAGAGACCTCCTCCGGCGAGATGGGCTCTGGTTGGACTGTGATACCGGCCGATAGAAAGCGCTCTACCTCGCGGCAGATTCGCTCAGTGAAGGACGGGTTCTCGGATGCGTTGGGAGCGAACTGACGCTCGAAACTGTCAGCCAAAACTCTGCCTTCTCGAGGGGGCGTCCAAGGGGTTGACCGCCGGGTCCTTTCAGTGCGGAGAGAGGCGCACGTTTACGCTTTCCCGTTAGGGCACTGGGAATCCACCAGACATTATGGTTCTCGGCAGGGCCATCCATCTGTGCTATAGGTAGCTCCCAGTTACGTCTACGGAACGCCAGCATGTCACGACGCAACTTGCCGGTCACTCTGTTAAACCCAGCCTTGTCGGCCGGGTCACGAGTCCTCTGCCAGCGTCTCCGGAGGCGATTCCTCTCGCAAGCGAGCTGAGACACCTCTTCGGGGATCCGCTGATAGTCGGGCGTGAGCCCTGGCTTCATCCGGGAGGACACGTCTACCGCCGAGACTACGGCTGTGTCGAATAAGTCAACTGCCTCTTCGACATGCTGGGTAGTGTCTAGAGGTATAGGCTCGGGTAGGCGGCGACTGAACGCCGGGCCAAAGCGTTCCTACTCGATTACCCGCCGCTTGTCGTGGACGGTAGAGTGCTGGGTAGCTAGATGCACACTGATGGGACAATGGTCCGAGGACAGTTCCGAAATGACGGAGACGTGGACCGGGGAATAAACGCCCCTGGCCGCAGCAATGTCCATACGTCAGGGCGGGAGTTAGCCCTCGGGGGATAGTACGTAGGCCCGGTAGGGCCCATGACTGTAACTCGAGTCGCATCAGCGTACCTGCGTAAGCGGGCCCCGTTTGGGTTCACCAAGCGGCTCCCCCAATCAGGGTGCTTAGAGTTCAGGTCGCCCGTCAGGACTACCCTCCTGTGTGCGCCAAAGACGGCCTCCAGATCGTGCGACAGGAGCTCCGTTTGTGGAGCCTTGTATGCGGAAACCACAAGTAGACCGCCGAGAGCACCATGGAGCTCAACCGCGGTGCACTCGAGGTTCCGCCGCTGAGGCAGGACAAAGCGGTGATGGCGGTGCCCCCTCCTGCGCGACCCGACCCGGTCGTCCCGGTAGCACACGTAGTTGGGTAGTCGGAATCGACGATGGGGGGTCAGGTGCGTCTCACCAAGATGAAGCACATCGGGCTTTTGACGGGCAACTGACTCCAAGAGCTCAGAATGCCGGGAAACGAGACCGTTGGCGTTCAACACCACGAGCTCGAGGTATCGCTTGAGGAATTGCCGTGTTTGTCCGTTTTTCATAACAGACCTATAACACGGCAGGCTTCCACCAACTCGCTTGTCTTGAGGCGAGGCTGTTGCCAAGCGTTCGTTGATAGCCTATTTCGGAAAGTGTGGGCTACTTTCTGCAAGTCATAGCTTGCCAGAATCTCGGATACGACGGCGAGATCTTCTGAAGATGTTTGTGGAGAACGCTTGGCGGCAGCTGCATAGATGTGGCGGGGCGAGGCGGTGGAAGCCTTGGGGGCAGGTTGTGGTGCGGATGGTCGCTCTGGCTTTTTTGAATCGGCGTGGCGAAAGCCTGGCTCTAAATAGAATTTGGCATGGTGTGCTGAGTGAGTTTATTGGGACGCGACCAGGTCGAGGCTCTGTGATTGGCTGAAACCTGGTCTCTAGGTTATATATAGGTAACTTTTTGTTATTTAGTTTGACTATTTGTTAGTTCTAATATTCCAATATTCCAATTCCAATATAACAACTGGAAAAAAAATTTTATAATGCTCAGAACATGAGGGGGGGCGAGTGCCCCCTCTTGCCCCTCCCAAGTTACGCCTCTGATGTCGAGAATTTACAGAATTACGATCTAACAGCCCGTTATTTAATAATTTTTAAAATATACGTGTCTGTTAGAAGGAACCTGTACTTAAGAAGTAGCAATAAAGAAAGACAGTAGAAAGTACGAGGTATTTCTATATTAAATTAATGTGCTATCATTTTAAATTAGTACAAGACTTTCGGAAATATTTTAAATATTTGGTTATTTAAGTAAATATTTGACTATAGCCGAAACATTTGACTTTTTACGATACTTTCAGTAATGGTTAAACGTTCAGAATTGGTATTAGGCTTCTAAGTTAATTATTTTATTATTATTTTATGTATACAAATATACAGACATACATTTAAAAAATCGTGCTAGTTAAGATAAATTTGAATTTATGAAATCCGATGTAAGATTTTATAACATATGATAGCCACTGTGTGAACGTATACCAGCACAGGCCAGTAAGGTAGCACATGCAAGTAGCATAACCAAATTTCTAGCAATGCACTTGTACAATGCAACTAAGATCTGTTTGCACTTGTACGCCTATACCAAAGACTCGTTTCCAGGCTACCTTTCTCAACGACAAATTTCAAGTAGAAATGAGTAGCGCAAAAAGAACAGGTGTTTCTGGAGATGAGGAAATCATTCAAAGACAATTTACATAAAAACAATTAATATTATTTGTGGTAATTATGGTTGTAAAGTCACTGACTTAGAAAAAGGAGACTATAATATATTTAATATACAGAATATATTTAAGTTCAATAAATACATAAAATTGGAAGCTGTAATCAATTAAAATTATTAATAATTAAAAAAATGTTTTAGAGTGTATCGCCAGTTGCGGACTTTGCCTCGCCAGAGAGGGAAGAGTGCTCTACGTAGTCTCCGTACATATTCTGAACTAATTACTTCCCATCTTTAGTTATCGAATTTTAATTATTAAAAGTTTTCTATTTTAACAAATAAACGTAAAATTCAATATTATTTCAGTCATGTTTTTAATCCGCAATTAGCACAGAACATGACCAATTTAATAATCCGAAATATATCCTGGAGATATAATAATTTTAAAAATAAAGTGTCCTAAAATGTTAAAATTCCAAAAGTTCTTTGAAAGCCGAATATCATAAGGCGTAACCTAAATATGCGGGAAACTTCATGTAAAACTGATGTGAGAATTCATGGCTACTGCTTAAAATGCTGGTTCAGTATGCACGGTTCTTCGATGTTTACAAAGATACTAACTTGTTCACAAGTCGGTCGTTGTGTTCAACACTGAAAATATTCCAATAATTCTGTTAAGATTCTATTGCTGTGTCATACTTATTAGAACGAAGAAACACAAGTAAGGAAAATTAATTTCCAAACTTTGAATCAGAATTCCAAGAATTTATAACACCTTTTGTTAGCCTGTGCTACAGCGTACTCACAATTACTCTCTTTTGCGTGTAACACCCTTACCTGCTTTTGTCTTCTCTGTCTACAGCTATAACATATTAGAGGAATTCTAAGGAGCTTAAAGTGAAATTGAAATATGATAATGTCGGCCTCTTTTTGGGAAGGTGAAAATGTTATTTTGGGTTCTAAATTTTAATCCCGTGACGCGTTGCTAATGTTGACATTACTCGACAAGCTTATATTGAGCGATACATGTTCAGATTCCTTTTATAAACAATTAGAGTGATATGAAGATCGTATCTTAAGTATGTGTGTGTGTGTGTGTGTGTGTGTGTGTAATTTATTTAATATTTATAATTACTTTATCTCAAGATGTTTTTCCATTATTTGGAACTCGTTTCAGGAATCCTATTGTTCCCATCGACAGCCTTCTTAAATTTTTATTTTTTTAGTACTTGTGTTTTGATTGGTTGGTTGTACAAAATAGGAAAAAACAACTTGAGGTAAAGTAATTATAAATATTAAATAAATTATATATGAAACACTAAAATAGACTGTAGCAAAAAGTGGTTGAATATATATATTGCAACGAAATAGTATAATATTTTCCATAGGATATTGTGTTTGTAAATAAACTACAAACAAAGTCTATATTCGAGGTAATAAAGAATTATTTATTAGCACACTAGAAATGATAGTTTATACAATATATTTTATATTACATGAATGTCATGCATATTTTATATTTGTTTATTAAAGAGTCTATATAGTTCAATTTGGTTGTATTTTACTTGAAATGACGAATTCCTTATACTCGGCGTAACGTCGCTCTCTCCGCCGCCGCTCCTTCTGCGAAACTCTGCACGATGACACGCTCCCAGCTCTCTCTCCGTCTCTTTCACTCTGCACTGGCCACTCTTCTCTCTCTCTCTCTCTCTCTCTCTCTCTCTCTCTCTCTCTCTCTCTCTCTCTCTCTCTCTCTCTCTCTCTCTCTCTCTCTCTCTCTCTCTCTCTCTCTCTCTCTCTCTCTCTCTGCGCTGTGCTGGGTCCGTAGAAACTGATAATACTAATTACAGATGTCACATAAACTGTCACTTTCCGAACTTTGGGTTTATATCGATAGGAAATTTGTTATTACTTTATTTAATCGAAATGGAATTAAATCTCGGGGTTATAATGAGTTTAGTTATAAAACGCGGTGTATTTGGCTTACACCTTCCGGCAACTCTTGAAGTGTTCCGCGAAATTACAGATTTACCGCGGTCAGTAAATCTTCCAAAGCGGATATCTTCCACTCACGCGGATAGCACTTTATATAATATATAATATTATAATGATTGGTTCTTAACGAATAGCTTAAAAAGAGTTCCAAGTCTAAGCTTTCATTTTGATTTATACTAGTTCATGGAAGAAAAACTCTTGTAGAGGAACACACGTTCACTGAGCAAATGCTATCGATGAACTGCCTTGATGCATGCTATACAACGTACGGATCATACTGAAATTAGGAGTTTCTGATTGGTCAATCAGCTGTCCACGTGGTTGATAAAACAAAAGATAGATGGGTTGCAGGAAAATCTTTGTATAAGTTGGCGAGAGCCTGCATATATTTAATCTCGAAAATTTATTAATCTTTCATAGATAAAAGTAAAAAGTTGAGGTTTTAATTATTAGAAAAAACACTTACAAATTAGCTGAGAACCACAGAGTATACAGAAACTGTAGCTATTACCATAAATAATTCACTGTCCAAGTTTCAAGCCGATGGGTTAATTAACACGGAAGATATAGCGAATAAGGTTTATCACACGCGCATACGTGCACATATAAACACAAAACGTATATGACATAAAAGAACAAAATTTTACAAAGAGTTTGATATAACATAAGTCCTTATCCATCACTAAATACAAAACTTATAGCTAATTGACAAAAAATTGTATAAGGTCATCTAAAACCTGTTAATGTTGTAACATGACATTTGGAACAACATAATATCTTACCTGTTTTAATGAAGACTTTGATTAAGAAGCTAACAAGATGAACAATATCTTCAAGATGATAGTGAAGAGGAACGACTAACAATTTTAGACTGACTAATAAGACAACTGACCGTACCCAAATTAATGATTTAGGCTAAGTGATGCAGATATCTTCAAACCCCAACTATGACATGAATTTTCAGTATTGACCAAACAAAGAATTGTAAAGACAAACAGTTTATGAACCAGGACTATAAAGAAACAAATGGTTTCAGTTGATGTATCATTAAATCCAGACAATCAAAATACAAAGTGAGGGATAATAGACCCAAACATATAATATTATGTAAGAAAAATATTAGTAAATAATTAAGTTAATTGATGTAACAAAAATATAAATACACCTGGTTATAGATACATGAAACATACAAATAATTGTCACATATAGAGTTCATAGGGTTGTCCAGTAAACAACAATTTATAACATGGTCACAATAACATTTATAACAAGAGTAAAACCCAGATAAACAGTAAATGTAACAAGATTATTAGAACTGTGTGGTGAGGTAGAGCAACAGTGTTCACTTTATAGTAATTTTTGTAAGTCAGACATCAGTAAGTATACAGATGTTGAAACCCATATAAATAGTAAATATGACATAGACAGTGTCAGAATAATGAGTAAATTAGCTGACAAAGGACTAACTAATTAGTATAGGATTTGTTTTGTAAAATGTGCATGTTTTATGTTATAGCACAGTGTTTTATATAAGAGTATTTGTGTTGTGTTTTTTGTATGTAACTGATGATACAGTTAGTTTAAAGGAATGTCAATTTAATGATATTAATTCAATTTTTTTTTATGTTGTGTTAACAAATGTAACAATAGAGCTGATGTTAAACCATGGTAAATTAATTAACCAAGCAGAATGAACTATACAAAGATGTTTTATTAAGTGTCAAACACCTATACAGTTTGAGTAAAAAACAGCTATTTGTACAAGGAATTGGTATAATCATAGCCATGTGGACATGAATTTAACTATTAGAATAATATATATTTTGTGTTGTTAAAATAACGTTATATGTTAAACCATTTTGATGAATGTTAAAAATTAATTTAATTGTTAGAGATGTTAAAACATGATGATGAAAATAATACTATTACATGGGCCAGGTGAAACCAACTTTAGTAAATTTTGAACAATTATATTAGAAATTTTGTAAAGCAAATGTGAGAGGGTAGATGTATTTATAGGTAAAAATGTATACAAGGAATATAGAAACAAAATAACACATATCAAGTTATTTAAGAAAATTCCAAATAACAAAATTGTAACATCCATAGTTCTTAAGCAAAAATAGGCATGTTTGGTGTCTAAATATAACACATGTGAAGATCAAAATAATGCTGATAATGGTTTTAAACTCCCATTCAGTATAGAAAAGTTATGTTAAATTAAAGATTTTGAACGAAATTTAGATTCTGAAATAATAAAAGTATATGACAATGTCTGTCCGAATTGACCAACCAGGTTCCAAGTTTACCCTTAGCAACCAGAAATTTCGGATAAATAAAAGAGACTTCTTTGACAACGATCTTAGCAGATAGACGCGTTCTTAAATCGTCTTACATTATATGTTATAAAGTGTGAAAAAACAATACAACTAAATAAATACAGTTAGATGTACACTACACGAACTTTTTTCAACTACAGAAGAATACCTATTACATGAAATAAAGGACATAATAACCAGGAAGAAGATTTGAAGTGGACGAGGGACGAGAAGGAAGATCTGACGTGTACGTGGGCCCTATTTTCAACCAAGAAGAGTACAAGAAGAGGATTTGGTGATCTGACATCTCATTATTTTGTATTTCAACACACACATTTGGATACACGAATTTTAAGTAATAATCAACTAAACTACAGACACCATATAACACAAACACTAAAAAAACAATCACTAATAACACCATATAAGACTAACACCTTTTTAAACACAACGAGAACTATTAATTTACACAATAACTATCAAAGCCTGATTTGAACATAACCTTTTTTTAAACTGGTAACCACTATACGATTTCTGTGTGCACTATCACTCTAACGTTGTAATATCCCATAATTGTAAACTTGTATTTTGATTAATAGTGTAATATTTTGTTTAATTTATAATCCCCGAACCATATACGCCCTGAGATAATTGATATATTTTATTTAAAAACATTAACAAAAAGCATGGTTTTGGTCTCAAGAAATACTGAACGTTTGGCTACTACTGCTGCCAACTGGTAAAGAGAAGATTTATAATTTGTAATTCAATTGCGATTATTCTGTTTAAATTTATTAAACCATTAACCAGTGTTGTTTTCGAATAAAAGATTCCACAAGGATATATGTTTGATAGTAACTGGGTGTCGTTATTGTTGCCGTTACATTTAGTAAATAGAATTCACAGGTTGTAGCTGACCCGATAGTTGGCATCGGTGAGTGACGTCACGGAAAAGAAGCAGCGTAGTGGGAGTAAGCGGCAATTTACAAAATTATTCGCCGTTCAACATAATACATTCACAATTACACATCGACGACTCCAGTGCGAGTTTGTCGATACATTATTTATATATATTACAAGTTCACACTGCCTACGGGTGGTGTAATACAAGTGCACACGAATAAATACAAGTAACCTGTCCATAATAACATTGTACGTAACGAAAAATCCGATTACCAATAGACGAACCTGAGGTGAGGCTACGACACGATTCGATCAGTCATATATATAAAATACGCCTATCGTTACAATGTCCGTCATCCATGCTCTGATATACTTAATATAGCTCATCGTCCTGTGTTTTGATTCTATATATATTGCAACATTACACAGGATATGAAGTTCATTTAAGTGGAATACTAATGTTATATATAACATTTTCTGATGGCCATAGACATGTTTTAAATTGATTTTATTCTTTCTTTGTAAAGTAGTCATAAGTTTTGAACGAAGCTATGTTTAAAAAATTATGTTATGTCAAAATGTTTACAATTTTATTCTCTTTTATGTCATGTAAAATCTTTGTGTGTAAGTGCTCGGGTGCGCGTGTGATAAACATTTTATTTAATAACGTTGAGGAAAATTAACATTTCGTTCTGAAACTTGGACAGAGTATTGTCATGGTCATAAGCTAAATTTTCCATAAAATCAGTTCTTCACAACTATAATTTTTATATGGCTTTTTAAATGAAATCAGTCGTCTTTTATTTTCGTTATCTCCTAGAAAGTATTAAAATTTGTAGATTAAATCTAGACATGCCTTTGCAGAATCGGACAGAGTTTAAGCCTTATTTCAGTCTGTGTTCTCATCTGTGACCTTGCTAAAATTTCAACCAATCAGAGGGTTTAAAATTATTTGAGTCGGTCGCTTACAGCGTACGGATGGCTTAGTTTCTTCTTAGAACTCTTTATAGAAAGACATACTCGCTGCCACGAGTTTTTCGTGACAAGACAGGTCGTTTTCCTGTAGACTCTTAGAGTATACGATCGGTATACTTATAGATAAAAAATAGTTATTTCACTACTACACTCGTACGGTGTGTCACTTTCACGTGGTTTTGTACACAGAATTTATTAAATTTTATTACATTTTACTGTGGTTTTGGATTTTACTTCTTAATTATAGTTTATGAATAATTACGGAAAAACAGTAATTATGCAGTTATTCATCTTGGGGTGGTAAACTCGCCTGCATAGACCTGCGTTCACACACACATGCAAGATACTGGTGTACACATTTTCAGTTACATTTGTGTGTGTGTGTGCACGTCGATTCAGGTCGAAACACCTGTTCATATTTTTGTCTGAGCCAAGCTTGCAATCCCTGACATGCTTATTTCTAATACATTATTAATTATTTACAGTTTATTAGGTATATTTAAATTTTTATATTCAATGCTCAGTACATCACTTATTTGTACTGTCGCATTATCCCTCTGCTTGGTAACAAAAAAAATTTAATAAATTTATTTATTAAAATTTTTTTTATTATTATTATTACACTTGGAAAAAAATGTAACAAATATAAAGAGTAATATTCGTCATTTCACCCTTAATTGGAGTGTACACAAATGTCTTACCTCCCCTACTTATACGCTCACTGCTCGTGACCTTGTAGTAGGGTGGCTTCAACAAACAGCTGATCTGACTGGTTTCATTGACCTCGTTGTTTTCATGCGTAGAACTTCCTAAATGACGTTGCGTGGAATTTACCAATTTCTTTCTTCTCTATCTCATCATATACGATGAAAGTGTGTTGTCCTACTCACTGTCTTAACGTATACGGTCCATTATAAAGTCTGAAGGATTTCTTCGCCGTATTATCACTCCGTTTTCCCACTGGATTAGCTTTGAGTAGTATACTTTCTCCCACGTTGAATTGTTGTAGCTTGTGCGTTAGATTAATTCTCTCTACTCTCTTGTTACCTCTTTCTCTTATTCGTTGCTTTGCGTATTCAATTTTCACACTTATTGGTACAGGTACATTCTGGTTATTAGGTTTTTTTATATACTTGGTCCAGAATCTGTTTGGCTTCTTATCTTCTTCCAACTCCATTGGAGTATATCCTGTTGCTTCACTATAATTTTCGTTAATGGCTTTTTCAAGAAATGGTAAATATTCTGCCCATTTATTGTGTTGATCATTGCAATATATTCGTAAATATTTACCTAATTCTTTGTTATCTCTCTCAGCAAGGTTTCCTTGAGGATGTCTTATGGATGTGAGTACAGGTTGTATTCCATTTTCCCTTAACGTCCTCTCCCATTTTTCACTTTGGAATTGTACACCTTGATCACTGAGTACCATCTTCATTTTTCCATATGACGGAATATATTTCTGCAGTAGTATCTTTAGAACAACTTTGGTTGTGAGTCGCATAATTGGGTACAGTCGGACTGCCTTGCAAAACACACCGATACATACCAATATGTGCTTCACACCTCGACTTGATCGTGGTAGTGGTCCCAGAAAATCCACTGCAATTAGCTCTCCCTTGTTCTCCTTCTGTATGCTCTGCATTCCTACGTATGTGTGTAAATTCTGTCCTTAATTTTACATTATCTTACTCATACATTCTTACCTTCGCTTCTAATATTCCTTAACTCTTTTCTTAACATGACATTACTTTATCTAATACATTACTTATACAATACATTAACATTCATTACCTTTTATTACATTTCTTTAACATCACCTTTCTGATCGCTATTACTTTCCTGAAATACACTTCCGTAACAGAATACTCTTTTAGCTTTGAAGTGTGTCGCATGATCGGTTACAGAGGAACTGTCTTGGAAAACTACGATATTTTTCTCGAAGTCTTTCATCCTAAGTAGTCTCTGCCCTTTTGACTTTTCACTCTCCCCTTCATCTGTGTCTTTGTATCTCCATTAAGTGTTCGCTTGATCAGCCGTTCTAACAATATAGCAATTATTTTCCATTCCTAACACTTTCTTCATATTAATAACAACAATAACATCTTTTACCATTACTTTCTTAAATATTTCTCTACAATAGCATTCCTTACCATTAATAATACATTTCTTAATTAACCCTTTAAAATAATATTCCTTATTTCTTTTCACTAATATTTCTTTTTATTTGCCATCATATCCTTAATAATTAACATTTCTTAATTATACTCTCTTATATTATTATTAATAATTAACAGTAATATTCTTTTTCTCATTCAAAAATAATTATTTATTTTCGGGTATTGAGTTCGGTTCGGTGTGTCGTTAGATCTGACACCCCTCATTGTAACAATTGGTTGTTGTACACAGGAAATTCATTGTGCTCACCCTCGCGACAAATTTCCATTGTATTACTGCGACGTTGGTGTGCGTACTTACCGTGTGAACGTTTGTTTTGATCGTATAAGTCACCTGTTCGCCGCTGCGTTGAATTGTTGCTGCCTTTATCGTGCGATCCATTTGTTTATAGGTTGAAAACTTTATTCTCCGTCTCTTTCTCTCGTAACGGTCGCATTCCATAATTCTCTCATTCTCTCCGCGTAGCTGCTTTTGACGAACGCATTTACTAGTTCGTATGCGTTTTGCTCTCGTGCATCGCCTATAATAATCTTTGTAGTTTTTATACCTACAGTTATAATTATCGATACTATAATTATCGTTCGCTTTATATTTCTCGTGCTTATACCTACCGTCATATTTACCACAATTTTATGTAGTGTTTCGTCTAGACAAATTACTACGTTTCTTGTTATACCTACAGTGATATTTATCTCCGTAAGTGTAGTGTCTTATGTGTTTCACATGTGTCATCCTGTGTGACTTACTATTGTGTGTGTGTCTCACACTTGGAATATCGCTACTAATAAGGTAAGTTTTATTAACCTTAATTTGCTTCTCTCCCTTAATGTTAATTACTTTATAATTATCGTTAGTAATTACACACGTATTTTCCACTACTATGAATTCTTCACATATTATCTATTCATATATCAGCTCCGTTTGTTTATTAATAATTCCACAGACATTTTCTGCAATCGTGTCAATACGTAAATTTGTATTAACAATTTTTTCGGTTAACTGTGCAGTACCGTTTATTATACTTTGTTTTATTTCTATGTTATCAATTTTTAACTCTTCTAGACTCTCTGTGATTTTTATGGTGTCCTGTCTAAAATTTTCGGACTGTAGCTCTAATTTATTTTCTAAACTTTCTGTTTGTTTCTTATTAGATTCTTTTAATTCGTCTATTCTAACATTTAAATTTTCTGCCTGTTTATTTAAATTTTCTGTCTGTTTTGTGCTTAAATCATCGACCCAGGCACGCATCATCATCTGGAATGCCTCTACGTCTAAATTTCCTGGAGTTGTCATGTTGAAGTATTATTAAAATATTTATTTAGCAGTAATTCTTTAACAATTATTATTGATAACCGTTCCCTACTTATTTATTTATTTCTTTATTTTTTTATTACTAGTTATTATTAATACTCATTACAGTTACACCTGTTACATAGACAAACAATATTATTTGTGGGCGCCAGCTGTGTGATTACACAACAATTAACATTACATTCAGTTACTGTTTAATATAAATAACAATTACATATTATACATTTTTCATTTAAAACACTCTTTATATTTTAGAGCAACCATTTAGCTACATAAAAAATTTTAATATTTAAATGATGGGGATCGGGCCATACGTTCATGGGCTACAATTTATGTAACAAATTTTTGTACATAGATTTAGGCATGTCGTGCCCCACGTTCAGGGCGACATTATATTTAACGATACATATACATAAATTTGGGCGTGTCGTGCCCCACTTTCAGGGCGACATTATATTTAACGATATATATACATAAATTTGGGCGTGTCGTGCCCCAAGTCCAGGGCGACAAATTATGTAACGATACAACTGCAAATATAAATTTATTTGTGTTTGCGGAGCCCCACGATCTTGGAGCGCCAAATTTATTTAACGAATTAACTGCATAAGTAAATATAATATAAATGTGTGATGCCCCACGTTGGAAGCGATATTCCTTATGCAACGAAACGATACACATAAAAATAGGCGTGACTGGTCTCACGTTCAAGATTGACAAATTATGTAACAATATAACATTTAATTTGGGTTTCAGGTGTATCTGTAATAAGAACTCTATGTAACTTGTAACGGTATTTCAAATTTATTTGATATTAATAAAATTGTTCACATGGCACTTACTTCGACTTAAAACATTCGTTATTATTTGTTATTATGCCGTAAGGCTTATGCTATGAACATCCTTACTGACTAAATATTCTATTCTACTAATTATTGTATTAACGAAAAATCTCATTTCCAGACTACTCAGTCAATTAGTGTGTTTAAAAATATCAATATTTAAATATCTTTTTATATATTGTAATGTACTCAAAATATTAATAGTTATTGAATTTATCTTTTGTTTCTCAGTACTGATTTATATCAAACCTAATTGTTTTCATTTAAGTGCTTTGTATTCGTTTTATTTCAATACTAATTTGAGCTCTTGTTACGTTAATCGTATTTCTAAAACATCTATGATTTTAATTCTACTTTACAATAAACATTGGCTCTTACTTTTAAATAGAACAAGAATGTCTTTAATTGTCTTTGAGTTCATTGTTCGATTAAGAGATAAATAAGTTGTTTATCGCCTTATTGTAGTCAATCATACTCGATCATTTGATCCATCTGTAGTCGTCCTCGTCTCGCACTCCAGCGTCCTCTTGTCCAGCGTCGACTCGCTCCTCTTGTCCAGCGTCGACTCGCTCTTCTGTCCAGCGTCGACTCGCTCTTCGGTCCAGCGTCGACTCACTTTTTGTCCAGCGTCGCCTCGCTCTTCTCTTGTCCTGCGTCGACTCGCTCCTCTTGTCCAGCGTCGACTCGCTCTTCTGTCCAGCGTCGTATCACTCTCTGGAACTTCTCCTCGTCCTGTTTCTGACGTCAATGGATCTTCTTATGTGGATCCTCTTATGTAATTTTGTTATTATTTAAAAACAGTTTGTTTGACAATCGAGTTACATAACTGTATGTAACTGGAAGGATGAAACTATTTACAAAAATTTATATTATTCTGTGCGGACGGGCAGAAGCTCCCGCTGCACTGTGGGTGATTTAGGAAAAAGAACCACTGTAGCTTGTGTGTTCTATTTATACCCATGTCTTGGTCAACACCTGCAGTGGTACGAAATCGACATGTCAGAAACTGTCTCTGGGTTCAGTTCCCCCACTCCTTGTCAATTTCGCTATTTCTTATATTTCTGTGAATTGCAGAACCCTGTAAGTATACTCTTATACCCATCTTATAACTATTTTCACTACACATGTTCACTGCAATTTTGGACATTGCAACTTGACCCTTTCGATTTGTACACAGTTATTTCACTACTACACTCGTACGGTGTGTCACTTTCACGTGGTTTTTGTACACAGTATTTATTAAATTTTATTACATTTTACTGTGGTTTTGGATTCTACTTCTTAATTATAGTTTATGAATAATTACGGAAAAACAGTAATTATGCAATTATTCATCTTGGGGTGGTAAACTCGCCTGCATAGACCTGCGTTCACACACACATGCAAGATACTGGTGTACACATTTTCAGTTACATTTGTGTGTGTGTGCACGTCGATTCAGGTCGAAACACCTGTTCATATTTTTGTCTGAGCCAAGCTTGCAATCCCTGACATGCTTATTTCTAATACATTATTAATTATTTACAGTTTATTAGGTATATTTAAATTTTTATATTCAATGCTCAGTACATCACTTATTTGTACTGTCGCAAAACATAAAGAAAACATACCTTAAATATAATCAGCATAAAGTCATGTCGGTAACTGAAAATAAACCAATTTTGGAACAGCCAAAAACCATATGTCTGTGCACAGAAAAACATAGCATTAAAAGTCAGTGTCACCAGTCCAGTGTTGACAATAGTAGTGATAAGCGAATATATTGTGTGTCAGGTATATACCCGAATGATATACGAGACGATCTAGTAAATAGTAATAGGTGTATGGGAAATGACAATAGTGTTAAGATAGTTAATAAGAGTATTATAGTTAGAGCCAAAATTAATAATTATATAGGAAATATTCTGTTGGATAGCGGGGCTCAGGTATCGTTAATAAGCGAGAAAATTATAAATAAACATAAGACTCAGTTTAAGAAGGTACCAATATTACCTGTAAACAACACAATTATTAAAACAGCAACTAATGATAATCAGATTATTAACCGACAAGCATTGGTGTCCATCACAACACAGGGAGTCGAGATTGACGTGCCAGTACTATTAATTAAAGACCTCGTATATGATGTTATGCTGGATACTGACACGTTAAGCAAAATGAATGCAGTAATTGATTTTAATAATACTACTTTGATATGCATGATAAATAACAAACATTATTGCTTAAAGTTAAGTCATATGGACATCAAAAATGAATCTGTTGCGTATCAACATAACCTCAAATGTAAATAATAAAATTATTAACAGTGATCAGCTGACTGCAATACAGCAAAGCAGATTAGACGCAGTATTAAATAAACATAAACTGGAGGATAAAGCAGTAGAGCAAGAAAACTATTCTGCAACTAAAAATGAAATACAAGTTTTAGCAATTAAGTATGTTTTACCAGATAATTTAAAAACCCAACTTAAAAACATTAGTATCGAACAACAACGAGATGAAAAATTAAAGAAAATTTGTCAAAAAATTAAAGATAGGGAAAATCCAAAATACCAAATTGTTAATAATACATTATATAAGTTTATTGATGGACAATGGAAGGTCATGGTTCCAGATAACATCGTTGAGGACCTGACTTGGGCATGTCATGAGAGTCTAGCATAAGCGGGTGCATATAAGTGCTATTTAACACTTAGAGAAGACTTCATCTGGCTGAACATGTCTAGGAAAATAAAATAGTTCTTAATCATAATAATTAGGTGTAACACCATAGCTATAAAACTATAACGTAACAGAATAGTGTTAACAAACATGTTAAAAATTACTGCACACAAATTAAAAAAAAAAAGTATGCTAAAAGAAATTTAGTTAATATTAGGCGACACACAGAGGATCCTTTTTTAAGGGAGTGTAGTTACTTAGAATGCCGTCTATATTTTAGAATAATGTTAATTTTACGCAGGTTTTTGAAAATTTGGAAATGACTTGCGTTTGTACAAATTTTATTTATATAGCTTTTCTGTAACGTGACGCACTTTCCTCAATAGAATATTTTCTTAGGTTGTTAAGAAGTGACCTACATCTCATATTATAAAAAATATTATTATATTTTTTGTAATCAAACTATTTATATATTTACATTATAATTATAGTTTAATAATTAAATCAATTGTTGAATCTGTAAATATCGACTTTAGAAAATGTAATACCCAAGTGGTAAAACACAATATCTCATAACATGCGTTGAATGAAATACGAAGTTATGTAAATTTAAGGATTAAACTACGCCAGTGGCGTCACTAGGGGGACGGATGGAGGAAAACAATCCCGCCAAGAGCAATAAAAAATTTCAGCGAAATTCCATATCACTTAACACAGCCCTATTTATAATCCAGTTGGGTCTGTTAAAATTAGAAGTATAAATAATTGTAGAAATAAAAGGAATTACATTATTTGTAAATTATTAATCTAAAGTCAAAGTTGCCTTAATGATGACAGTCACTCGACGTTTGGTAAATAACGTACAAATTTGCAGCATTAAAGAAGAAAATTTACGCGCGCGTCAACAAACAATGGCAGAGTCTGTTATTCCCCCTTACCTTTAGCACTGAGACACACTCTCCCTTACAGAGTTACCTATGTCATGACACCTCTAGTATAATGTCCCTGTTGGCATTAAACCCTCGTCTTTGCATAGCTAAACTAGCGGCTTCTTGACTGACATTGGAAAACTGACAAGATTTTATTGCAGAATTTTACAAGAAAAAGTAATGTACTTTAACAAGAACTATAAGTTCCTAAAAATATTATTGGGACAACAGCTTTAGATTAAATTTGAGAAGAGGTAATAAAACTAGGTTTTTCAAAATATCTTCAGAAAGACTTATTTTCACAATATCCATTAAAGTTACAAATTTATAATTGAAGTTATTTCTAATGACATGAGATATATTACTTTTAATTTGAATAACAGTTTCGAGACAGAATATTTTTATATTAACGCTTAGGCTTATCCATATTTTTTCAAGTCTTATCTTTCACTTTGGTGTACTCAAACACTTTGGGAGGTAAAGAATTTTGAAAAACATATTTGTAAAATTTTATGGGAATAATTCTGTATTTCTTATTTGTCCTGATGAAAACTAGTCCAACCTGAGTCCAAACTTCCAACTAGTCTTATCCTCTCCTGGACCAGCTCCTAGTTACACCACTTAAGTACAGCATGTAAGCCTACTTTAGTCCTTATGTAAGGTATGTAATATGTAATTAGGCCTATATTACTTCTGGAGATCGATTAACGGCAGTAGCAGATCATATAGTACAAACGTCATGATTGATAAAAAAATTGGGATGTATTGCAAAACGTTTTGATAGCTCAATCTTCTTATGCTGTACTAACATCTTGTGAAGACTGAACATTGGTTTCAGAATCGTACCCACACACCCACGGCTCATCGCCAGTGATCACAGTGTTGAGGAAGCTTGGCTCAGTTTTTACACAGTCGAACATATCCAGCAAAACCTCTAAACGGAGTACCTTCTGCTCCATCGTTAACAGCTTTGGCACAGATTTTGCAGACACTCTTCGCACAGCCAGTTTTCCGGTCACAATAGAATGCACTGAACCAATGCTTATTCCAACCTCTGCTGCAATCTCTTGGATGTTAATTCGACGATTCTCCATGACCAAAGTTCGCACTTGGTCAATGATTTCATCATTACGGCTTGTTGAGGACCTGCCAGAACGCGGTTCGGTGTCCACTGCTGTCCAGCCATCTTTGAAGCGATTATACTACTCCTTAATACGTGTGACAATCATAGCATCGTCCCCAAAACATTGCTGCATTTTTCGAATAGCATCCGCTTGGGTATCACAAAGTCGTTGGCAAAATTTAATCCAGTACTGTTCACGTTTTTCTGTCATTTTACAATAAATTAAATTCGACGGGCACTCGATACACGTACTTACTGACACGCAGCCAGACAGCGACTGATTCGTTGTAGCGGATGGCGGCAGTCAGCGCTTGCGCGCTAGGGCTCATTGCATGGCTGTACTCAAGGTCAACGCCCCTGCTTCATTTGATCGCGCATGGAAAAAAAGGTACGATTCTTTTTGAACACACCTCGTATAAACACATATCACTGTAGTAGTGACTTTATACACAGCTTTTTGTGTCACACACTCGTTATGTTTGTTTCATATTCAAAACGCTGGATGGCAATATTAGCCATGTTTGTAATAAAACTAGAAGTGAAGTCTGCAATATAATCAAGTCTCAATCGTCTGTTTTTTTGTCTTCCTCTTAAATACATTATGAACACACTGAAATAACTTGTCCCATGGTTCGCACTGCTACTGTTTTAGCTCTTGTAATTTGTGAGTCCACATTTAAAGATAGCGTCAAATTTTGGGTCCACATTTATGATACGCCTGTTATAGTTTTCTGCCGTTCTTATAGTAAATATAAAAATCCACAAACCGACCGACATTAAAAAATAAATAAATAAAAGTGGAAAGAATTGCTAAAACTGCTTCCCGGGCTATCAGGCCGCGGTATTATATGTTTTGTTCCAGACGTTTCAACTTCGCCATTGGAGGTCACCTTCAGTGTCTGAAGGACTTAAACTTTAGCTGACACGATCTGTGTACAGTAACATCACAGTAACGTGGCAAAGCCAAAGACATTGAAGATGGCCTTGAATGGCGAGGTTGAAACGTCTGGAACAAACAACATAAGACCGCGGCCTGATAGCCCGGGAAGCAGTTTTAGTGAAATCTTAAGACATCAATTAAAGAGAAAGGAGGTTTGAAAAGGAGACCAAATATTTGTTTCCAATTTAGTAGCTGTATTTGAATGTATTAATTATAATTCAAGTTAATTTATATAGATGATTTACTTGTATTGTTTGCGAATCCTGTAAAACGTATAACAAGATAGATGAGAAATGCTGTTTGTATATCTGGAAAGAATAATTATGATCAGCCATGGTAACGAGATGTAGCCATTAAGAGAATAAAATACACGTACTGTTTTTAAAGGTGGTCCGTAGCTCATTTAGTTCATTCTGTTAGTTTTACTTTAATTGTTAAAGTGTCTGCTATATTTAACTTTCACACTCTCCCGCCTCTCGTTCTCTCTCTCTCATTGTTTGTCTCTATCATTTGTGTTTTTTTATTCCTTTTTTTATCTTACTGAGTACGGAACTCTGTGTGACCGCACTTGTCGCATACAACTAAGTGTAGCCGCGGCTTTATATTAAATCAGCTGATCACATGCCATTTTCATTTAGATCAAACAATTACGTTTATGTAATTTATCAAACAATTCAAACTCCAGCGCCAATCCCCTCCACCTCCACCCACACACAACCTGTTAACTAAAACCCTTATACATAAAATTACCGACAGTTTGCACATTCCGTATCCAAAGTCACTGACGAAAGAGCACACCACTCCGAAACGACGTATGAGTAAATACAAGTAAGTTCACAGTGAAAGTACCAACAATACTAATTATTATTAAGTAGTGAACAAAGAAGTTATGAAAATTCAAAATAGTATATTTTATGTTATAAATGTTTCTTTTTACATTCTTTTTTAATTTATCATTATGCTTGATTAACTTACTTTTTCATAATAATTACGAAGCGCTGAGGCACTAAATTTGAGAATTTTACATTGTTGCTTATCCGGAACAATAAATGTGTTTGCCTACTTCTTCACGTGGTCATGTACATTAAATAGTCCCTTGTATAATCCAAAGAATTTTTCTGCCGTATTGTACCAACGTTATGGAATTTCAGCAGCGCCATTTCACTAATAATTTATTTTGAAATTATTTACCTTGCCAACTTGATACCCCTTTAAATTGACCAGATTCTGTATTATACTGCTTGAAAATTACATTGATCAGTAATGTAAATTGTGGGTTACATGATGGAATATAATTTCACTTGATTTATAAATTCGTCTATGCAGACTATAAGATGCTTAAATCCATCAAAGGTTGCGGTAACATTCCTAAAAAGTTACGCAGTTAAGCATAATATCCCATTTTTATCTTACGTAATATTGTTCATTTTTATATTAGTATCCTGGTTCGGATATTTGTACGTATTTCTAGCAATATATAGACTAGCCTGTGTTCTCTTTACCATGTTATTCCAAACGAAGTCTTCTTTCAAGCCTAGGGAGCACCTATACTCACCGTCATAAGCGAGTTATTATATCACGCCAGTGACTAAGTGATGAGTCAATATAATTTTCCAACAGTCACGCATAAGCTTATAGATTACATACTTCTCAACTTTATACTGTAGATTATCTCAATATTGCACATTATATTTTTATTCCTGTAGACCTTTACATTTAATTTCTGTAATTCTGGACATTAAGACGTTTCACGCAAAACGCATCCCTATTAGGGGCCTAACGTTCTTCGTAGTGTTGACTCCATAAAATTGTAGACAGTTTCAAGGCTCTCAAACACACACACACACACACACACACACACACACACACACACACACACACACACACACACACACACACACACACACACACACACACACACACACACACACACACACACACACACACACACACACACACACACACACACACACACACACACACACACACACACACACACACACACACACACAATATATATATATATATATAACTGTATACAGTTCTTCTAGCGTATTCTTTTTAAAAATATTTTCAAGATGTGTTTACTCATGTGGGAATACTGTATTTCCATCATCCGCTATTGGGATCTGAAGTGTGATTTTTGTGTTTTGAATCAACTTTAATTTGGCCAGTTATGACAGTAATTTCTTGCCAACTGTCCATTACATTATACTTAATGTTGCAAATCATCTATCACGAAACACAATAGACTTTACAAAACGTGTAAAATGAGAAAATTTTTAATTACCTAATTAGCGTATATATTAACATCATTCACATGTACCGAAAGTAACCAGGTGTTGCCTTAGGCAAGACCGCGTTCAACTTTGTTGTAGATTCTTCAAGAGGCCACATGAAATACGCATTAGCGTCAGCATTAAATATAACAATATATTGTGTCATTTACAACTATTTATTTAATTAGCCTTATTGAAGACGTCTACAAACTTTTTATATTTCATATCCCTAACATCAATCATCAAAAACAAAACATCAAATATACAAAGATTTTTTCAATTAAATAAATAGTTAAAACGATACGGGTCAATTTATCAAAATGAAAATAAACAATTTATACGATCTTGAGAAATTCGTAATAGTAGATTGCAATTTTTAGCAGTTCATTGAAAATAACATATTCCTCGTAGTTAAATTTTAAACGTCCAATTCTATCTGATTATAATTTCAGTAAGAATATTATAAGTGTGTAAGTGTTGACTTAATGTATAAATAACTATAAAATACTGCAGTAGTAGTTTTGTACTATTGCAGTAAATATTATAGGAAATATACTACATAAATAATTAAAAATTACAGTAAAATTATTACACCATCCATAACAGAAACTACTGTAAGTTTGATTGCTTCGTTGAATTCGCAAAACGCTCTCGGCATGCAGACTGCAAATGGACATATTAATCTTTACATCTGCAACACGAGTTAATAACAGTGGACAACATCTGCGTATTAAATTCGTCAAAAACTATACCTCATTACAAAATGTCAGTAGGCTATATTACCTCTTCTGTAAAAATCAAACTCCAAATATGTTATACATGGACCATTTTATATAACACATTAAATCTTGACGTCTTATTCTACAATTAGGCTAATTAAGGACACGCCCGAAATTGTTTTTCGTTACGAACAATATGTTAACAATCAATAAACATGTATTTTTGAGATACATTCAGTGATATAAGAGACATCGTTATTGTCAGAAATGTTGTGTCTAAGTCGTGACAAAAGTAACAAAATTCCGAAAAGTAATAACGGTATAATGAGATCAAACGTAGACGAATGAACAGGGTTTAGAAAGTCTATCAAGTTTCATTTTATTACTTAGTTTTTTTTAATTGTTTGTGCAGTTCATCATTTTTTTCAGAATCACCGGAAATAAAAAACGTATCAAAATAATTTTGAACGTACCCCAAACACAAAATCTCGTCGGTTCCTGATAACTTCTTTTTCTATTGTGGAGGTCATGAAGCATAATAAGAAAATACCGTATGCTGTGTCTATTGGCTGAGAAGGTCGGGGATACTGCTCAGAAACTAAACAGCTAACTGGATTGTTCTAATCCTGCTCTGGAAAGGCTCACAAATAACCTTAGTTGAGGCTTAGTTCTTTTACTTCGTTAATAGAATAATCTGTGTATTTTACGGATTCTTTTGTATGTTCTTATAAATTAGAGTTCTCTGACATGTTGTAGTTATAATAGAAATTATGCTGCAAAAATATTGAAATAATATTTTTGTTAATAAATTATTAGCAAATTGACAGAATTTTTGCAAACTAGACGTAAATGTCTAATGATGTAACCTCAATGTAAACGGAAAATAATGATCAATTGTTGTTTAGATGTCGCCAATCGTCAGTGCCGGATTCCGATTAGCTACGACTGTTTTGCTCCAATTTCAGAAACGCTAATTCAAAAATTGATGAATTACATATTCTTTGGATTCCCAAGTTGTTTTTTAGTTCAGTAGGAATTTCTGTATACAACCGTTTCATTCTGTTGATGTAGTTACGGCGTCATACTAAACATAACAAAACAAAAATGTCGAATGCGATTTCGACTGCGTAAAAGCACATCTGCATAATCAAAATTCTGCTTCAAACTAGTTATTTACTATTTACTTGGAATATGCAGAGGCTAGATAACTTTTAGCGGCATGGAGCAGGGGCGGTTTCTGTCGGAGGTAGCTAGGTATAACTACCTCCAGAAATTCTGATATATAAAAAAATGTATAAAAAACGTTTGTTATACAATTGCAAATATAGTCAGTTTATATTCCTATGTATAATGTTATTAAAATGAGAATACTGAGTTCTTTTTTAAACTGCCACCGCCCGCTCCCAATGTCGTAGTTTTACATTCAGAGTGAAGTCGCTTGAGTCTGTAGGTAGCAGTTTCCGTGCTGCCTCACACAAAGTATTACGGATTCACGTGACTAGTCTGATGGGGTTGAGAGGTATGCCGCAGCTAAGCATAAGAGTGAGTAAGAGTGCAGAAGAGCAAATGAGGCAGGCTTAGGTAGCATACGGCTACCTACACGCTGCAAACATTACAGATGGTTTCGTTTATCAGTGGTTCAATGGTCAGGTAAAGTTTTTGAAAGTGTCCTATGTGTGTGTGTAATTTTACTGAAAGTCAGTCGTTGGTGACAAACATTTATTTGAATTATATATTTACAATTAATTAAGGCTAATAATATTTAAATAAAAACCTAAAATTGTTCTTGCTTGAAGGCTTAATTTTTATGGACCACCAGAGTTTTTGGCCATGAGCCGCCACTGGCATCGAGGTTATTTAAACGTTATTGCTCGCCTACATACAAACTAAAGGCATCAATAGTCAACTGGAATGCGAGTTGTTTATCACCGATTTTGCGTTAAAATTATTACAGTGTGTATTAATGTTTTATTTAACAGCAATTTAGTAGTTTAATAATTTTATTAATTGTAGTAGTTAATTGTAAACAGTTCGTAGCAGACTATTCAAATTGTGCAGAATGAATACACTTAAATACAGTGTAATTTAAACAAAAGTGTTTAATAAAACCAGTGATTGCTGTTATATCTCTGGTTTCAGTTAAACTCTACCACGTCCGCCAAAATTGTTCGCTATTTTCCAACTTATTGGATTCCACGCTAATTCCACGGATTACCTTTCTGTACGCTAATAATAATATGTTTTTGCTATCATTATTATAAAAATAAATATATATACTGTCAATGCTTTGTCCTTCCAAATGTTTAGACAATTTTTACATTAGTACGATTTTAATAACCTTTAATTTTGATAACTTTAATTTGTGCTGTTTACTTTATTGTGTGAAAATGGTATGAAATATACAAACATAAATGAAAAAGAGTTTAATTATGTGATTGCCTAGCATAAAAAGTTTAATTATGTGATTGCTTAGCACAAGTGGTGGAGCGCACAGGTTCTATTTCACCACCGTCCCAAAACTATTCTTTATCTTTATTCGGCTAAGTGTCCAATAACCTCGATCCATTCTGGAAACACAACATGTTGTTTGAAATGAGTTCTTTATTAATCTGAAAGCCGAGCGATATGTAAATACACTGCCACACCATAAGTTCTTTCATACAAATCTATGCGTTCACTTAACGGCATCACACAGTACCATAATATACGTCTAATGCTTTGCGTACAATTATGTTGCATGGTCTTCACTCATCACATTGAACACTAATTTAGGTGCATGTTACAAGCAAATAATCACAAAGTAGGCTTCATTACCCATTTCTAGGCATACTGTATTATGGTATATAACGTTACATTCAGTATCGTTCAGTCATGGCACAGTATCCTATATTATTACAGAGTGACAGATGCATTCGACCTTACACCATCAAATACACTACAGCATCTCTGATTCACTTTTTCTACATGCCTTTCCTCGTCTACTACTTTTTATTTTTCGCCTTTTTTTCTTATAATTTTCATAAACTTCTTATTTTTCAGAGTGTATTACGTTTTCCTGTACATTTTCTTTTTTGTTACGTTATTTTTGGTGTAAATTTTGTCGATAAATTATTTTTAATTTAAATATAAATGTGAGAAAATGATAAATAAGCGTTAATTTAAAAATATTCTGCTGCGCTCAATTATTATTTAAATTGCACGGTACATATATCATATTATCAGATATTATTTCAGCTTTAATTCGTGTCTTCCATATTATAATTCTTCAAATACTACCTGTAACGGATAAAACATTTACAAAGCTGTAAGGTTGTCAGGCAACGGTAAACGTTACAACATTTTCAAACTTATTGTAAAGTTATCATAGTGACTTGTTGTTCCAACAGATTTCTATTTTTGTAAGGTGATGAATTAGTGTTTTACGCAATTCAATATTCGAACCGTTTCACGCTTTTTAACGCACCATGTAGAATCCAAATTCAAAGGACAAACTAAAGCAGTATTATTATTATTATTCCTACTTGTTGGGTGTACTAACTAAATTAAATACACCTCGTACATTTTTAGTGCACACAGGTACTAATTTTGTTTGTTTATTTGTTAATATTTAATGGCAGTACCAGTCTTCCATATCGTAAAACATTCCTTTTATCGTTCTCTTTTCGTCTAAAAACAGATTTTCTAATAAATTTCATATAAGCTACACATATCGTGTGCACGATTACATACATAAAATATTATATTTAAAAAGCATAAATAAAGTCAGTTCACATTTAATACTAAGATTTTTTACTACTAACATTGACATTACATTAACACTTTTAAAATTTAGGATATAATTGGGCTAATAGGAAACACTAATCAGCAAAATAAATATCACTGTGTCTTTTGAGTCACATAACGGGTTAAACAAAATTCCATTGTGTGGCCTATGGTTATCGTGGCAACAAAACACGCTACTCCGTCCCAATACACTTGTGTCTTTGTTCCTGTAAGCACAATTTTTCGGACCTGGGGCTTCGTCATGTTTTTCTACCTTTGGCCGAGAAGATACGATAGGCTCCCACATATTCGTTGCTGTTTCCAAATGATCTTGCACACCCATTTGTTTCGTGGCACAAAACAGCTAACACACGGAAACGAGGCATATTATAGCGAGGCGCGTCCCTTATACAAGTCTCAGCTCGCTTCCAATTACAGTTTTGGATCTTTCCGCTGATCGAAAACGCATGTGTGAGGGGGCCTTACCTCGTTTCTAAGCGCCTCTGCTAGACGAACCAGTGCAACTTGTAATTTACACTATTAACTGTTGAGTCCGCCTCCGATCTCCTCATTTCTGGCTCATGTTGGGGAAAGCTTTTTTAAAGATGACGATTATGACTATGATGATGATCATCATTATTATTATTTTTGTTGTTGTTGCTGTCGTCGTTGTTTAGAGATGGAAAGTTTAACTGTGATCGGTCAGTGAGTATAAACACAATTTTTACATAATTTGTGCCGACGTTTAGACAATATTATTGTCATCATCAGGACGTGTAAATGGCCAATAGAGAAATAATCAAACACATAAACTTATTCATTGAGCGAATGTATTTGTGTGGAAGGTGGATGAGACAGTGTTTTGCAGCAGAACAATAATTACCATTTTTACATACTGTTTTACTTAAATAGGCAGACATAATAATAACATTCTGAAAACCTAATTAACGCAATATTACAATTTAATATAGGTCACTGATAATATGATAAACTTTTCATTATAATTATAAATAATTATAGCTGCAGTTATATTATTATTCCAGCAGCAGTAGCAGAATTAACAGGTATACAGAACATCCTGATTTAGTATACACTCATTGTAGATGTACGACATTGATTAGTCCTTGATTCTATTGTCCTTGTATTTGACACATTTAAAACATGAATAGATTAAATAACACATTATTCAAATTTAACATGAATAAATAATTGTACTAATATTAGTAAATGCATTGCGTTTAATATTGTACATATTTAAACGTCCTTACAATCTGTTTTCGGCATAAAATATTTTAGATATACTTTTTACTCGTGTTAATTGAAGTATACATTCTATTATAACTCCATTTATAATTATACTCAAACGGTCATTATATTATCAACAAAGCACATACAACCATCCTCCCCCGTGCCTTTCGCCATTGCCCATGGTTACTAGATGGCTGATTTCTTTCTGGTCGTGATAGAACGTAAGTTGTACCACGCCATGGGGCGCAACAGGTCGCATGCGTAATGCTTGGATAGAGAAGAAAAAGACAATTTCACTTATTATAATTAGTAACTTACGTTGTAATTACAAAATTTCAGTCACAAAATAAGCTTATGTTTAGCCTACTGGACATCATCGTATTTCGGTATTTACTATTATTTATTATAGAGTTCTTCAGGATAGGTGTAGGCAAATATCTGTAAGAGAGTGGGGAAATTTAAATATTTACTGTATTAAGTGATAGTGATAGTTAACATTGTTCATTCAGCTATGTCCGGCACCAGTACGGGTGCTTGAGCTAGACGCAAGACATGAAAAAGGAAAGTATTTAATGGACAGGCAAAACAACTTACCTGTTCAGTGTGTGAATATCTTAGAAAAGAAAATGTAAACGGGGGGGGGTCGTTAATTTCCGTAAATAAAATTTTGTAGCATACAGTTTCGGCATGCGAAATAGGGAAGAACCTGATAGTACGTACAGAATAAGACAATACTCTCACTGATTTTAATAATACAAACTGAGCCCAAGTTTCAAACTCCTAATAAGAAAAAGATATAGACAAAAGTGTTACGAAGATAGATTCTTTCCAAGATAATGCAATTTGATAGTAGAATTAAAAGAGTACCCAATAATCCTAAAAAATTGTTGACAACAACTGACCTTTTTAACGGTAGTCATTCATCTGTTAGAAAAAGAAATGCAAAATATCAGTTTTAAATTTACAAACATTTCGGGCAAAAAAGTTTTAATGGAAAGTAAAAGTTTAGTAACTTTACGTTCTAGATTCCTGAGAGAAATTCAAATTAAATCTATTGAAAATATAGTCTCATTAGACGAAGCAAGTGTAAATAGAGGTTACAGTTTTCTAAAGGGCTGGACAGATGATACTGCGGAAAGAACAATGAAAGTACCTTTAAGACGAGAGGCTAGATATGTTGTTGTACATGTTGAGAAGTCCAAAGGTTTTATACCCAACTGTTTTTAAGCCTTTAAATCAAAGAAAACGAGTGACTTCTAAGAAATGAAGAAAGGAACTCTGAAAACTTTACCAAGTGTTTCACAGACTCGTTATTAAAAAAATCTCACAGTGCCGTCAACTATTGTAATGAATAATGCCCCTTATCACTCGGTTATATACGATAAAGTGCCGATATTGGCTACACGTAAAGAAATTATTCGGGGGCTTCACCAACATAACATTTTTACCATTGTCAGCATGAAAAAAATAGAGCTGTTAGGCTTGTAAACCCCTACTTCCAGAATTAGTAATTGACAAAGGAATGTTAGGAATGTTACCTTATTGATTGGAGAAAAACAGTAATGTACACAAAGAAAGTGATTGGTAAAGAACGAACAATGAAGGAATATTAGAAGACGTCGTGGAACAACTGCTATTAAATTTGGACATAGAATCCAGTGACTCGAGTGACTCTGGTAGCGCCACAAGTGACGTAACACCTTTAAATTAATGGCACAGGCGAAAAACTACAGTCAGGTAAGAATAATTTTATTTTTAGTTTTGTTTTTTTTGTAAAGGTAAGAAAAAATAACATTGACTCATATCTTGCTGTCATATTTTTTATTATTGTTAATTTTTATTTTTCATCCAGTTATTTGTACACTAAGTTGATGACTGCAAATTATCACATCCCTCGTTAAATCAAAAAAATAAATATACCGATCATTTGAAGTTAAGTAAAAACCACTGAAATTAGTTAAGTTCTACGTTATTGTGTTCGTAAGAAGTCAAATTTTTAGTTTAAGAATAATCTTTAATTATTACTGGTTAAATATTCATTTTTATGTAGGCCAACACATATTTAATCTGCGGGTACAAATATGTTTTTGGTGAATGCAATAACAAAACTTACGCTTTGGGTGAATAACATTCAACAGAAATATATAGTTACAAAGTGGCAACATGATGATGACGTCGTCGCCACTATCAGTACCTCTCCTCTAAATAGTTTATAATAGTTACACTTCTGTTCCCAACTAAAAGGTTCGCGTTCACCTTATATTTGACAAAAAATTCAAACGCAGATAGAAACATGTAACCGATTTGTTGTTGTTGTTGTTGTTGTTGTTGTTGTTGTTGTTGTTGTTGTTGTTGTTGTTGTTGTTGTTGTTGTTCTTCTTCTTCTTCTTCTTCTTCTTCTTCTTCTTCTTCTTCTTCTTCTTCTTCTTCAGTTTTACCTTTTAAGATTGAGCTATTTTTAATATCTATAAATCTCAATTATTCCAATCACTACCTTGCAGTTGTCTGCATAACCACTTTAACTTATATTTAAATTTACAATTATTGTGGATCTTGTCTTCCTTTTCTCTTGAATGTTGTAATTCTAAAATACTTTTTGGTCACCTGTGATCTAGCGTGTAGCGTACTCTTAGTCTGCGATTGTCTTTGGTCTAGCGTAATTTTAACATGTCTAATGTAGGGACCCATTATTCAAAACTCTTTAAGTATGACGCATGCATACATGAATTCCGTATTTCCTCATTCCTAACGTAATCTTTCCTAGCAAGTATGAAACACCTTAACATATATTTAATTTCTATATATGTAATTCTGTGGATAACTCTCATTGTAGGAAGTTGAATTTCCCCTTCGTATTCACAATCTTTACAATTCCGTCATATAATCGCTTTTCCTCTTCTCGTCACACGCTATTATTCCATAGCACAAAAACCCGATGGAGTTTAATCTTTAAAGTATTCCAATTGGCTAACACCTTTCCAATTGGCTAATAGCTTTCCAATTGGCTACCATATCATTACAATTTATATTACAGTATAATCCCAATTACTCACAATCTTTCTTTACAGATAATGAAGAGGTGGATATTTCTTTATTATTCATAAAACATAACTCAGTTTACTAACTTTACAACTTGCTTTTAGATATTACAAAAATTAGTCATCTATGTGCACATTCCCCAGCACCACAATAACGGAATTAAAAACTAAACTAATACGTATATGTACGAATACAGTAAATTAGGGTATTGTATTAACGCTTTCCTTGTTTTAAGTTCACAGCCAGCTGATACAACAGACCAGCTTATTTTGCGGCGTTTAGTGAAGGGTCCAGCTAGATTATAAAGCTGTCTGATGTCACATTGAGGGCTGTGACCTCGAGCATAAGGGTTGCCAGCCGGTCATTTAACGCAACCCTATTTATTAGTCACCACGTAATATTGGTTTTCCCTCTCCGACAACCTTTGATTAATAAGTTATCTACTCTGTGTGTGTGTATGTGTGTGTGTGTGTGTGTGTGTGTGTATGTGTGTGTGTGTGTGTGTGTCTTTTCCTGACTGAATTGGCGTACTAAAGCAAAGTCTGCTTGTAAACAGAATATATTGTTTCCTTGACCTGAACATTATTATTCAAATAAACAAGGCCAGGAAATTTGTTATGACCTATAACAAGAATATTAGTAATTACATAAACTGATTTTATTTCAGTAAAAGGTACTAATAATTTTAAGATGCATTCATTATTTTACAATACAATGTAATCCATAACATATTTCAAATATTTCTTACTGATATTTGCGTTAAAGGTCAGCAAAAAGTTGTATATAATTATTTTCCTACTTATGATTTTTAATTCGAACACTTTTTGCTACAGTCTATTTCTTGATGTATATAAACTATTTAATATTTATAATGACATAACCTCAAGATATTGTTTCCTTATTTGGAACATGTTTCGGGACCCTTTGTGTTCCCACCCTCACTCCGCCTAATTATGATTGTTAATATTCTTATAACGATAAAATGCGATTTAAGAAAACTATCAGTGACTGTTGATGCAGCATTGTTGTACATAGTTGCCAAACCTCTAACCGATTCTCTCTGGTTGAGGTGTTTGTATGTATCCACTATGATAAGATCTGATAGTGGTGGGCGACACCAAATACCGATCTCGCTCATTGCAAATCATTTAGTGTCCGGCACCTACCGACCTGTGAAATCATTGGTGCGAAACATGTAAATTTTGACGACTTAAACCAAGAAGTGTCAGTAACGTCAGCAGAAATAAAATGAATTATCAGTGGCAGCTCACAAGGCTAAATAGGGCAATACAGACTTTGCGGAAGGGAATAGCGTCTGGTATTTCCCTTACGCGTAATCAGTAGTGCAGTTGAGTGAAAATTTACAAAGGACATAATGATGGTTCATCGCACGGTGTACACCAAGCACTCTTCGATCGCGATTTCGCTTATTCGCGACTGAAAAGTAGTTACAGATGAAATAGTAAGATATTAAATTGTTCGCGCATATTGTAGTGGGGTACAGGGAAGGCAGTTTAGAAAGTGTGATATGAGGTGACCAACAATGATACAGAACCGATGATACACCAACCATGCAGCTGTTCTGAACAGAATATCATTTCTCTGAAAACAACGGGTCAATGCTAGGCATGCGCAATGACATCTTTTGACACAGCGCAGCCAGACACCCGTTTAACGTCTAATTACTTTAGCTATACATGCTTCCCCGATTATGGGATACCGCTTCGTTTATTCGAGCTAGCCGAAGGGATAAGGATTTCGTTCACTATCGCTATTATTTATGAGAATCCAGTCTAGACTACGCCTAAAGGTTGGAGTCAAAGTCACAGTTATCAGCCGCTAATGTTTTTACTCTCCACATATAGTCGCACATTAATGTAGTAAGTTCAAAAGCTTCCTAAGTTTACGTTAATCGCTGAGGCAGATAGTTATACCAGGCAGAAATAGCAGTCCTATGCTTGTATGATTTAAGATTTAGGCGAACAATGCCTAAAGTCGCAGCAGTTGTACGGCGAAGCGAATTGCGGGTGGCGCGCAACGGCCCAAGATAGACAAAGGCGAAATATATCGCTAAGAAGAAACAATAAATCGTTGACAAGGCGACATAGCGACGCTATCCCAAAGACAATTAGCCATATGTGTCGAGCTGCACACCAAATGCAGTGTTACATCGCAACAATAGAAAGGAAAAGCCTGACTTGAATAGACAATACGCTTGCACTATGAACGAACGACGGGACGTCCAGCTTTACCAGAAGGGTACGTGACGAAGAAAGGCTTGGAGAGCAAGAAATAGCAGCTGTCTGGAATACTGAGAATTGACCACACTCGTCGTAGGAACGACTAGGAGAAACTAGTTGACAATACGAGCAATTGGTCACGGGTAAGAAGCAGGAGACATGGTGAACAAAAAGAGCAGATGAATGGACCACACAACAATTAAAAGCACTTTATCTATAAAGGACAAGTACGCCAAAATACGAGGGTGATAGACAGCCGTGAAATTGGTCATCCGACTCAAACGATGGGGTGGAGTCAACCATGAACTTGTAAGGGTAGGGAATAAGATAGCCTATCAGATTCGAGAGTTGAGGAGAATGTCTCTACAAGAAGTGGTTACCAAGGAAACGAACTGGAGCAACGAATAAGAAACGAAGGGAGATGAGAATCTAGAGTGTTAAGGCGGAGTTTCCACCAGAAAACAAGCGAAAACGAATAGAAGCGTAGAGGTTGAGAAATTAAGTGGGAATTAGAGAAAATAGTGGGATTTTGGGGTATAAACTAGAGTGTTGACCGCGAGCGGAGGTCTTATGTCTTATGTCTTAGGTCTTAAGTCTGGAGATTTATTCTGATACGGAGAGTATGAACGACGGGGTTGTGTATCGGGAGCCTTATATATAATATCTAATAGCCGGAGTCGTATAAGTTAGATATCGGAACTGACGGAAGTGCGGATGTTGTAACGGAAAAAGTCTTGTATCGGTTGAAGGATTACAAATAATCCTTTAATTGTAATATAAAGGAAAACCTTTATATTCGGCGCTCCAGAACGCGGGGCGTAAAAGGGATCAACTCCTTAAACCTTTATATTTGGCGCCCACACGCACGGCTTGACAAATAAATAATTAGTATAATTGTTAAGCGGGCAGAGAACAGACAGTGTGCATGTTAAATTTATAAGTTGTTTAGAAATAAGTTACAATAGAATAATATCAGACACTAAGTATATCTGAATGATTACGGGTCTACGGGCAAAAATGGCTACAAACGAGAATTCGAAAAGCCAAGAATTCAATATTAACAACCAGTTGGGGGTCGAAGGATTAGAAGATAACACCATGGACAGTAATGAAGGTAACAACACCGCCGAGGAACATAGCCAAAAACGGGCGAGGGGACCATCCGACGGTAGCGAGATGAACTTCGCTATGTTGATGGAGTCCATCAAGAATCAAAGTGAAGAGACGATAAGACAGATCGAAGAAACAAGAAAACATAACGAACAACAGAAACAGGAAATAATGCAACATAATGAAGAACAAATTTGCAATTTAAAGGAAGAAGTAAAAAGGACTGAGGAACGACTTAACAAAAGGTTAGAAGAAAATATTACTAGAATACAAGGCCAGATCAATCAGGTAAATATTGAATTGCAAGAACAAACCAAGAAGTGGGAAGGAAAACTTGGCGAGTTGCAGAAGAAGAGTGAAAGTGGGATGAAAGAAATCAATAAAGAATTAAAGAAACAGAATAAGGAAAAAAAGAGTTACGCGAAAAGGACCGCCGAGAATGGGAAGAAGCAATCAATAAGACCCAAGATCTGAACAAAAAACAAATCGAAGGTGTCGAACTTCAGGTAAGGAGTCTGAAGGACGCTCACCACAGCACCGAGGAGAAATTAAACGGAGTTTCAGTAGAGAAGGGTAGAAGGCTGGATGAGGTGGCTAGTAACCTGTCAACAATACGGGAAAATCAGCAGAGAGTCCAGCGGAGGCTGGAAGAAATTGAACAACGACCGGCCGTCGCCATAAATGGGAATCATGGCAATAAATAAATCACATTTGATGGTGAAGATAGCTTCCCTATGGAATTCCTAAAAGAACTCAAGGAGTTACAAGAATCGTATTACCCAACAGAAAACACGAGGTGGATCGGCAGACATTTAACTGGAGAAGCAGCCATATGGTGGCGCATCGTAAGAAGCCAAATAAACTCGTTCCAAGAATTTGAAGAAAGATTTGTAGAGAAATACTGGGGAGCGACTCAACAGGAACGGATTCGTGACCAGCTTGAATACGGCCGATACAACTCTCACGGAACTCTCAGCACGACACAATACATGGAAAGGTTTGTGTTACAGTGTCGGCAATTGATACCAATCATGTCAGATCAACATCTGATTAAGAAATTAGCGCGGCACTACAATAGAGAAATACAGGTAGCCGTCGTAACAAGAGGGATAACCACAATTAATAATTTTGAAATTCTATTACGAGAATACATGAATGTATCAAGTCGCGCACATAATGACGTGCAAAAGACAGAAGAACGTGGACCCAGAAAGGCCAACGAACACAACTTTCCCAAGCAACACAAGCAATGGGGCGATGAACAAAGGCGAGGGTGGCAAAAAGATTATGTAACGAAGCCGATGGCTGAGAGCGGGCAGCCAGTCATAAATTCGTTAGTTGTTGACAACCAGGCATCAGGTAGCAGCAAAAGTAATGGGGGAGGAAACACGAAAATGCACAGTAATTGACAACTAAGTGGGTCAATGCTCCCCTCTGTTTACCAACAAACCGAATGGTCTAACGGAATTGACACCAAAGTAAATATTTTGTTTCCAGACTTACGTCACGAACTCTTGGAAGAACCGGAACAGAACATTAACATATCGTTTGTAAAAACTCCCGAGTTAAGTATTAGCAATAATAAAATAAATTTAATCGCCTTGATTGATACGGGCAGTGCCATTAATGCCTTATCGGAAGAATGGTACAACAATAATAAAGATAAAATCGGCCAAAACGAAGTACTTAGCGTGAATAACACAACGATAATTAGCGCCATGGGCAAACGATCTAAGCACGTTAGAAGACAAATATTTTGTGAAATTCACGTCAATAATAATGTTCATTATGATTGTGTGTTTTAATCGTCCCAGGACTTGCACGAGAGTGTATCCTCGGAATGCAATTCTTGAAACAAACGCATAGTAAAATAGATATCGAAAGAAATAACATACAAATGAAGACCGATGTAAATACTTTCGCTATTGAAGAATCTTACGAATTACCGTTGATGGAAATCAAGGAAGAGGTTGACAACATTGACGGGAAAATTAATAAAAAAATCAAGGAAATGGAGGACGCAGACGCCACAATGGGACGGCAGCTGGAACAATTGTTATACAGGTACCAAGATGTATTTGATGAGAGGCCAGGACGCATCCGTGGATATGAACACCACTTCACAGTATCCGATAAAACACCGTATCTGCAGAGAGGCTGGCCCGTGCCAATAAAATATTACCAAGCCGTTCAAACAGAGATTAAAAGAATGATAAATTACGGGATTATTGAACGTACACAAAGCGCTTATATTAACCCCCTAGTGACTGTCATTAAGCGAGATGGAAGGGTTCGGTTATGTTTGGATGCGCGGAGGATAAACAGCGTGACTACGCCTGACTACGAGGGACCACCCCCAATCAACGAGATCTTGGCCAGGTGTAGCAACATCCGCGTAATGTCGACCATCGACCTGACTAGCAGCTTTTGGCAGATACCATTGGCAGAGTCATGTCGAGACTACACCGGATTCCTGCATGAAGGCAATTTTAATAGGTTTTGTGTGACACCGTTTGGACTGAGCACAAGTCTCGCCAGTTTAGCACGTGGGTTAGATCACGTCCTAAGGGAAGATGTGAAGAAAAATATCATTGTTTACGTGGATGATATTTTATGCTTCTCCGAAAATGAACATGACCACATTAAACACTTAACAGATCTGTTAAAGAACTTGCAACAGGCAAATATGACAATAAACCTAGAGAAATCACAGTTCTTTAGGAAACAAATTCAATACCTGGGATATTGCCTCACCACTAGTGGAATAAAAACTACACCGGAGAAGGTTGCAGCTATACAAAACTTTCCGTCGCCCAAAAATACGAAACAACTTAAAGGTTTTTTAGGCCTCACTAACTTTTATAATAAATTTACCTCCAAGTATGCAGTGTACACCCAACCGCTGTTGAAACTACTTCAAAAGGGTCAAAAATTCAAATGGGACTCAATTATGGAAGGGCACTTTAAAAGGGTGAAAACCTTATTTATAGATACCGTTACGTTGAAGTTTCCCATAACAGGAAGACGTTTTTACTTGCAGTGTGACGCCAGCAAATATGCGTATGGTGGTCTGTTATACCAGATCGACAACAACGGAGAGGTTGCTGTAGTAGCATTCACAAGTAAGACATTCAAAAATGCAGAAAGGAATTATTTTGCCACTGAACGGGAACTCCTCGCAATAGTCCAGTGTTTACAAAAATTCAGGATTTACATTCTAGGGCAGCCGTTAACCATCATAACAGACAACAAAGCTTTAACATTCTTACAGAAGTGCCACCTAAACAATACACGAATCACAAGATGGATCTTGAGTATCCAAGAATATAACTTGTACCAATACACAGGGGAGAGTTGGTCAGCCTTGATTATTATGGGCCACTCCCTCCATCCAGTGGTGGTGTTAAATACCTGTTAGTCATAGTTGACAACTTTACTAAATTTGTGGAGTTGTACGCACTACGGCGAGCCACGACAAATGTCACCTTAAAGAGGATCCACCAATATATTAAGGATCACGGCAAGCCAATCAACATTCTGACGGATAATGGAACCCAGTTCACTTCAAAAAAATGGGCACGTGGGTTAGAAGAATTGGGAATAAGGCCAAGATTCACTGCGATTCGAAACCCGTGTACGAATATTGCGGAGCGGTGGAACCGGCAGCTGGGGAACGTGTTCAGAGTGTTTGTGCGAGAGAAACACACTAAGTGGGCATCTTGTATTAAAATCATAAAAGCCTGCCTGAATGAGACATACCAGGAAACAATAAGGATGACACCATATGAAGCCCGGTTCGGAAAGAAGCCGACCAGAGATTGGGAGAAATATGTGGATGCATCTGTGCTTCCGAACGAAAAGGTAGATCTCAGCAGGATCCAACTACGTATTAAAATGGAAGGAAGTACGCAGGCTGACAGGATTAGTAAATCCAAAAGTATAACGAAGTTCAAGGTCGGAGATCAAGTGCTGATACGCACATATAAACCCTCCGACGCAACACAGAATATAATTGGAAAATTCTATGCTCTCTACGAAGGACCATATAGGATCGTGAAAGAAATTGGAGGTGCCACATACGTGTTGCAAGAGGACGGAAAGAAGGTAGCCCGAGGAGTATTTAATACAAGACAATTGAAACTTTATCATTCAGATTGCTTAGGGGAATGATCAATTGCCTTGTATACAAAAAGAAATGTTATAAGAAGATTTATGTAAATGTCTATAGTCATCTACTAAATTATGAACTATCAGTATAATCGAAGCTATGTTATGTCATCATAAATTAGTAAGATAGTAGTTGGTGTTAATAAGGAAATTCTGTGTGCTATTATAAAGTAATTAGCAATAAATTTCTAACTTATTGTATAGCGATATGATAGTATAACAACTTGAATGATTATTATTATTAACTTCGTAATTGTGGCTATGTTATTGCTCAATATTAACAAAAGTATATGTATATTAAGCAAATTTAACTCAAAGATATAATATGAAAACAGACCTAATTTAAGTAGGAAATTGTTGTGAAGCAAATCCGATATTTATGTATAGCTTTAAGAAGGTATAAAGACTTTGTAAATTGGACAAGTAAGTAAAATATGTGTATAGTAAATAACACTGAGTTAAGAGTCATAATATCACTTATGTTATTATCTATGGACAAACAGCCAGAGACACATAAAGTTAATCATGATTCTAATTTGTAAGTATTGTTATACTTGTAATGAGCATATAATTTAGTTTTTTTCGTATTTGTGTGAAATATTGGTTAAATTTAAATAATATGGAGCGGCAATAAATTCATAGATAAGGTAGCAATTAAATGTAAAATAATGAAGCTCATAAATGTTTAATTAGATAAAGATTTATGTAAAAATGGATTCATAAAAGGGGGATATCAGCAATAAATTCAATATAGGAACCAAAACCCCACCAACAGTAAGGTGCCACCAGACAATAGGTCAATCCAGGAGGTGACACTTCTGATACACTATATTCATGAAAAGATGAGCACTGAAGAATACCAGAAAGATCGGGCGTGAATTAGGCTCCATTTGATCCGGAAGATTGATCAATCGACCCAAATTGGGGACAGTTATAACGATGAAATGTCTAGATAAAATTTTTTTTGTAAGCGGACGGTGTAACGAGGGTTGCTGACAGATATACGATGGCTCGGTAACATGTTGTTCAAGACAAGGGAAGGCAAGGGTTTAGGCGAACAATGCCTAAAGTCGCAGCAGTTGTACGGCGAAGCGAATTGCGGGTGGCGCGCAACGGCCCAAGATAGACAAAGGCGAAATATATCGCTAAGAAGAAACAATAAATCGTTGACAAGGCGACATAGCGACGCTATCCCAAAGACAATTAGCCATATGTGTCGAGCTGCACACCAAATGCAGTGTTACATCGCAAAAATAGAAAGGAAAAGCCTGACTTGAATAGACAATACGCTTGCAGTATGAACGAACGACGGGACGTCCAGCTTTACCAGAAGGGTACGCGACGAAGAAAGGCTTGGAGAGCAATATATAGCAGCTGTCTGGAATACTCCGAATTGACCACACTCGCCGTGGGAACGACTAGGAGAAACTAGTTGACAATACGAGCAATTGGTCACGGGTAAGAAGCAGGACACATAGTGAACAAAAAGAGCAGATGAATCGACCACACAACAATTAAAAGCACTTTATCTATAAAGGACAAGTACGCCAAAATACGAGGGTGATAGACAGCCGTGAAATTGGTCATCCGACTCAAACGATGGGGTGGAGTCAACCATGAACTTGTAAGGGTAGGGAATAAGATAGCCTATCAGATTCGAGAGTTGAGGAGAATGTCTCTACAAGAAGTGGTTACCAAGGAAACGAACTGGAGCAACGAATAAGAAACGAAGGGAGATGAGAATCTAGAGTGTTAAGGCGGAGTTTCCACCAGAAAACAAGCGAAACCGAATAGAAGCCCAGAGGTTGAGAAATTAAGTGGGAATTAGAGAAAATAGTGGGATTTTGAGGTATAAACTAGAGTGTTGACCGCGAGCGGAGGTCTTATGTCTTATGTCTTATGTCTTCGGTCTTAAGTCTGGAGTTTTATTCTGATACGGAGAGTATGAACGACGGAGTTGTGTATCGGGAGCCTTATATATAATATCTAATAGAGGGAGTTGTATAAGTTAGATATCGGAACTGACGGGAGTGCGGATGTTGTAAAGGAAAAAGTCTTGTATCGGTTGAAGAATCGGTGTGAGTACGAACAGTCGGGAATGGGGAGCCGGTAATGGAACTTAGAGTTTGTTAAAAGACATGACATTTATAATTAAAATCGACTAAGTTGGCCGCTTTGAGTAATATTATTATCAAAGACGTTAAACGGAACAGAAGTGCGGTAAAATGAGTAAGAGATAGACACCAATTTTAAACACCATTAAATATAAACAAATGTCGGGTTAATAAAGTAAATCCACGAAAAACAGTGTGAATCAAATCACAAAACATACATCACGTAGTAATGACACTTAAGTAGAACATATCAATAAAAGTTAGAATTATTAAATATCATGTACGAAATTCGAAGGTCAAATCACCAGAACTAAACTAAAAATTACATACACTTGTGTCGGAGTGCGAGAAGAGAAGTGATAAGTGCGTCAGTGGATGCTACGAGGATATAATGCCAGCCGCAAGGATTCCCAGAACCTGGAGAGACAAGGAACAGGATAACAGCGCAGAGGACTTTTCGCCATAGAATGGATTAACGTACACCAAGTAAATTTTATATTCATGCACTAATTAAGTATAACACTGTCTGTTCATCTGAAAGTACCCATACGTAATAATATTTAGAGAAAGTAATAACAAGTAGCTAGTCATGCAAATTCATAAGATAATTATGACAGATGATGGTAATCGATATCAAATTTTATGAATCCATTGGTTAATATAGAATAAAATGTGTAATAATGATGATTAAAATCTAATAGAATAAAATGTGTAATAATGATGATTAAAAATCTAATAAGCCTCTAGATGAAGAGTATAAGAAAGTTAGCAAGGGTTAACAAAATAATAATTGGTAGATTGATGTAGTCAGTAAGGATTCAAGATATATGTTGTATTTCTTTTCAGGGGAATAAGTAAGTCATGTCCATGCTATTAATTGTCATAATTTAAGGAAGTGACATCAATGTTGTTAAGTATAATAAATTAAGTTAACCTTGCAAAGCCTTGTGTATGTTGTCATTCATTTGATACACCTAAAGATAAAATTTAGTATGTAACATCAAAAACTTTAATAATTATATTTGACGCCGACACAATTGGCGCGCACACTATCATTGGTCAATTTGGCACCACTACAAGGTGATAATTAATTAAACAGTCATTAATTAATCAATTAATTAAATTAAAAGAACAATAAACACTATTTTAGTTACAATTTGGCGTCCCACCACGCGGGACATAAATAATTTGACAGTAAACAAAATTTAATTATACATATTAATCGTAACTAATAAAATGTTAGTTACACGTTAATTGTAATATAAAGGAAAACCTTTATATTCGGCGCTCCAGAACGCGGGGCGTAAAAGGGATCAACTCCTTAAACCTTTATATCTTGTGATTCGGTCTTGGCAAAATTCCTTTTCAATATCCGGAAAATGTTCCGTAACAAGGATATTAACCCAAAGAGAGAAGTTATGTCTTATCGTTAAAAAATTATCATATTAAATAAACTCGAACCCTGAAGTAGTGCATCCAGCTTGGGAAGTCATTGCAGTGTTCACGAATCAACAGTGCACTATGTAAAAGAGGCCAAAAATAAAATAAGTTCAAGTGTGATTGATTCGGCGTCGTTTTGTAGCAAAGCGTCTTGTGTTAGTAGACACGATCCTCATCCTGAGAAAATGGGGAAGCTTCTGGAAATTATATAGAAACTAGAATGAGAAAAGTGCTTTTTAATCTTCTATAAACATCTCCAGCAGGGTCAACCTTCAGCATCTTTAGAGGTGAACTACACACACGAATCTACATATGATGTTTTCAAGCTAGATGACATGTTTAATGGCTAAATATTTGAGTTTTATAATGGAGCAAACCTAGTTTCGTGGTTGCTAGGAAAACGTATACTTATACGTGGCTACATTGCTGCTTATAAATAGCTGTATAAAAAAAACTAAATAAAACGTGAACATCAAAGTGAAATTATGTCATTTTTTACATCAAGTTCGAATATATACAGTCTTGACTTACGTACGTAATACCGAATATTGTTGTTATTACGTAAAGTCTATTCTTTCTTCTCTTCCCCCTACCCCTAATTTTATCATGTACTTTACCGATCGCGGTTTTCACCCTTAGCTGGTTTCTAAGAGAACGTAACCACCGCGAACGAAAAGGGCTTGCTTTAATAAAAAGACATTTCGACGGCTGTCTGAAGACAATTGAGTACAAAACAAAAATTGTAGACTAAACGAGCAGATGCAAACAATTCACTGTATCATTTAGTTATATATTTGCAATTTAGTTATAAAACTAAGCTATACTGTGACGTTTAGATGTGCTACTGCAGACTAGTTGTGGGTTGTCATCGTGATATGAAGTTAAATTCATACTGATTACAATCTGAATGCTATATGAATATTGTGATACGGTAGTTGCTACGTCAAAGAAAAATTAACTTTACTTAATAAAATTTACGTTTCTGTTAATGTTCCCGATTTGGACTCTTACTAGCACGTGGACTCATGCTCACGTGACGTACTTGTGGTAGCAACAGCATTAAAGTGATCAAATGAAATTACAGAATACTCTTATCGAGTGAAAATGACTGCAGGCAAGGTTTAAGTGAGCAACAATGAACTGTCTAAGACAATATGTGAGAGAGTAATATTGTTAAAAATAGACATCAGAAAGAAAAACATTGGTTCGAGAAATTAATTTGGGGCAACAATTAATTAGTCTATGGTATTATGTTAAAACAGTGGTGTACAGGGGAAATCAAGAAGAGGGCGCTTTTGGATAATGTGCCAGTACAAACGCTGCGATAGATAAATATAGAAATCTTAATCGGAGAGCGATCAACGTAATCACCTGACGATTTGGGAAACGTCCGCTAACCACCGAGTTGAGGGTGTAAGTTGTTTGTGGAGTATATTTTTATTCCATCGTATATTATTAAGGCAATACAAACTGGCAAAATGATACTCAATTCAGACCAGATACGTGGAAACGTAAGTATATGGAAATGTGTAGGAGGATAGCATGGTAATGCGCGAACATTACTTACAAGCGTTCCACAAGACATATTTGAATGACAATAAATCAAAGAACTTAACACTCTTTGTTCCTTACAGAGCATACCAGGCGTTCCACATTTATCCTTTGTGCTGAGCAAATAAACTATTTCAATAACTTCACAAAAAGCCACACCGCAGGATCCAATATATTGAAAGTAACAGTATTTCTTATATGAAACGTTTTGAACGGTTTTAGAAGTAAGTACAGCATCAAGAATTCATAAGTTTCTTTGTTTACCGTCGTCTAGAAATGCCGACATATTGCCGTTCTCTTACTTCAAAAGTCACTTTATCTTATCTCGTAACACATAATCGGTATGATTTGGCCGTACAAGAATCTAAAGGAACCTAACCAACACTATGAGCCAATCAATCGATTCTTGCGTATTGCGAATTCCCCTTTTCCTTTGTCGATTTCCAAAACAATAAATTTGGCAGCAGGTTCTAGTCTTCCTGCATTTTTTTCACTTTTGTTAATTTACTTTTGCTAGAGAAAGATAGATTAAGAAGAGAGATAAGTTTTTTGGATGCGATTAGTAGACATCTCTAAATGTGAAATAATATTAAACGACAAAATAAAAGAAATTGTGTTAATTACGCTTTCAATTACAAGTAAAATAAGGAATAAAAAGTTAATTTCATAAGGCATCCAAATAATATCAGAAAAAAATTTTAAATGACACAACAGTGGGCGAAAACTAAACAGTTTAAGGAAAATCAGGAAGGGGGGCGCACAAATATACAAGGAAGACAGATCTTGCGGATAAATAATGGAACGACCAAGACAGATGGAGTTATGGAGTTTGTAAATCGGAAAACTTTGGAGAACGTTTAAAACTCTTCTCTTATATTGGTTATTAGTAAGAATACAAATTCAGTAATAGTGTCCCTAACGTAGTGACCCCTAATATTAATATGTTAGACAATTAGTACAGTAAATTGTGTAATCATTTAGCTATCAAATAGATTCCCAACAAACTAGACAATTAATAATGTTAATTATGTAATCGTTACATACCATTTGCTTTGACTCAATTCGTCATTGTTTTAATTTACTTGTATTGTCGAGGTATGTTATTTTATAGGTTTTTATACTTTTAGTAAATTTTGTAGTTTTTAGTTTATATAGTAATAACATTTTTGTGATGTGCTATTTGTTACTGTACAAAAAAAGAGACGTGTAAAGTAAAGAAATATTATCTAAAAAAAAAAATAATAATAATAATACGAAACCATTTGAATCGCATTTTTTCTCCGATATTCCTGTTTTTTGTAGAGTATTTAAAGATCAGAGTGTTTATGAAATTAGTAGAAACTATAATTATGGTTAATACATAACTACGTTAAAACTAAAATCAAATTATGCTAAACCTTGATGACGCAAAGCAGTGGTATATTTAATGCCAATAGCCTATAACACATATGAGAGTTTAGTTATTGTGTCAATTGTTTTACGGTTTTATGATTATACAATATATCTTGATTCCAGTTGTTTCTGATTGAAGAAATTGAAGAAAGTAACACGTTCTTAACTGTTTATTAGTGTTAATAGATTATTATAATTATTTAACTTGCTAACTTTAATTACTCCGTGTTCATAGTGTATATTAGGTAAGTGTATAAGCAAGAAAACTGTTTCAATAGAATTGTTATTGTTTTGGAGAGATTTTCAATACAGTTTGTTAGTAACGGTTACTGTGACGTTCAATTATTCATGTCAATGTTTTACAGTCAGTACCTGTACAGTAGCGCGGTAATTTTTACATTATATGTTGGCTAATCTGCGCTTTAATTTGCACTTTAATCTGATCAATTCTTGTCCGTGCGCCCGCACAGTTCGTCACAGACGCTCGGAAGCGGCGGTCGGCTCGCGCCCACAGCCTTACTGTCACATTTTTCTTCTTGTCGCGACAATTAATGTAGGCCTTAGGCCAACACTTCATATATGGCCCTTTAGGCCCTCTAATCAAATCAATTTCAATGTAATACGAATTGTATTCACGATGTGCTTATTAGCCAATCTCTTAGTCAAAAGTGAAACCTAACAATTTCTGGTGTAAATGTGAACAATTAAATAAATGAATTAATTACAGTCCACTCGCTTCATCATTTCTGCATCCTGGCGAATCAACCTACAGTAAATAGAACACTTCACACTTAACATTTTTTCATCCACACAAGGCGGATCATTCTTCTACTATACATTTTTGGGTCCACGCGGACCGGATACTAACCATTTTTTGGTAGCTCTGGACCTGGATTTCCGCATACATTATTCACATTTATTATGTTTCTGCCCCTATTTCTGGCCATCACGGGCGACTCAGCATATCCGCTGATACGACCGTGGCGTGATTCGATCAGCATTTCGCTCGTCGCCTTTGAGCCTCCTGACGACATCATTGCAAGAGCCTGCTAGCTTCAGTACGTCAGACAAGGCAGCCATCTCTCCGAGCTGTGTGTTTGCCATCTTCTCCACGGCGTCGACGCTTCAGGATATCGCCTACAAGGTATCACCTCACTAACATCATATCAAGGTGCGTACAATGGCTGAAGAAGGCCTCAAAGTGTTAGTCAGCAAGAGAGGCGGCTTAAAGTCCGCAATAGTGCGCATACAATCAGCTGTCAGTAAATTTGATACACATTCTCATACAAAACACTTTTTAACAGTAAGACTTGAAAGTTTGAAAAGCTTGGCATCGAAGTACGACGAGGTACAATCTGAAATCGAACTTATTTGTAAAGACATAAACGCTGCTCAAGAAGACCGAGTTGAGGTCGAAGAAATGCTATATTCTACGGAAGCAAATATTTTACAATTGATTGATACCTTTAATGTTCAGACTGTACCTCCCGTATTATCGGCCCAGGATAGGTTTGCCCTGCTTCACAGGCAATATCTTGGAATGGCAGCATTTTCATTCAATTTTTACGGACTTGGTGCATGCAAGAGCCGATCTAACGCCAGTGCAGAAACTACATTATTTACATTCTTCTCTAAAAAATGAACCGTTAGACTTAATTTAATCACTACCTATTTGTAATGAAAATTACTCGATAGCGTTGAGTTTGCTGTCCGCAAAGTATGACAACAAGTTCATACTAGCAAAATACTACATTCAAAATTTACTTCAAGTCAAGTCGACAATTAAAGACTCTGTCCAAAGTTTGGCAGAATTCACAAATATGATAACGTCTTCCGTTAATTCACTGGCGGCAATGCAACTGTCAGTGAATTCATTTGAACTTATTACTATACAATTATTATCAACTAAACTCGACCCTACTACTTTTAAATTATGGAAGGAGTCTATAGACCCTGATAATCTTCCTAACTTTCAAGATTTCACTCATTTTTTAAACGCACGTAGACAGCTGTTAGAAAATACACTGCCTATCGATGCCGGACAGCAACTCAACAAGCCGAGTTTAAGACTCAACAATAAATCTGATAAATATAAATCAAGAAACGCTGCTGGCAGTACTGCATTTAGGAGTTATCACTCAGCGTCAAGCAATTATTCATGTTTGTGTTGTAAATCTAATCATCCGCTTTACATATGTGATAAATTTCGTGCACTAAGCACCGCTGAGCGGGGACAATTTGTATCAAACCACAAATTTTGTACCAATTGTCTTAGATCAGATCATTTTGTATCTAATTGTAAGAATAAGCAGGCATGTAAGATCTGTTCAAAACGACACCATACATTGTTGCACACGAACAATGTGCCTTTCTCAATCTCTGCCAGTAGTAGTAACCATTGTTCATTTAAATTACAATCCACGAATAATATTCTGTTATCAACAGCAATTGTATTTGCCATTGACCAGGCTGGCAACAGATAAAAGGCAAGAGTACTTTTGGACGCAGGGTCACAAATAAACTTTTGTACCAAATCATTTGCAAAGAAATTACGGCTTAATTTGACTAAATCCAACATACCAATTACGGGTATAAATAATACAGCGTGTCATGCCACTAATCTCGCGTCTATACGCATTATTTCTCGTTATCAGAGATTTAGCTTCGAGGCAAAATGTGCTATCTAATCTGCATTAACCCACAATCTGCCAGCACAATCGTTTGACATAAATCAATTCAACATTCCAGACAACATTTTTCTTGCTGACCCACATTTCAACATATCATCTCAAATCGACATACTCTTAGGGGCGCAATTTTACCTGGATTTAATTTTAGCCAACAAATACGTACGCGGCCCTCATTTTCCCATCATTCAGGAAACAAAGTTAGGCTACATTTTGGCTGGCAATCTGCCCAAACACTGCCGCTACAAGGGTCCTGCAGTTTCGTTCCTAGCTAGGAACAACGACAGTCAAATTTTGCAGTCTCTCGAAAAATTTTGGGAAGCAGAAACTATCCCTGACAACACACCTGATAACGAGTCAGCTTGTGAAGAGCATTTCGTGCGTTCTACTCATCGAAACCATGAAGGTAGGTTCGTGGTTTCACTGCCATTTAAGTCTGATCATCTCCAGTTGGGAGAATCTTACACCAATGCTGAAGCAAGATTTTTGAATTTAGAACGTCGATTGAGGCGTGATGGTAAGCTCGCGCGCGATTACGCAGACTTTATTAATGAATATAAGGATCTTGGCCACATGACGCTTATCGATAATTGCTCTATCAATTCAGGAGTGTCAAATACTTACTATCTGCCTCACCATGCCGTGTTTAAGCAGTCTAGCTTGACCACAAAACTGCGCTTCGTTTTTGATGGTTCGTCCAAAACTACCAATGGCCTTTCTCCCAATGACATATTGTTGGTAGGCCCGAATGTTCAACAAGAACTTTTTTCTATTCTTTTATGTTTCCGCATGCATAAATATGTTCTTATCGCCGACATCGAGAAGATGTAACGACAAATTCGCGTAGCTGAAAAGGATTGTCACTATCAACGTATTCTGTGGCGTGACTCTCCCCTCGAACAATTTGAACACTTTGCATTGCGAACGGTAACATACGGCACGGCTAGTGCTTCGTTTTTGGCCACTCGCTGTCTTATTCAAATTGGTAGGGACCATCAAGCTTCTTTTCCTGATGCGGCGTTAGCTATAACAAATGATTTTTATGTCGACGATTTGCTTACCGGTGCAGACACCATCTCTGATCTGACCAAGTTGAAATCTGACTTAGGTGCGTTATTGAGTCAATACGGTCTCACGTTGCATAAATGGGCATCTAATGAACCCAGAGTGGTCGCAAGTCATGACAATTTTCACTCCCCTTAAACAAACAGGACAATGTGCGTACCCTGGGCATTCTCTGGAATAACACTGCCGATTCATTTCTGTTTGACATTAAATCATTCCTCGTTGAATCAAGCATCTCCAAGAGGAGAATTCTTTCGATTATCGCGGGCATATACGATCAACTTGGACTGATCGCTCCCGTTGTTTTCTTGTACAAACAGTTTATGCAGCAACTCTGGCTTTGCAATCTTGGTTGGGATGAACCGATCTCCGGGCAATCACGTTTGGATTGGCATTCATTGTGCGACAAATTATGTTTGATTAGCAAAATTGTTGTCCCACGTTCTATTCGTTGCAAGTTTGAGGCAAGTACAGTTGAATTACATGGTTTTTCGGATGCCTCTGAAAAGGGGTTTGGGTGCTGTATTTATATTAAAGTCATGTATCAAGATTCATCGGCCTCTTGTCATCTCCTGTGTTCTAAATCTCGCGTGGCTCCCCTACGTCGGTGTCATTACCTCGCATCGAACTCTCGTTCGTGCGCTTTATTCGTTTATTAATAGTGTTCATTTATATTCTGACTCTATGGTGTCTCTTTACTGAATTCATGCCCAGTCCACGAGGTGGAAAACCTACGTTGCTAATCGTGTTGCTGAAATTCAGCGTCTTACGCAAGCCTATACATGGCATCACATCAATTTTAGACACAATCCTGCTGATATTATCTCTAGGGGGTGTCTCCCTGACGTTTTGCGCGATTGTTTGCCTTGGTGGCACGGTCCCACTTGTTTGTCTCAATCTTCCGAGTCCAATCCTTTTCCACACTTTTTACCTTCTAATCCGTCATCTTCTGAAGTCACTGCGGAAGAGAAACAAACCCATAAGCTTTCTTTAATGTCTACCCTGGCTATCGACCTTTCTAAGGACTTTTCTTCGTTGCATCGTCTGACACGCGTATACGCTTACTGTTTTCGGTTCATCAAAAATATTAGACTCTCCAGTGCTGACAAAATAACGGGCGATCTTACCCCTGTCGAAATTCATCATGCTCTTAATGTCTTCATAAAACAATCTCAGTCGATCCACTTTGCAGCCGAAATTAGTTGTCTTCGTAATGGGTCTTCTGTCTCTATTAGGAGTAAGTTGGCCTCTCTCGACCCGTTTCTTGATGATTCTGGAGTAATACGCGTAGGCGGGCGATTACAGCAGTCGCAATTACCTTACGACACTAAACATCCTATTGTCTTACATCCATCGGCTCATATTACTCGCCTCATCATTGAACGCGAACACATTCGTCTACTTCACGCTGGTGCTCAACTCGTGCATCACTCACTTCGTCAACGTTGGTGGATTGTTAATGCCAGGTTAGTCATTCGCTCCATCATTCGCAAATGTGTCAAGTGTCTCAGGTTTAGTGCCAAACAGCAGGTTCAGAGGCTTGGTATTTTACCGTCTCCTAGAGTCACTCCATCACGGCCGTTTCTATTCTGCGCGGTTGATTATGGCGGTCCCTTCATGTTTCGTCATGGCGGGCAGAAATCCAGAACTCTCTCTAAGGCATACGTGTCTTTGTTCATTTGCTTAGCAACCAGGGCCATTCACTTGGAATTGGTTTCCGACCTTACAGCCAGTGCGTTTATAGCTGCTTTACGTCGTTTTATGTCCCGCAGGGGTATACCCAGTCAGTTATACTCTGATAATGGAACAAACTTTAGGAAGGCCCGCAATGTTTTACATGACCTCTACAACCTTTGGCATGGTAAGGATGCCACCTCATTACTCAAATCATTCACGTCCTCTCAGGGTATCTCATGGTCATTTATTCCGCCCTCGTCACCTCATTCTGGTGGCCTTTGGAAGAGCGGCATAAAGAGTTTGAAGTTTCATTTGCGCCGCGTGGTAGGCAAGTCTATACTCACCTTCGAGGAGTTTACGACAGTTTTGTCTCAGATAGAGGCATGTCTAAACTCTCGCCCTTTATTTGTCATCTCTTCGGATGTAAATGATCCAGTGCCACTTACACCTGGCCATTTTTTGATTTGCGCACCATTAACGGCGATACTGGGCCCAGAACTATCTCATATTCCTATCTCTCGTCTTGGACGTTGGCAACTTCTCCAGAAGTTTGTCCAAGTCATTTGGAAGGCTTGGCCTCGCGACTATTTACACCAGTTACAACAGCGTCACAAATGGAAATTCGCTAAGGATAATGTTTCCATTGGGACCCAGTTTTACTTATTGGGGATAACCTACCTCCATTAGCCAGGAAATTTGGTGTAATTACCGCCACATTTCCCGGCCCAGATAACTTAATTAGAGTCGTAGACATTCGCACGCCTACTGGTGTTTTACGCAGACTAATCCATAAATTATGTTTGGTCCCTACTAGGGACGAAAAATAAAAAAAAGGGGGATATATTTTCCTTTGTATATATTTATAAAAAACACATAAATCAGATGTTCAAAGAAGACTTTGTTAGTTATAAGCAACTTTGTTTTTAGCATAAGCTTTAATTTGTATATTTTTGATTCAGCAACTGTTTGTTTTTCTCAAGCAAGTGTCAGTTTATTTAATATTGTAACTAGACCTGTATTCTGTAAAGTTACAAAATAATGGAAAGAAAAATTTTATTTAAAAAAAATAATTTTCTGAAAAAAAAAAGTTATTGTTTGTTTATGATGTATATAATTTGTAATTAATTCTGTTTTATTGTTTTAAAACAAATTTCTAAAATTCTGTAAGGTAATTTTGTTTAATTCGCACTTCTGGAAGATATTAACAAAATCCGGAGTTAAACAGATTAACTCCTGTCAGCAATCGATTAACGACTTTCCGTGTTGCTCCAGTATCTCACCTTTCGTTAATATTTTCTTCTTTCAGGAAGTCTCGTGCTTAATTAAAAACCTTAAATTACAATTTGAAATAATATACTAATCCATACAACTGAAATGAATTGATTTATTAACATTTATAAATAATAATCGATATTAAATCGATTTCGAGCAATGGTCGACTCCGTCTCAGGGATAAATCGATATGTTAATACAGGTTAAAAAATTCATATAATTATTGTAAAAGGTTCTTGGAGCGATTATTTTATAATAGTCAGAGAAGGGCAGGACGAGAAAGTATAACATTTACAATAAATAATGTTAAATCATTAGTATCTAACAATTTTTTAATAATATATAGGAAATGTTTAATATAGTTGAGTTGCAAACCAATCGTAGACTATGACGTCAGTCGATGTTGGTGGCATTGCATCGTTTTTCCATCCTGGCCGCTAACAGAAACGAAGAAGTTAATTGCAATATTCGTCGCGAGAAAATCTCACAATAAAATCAACTTTATAATTGTTTTAAAGATCCCCGAACTTGTGTAAACTGTCTAGTAAGTTGTTTGGGGTAGTCTGGATGAGTGTTCAGTGTCCACTGGTGTTAATTGTTTGATATTAGAGGTGTTCACTTACTGTATGTCTGTTCGTTACGCAAAAATTGGTTATTCTGTGGTATCTTGAATTATTACTAATATGTAGTTTTAATGTTTTCATTCACTGGTATTATGTAGTGTGGTGTTCGTTTTCACTGTTGTCGTTGAAATTTTTATATGTTTTGACTGGAAAAGTGTTTATTTGAGTAACTCTCGTTTCTCACAGAATTTTTTCTGTAACCTTAGCACTTCATTATACGGTTTTAAAGAACGCAATTCTGTATAGACTGTTCAGGTTGAGCGTTAACAAAGAACTAACTAACTTCCTCCACTTTAGTAAAAATCTTGCCAAGTTAATATTTGAAAAGTATTGTTAAAATAATTGTTACTTCCCATATACATGATTACAAATTACATTATATATAGAATAATTTTAGTTTATTATTCGCTTTCATGAACTATTATCCATATAATTGGTTTATTTATCTCATTCTGTTTAATTTGATATGACACAGTCCATATATGTTGAGATTTTTTGTTAAAATTACCAAATTTCTGTCTTTTTGGGAATCTAGGCCCAAAAACACTGTTTCCGCCCTCCTATACTTTTACTGCCATTTTAAGTGCTATTAATACCATTATAATAAATTTCAAATGGTCAAAAATCCCTTCCTTTTCTTAATTACATATAAGTTTAACATTTGATCTGGTTTTTAGTGATAATTTCTGAATTTAACATTCCTCTTTAAAAATAGTTAATTTATACATTTCAAAATTTTCAATAATTTGAGGTATTTTTCTATATTACCCTTTTAAATCATAGGTTCATTTACAGTAGTTGTTAATTGATCTACGTTACCTAAATCTTGTCAGTTTACATGATTCATTGGTGAATTAAATGGTTTTTATTGATTTTTATGAAGTCATCATTTGGCCTAGAGTTTAGTATTTTACATGTATGGTTTTTTCAAATAAATTTACTTCTACTCATCCTCTGACTCTTAATAGTTATCATGACATAAAATAAAATTGTTTACAAACTTATTGAGATGTGTAGCATCTAATTCATGCTACTGTTATAAAAATAATAATTAACATCACTCAGCATTCTGTAAAGTTGGACATGTTTGCTGAAATTGTTTTTAACATACATTTAACTCATTTTGTTAATTAATACAGCATACATACTGAAACATTTTAATTTGGATTTATGCTGTGATTTAACTAATATAACTTATTCTAAACATATAAATCTTATTGTATAAGAACTCTTTCAAAAATATGGAGTTCATGGCTTTGAACAATATTAGCCATTTTAAAATTTCTTAATTCTATTAACACTTAAACTAATTCCAGTCCTTTCTGTTTTTACTATTACTATTTATCATCCCCTTATATAGTAAACATTTCCACCCATACTTTAGTTATTGTCATTCCTACAAATGTCTTGAGATAACAAAGTGACCTAAAATAATGAAATATTGGAAATACTGTAACCTCTCTATGCTTTTGGGTATTTATCTTATTTCCTTTTAAATTTATATCGCCTTGCTTATTGGCTTTCAAAGAGAGGTTACAAGTTATATAGAACTAGGCAGGAGCCTAGAGAAGCAAAATTATGCTGGGTCCAGTATGAGGGGACTTGCAATGAACTCAGCCATAATATAACAATAACAGATTTATTATATCTCTGGAATTCATACTTGTGTACAAGATAAATATGTATCTCTATAAAAACTACCAAAAGGTACATCATGGCAAGCATGTATAAATTAAGTGTACATCAGCATAAGTGTGCACAAAGTAAATGTGTATACATATATATAATAGAAAAAATTTGAATCACAACTAGCATATATAATTCCAGTTTACCTAAGAACAAGTGTATATAATTGAATAGAATTACATCAGAACAAGTGTATATAACAGTATATAAGTTAAATGTACATACATAAATAAAATATAAAATGCACAAACACATGTAAAATTCTCCCCGTCGTGTGGCTAGCTAGACACATAACAACACACATACAGAACACAAGGTACACAACTCACAGTCATTTACTTTCAACACGCATGCCCCTGTAACGCACCCACCCACTGGGTAAAGCAACTATCATCTTATGCCCCGGCAGTGATAAAATATACCCCCGTCGGCAACCCGTTCAGTAGGATAACATAAACTCCAACCCCTTTAAAGACGAATAATTCATGCCGCATAAATGAAACTGGACCACCCATTTGTCTAGCATCCCGTTTATTAATGGCCCATGATGAGTGTGTGAACCTTTGTTCCGTTCACAGCACCAGGTAATGTTAACAAACTCCTCACCTACTTCCAGACAGTGTTTCTAAAATTCTGAACAGTATTGACTTCACAAAATGCCAAAAAAGGAATTAAATCCTTATGTACTTTAATAACAGAAATTAACTGATTGAGGCTTTACAATTCCAGAAGATTTTGACAATATGTATATCTATTTAATTTACCCAAAAAGAAAAGGATGAAAACCAGTTTTATATTCGAAATTAAACAGCAACTTCTCTACGTGTGAAGTCAACCCATATGTGTTTGCCAGTTAAGAAAACAATCAGCCTAGCCCTTGTGCAAGGGGCAAAATCGGCTAAAATATTTCAAGAACATTAATAAATTGTTTCGATTAGCCTCAGATAACTGTATACAATAATTAGGAGAAGAATACAACAAGGTGGTTGTGCTCTGGCATCTGTGGGAGCTCGCCCACATGTAGTTGACAAAACTTGACAGGACATCAGCCTGTCTGAGAATGCCCCAGCGCGTGTCCAAGAAACTAAGTGCCCTTTTGTAAACCCTTAAAACGTCCCAAAAAAAGAAACTTCAGGAAAGCCCCCAACCCTTAATTGTGAAATCACAGTGAATATAATTTTTATACACCACTGTTCCAGCCGGAACAGGGCTACAGGGCAGTAACCTAAATTTGTGTAATGAGTAAAGCGAAAAGAAATACAACTGTAAAATGGTACAAGAGTGAAATGGCTGGCGCGCTCCCGCAGTGCAGCACGCACTTACAGTCATAGCATTTAGTGTTATAGAAAAAGGGTTATAAAAGTTCAGTAATTTTTTTTTTATAGAGAGTGCTCAGAGTCATGATCACAGTTCACTTCCCAATTAGACAGTCTGGACACGTGGTCCCCTGGCTTCTAAGTTATTCACATAAACAGGCACACTGCCGGTTCGGCCCCCAAAAAAAGAAAAAGCATAAATGTCACCTCATAAGTGCTGGCGAGTGCAACATAGTGATTCCGTCTCCATCTCCTTCTTCGTAGGCGGTCTTTACATGGTTCACAGCTCGGGCAGATGTACAGCCCACCGCCGACCAGGAAACCGACTTAGTGCGAGAACCCGAGAGTCGTTTTATTCTCTACTCCATCCTATAGAGATATTCAACTGCGCAGAAACGAATCGAAGAGAGGAGACGGAGCACAATCTTTTCTAGGAGAGGCAAGCGCTGACTGACACACAATACACAGTCGTAACAGCCCAAGTAGAGCTGCGCGCGCAACGGCACACAATACCTCTCCCCTTCACACCGCCGGACAAAGGTCGCGAGTGTATCACGTTATGTTACCGTAAACTGACTTGTTCTAAAATATTTTGTAACGGCTGGCTCCGCGCCTCACTCACGCATATTACAACTATGAAAACTTTCTAGAATTTATATTTTATAACCGCCGGACTCGAACCGGCACAATACCTTCCATTTTATTATTTCATGATTTGTTAATTATCAAATATAAAAGTTGTTTTCTAGCATATAGTTTAAGTTATAGTAACACTACAACTTTAAGTTTATTATATTTCAAAACACTTACACTAGTACACTTTCACTGGTGGTTCTGACTTATATGTGAGTCTTATTATTCTCAGACCAGGCCTTTAGTTATCATGGACTGTGAAGATTTGTTTATTTTTTATCACATAATAACTTTAGTTGGTGCACCTCTTATCACACTATACAGCACTTTTGTTTATTAATAATTACAATTTTATAGGGTTTCGGGATGTTATACTTTCTTTAATTGTATCTTAGGTTTGGGGTCAATGGTAGTTAATAATAGGTTTTTTATGGTGTTTCTTCCATCCTATTTCTTCCTTTCTTCTCGTCTTCCTTCTTGTGTTCACTCTTGGGTAAACCAAGGTACTCAGTGTTATCTTGACTGACGGTTGGTTCGGAGTATCTTCTTTATTTTCTGATACTGACTTTACTCTTCTTTCTTGGTTTCAGGGTATTTTGTTTATTTCCTGATAATAAACCTTATTCTTCTTTCTTCTTGTGGCGGGTATTTTGTTCATCACCACTCCTAATCTGATTCTTTTTCTTGATTTTGGGGTATCTAGTTTATTTACTGCTCCTAATCTCCTGGTTGTTTAATATGAGTTTTCCTTAATTCTTTCGTTGACTTTTAATAGTGGTATTTTTTATAATTTAATGATTGTTTTTCTTTTATTGTGGTTTTTTCCTTTGAAGTAATTGAATTTCATTCGATATTCTTTTAGTATATGTAATTTAATTATTTTTTATGATCTTATATAAATTAATTATTGGTGGAATATCTGTCATGCTACAGAATGCCCTTCTCCAGAAGTGATTTTTTCAGACTATACTTGCTTTGTCTGAAACAATTGCTTATGATAATTATTATAGTTTTTTATTATTCTTGACTTCCTTCCAATTCTAGAAATTTTCTTATTTATATTTGAGCTTATATCTTTCTCATTCTCACTTGATCTTCCTTGATAGTAATAGTCATCTGAGTTTCATATTTATTATTTTATTTTCATATTTCTTCTTAGTATTTTCTCCTTGGGATATTTCCTCCCTATCGTTCCCTAATTTGTGAGCTGGTTCAGTTCAGAGAGGCACAGTACGCTACTTCCTCTGCTGTCCAATACTTCACTTCTTATTTGAGTACAGAGGCAAATCATCTCTGCTCAAAAAACATATTAATACTGCTGGAATTATCTACAGACAGATTAAATATTATATCAGAATAGTACACTTTTGTTACTATTTAAAAAATATCTTTGGATACTTTACTTATTACTTATTATATTGCTCAGAGATTTTAATATTCCTATCTCAGTTGTTCTTCTGACTCTTTAACTTGATGGTTAATTCATTTGATATTATGGTAGGAAGCTCTTCTATTAGTACATTTTTCAATTTTTCTTATCATATAAAGTTTCTGGTTATTAATACTTTATTCCTTTCTGGTTTTTTATTACAATCTGCATTGGTTTATAGTAGCATTTATTTATGACATTTTTGGTTCATTACTCTGGTTTTATTAGTTCCACTTGTTCTATGTTCTAGAACTTTCTTATAACTGTCGTTATTACAATTGGCATTTAATTCATAATCATTTCAATATTAATTTGTTTAATTACATCATATCTTTGATTTTATTCTCAAATTACTCCTCTCTTGGTTTTTATTCTTTCGAATGAATGTTTTAATTAATTTAATAATGGGGTCATCATTTCTCCTCATACCACTTCAAAGTTTTATTATTTTATATTTCCACATAAGTTTCTGTATTTTATCATATTTAATCAATCAAATCGTATCACTGATTTTTGTTCCCTTTCGTATCATTTTATTGAAGGTTTTTTACACTTTATTTATTGATATTAGACACTATCATTTCCTTCAGAATTACTTGGTTTAATTCTAAATTCTATTTCTTTTATTTATCTCATTGAGATTTTCTTTAAATATGGTAAATATATTGTATTATTACCATAAATATGGTATGAGTTCTCTTCTTTTTATTTCACCATAGTTTTTTCTAATAATTGGTTTGTAAGTTTTTTTTACATTGTTTTGAATTTTTATGATTCAAAAATTCTTTCCTTCTTTATTATTATATTTCCAAAATATTTTTTCAATAATCTTTGGTATGTAAGTTCATCTTACATTTATTCAGACTTTTGTTGATTAATTCAAAATTCTTTTTATACTCTTGCCAAAATGTTTCTTTCAAATAATTGGTTAGTAAGCTGATCTTACATTATTTTAGAATTTATTCATTAATTCAAAATTCTTTTTATACTCTTTCCAAATAGTTTTTCTCAAATCATTGGTTAGTAAGTTGTGCTTACATTGTTTTAGAATTTATTCATTTTTTTATTCATAAATTCCTTTTGTATTATTTTATTTCTCATGATACTTTTCATAAAAAATTGTAATAGTTTTCATAATTATGTGGTAAATATATCATATTAGTTTCATAAATATTGTATGACTCTTTTTCTTGTCTTTATTTCAAAAGTATTTCTTATTATTATATTTTCTTTTATACCCAGGTGGATGATTTTTATTATGTTTCATTGTTGCTCATATTTCTTTTTGTAAGGTGTATTTCCTTAATTAATTTTCTTTCTTAACTCCCCGTTTAGGTTCTTTGTTCACTCTTCTTCTCATTTCCTTCCTTCTATTTCCTAATTTGGTTATTTCTTTATGCATTCCACCTGTCGGGCGAGGTTTCTTCTTCATCGAGTTCTTGTCTTACATCCTGGGAAGTGCTGGGTCGGCGGCCCTCTCCTCTTAAGGGAATCCAGCGTTCTGGTGGGTTCTGTTGATTATAAGCTATTCGTACACTCATAGATGGATCATCCCTTCCTTGGTTCTGGTTTCCGGCTCTGGATTCTCCGATGCTATTGCTCCGTGGTGAATGCTCACGATCATTCTCCCTTTGGGGTGGATCCCTCCTTGGGCCATTACCCTCGTCTCTTATGAAATTTACCCTAGGTCGGGAAAAACTATTATTATTGGGATTACCATTTGGTGGACCACCACGATTGTTATTGTTATAGTAACGATCGTTACCATAATTGGGGTTCTCTGACTATTAGGGTTTGGAGGGTATTGATTTCGGTTACCCTGATAACCATTATTGGGTCGATTCAGGTTCGTATGATTTGGAACCGTATTATTATTACTATTGTTAGTGTTATTAAAATTGTTGTTCTGTGGGTATGCCCGGCTTCCTTGGTATCCCGTTTTGGTGTTGGTCGTACCCGGGTTGTTATTTGGATACGTCCTACGCTCGGGCCGATCGTTTCTTCTCCGGCTTTGTGGGTAGTACTCTTCGTTCTCGTAGTTCTCGAGGAGTTCGGTCATGGTCTGAATTGTTTTAATTTGGCTCCCTCTCCTCGCTCGAATTACTTCCTCGTCATAATGGTACGATAGTTTGTTGATCAGGCATTCCTCAGGTATGACCGGTTCTAAATGTTTGGCCATACATACCTTGCCGAGGAAATACGCCGTCATGGAACTACCGACTTGCTGTTTATAATGGCCGTGGCATATGTCATCCCTTATTAGGTTTTGTGTCGTTTCCGACCAATACTTAGCCTTGAAGAGGCTTTTAAATTGTTGGTAGCTATCGATGTCGCTTCGGTTGGCCATCCACCAATGGTCGTTCACCTCCCGAAAAGACTCGTCTAGCAGTTCCCGGTTCTGGACCCATCGGTTGCCTCTATGCTTGTCCAGGTATTCTTCTATGCGTGCCAAGAACTCCATTGGCTTCCGCTTATATTGCCTGAAATTTAGCCATTCTCGATTTTCAGACATCGGGAAATTATTGTAGCCAGTTGGTCGGTTTCTGATTATCTCTATTTCCTCCTGACTCTGTCGCAGTTGTCCCGTGATGTTAGTCATAGCGGCTTCCATACCGTCGCATCTTTCGGTAACATGTGTTCGCACTTTATTTATTTCTTCCTGTGCAAAATTTCTGTTTTCCTCCAGTTTAGTTTTCTTGTGTTCCTTGAACTGGGTAATTTCTTTATTTATTACCTCCCGGACTTCCAGTATTTCACTTTCCGTCTGACGACACCTTTCGTCCACTTCCCTGATCTGCTGGTTTACAACAACTACTTCCTGTTTCAACTTTTTGACGATGGATTTATTAGTGTCTGTTATCTTCCTATTCAACTCTTCTTTGCTAACTCGATCCTCTCGTCTAACTTGTTCATGTTCTCTTGGTTGACTTCCCTTAGTTCTTCTCTCAGCAGTTGGTTATCCTCTCTCAATTCTCCCAAACTTTCCCCCATCGTCTCTTCCATTTTCTTGTTATTTTCTCTTAATTCTTCTGTTAATTGTTGGTTGTCACTTTCTATTTTCTTACTGGTTTTTCTATTTTCTATTCCATCTTCTTACTCAAATTCTTACTGGTTTCCACAATCCTCTTGTTGGTATTTTCTATGTTGTTATTTATTTCACTCAAATCTTCTTTGGTGGACTTGTTGTTGTCATCCATTTTCTTATTCGACTTTTCGTTTGTAGAATCCATCTTCTTATGCAAGTCTTCCTTTAACTCTTCCATCTTCTTATTATGTTCTTTCATTGTCTCCATCATCTGCCTGAACATTTCTTGTGTTGTCATGTTCTCTGTTTGTGATGGTTTTTCAGGTTGTTCCTCTGGTGGTGTGGGTTGTTTCGGTTCCACCGGGTTTAGTAACACTTCCAGATCCTCCACGGGTATTGCCTCCTTATCCCCCATGTCAACTTCCTTTTCGGCCTCTGCGGCCCTCTTCTTAGAAGTAGCTCGTCTTTGCATTCTGTCTCCTTTTCTATTATATAACCGCTGCCAGGCTTAGACTATTAAGCCCTCTAGTTGGACGCCAATTTGTAACTAGTACAAATAAAAGATAAGAGGTTCGTTTAAAACCTTAACGCTCTTCAACTTTTCGCTCCGCTGTGGGTAATGCCGATTGGTAACTAGCCGCTGTTCGACTCTTTTAAGCCCCACTGTTGCGAGCGCCAATTTGTAACTAGACCTGTATTCTGTAAAGTTACAAAATAATGGAAAAATAAATTTTCTGAGAAAAAAATTTTATTGTTTGTTTATGGTGTATATAATTTGTAATTAATTCTGTTTTATTGTTTTAAAACAAATTTCTAAAATTCTGTAAGGTAATTTTGTTTAATTCGCACTTCAGGAAGATATTAACAAAATCCGGAGTTAAACAGATTAACTCCTGTCAGCAATCGATTAACGACTTTCCGTGTTGCTCCAGTATCTCACCTTTCGTTAATATTTTCTTCTTTCAGGAAGACTCGTGCTTAATTAAAAACCTTAAATTACAATGTGAAATAATATACTAATCCATACAATTGAAATGAATTGATTTATTAACATTTATAAATAATAATCGATATTAAATCGATTTCGAGCAATGGTCGACTCCGTCTCAGGGATAAATCGATATGTTCATACAGGTTAAAAAATTCATATAATTATTGTAAAAGGTTCTTGGAGCGATTATTTTATAATAGTCAGAGAAGGGCAGGACGAGAAAGTATAACATTTACAATAAATAATGTTAAATCATTAGTATCTAACAATTTTTTAATAATATATAGGAAATGTTTAATATAGTTGAGTTGCAAACCAATCGTAGACTATGACGTCAGTCGATGTTGGTGGCATTGCATCGTTTTTCCATCATGGCCGCTCACAGAAACGAAGAAGTTAATTGCAATATTCGTCGCGAGAAAATCTCACAATAAAATCAACTTTATAATTGTTTTAAAGATCCCCGAACTTGTGTAAACTGTCTAGTATGTTGTTTGGTGTAGTCTGGATGAGTGTTCAGTGTCCACTGGTGTTAATTGTTTGATATTAGAGGTGTTCACTTACTGTATGTCTGTTCGTTACGCAAAAATTGGTTATTCTGTGGTATCTTGAATTATTACTAATATGTAGTTTTAATGTTTTCATTCACTGGTATTATGTAGTGTGGTGTTCGTTTTCACTGTTGTCGTTAAAGTTTTTATATGTTTTGACTGGAAAAGTGTTTATTTGAGTAACTCTCGTTTCTCACAGAATTTTTTCTGTAACCTTAGCACTTCATTATACGGTTTTAAAGAACGCAATTCTGTATAGACTGTTCAGGTTGAGCGTTAACAAAGAACTAACTAACTTCCTCCACTTTAGTAAAAATCTTGCCAAGTTAATATTTGAAAAGTATTGTTAAAATAATTGTTACTTCCCATATACATGATTACAAATTACATTATATATAGAAAAATTTTAGTTTATTATTCGCTTTCATGAACTAATATCCATATAATTGGTTTATTTATCTCATTCTGTTTAATTTGATATGACACAGTCCATATATGTTGAGATTTTTTGTTAAAATTACCAAATTTCTGTCTTTTTGGGAATCTAGGCCCAAAAACACTGTTTCCGCCCTCCTATACTTTTACTGCCATTTTAAGTGCTATTAATACCATTATAATAAATTTCAAATGGTCAAAAATCCCTTCCTTTTCTTAATTACATATAAGTTTAACATTTGAACTGGTTTTTAGTGATAATTTCTGAATTTAACATTCCTCTTTAAAAATAGTTAATTTATACATTTCAAAAATTTTCAATAATTTGAGGTATTTTTCTATATTACCCTTTTAAATCATAGGTTCATTTACAGTAGTTGTTAATTGATCTACGTTACCTAAATCTTGTCAGTTTACATGATTCATTGGTGAATTAAATGGTTTTTATTGATTTTTATGAAGTCATCATTTGGCCTAGAGTTTAGTATTTTACATGTATGGTTTTTTAAAATAAATTTACTTCTACTCCTCCTCTGACTCTTAATAGTTATCATGACATAAAATAAAATTGTTTACAAACTTATTGAGATGTGTAGCATCTAATTCATGCTACTGTTATAAAAATAATAATTAACATCACTCAGCATTCTGTAAAGTTGGACATGTTTGCTGAAATTGTTTTTAACATACATTTAACTCATTTTGTTAATTAATACAGCATACATACTGAAACATTTTAATTTGGATTTATGCTGTGATTTAACTAATATAACTTATTCTAAACATATAAATCTTATTGTATAAGAACTCTTTCAAAAATATGGAGTTCATGGCTTTGAACAATATTAGCCATTTTAAAATTTATTAATTCTATTAACACTTAAACTAATTCCAGTCCTTTCTGTTTTTACTATTACTATTTATCATCCCCTTATATAGTAAACATTTCCACCCATACTTTAGTTATTGTCATTCCTACAAATGTCTTGAGATAACAAAGTGACCTAAAATAATGAAATATTGGAAATACCTTCCATTTTATTATTTCATGATTTGTTAATTATCAAATATAAAAGTTGTTTTCTAGCATACAGTTTAAGTTATAGTAACACTACAACTTTAAGTTTATTATATTTCAAAACACTTACACTAGTACACTTTCACTGGTGGTTCTGACTTATATATGAGTCTTATTATTCCCAGACCAGGCCTTTAGTCATCATGGACTGTGAAGATTTGTTTATTTTTTATCACATAATAACTTTAGTTGGTGCACCTCTTATCACACTATACAACACTTTTGTTTATTAATAATTACAATTTTATAGGGTTTCGGGATGTTATACTTTCTTTAATTGTATCTTAGGTTTGGGGTCAATGGTAGTTAATAATAGGTTTTTTATGGTGTTTCTTCCATCCTATTTCTTCCTTTCTTCTCGTCTTCCTTCTTGTGTTCACTCTTGGGTAAACCAAGGTACTCAGTGTTATCTTGACTGATGGTTGGTTCGGAGTATCTTCTTTATTTTCTGATACTGACTTTACTCTTCTTTCTTGGTTTCAGGGTATTTTGTTTATTTCCTGATAATAAACCTTATTCTTCTTTCTTCTTGTGGCGGGTATTTTGTTCATCACCACTCCTAATCTGATTCTTTTTTCTTGATTTTGGAGTATCTAGTTTATTTACTGCTCCTAGTCTCCTGGGTAATCTCCTGGTTGTTTAATATGAGTTTTCCTTAATTCTTTCTTTGACTTTTAATAGTGGTATTTTTTATAATTTAATGATTGTTTTTCTTTTATTGTGGTTTTTTCCTTTGAAGTAATTGAATTTCATTCGATATTCTTTTAGTATATGTAATTTAATTATTTTTTATGATCTTATATGAATTAATTATTGGTGGAATATCTGTCATGCTACAATATGCAATGCTTTAATTATAATTTTGTATTTTCGTATATGCAACATTTGATTTATGCCTCATGTCTTTGCTTACTATTATGTAAAAATTGTATTACTCTATGAATTTATTTTTCACAATTGTTCAACACATGTATCATTTTTTTAATTAACTAAATTGGTGTTTATTATATAACTTGCATTTATGTAAAACATATTGTTTTTTGCGTCTACTGTATGTAACCATGCCACGCCTAGATTTATTTTATATTGTATTTTTATGGTATTTTGTATTTTGTGATTATGCATTGCACAATTATTATTCCTGCTTAAATTATGACTTACATGTCATCACATATGTGCTTGCAATCAGTCAGCTATCTATAGCTTGTTCTCACACAATAACATATTGTAAATTCCTGAAACTTCAGGTATAGCATGACTCGTTCAAATTTATGACGCCATGCTAGATTTACGTCTAAACATTATAATTTGTGACAATTTTTGTTCATTGTAAGCAACACTCTGTACAGGTCTACTGGCCTCAACTATTTCAAGGTAACCATCTATGACTTGCATAGGGTTACAATTTATCGGGCCATCATGTGATGAGCTTCCGATCATACATTATTCAGCATTGTCAAATTATGTATTTTTCATGTTTTATAACGTTCAATATTGTATACATACAATATATGTGGGCAATACATTGCCAACGCTTACATTTTCATTCATGCATGAAATTCAGTTTGCTCGCCAACCTTGGCCTACCAAACGCTTATCTTTAAAGCTTATCTTTATTCGTGCTTATCGCTAAACCATTAACGTACAGCTGTTATCTAAGATTACAACTCAAGGTTCAATGCAGCCTATGAGATTGACTTTCATTAATAAGAACTCTGTATGTTATATAATGAGTTACCAAAATGTATAATAAGTTACTAAAATGTAGTAAAAAAATCTACTGATTTTTTGACGGGCAGTTTATATACAGTAGCGCGGTAATTTTTACATTATAGGTTGGCTAATCTGCGCTTTAATTTGCACTTTAATCTGATCAATTCTTGTCCGTGCGCCCGCACAGTTCGTCACAGACGCTCGCAAGCGGCGGTCGGCTCGCGCCCGCAGCCTTACTGTCACATTTTTCTTCTTGTCGCGACAATTAATGTAGGCCTTAGGCCAACACTTCATATATGGTCCTTTAGGCCCTTTCATCAAATCAATTTCAATGTAATACGAATTGTATTCACGATGTGCTTATTAGCCAATCTCTTAGTCAAAAGTGAAACCTAACAATTTCTGGTGTAAATGTGAACAATTAAATAAATGAATTAATTACAGTCCACTCGCTTCATCATTTCTGCATCCTGGCGAATCAACCTACAGTAAATAGAACACTTCACACTTAACATTTTTTCATCCACACAAGGCGGATCATTCTTCTACTAAACATTTTTTGGTCCACGCGGACCGGATACTAACCAGTACCCGTGCGACCTTTGTAACAATATGTAGCAAAAATTTAATATTTTAAACTCAGATTAACATTCTGTATTGAGAGTAAAAGACAGGGGATTAGCGACGTTGCATTCGGCGTGTTGTAGCGAGAAGTTTACGCTCCAGACCAGAGTCAGGAAGGCGAAGTGAGAATCGTTGCAAAATGGGGTAGGGTGATAATTAAACCATGTGGAAGTATTCATAATTGTATTTTCCCTCCATAATACGCCCTGAAATAAACTATACCTGAAGACAAAGAAAATTAAACCTATCCCCCCTGATATATTGGCTCGCCTATTTGCTCTCCACTCGGCAGAGGGTGATAAAACGTAAAATTGCTATGTTTGATAATATTATTATTATTATTAATCATATTAAGGATGTGTTTTCGATATTACAACAGTCATTATTTTTTCATCTCTCTAGTCTCCTGTAAACAGCAGGTGCTGTAATGGAATGTTATTCAATTCACATACATCATTATCACATCGTATTTCCTTAATGGGTGTGTGTGTGTGATTTTCTGTTCATATTGTTATTATTACTCACCAGACAGGTTGCACGAAATATTGGCATCAAGCAGATGTTCACTGTCTAATTGCCGGTAATGATTCGTTAAATTATATGGGGCTACTTATTAACAAATTTTACAATCAACGATTACAAAGAAACAAAAAGAAATCCCTTCCATATGGGCATACATCCTGTGGATAGAAACGAGTACCTGATTAAATAATGACAAGAATGTCAATCAAATGATTCGAAACGCAAGAACTATAATTTTATAAAATTAAGAAAAAATAACAAAATATATGCACACACACACATTTACATACAAATGAATTCACTGCACCCTTTTATATACCATTAAAGCCTAATAAAATGAATTAGTTTCTAGGAATTATGAGAAGTTTGAATGTTGAAGTGGGAGACAACACGTGAAGAAAAAAAACATTGCGATGCGCAACGAGCTAGAAATAGCATGTATATCAAGAGTGTCGCAGAATACATAATTCCTTTCTCGCCGGTATTATATGGTTTTTTATCTTGACGGTATTTTATTATTTTGATATTGTCTTGCATTATAAATACAGGAAATTGAATTACGGCTTTACTTGTTTTTTACTATAATTCACTGAATAAAATTATTGCTATTATTCATTTGGAATAGTTCTTAAAGTATTATTGTAATTTTTTAGAAGGTCTCGTTAAGGTTGTAAAGCTCTTTATCTACGTATCAAAGAGATCTATCTACACGTTATGTATTTAATTATGCGATACAGGTTTCATAATGTATCTTCAAAGTTTTAAGAACAATGGTAGGGCTAATTCGAAGGGACCAAATGGAAGCGATAGGGTTTCAAGAATTAAAGAACTAACACAATAATAGTAATAATAATAATAATAATTTTACGAGGGAGACTGTGGAAAACTAATGTTTACGGCAGGAGGGTCCGCACTCCTACGGTTTGTGGGACTCGCACCCACCAAAACCACAAACCCTATTGCCCACGGCATGAATCCACTCGGGACTCAGCTTTCGCAATACTTCAAGGTGGTGCCATTTGTACTTCGTCCTGTGGACGTTCATCTGTTTTAAACCTTCAGCGGGTCCACGTTACCTGTTTTCTGCTATTATGTCAGCAGCCCTAGCAAGATCATCTTCGGCTTCCTTCATTTGCCTTAGTACCTTCTTTATGTAGGTAGTACCTTCTCTACCTGCTCCCAGTTATGTTCGCTTTGCAGTGTTGTTCCGATGATATTCTCTGGCGCGATTTTTCCCACTACATTTTTCAGGGTTTCCCTCTCCTCTTTCCATCTATCACAGGTGAAAAATGTGTGATGCGCATCGTTTAATTCCTGTTTACAAGAAAATCAATCTGGTCTGTTTACTTTCCCCATCGTATATAGGTGAAGCCGGAACAGGCCGCGACCAATTAGAAATTGCGTTATGAAGTAATTAATCTCGCCACGTTTTGCGGTCAGTCTACTCAGCCAACTGTTTTATGAGCCTAGCGGTCCATCTTCCCTTCGAGTCACTGGTCCATCTTTCCTGCCACTGAGCCATAGTACGGGCTCTGGCCTCCATGTAAGCTTGTACAGTATCTACTTTGACCTTCCTCTTATAAACCTGTTTCCACTCCTGTGTCACAGCAGATCGATTGGAATTATTCCCGCAACGACAAGAACAGAAGACTCCGAAACATTTCAGAATAATAATAATAATATGAATACTAATAAATTACAATCAAGTTGTAATGTTAATACAACCACTTGGGCATTGGAAATAATAATAAAATCAATTGGATATAACCATAATAGTAATTATAGAAATGTGGGTCATCTAAGTCGCGCGTCTTTATAAAAAAGTCAGTTTTAATATGTATCTTTCAGTTTTACTGCTTACAAAAGAGTCAACGTGTACATTTATTTAATTTCCTTCTACTTCTACCAATAACGCTATTTGAGTTTTCAGTAGTCACGTTGTAATTCTACAATAACTTGGTAACAGTATTTTGCAACCCACGAAGAGTTGATGACCTACTTTTGTTACGGAAATTACGTCGTCGCTAACGGAAAATGTTAGAGTAGTACTTAAATTTTAAATATTTTACTTTGTGAATACACAAATGGAAACCTTAGCAGCTGTTGGGATGCAAGGAGATGCATACGCGTTCTTCCGGCTTATAAAATAAGTAAGGGAGAGAGAAACGAAAAATGAAGACCTGTAAACGTTATAAATCTACACGTTACACGCCAATACGTCGTGACGTCAAATCTAGCGCAGTCGGGAAGTCCGTGCACACATAGTGTCAACAAATTCAGTTTTACAATAGTAGCGTTCAGACACTAGTTTTGATGTTGCTAGTTATTAACAGACATAGCAAACTGAATGATCAAAACAGAATATTTATATAAATCATTTTTTGTATTTCTATTTTGCGACAACAGGTTCAAGGAAACCGTTTCAATGTGCTTTTTTTAAACCGAAACGCTTTCCTATACATAGGCTATATACCAATAATTTCGTTATTGTTTGTTTAATTTTGCATGGAAAACCAACATATTTATGTTTAAATGTAAGATAATACAGGGATAAAAGGATACCTTTAGCTTATAAATAAATATTGATATTTTAAGTATCTTTTTTATAAGAAAAATTGTATCATGTCAATTCACGGAGTGACTAACAAAAAGTTAAATATCAACAAATTAGCAATGATAAATTATTTGTAATTTGTTAAGAATTTATAAATATTATTAGACCTCAAGAAATATTATAGTCCGTGTTAAAAAAAATATGAGTATGAATTAGGCAGAAACTGTTTTTTCACTACATCTTCTACAAGTAATTTTGTCGACACCTGTGAATCATCTCTTTGCCAAGAGTGGAAAATACGTATGCCACCTGATTGTAATTCCCTAATACGAATACAGTAATGATTTAATTTGAATTATACAATTGAATAAGTAGTTATAAAGATGTCTTTCAACGTCAGTCATAGAAGCTTTCTGATCTCATAAAAATTTTACTCATTCAGAACATACGTACTGTATAAGTAAATACTCTTACTATACCACCAATCAAGGCATACGTATTTTCCAATGAATGTGTTTTCTTGAAGATCACTGTCTTAAGATTGTGTCACCGGGTTTCAAACCGACTAACCTATCAATGTTAATTTTTACGATACACTAATATCTTCTTATCATTCTCATCAACAAGAGAATAAGAATCAGAGGACAATAATAATAATAATAATAGTAATAATAATAATAATAATAATAATAATAATAATAATAATAATAAGAAGAAGAAGAAGAAGAAGAAGAAGAAGAAGAAGAAGAAGAAGAAGAAGAAGAAGAAGAAGAAGAAGAAGAAGAAGAAGAAGAAGAAGCAGAAGAAGAAGAATAAGAAGAGGGAAAAGAATAAAAGGGTTAATGGGTTTGAAATTTCTATCCTTCCTTATCTCTTAATCTCTATATATTTCAACTCTTTTACAATTCGATAAGTGTTTTGCCACATTATTATTATACCTTACCCATGTGTTTCGTACATTTTAGTACCTCACGTTATATAGAAACGAATCCGAAGTAAACGAAGTGGCAAAAGTTGTGATTTCGCCACTTACATGTCGTAGCAAAACTCAATAACCTGCTGAAAAATCTTTTACTGAGACATGTTTGTTACTATGAGTCCAAAGTACTTCCAAATGTATTATGTGGATTTGGGTCGTTATAATAGTATAACGTAATATTTTGTTTATTATTCCTCACAAAAAAATAATAAAACCAAAAGCTAATCTTATATGATCATTAAATTATTTTACTTCAATTGTGTTAACTAAATTAGCCTACCTCTTTTGCAAATCGTTATTCAAAACTTATTATATGTTTATAGAATTGACACAATTTATTAGAGAACAGTACACAATTTGACACATAAATTAACTTAAACATATAATACATTTAAAGAAAGACGATACAACTTTTATATTTTATTTCCATGCATTTAGACAAAACCGAACTACACAAGTAAATGTATACATGAATTGCTAGAATTGCTTATTGGGCAACCTAATGGGAATAGGAACCCATTGATTTTTTCTAACTATTACAACAAAAAATTAAAATGGAAATACATCCTAATTTTGTTAGGGTTGAATCTCGTTACGTAGAGGTGATTATAATAGTACATTTTCTAAAATTTCATTGTGTACAGAAAAAAATTAGTTACTTTGAGGATTTCGTTACTTAGACATTCGACTGTAATGTATTAGGACTATAGGCTCACATGAGTTACTATTCAACGACACATGTCCTATTTTACAACGCGTTTTAATTTTTAAACTATTTTCAAGCCGTGATTGGGTTTCAGTAATGAGTTGATAGTAAACGTGAAATAACAAATTTTAGTAGAATAGTATATATTACATTCTTTGGACCATCAATTCTTTCCACTTAAATATTTAATTTCTGCCTCTCCGTGGTCGCCAGGTTCTTGCGCTCTTCACAGCCCCCCGCACGGCAGGGCGTGCAAGAAACAGATCCGACCATGGCCCACATTATGTTGGTTGAGGTACTATCTATCAACTGCCAACCAGCAATAACATATTAGCAAAGAATATTGAGCTCTGTAGGACAGAAAATTTGAATGAAGTTAAATGTGGGATAAGGAAAGGTTCTAGAGGTAGCAGCAGAAAAAGAAAAAATTACGTCTCCCAGCAAATCTGTAGACTTGCAGAAGTGTCAGATATCACAAATCTCTCAATATCTAAAATCATCAGACGCACTGAATACAGGAGGTGGTGATAGAAAATCACAAACTCCTTACTCTGTCATGACTCCCCGACGTTAGGAACAAACAATGAGAAAGGAAGAAGCCCGTTGAAGGTACTACACATTACATTAATTTATAACATGTAAATTTTATTTAGAAATTTTGGTTATTCTGTCTTCCTAATTATTGTAAAACATAATCGCGCAAGACGCTATTATTTTTTATTTTTTTATGCAAAAAAGAAAGCCATTTAATGTACACCCTAAAGTAACGCCACCTTAAGGTACGGTTTAACTCACCAGACTAATAAATGTCTGAATTATTTTATTGCGTATATAATATGCATTTATATTACCCTTACATTGATACCGTACTTCATATAGTCCGCTGTTAGTTTATGCTACACCTCCAATGACTTGAAACCCTTTACAAGCTTATATAACATACCTTTGCTATGAATTGAAATAAATAACGAATATTAGCTGTTAAAGTAAACATTCAGCGCACAGAGAAATATAACATAAGTCTTGTGTTCTAAATTTAAAAACTGATTTTCCATTTGTAAGTAGATGTACGTTTTATTATTGAAATATTCACTTTCACGCACGCACATACACACACACACAGAAACAAACAAACACTTATGTTATGTTAAAAAATAAGTTTATAGCTCAATATGCTTATTACATTTTATTCCAATTTATATTATCGAATAATATTAACCGATTATATTGACCAATAGCTCACAAGAAAAACTGAACCAAGGTCGACATTTTTCATAAAATCTGTACAAATAAAAAATGGATAAATACTCTATCCAGACTGCTTCCATCGTAGATTTTAGTCGCTAGACGTTTCGATCCCTGGACCCGGGATCTCCTCAAGAGCTAAACAGAATAAAACAATTTACAATAAAACGTTATAAAATATTAACAATATATACACAACTACGGTAAAATATTAACAGTATATACACAACTAGGGTTAAATATTAACAATATATACACAACTAGGGTTAAATATTAACAATATATACACAACTACGGTTAAATATTAAAAATATATACACAACTACGGTTAAATATTAACAATATATACACAACTACGGTTAAATATTAACAATATATACACAACAACGGTTAAATATTAACAATATATACACAACAACGGTTAAATATTAACAATATATACACAACTACGGTTAAACATTAACAATATATACACAACTACGGTTGAATATTAACAATATATACACAACTACGGTTAAATATTAACAATATATACACAACTACGGTTAAATATTAACAATATGTACATAACTACGGTTAAAAAAAATTTTTCAAAATAATATAAGTCATACAAACATTAGGCACACAATATAAGAATAGAAATATAAGACTACGCTACAAAATAATTAAAATACAATGAATCTTTGTTACTAATATAAGAGTGACTCTTTCCCGAATAGATTTTAATAGCAGTCTGACACACAGAAGCAAATGTGAAGCACACACAGAAGCACTAATTTATTGCAGTTTATCGCACTCCAATTATCACAATGTTACAAAAGCATACATAAATCATTATTTTATATTTAATTAATAAAAAAGTGGTTATTTGATTATTGAAATATTAGCTATTCACTAACACATACACAGATATGAATGAGTGAGTATTCATGGAGTATTACACGTATTCAAGTTTTACACATTAGAATGGTTGTGCTTGGGAAATATGATACTCAGATGAAAGGATTTTTGTCATTCATTACTTTTCAACCTACTTTATGGCTAAAATTTTCCTAAGCCTTTCACGGCCGGTGCCAGTTGTAGGCTATAAGAAGAGTTTACCGGGCTGTTTGGCCGTGGTCTACGGTTTAATGACAAACCAAACGTTTCGATAGCACCACTGGCTGCCATCATCAGTGGAATTCAAAGAAATCCAATACATCCTGAACGTTCGTTGCTAAAGCCTTTACCACAGTACTGTGGGCCTGACGATAACAACCTACGTTCAGGAGGTCTTGGATTTCTTTGAATTCCACTGATGATGGCAGCCAGTGGTGCTGTCGAAACGTTTAGTTTGTCACTAAGCCGTAGAACACGGCCAAACAGCCCCTGTAAACTCTTCTTATGCATAATTTATGGCTAATCGTAAATATTTTATTTATTTACTGTGTCCTACGATTGTTTGCTCATGTTCTTCAGACACTGCCAGTTGGTGGTAATCCTCGTAGTATTTTTGTTGTTCAAACCGTATGCTCACGAGTAAGCTGAGACATCGTTGCACATAATCTAGTTTCACAGGTCAGGTTTACGTAGTTTATAAGTAAGCAGGTTAGTAAGTATATAAAATATCCTTAGTGAGCATATTTAAATATTATTTTAATTAATCGTCTGTTTAATAGATACAAATAATTATCACCTTTCATATAACAAGCTTAATTTAGGTATGCTAAAAGTTAAAAAGTTACTGTGTTAAGAACTTACAGTTAAAGTGTTAAAGTTACCGTTAAAAGTTAAGGAAATGTTTTCACATGTCAAAATCTTTTGTACAGATTATTGATTCATTACGAAAATGTATTTCTATACTTATTGCTATGTTTTTAAAGCTTATGAAACTCATGAACAAATCTGTTGTACTCCGCCACAAAAAGCACCAAGTATTGGTCCGAACTAGAAACGTGTTTTTATGTTTCAGCTACCAGTAAATATCACAGACAAAACCAATTACCGTAAAATGTAATTACATAAGAGTTGTTGTAGTTTCACTTCTGAGTAACTCAGAAACAAAAATGCTGTCTACAGCAAACTCGCTATAGAATTTCAGCTTGAAGTTAGACTGCATTCGATTAGTACCCTTATTTGTTTATTTACAATACTTTACAATTTAACTACAAGTTTCTACCGATTCTACTAAATAATCCGGATGAAACAAGGTCGAAGCGGTCTTTCATAATATTTACTTTAGCTATCCGAAATATTTGGCTCTCTGAAAAATATTAGGAGCCTCGATTAAGCAGTGGTCATCTCAGGGTGGATCCCTCACTACGGACATTGGACACACCAAACATTAACAAGATCCTAGATATCCAGCTGTAATGCTGAAATAACGAAGCCTCACCTGATGACAGTCCCATGGGTATAAATAAGGTAACATTATCTTAAAAGGAAGTTTCACATTCGCAGCGAATTTGTAAGATAGTTTTGGTAACATAGAAAATTGAGAAACTTAATTGCTAGTCAACAAGGTACTCGTCCCTACCTGACGAGTACATTTGAACGGTTATTATTTCATTTAAGTGAGCGCTGTACTAATAAAGTATATAAAATTACTAGACCCATTGTTTGTTTTCTAATTCCGGCGCTCTGTATTACAGCTGGTTAAATCGAGTTGGTAGTGTTTAAACAAAAAAACTATAAAATTAAGTCTTTAGCTGAGGAACTCCTTGTGGATCTTGCCGTGACACGTAGCATTTTTTATTGGGGAGTTCGTATGAACTATTTCTGTCAGAAAATACTGCACGCTGCAGCTACTCGGTTGCCTTCACGATCCCGTGAGCATAATAAACATGAAAAATTGTAGATGTGGAATAATTTTCCACAAAAGGTTGCATCACTGCAATGTTACGTCTTCTATTTCATAAATATAATTCAGGTTCTCACAATATGCGTTTCCGCAAATTACCTGCCTCAATTTATACACTATTTATTCCAACTGCAGTTGGTTTCCAATTGTAGGGACAGCATCAAAATGAATGCCTCTGGAAAAGGCGTGTAGTGAAAACGAATTATCCACTGCAGCTGTAAACAAACGTCATGTGTTTTGAAAAAGAGAAAATGAGAAAGAATCTTAGTGAATACACGGAATAAGTCACCGTGAAAACCTTTTAAACTACAATAATTTATATGCTAACATTCAGATGTACACTCTCTTTATTGAACAAAATACAAATAAAGTTTTATACGGATTTAAAGCGCCTCCTACAGTAATCTTAATGCTTACAAGGATTAATGTATAGGATGCAAAGAGATGAATAGCGCAAGAAATTACAGGAACACTGTACTTTTTAATTTCAAACCTACGTGATTTTTATAAAATGTGTCTTAACGCCTACGTCTTTTCAAGTTTTACTCGAGCAAAGATACTAAAGTTAGTCCGTCTAACGTATCTACTGCTTTATGGAAACATAGGACAACACGCTTCGAATGCAACTTATACATAAGAGAACCGTATAATTTCTGTACATCTAGAATCGTTCCATTTTAGGGGAAAAACATAAACGATGAGTGTACGGCCAACAAGAGTTGTCACACGAGACGGGTAAAGCGGGTGTGACGTAAGCAAGTTACTCGCCGATCTGCAAACAGAAATACGCCCACACGTGTTCTGTATTTATGACGCTGCTCCCCATTATTCACATAAAATACACGACACTAAACTATTGATTAGCCGACACCATAGGGAGGACATTACCTCTCTCTCTCTCTCTCTCTCTCTCTCTCTCTCTTTGCGTGCGAGCGCGCGTGCTGTACCAGAAAATATCATTAGTGCTTGACTTGAACCACCAGTGGTGTTGGGATAACAATGTTCGGTTGTTCGGTATTTGGAAATTGTGGAATTTTAACTAATATGGAACAATCAGATTTAATTAAGAATTGCCAAATCTAACCGTGTTGTAGGCTATGGGATTTTGCTACACGTAGTCCGGTGAATGACAAGAGTTTGCGAAGACTGTTCTTAGGACAAAGGCTTAAATACTAACAAAACTGTACATTAATAATAAAAAGTGTCTATTACCGACGTTACAGCACAGAATATTAAGTTTATTAATATTAAGCTTAACTGAGTATAAGTTCAATCCGACAAGATGATAGTGAGAAACGACTCACCTAAAAGACCATAGTTGGCAAAGAAGAGATAGATCTCCCAGCAGCTTCGTCGCTAAGTAAGTATCAAACATCACGTAGTTTTAGTTTACCTGGAAACATGATAGACCACTGCTGTAAGAAACACAAACTCGCCGTGTTTATATTTGTTTTGTAGTCATGTAAACAACTTACTCTGCAGGAATTAAAATTGTGTTCGGATTTTTTTGTTGCAACTTCAAACTCGCATGTTAAAACTAAAAATATATTGTCCCAAATTTTTAGGAGAAATAATAGACTAATAAAGCAGAAACTAAATAAGACAATTTTGTTAAGCCTATGTATAATATGAAAGTCTGTATTGATGTACTGAACAAGTGAAATAAAGTATCAAAGTAGCATTTATTGCAAGAAAAAATTTAATAAAAAGCACTTTAATATAGGTGGTAAGGAAAACTTTTATAAAACTCATTGCTTTTACACAGAATGTTGTTTCATGAAAGATCGAGTTTGAAGTCAGAAAAAGCAGAAAAGCAGCAGTACCGGTCTGAAAGCAACAAAAACTTAGATACTAAGTAAAATGGGAAGACCTAGTTGGAATGAAAGGATAAAATAGTTACAGGTATTATAACGTTCCGGGTTACGTTATAAATCCAGGGAACCCGTGATAATTGACGCTAGCAAATTATACAGGCTGCCTACGTTGTAACAAACTGAAAATCAACACTACACTTAGAACAATACTAATTACTATAATTATAGGACACAAGGGAAGGTATATTCACTGATTTATGCACTCACTTCAATATGTAATAAGATGACATCTCTTTATTAACAAATTATATATATAGATCCCATTACATAAAAATTTTTTCTACTGAAATAGTTAAAAAGGGTTTTCTGTCAAACAAAAGATCAAACTGATCATGTATTTTACCTCGGATCCGAGTCTCTTTAAATCTAGTAAAGACGTCTGAAATTTACTTTACTTATCAAGAAGGTTGCCTTGTTACATGAAAACCATTTGAAGAATGGTGTTATTTAGTTAAGCGATTAAAACTTATATCTCAAGATTAATGTTACAACGTATGATTTTAGAAATTACTGCTTACATTTCTTTTAAAACTTAATGCTTAGAGATGATTATTGTCTTTTAAAAGGTCTCTGGCATGTATGAAAACTTATATTTTAAATGTACATAATTCTCGGTAGACAAGCCACCGAGTCACCTCTTAAATACGCTTTTGCTGTCCGTGTCCTGGGGCGTGAATCCTCGATGCTCTGGTAGTCGGGGTAGTCATCTGGGTCGTGTTTCCGGTGAAAGTCCTCTAGGTGTATTAATGAGGAGATGGATGTTATGCTGCGTGACGTCGGGCTAATCCTCGGCGGTTCTGGTAAGTGTTGTTTAGGTGGTAGTCGTCCGTATCTGCAGTTGTGCACGTCACGTATTTTCTGGCAGAGTAGTACTGGAGTTTGCATCTTCTTCTTTTACATTACTATCTGAATTACATCACTCGAACACTATTCGGGTGTTCGTTTTTTAATTAACTTGAGACATCACCTTATATACGAGTTCTTTTCTTTTACATTACCACATTTCTTTAACAAATTCCTCACTACATCTTATATATATATATATATATATATATATATATATATATGTATATATATAACTAGCTCTCCACGCTTTTAGTGGAAGCTAACACTCAATTAAAATTTAAAAAACAAACATTTTCTGAAGAGCCCTCGCTTGGAGGTGTTTACAGTCTGAACGCCGCATCGTAACTCTTGCATTGCTACAACAGGTAGATTGCAACGACGCGGAGTGAGTACTCCGCCATAATATAGTTACAACTCTTTATTTAAAATACATTCTTATAGTAAGACAAAATAAATTATCTAGACTTATCTAGTTTACAGGGATTATTATAACTACTACTTGTGACTTCAAATTATTAATTATTTACATTATGATTTACAGATATTTCTAATTTACTGCCGGTTCGGTATGCACGTTGTGTCCGGAATAGGCAGGTCAACGCATGATAAATTTACTAAAGGGTTAACTGTATTATTCTTAACTTTTACATTACGATTTTTTAATTACTTATTTAGTTAGATTTTCTTAATATAATTCTCATTACTATTATGAGTTAGTTCAGGGGTATTTGGTTTAATCGTGCGATTTAAAGTACTTACTTACTTTCTTTTTTTTTATATTTTTATTATTAATTTTTTTTTATATTTAAATCGTCACATACTCCGCCGCTTAAAATCGACATGGGGAATCTTAATAGGGAAAATTCGAAAGTGGTGTACCGGGAGTATGCTTGCCGTTACTGTGTGGAATTTCTCTCCTCCTTTTCCCTTTTTCTTTCACTTAGTTATTGTCATGTGTTATACACATTTATTTCTTCTGAGTATAAACAATATACATATATATATTCTTACAAACTACCTTTTTTTATTACATAAAATTCACACTTAAGGACTAAATTTTAAAACACAAAACTTCTTCTTATTTCTACTACTTAAATCTACTACCGGTTTTTTCTTTGGGTTTTGACTACTCTCGTCCTAGAGTTACTTTCTAAATAATTTCTCATTTAGTGGTTAGTTAGTGGTCCTTTAGTGGTCAGCTGACTACTCTTTTTGCTCATCTTCCGCTGAACAGGATCTAAGGTTGATCAGGCCTCATTCCCGATTCTACGATTAACGCTTAGCATGGTTACTGAGGTACAAGGTAATTTGTCTACCTAGTATTACCTTTTTATTTTAGGCGATGCTATTTCCTCTTTTCCTTTTATACAATTTTATCTGCGAAATATGTGTTCCTCGTACATATTCTCGAGTCGCAGGTTCGTACAGGGCTACGGTAACTGGGGTTAAGTACTTCTGGATTTGGTAAGGACCACACCATCGGTATGATAGTTTAGAGGTGGTCTTATCAATTGCACTACTAGTCGGGTGTGTCTTGTACATTACTAAGTCACCGACTTGGTACCTAACTAAATTGTTATTGTTACGAATATTTCTCTCGTGGTATTTTCGGGATTTCTCTAAGTTCGCTCTTAAATTCGCGCGAGCTTTATTCCAGATTTGTTTAATCTGCTTATCCACTATTTGCGGAGGTAGCAACAAGTCATATATTTTCCATTTTGTGGACAAGGGGTGGTTTGGTTTGTATTTATACAGTAACTCAAAAGGGGTAGACTTATGTCCTTCGTGATAAGCTGAATTAAAGGCGTATTGTATCCAGGATAGGTTCTGGTCCCAAGACGTATGATCGTTCGCATGGTAGGCGATTAATGCAGATTTGAGGTTTCGCAGATACCTTTCAGCAATATTGCCTTGCGGTCGATACTCAGTCGTGGTAATATGGTCTATTCCTAACTTGAAACATATTCTTAAATTCCTTCGCCTTAAATTGTGGTCCGTTATCTGACACTATACTTACAGGTGTACCATAATCTTTAAATAATCTCTCCTGTAATATTTTTACAGTCGTCGACGCTAACGCTCGCCGCATGGGATACATCCAAACAAATCTGGTGAACGAATCTACACATATGAGTAGCATAGTATTACCTGATTTAGATCGTGGGTAGGGACCTAAAAAGTCTAAATAAAGTTTAGAGAACGGGGTAGTAGGGATTTTTGAAATTAATTGGCTTACCTGACTGTTTCTTGCCGGTTTACTGAGAGCGCATAAATTACTCTTTTTTACGAAATTAGCTATTTCGCTGTTCATATTGTTCCAATGATATTCCTTTCGAATGCGATGTATTGTTTTATTGATTCCCATATGGGCTCCAATGGTGGATGAATGGAAATACTCCATCAGCATGGGCTTAATCACATCAGGGGCAATTATCCTTAATTCCTTTCCATTTCCTATTTTGTGGCATAGTATTCTTTTACTTAATACATATTTCTCTGATTTAATTCCTTGCTCAAGTTGTTCTATAATCGGTTTCAGAAGAGGGTCTTGTTGTTGATATTGAACAATGTTGGTAAAAGCAAGGGGGAATTCAGTAATTACGGTGTTAACAATGGGTGTCTCCAGACTCTCCTTGTTTTCGGGAGTATTAGTGGGCGACTGGAACATACGGGACAGGGTATCAGCGACTACGTTTTGTGTACCTTTAATATGCTGCACTTTGAAGTTGTAACAGTTTAACCTCAATACCCATCTTTCAATACGTCCTAACTGTTTAGGGTGATTCAGTAACCAAGATAATGCTTGATTATCAGTTTACAAAAGGAATTCTTTATGTTCTAGAAAGGGTTTAAACTTCTCAAACGCAAAAACAATGGCTAAACATTCCAAGTCATATGCGGAATATTTTCTTTCTTGGTCATTCAATGTTCGTGAAGCATAACTAATCGGTAGTCTACTGTTTTCTATTTCCTGATAGATGACTGCACCTAAAGCTACACTTGAACTGTCGGTCTGAACTACGAAAGGTTTCGTGAAATCTGCTAGTTGTAATACTGGGGGAGATATAATGCTTTCTTTTAGTTGTTCGAACGCATTTTGGTGTTGTGCAGTAAATTCAAATTTCGCTTCCTTCTTTCTTAAGGCATTCAGCGGTGCTGCTATTTCGGCAAGATGGGGAATATACTTGTGGAAATAATTTACCATTCCCAAAAATCGGGCTATACCTTTTGCATCTCGCGGGGGTAAAAATTCTCTGATTGCACGGGTTCGTTCGGGGTCAGTGCTTACCTTTCCGTTGGCTTTCACGATGTGACCTAAAAACGAAAATTGTGGGACTGCAAAATTTAACTTTTTGGGATTAACTGTTAATCCTGCTTTTTGTAATCGAGATAACACTTCACGTAGATGTTTAAGATGTTGATCCATCGATTCGCTATAGATTACGATGTCGTCCAAGTAGTGATACACATATTTAATTTTAATATCATGAAATATTCTTTCTAATAGTCTACTACATACGGAACTTCCTTGAGATATTCCAAAGGGTACTCTAGTAAATTGGTACAGGTTGAAAGGAACAGCAAACGCAGTTAGACGTTTGGATTCCTACGAAAGGGGTATTTGGTGAAATGCTTGATTTAGATCCATTACCGTAAAGACTTTCGCTTTTGTGAAGTAATGAAAAGCACTATGGATGTCTGGAAGCGGGATAGATTCAAATTCTATTCGTTTGTTTAATTGCCGGTAGTCCACAACTAGTCTATGTTTGTCGTGACTTTTGGTACTAAAAAGGAGGGTGATGAATACGGAGACGTAGAGGGTTCAATGACTCCTTGTTCTAACAACTTGTTGATATGGTTCCTCATCAATTCCATGTTGGGAGGCGACAACTTGTATGGGGGTAGGCGTATTACTTTGTGATCGCTCAGATTGATCTTATATTCTATTAGCTTTGTAAGTCCTAGCTTAGGTGTAAGAACGGTGGAAAATTCTTTTATTAATTTCTGCATTCTCAGCCTATCTCTATTTACTAGATGAGATAATTCAGACTCTTGGTGTACTATGTGTGCAGTAGATGATCTAGTACTTTCTTGTTCGTCAGTTTTACAATCGAAATTATACTTCCTTGTACGGTCGAATCTAAAGTAATATTTCTGCTCATGGATATCAAGAATCATTCCCGTTTTACTTATGAAGTCTGCTCCCAATATTAAGTCGGGTCCTAAGTCATTACATACTAACATTGTAAAAAACCACGTTAGATTCTTGATTTTTACTTTAATGGGGATGCTAAGTTTTATCACTATATTCTGTTTATTGGCTGTAGCACATTTTATATTCACAGCTTGACTGCGTTTCACTAGGTTGTGTTCGAATAATTTATCTGCTAACTTTTGACTGATTAAGGTTCTAGTAGATCCAGAATCGATTAAAGCGATGGTGGAGGTAACACCTAGGTCAATTTGAATTAAGGGCAATAGATTTTTAGTCCAATTACATTTAGTTATCGCGTTACATTTTTCGATAAACTTTCTAACATAGTGATCTATTTCTCTAGTGTTTCTTTTCCTTTCCCTTTCTTTTTGTTTGTACATTTCTTTGGGTTTACCGGATCTCAAGTTGCTGCGGAAGACACAGGATTTCGGGTCTCCCTGCCTTACATGTTTTTTGGATTAGGGTGTTTACGTTCGTATTGCTTGTTGTTACAGTTTCTACTTATGTGTCCATATTTGCCGCAGTTGTAACACATATTCTTATTACGAGGAGGGTACCTGGCTTCCGTTTTAGGTTGTATTTCATTTGATTTCCCAGGGCTGTGCAAATTGTGAGGTCTATTGAATACTCGCCTTTCACGCTGGGTTGTCACATCGGGCACTAGGGCTTGCAATTCATTTCTATTCGCTTCGGTTGATTTCATCGCATGTCTGTTTTGATCTGAGTACCATACATTCGAAGCGTGGATACTGCATTGTTCTAGATCCGCAAAGGTGTTGGGTCGATTTATCAACGCTAAACGAGATCTTTCTTCTGGAGACAATCCTACTAAAATGGTGTCGACCATCTGTCTCTCATTCCAATCTACTTGTAGTAGTCGAGAGGACTCCCTGATGTCTGAGAAGTAATGGGCCAATCTCTCGTGATTTCCTTGTACTCGTAGTACGGTTTTTCTCTTAAGTTCCTCATAAATGCCGGTGGGAATAAAATATTTTATTATTGTGCTATGCAGTTCTTCTACTGGAAGGGTAGAACTTAATGATTCTAGCACACGATTCTTTAACGGGGGTTTACATTTCGGTAGGAGGATTTGTAAAATTTCCCAGTCATTTAGCTGCTGTAGATCTTTTATCTGCAGGAGATATTTGATGAAATTCAGTAGTTTAGTGACATTTAAACCATTGGTGTAAGGGATTTCAGCGTAGTTTTTCTACGGGATGAGTGATTTTTCCATAGAGGTCAGCGTTATAATTCACGTATGGCATCGCTTTAGGAGGACCAGATGATGCGTTCGGGGTTGTCAATTCGTGCATTCCGGGGCGAATCTGGAAACCATTGGGAGGAGGGGCTTCAAATATAGTCGGGGTAATTAAATTTTTATTTGGGTATTGCTCTCGAGTAGGTTGTATTTGCGATACGGCGGGTGAGTCCCGATCCGTGTTGGGTGGAGGGAGTGTGCCGAACTCTAGTGGAGAGACGGCGTAAAACCAGTATATAACGTCCCGGTAAACGTTAAACGCAGTACTAATTTAGAGCGGTTTAATTACTGCTGCACCCTTGCCGTGGACATAAGAAATACTACCGGTGAATAGAGAAAGCTCGATTGGTGCTGCATTCTGGTACCTAGCCGCTGTAGGCAAACGAAGTTGCCGGAAATAATTGTGATTAAAACTGTCTGGCTTCACCCTTCATTGATAATGGTCGCTTTTTGGTACTCCGGTAGAGAATGAAGACTTTTTCACCTTTAAGCCTTCACACTATGTCAGGCTAGATAAATACACGACTGCGGTAAGTCTCGCCAATACTTTCATATTAATTGTATTTAATATTTCACTAAAGAAAACTGTTTTCAATAGGCCTAAATAAGTGGATTTCTGATAAACCTTGATGCACCGCGTGGCATTGTGCAATGAGTAATTTCAAGGTAGTATTTTTAAAAACCAATAAAACTATATTAAATTCACGTGTCCGAACTTCGGCACTAAAAGTCAAAGAAATTTAAATACAAAAATCTAAGTTTAAAATATACCTAACATGGATGTAAGGAGATTCCTATGAAGTACCTTGGTTATTGCACAATGCGTAATTCGGTTTAAAAGGCATACAAGTTTTACTAGTATTGATAGTAAAACTTTATTCATATCAGGAAACTTACTGAGGCACCAATTGAAAGTCATATAATAACCAAATCGTATTAATTAATATAGTAAAGACGATGTAATCAGATTACTTCTTGACCACGTGGTACCTATATATATTCAGACTATGTATAAAGCCTATTAAAATTGTAACAAACCATAATTAACTATTAAAAATTCAAACATGGTAACCCGCATGGGTGAAGTTATTATTATAAAGATTTACTGTACTAAATATTTTCAAATAGGGCCTGGTGGCCATATAACCTTGTCAAGTTTTATATTTAGGTAGCTCTAAAGCTATGTTACCTTTATATATGTATTTTGGGGGGTGTGCGAACTTCTCGGGGCAGTGTGTTGTGTACTCTGGCTGATATATATAATGTTGTGTAATTAGGGTCAAGTCGAGAGAAAGCCTAACAACATGACCTGAAGCTGTAACACCATAAAGCTCTCTTTTCGTCTACCGGAGGAATAGCCAGGAAGCCACACCAACACCTATAATGTAGACCACGAGATGGCCACCTCACCCCCATGGACAAAAATCAGGTGATCTCAAACCAATATATTATGTACACGTAGAGTCAGCACTCAATAAGACCCAGTGAACCAGTTCTATCTATCAACAACAACACTTTCAAGTTTTAAACATTTAATTGGATCCCCAATTAACGGACAGTTTAGTGTGTGAACTGGGTGTAAAATTATTTGTAAATTTTATTAAATTTCTTGTAAAATTGTCAGCTCAGAGACTGGCATGTATCTTAGACAGTTCAACATTCAAACGTATAATTCCCTCTTATTTCAGTATATGTGTTTTTTACAGCTTTTAAGTCATTCATTTAATTGGTAATTTCTCGGGTTCAATTTAGTGTTCATTTTATATATATATTTTTCTAAATTTTAAATTCAGTTGGTTCCTATGGTATAGAAATTTCTGGGGTAGTTAGGTGGATTTTCACAAGTTTAATCCTGAGGGGTTGCCTGTTCATACAGTATGGAACGTGTTGTTCTGACAGGTTAAATTATGCATCGACTGGCAAACGAACATTAAAAGTTATTTTTTTTAAGGGTTATAATATCATGACATATTTCTATTGTCACTACTTAGCAATGTTTCTATATATATATATATATATATATATATTCTATTAATTAATTATGATAACTGGGGGGGGGGTTCATTGTTTTATAAATTTTTATTCCTCACAGTAATAGAGCCCAGTGGGGCAGAATTTTATAACAGTATTAGGCACTTGGCCAAACATTGATTTTATTATGTCCTGGGGACGACTGGAGTTGCACAAGCATATTCTAAAGCACATGTCATGTGTAATGAACCAATTAAGGTTTGTAATTCTAACCTGGATGTCCGTAAAAGAATTATTAATATACCTCATGGGGGGTAAGAAAAGAGCGTGGCAAGGAATCTTTGTATAATTGTATTGTATTGTGGAACATGTAATGTATTGTACACTTGTGTGTGTATTTTGGGGGGTTATATGTATTGTACATTTAGATGTATTTTTGGAGGGGAGTTTAGATATAGGGTTTTTAGACAAGCAAAATGAAACATAGGATTATATATCCTTTTAATTTTAATAGCAAGTATTTATTCTATCTCAATTAATTTTTGCTGAATATTTTCTTCTAAGAAAGTAATTATTTTAATTAACTTGAATAACAAGAATGTGGATTTGCAAACTTAGGAACATTTGTGGAGTTCTAATGGAACTTAGAAAAATTTTGAAAGGCCTATATCTAAAGGTGAATGTTTTTGTTAGGTTTAAGGTTTTATGTTATATACGTACATGTACTGCCCGCCTTGAATAGTTGATAGTGCCACGTGGTGAGAAATTTTAGAAGGGGACATTCCTTTGGAAACGGGACTTATTGCAGATCTGTGCCTGGGTGGAGATGGTTTGAGTATTACCTTGCCCATATTTGGGGAGGTGTTTTAATTATGCGGTATGGCCCGATCGGCAGTCGGTCTCCTCCGATATACGGTAGCCGAAGAATTATTGAGAAATTTTTGAAAATTTTCGTTGGTCGGTGTTTTTGTCGTGTTGTGTGTTAGTGTGTGTGTCGCGTTCCGTTTGTGTAGAGTCGTTGAGTGAGAGCAGTTCAGGTAAGTGGGCTGGGTCCTCGCAACGGTAGGTGGACCCGCAGTCTACTTGAAGGAAGGTTTAGTACTCGAGTTATTCTGATTCCGGTATTAATTGTCTTTAGTTTTAAGGTTGTGTGTTTGTTTGTGTGCCGACCGCGAAGCGACGATGAGTGCACTAAATCCCGAGCTGTTTTTGCGGGATGAACTTGAGTTCGAGCTCCGGGCCCGGGGCAAAGACCCTCGAGGCAATGTTCAAATTTTATGGCGGCAGCTTCGAGAAGCGCTGGCCGCGGGTGACACGCTCTCTAAGGTCACCATTACTGACCAAGAGAGCGAGTGGGAAAGTTGTAGTGAGAAGTGGGAGGAGCTGCGGGAGTTAGCTCACTCCGTAGAAAGTTTGGAGGAGGGACCGGGGTGCTCTATCGGTGTCCGGCGAATCCGGCAACGTCTGCAGCACGTGATACTTAGGCTGCAGAATCTTCAGGCACAAGGCGGCGAACTTGTGCCGCCCTATATCATAAACGAAAGAATTCAGCAGATCACCTCGACCCTCCAGGGGTCTCAACCTGCTAGAGCATCCACTCCGGTTCCGGTTGCTGAGGAGTCCGCGGTCTCAGCCGTAAATTCCTCTTATAGAGACATAGAACCTGTTTACGCTGGTTTGGGGGCGGCGTCTTACCATAGGCTGCCCAACCCACTTTCTCACATAATTCAACAACTACCAGTCGTAGATGGACTGGAGGCGGACAAACTTTTACCCTTTTTTAGGACCGTCTTCCAGTTGGTGGACTACCCGGGCATGTCAGAAAGTACGGTGCTCGAGCTCATATTCTCCTATTGTCGCGGTACGATGGCTGACAGGGTGGCGGATGTGATGCGACGTAAAGGTGGAGTGGCGGAGTTCCACCGGGTGGTGTTGGGGACGTTCGTCCCCGGTAGATTGATGGAGCAGTTGCGGCATCGTCACTTTTATAGAGTGCAGGCGCGGGGTGAAAGTTTAGCCCAATACGTGCAACGAATCCGGGAAGTATCTCGTATACTGGGACTGGGCATGTCGGAGGAGGAAGTGGTCCAGAACATTCTCGACGGCGTCTCCTCCAAGGACCGATTACGTCTAGTTTATGCAGAGCGGCCGCGGTGGTTTGCCGACCTGGGCAGGCTCTGCGTCATGACCAAGGCCATCCAGATGAGCGACCACGCGAGGGGAGACGGTAGAGGAGAAGAACCAAGACCGCAGAGATCGGAAGGACCCAGAGAGCCTTTCTTCCCCCGACAGGCCCAGCCAGCTCGAAATCGCGAGCAACGGAATGCGGTGGTTTGTTATAATTGTAACCGCCTGGGACACGTGGCGAGATATTGCACTCGAGGGCGCGCGCGCCCAGCACCACCTTCGTCTAGACCAGCACCAAAAACTAGATAGACAGGGGAAGATATTTCGGAGGATGTCTTCCCCCCGCTCTAATTCTGTTCAACTTCCGAAGACCTCCAGGCAATTGTTAGTATCCAACTCTTCCGACATCAAGGTCCGGTCCACTACCTCGCAACAACTTTCAGTATGCCCCTTTCTGTCGCTCTAGGTAAAAGGGGGTCAGCTCAGAGCCTTAGTTGACTCCGGTTCGGCCCGATCCATCATCTCATCTCGGGTATACGCGGACCTTGAAAAGCAGGGCTTGATTAAGGAGTCGAACTTGTCATCTGCAGTATGCTGGACTGCATCCCGGGAAATCTTGCCTATCTCCCGGGTTATCACCTTTAAATATAAAATCGATGGGTTTTCTTGGGTGTGGCCTTTTCTGGTTTCTCCTGCTCTGGGAGTGGATTGCATAATTGGTGCCGACTTCATCGCAAAAAGTGGTCTCGTCCTGGACATCCGAGCGCACCAATGTTTCTTTAAATTTAATCGGGAAGTTCTAATTCCGTTCCTTGGGTACCAGGGCGCCAAGCCGGGTATCCAAGAAGTAGCTTGTCCCGATTCTGCACGAGATCATCTCACTCCATCCCAGCAGAAGGCCTTAGACCATTTGTGTGAGGAATTTCCCGAGGTGTTAACTCCTACTTTAGGACTCACACATCTGCTGGAATATAAGATACGTCTCAAAGATTCTAAAATAGTAAGGTCACACCCTTACAAATTTGCTCCTCTGAAGATGACCATTCTGCGAGAGAAGGTTCAAGAATTGTTGGAACAAGGGGTAATTGAACCTTCTCATTCGAGCTATCCCAGTCCAGCACTTTTAGTACCAAAGCCTGGGGGCAAGCAAAGAATGGTAATTGATAATCGGAAGTTGAATTTCAATATAGAGGTGGATTCTGTTCCCCTCCCAGATTTACATTCTGCCTTTGATTGGTTCAGTGGGGCCAGATATTTCACTATTATCGATCTTAACGCGGCCTATCATCAAATTCCTCTGGCCAAAGAAAGTAGACAATATACGGCCTTTTGTGTACCCTGGAATTTGTACCATTACACAAGGGTTCCCATGGGTTTGGCTGTGGGGGCCCAGAAACTTACTCGCCTTCTCGATACGGTTTTTCACGATGTGAACTTCCGCTACGTGTTCAACTATCTCGATGATTTACTGGTATACAGCGAGACCTTCGATGATCATCTGGGTCATCTAAGAGAAGTGTTGGGTCGGTTAAGAGATGCTGGTCTCACTGTCAATCCCGAAAAGGTTCGTTTTGCCCAAGAGAGTATTTCTTTCTTGGGCCATTTAGTTTCACACCGGGGCGTTACGGTAGACCCCGAGAGGACACAGGGCATCCGTGACTTTCCTCCCCCTAGGGATGCGAAGGGCATAGCGAGATTCGTCGGTATGGTAAATTTTTACCGACGTTTCATACCGAACATCGCCGAAATTGCCGCACCCTTGAACGAACTGAGGAAGAAGGGCGCAAAATTTACATGGGGGGAAAATCAACAAAAAGCTTTCGACATATTGAAGGAATACATCATCTCCCCACCGGTGTTACGGATGCCAGACTTTTCGAAGCCGTTCATACTGCAGACGGACGCGAGTTCGGTTGCGCTCGGGGCGGTTCTCTCCCAAGTTGTAGACGACGCTAGGCAGCCTGTGGCTTTTATTTCCCGGACGTTGGCCCAGCAAGAACGAAAATCATCTGTTTATGAGCTAGAGTGTTTAGCTGTAGTGTACGCTGTAGACAAGTTCAGGCGTTTCCTGGAACATGCTGAGTTCCTGCTCGAGACCGACAATCAGGCTCTCTCATGGCTTCTGGCTCATCCCCGGCAACTGGGTAAAATTGGTAGATGGGTGGTGAAAATCTCATCATTTAAGTTCACCGTGCAACACATTAGGGGATCTCAAAATGTGGTTGCTTATGCCTTGTCCCGCATGTTTTCCCAACCCAGTGATGCCCAAGCTGAGCAACCCTGTTCCGTTCTTTTAGACTTTCCTTTAGCCTTCACTGATGTGTTACCCCATAAGTTAAACGACGAAGTGCTGGGTCCAGTCATCCAAAATATCAAGGAGGGTAACGTACAGGCCCCTTATTTCTTGTCCAAGTGAGTCCTCTGGTGTAGAGAGAGAAAAGGACGTGCACCTAAAATCGTGCTGCCTAGCAAGTTAGTGCCCATGGTCTTCAGTTATTACCATGATTCCCCAGTAGGAGGCCACAAGGGAATTTCTAAGACCATTTCCAGTATTAGGAAACATTTTATCTGGAAGGGCATGGATAGGGACATCGCGACAAGGGTTAAGAGCTGTCATCTTTGTGGCTTGAGCAAGCCTGCCCAGAACACCAAACTAGGGTTGTTATCATCTGAGGTGGCGAGCAGACCGATGGAGAAGTTGTTCATTGACTACGTGGGGCCGTTCCCCCGTAGCAAGTCAGGTAATGCTTACCTGCTTGTATGCGTGGATGCTTTTTCTAAGTTTGCCTGGCTACTGCCCTTACGGGTGGCAACCGCTCGTTTAACCATTAACGCGCTACAAAACCAAGTGTTTCAGCATTTCGGTCTTCCGACCATCATTGTTTCGGACAATGGCCCGCAGTTTATTTCAAGTGAATTCCGGCGTATGTGTTTCGCCAGTGGGATCAAACACGTAACCACTTCCCCTTATTACCCACAACCGTCCCATGCGGAGAGATTTAATCGGAATCTCCGGTCCGCCCTGATTGCTTATCATGCAGAGCAACAAACCACCTGGGATCAGAATCTGAAGTGGTTACAATTAGCTTTCAACACGGCCCGACACAATAGTCATCAGGCCGTGCCCTTTGAAATTCTGTTTGGATTCTCGCCCGCACTCCCGTTGACCAACCTGTGGGATATTGAATATCTTCTGCCGCGGGAGCCCAATAATAAAACAGCGGAGAGATGGAAGGAAGCTCGGAAGAATTTGCTGCGAGCGCACGAGCGGGTCCGTCGGCGTTATAATCAGGGGCAAATTCCAAACCTCTTCCGAATTGGTGACTGGGTGTATTGTAAAAGCCACCCACTCAGCTCAGCCGCAGACAAACGTGCCGCAAAGTTATGTTACCGTTGGTCGGGGCCATATCGCATCCTGGGATTCACGTCACCGGTAACGGCCCGGCTGGGCGTACCGGGGGACGATACTAAATGTGTGGTAAGCCATATTTCAAACTTGAAACGCTGTCGGGGGCAATCGAGAACTTTTGAAGGGGGTTAGACCCCGTAGAGATAGGGCGGATGTCCTTTTAAGGTAACAGTCGTGTTCTGGCGTTAGTGGGCAAGCCTCAGGAGGTCGGAAGTCTCCGGCGCCGAAATCTTTCCTTAGTCTTTTTAGCTGTCTCTCTCTTTGCTGTGGACTGACCCTGATCAGGTCAGCGTGCAGCACCCGCACACTTACATACTACATAACTTCTTTCGTCTCTTTCGTTTTCTTCCTGAGCCTCTGTTCTCCTGAGAGCAAGTGCTGCTGAGGCGACCTAACCACGATGTCCACCGGTTTGTTTTGGGGAGGGGGTACACTGCAGGGTACTCTCCCGGCGTTTAACTGTGAGGCAACTATGTTGCCCTTTTGGGGTGAGGGTGTGCCGAACTCTAGTGGAGAGACGGCGCAAAACCAGTATATAACGTCCCGGTAAACGTTAAAGGCAGTACTAATTTAGAGCGGTTTAATTAGTGCTGCACCCTTGCCGTGGACATAAGAAATACTACCGGTGAATAGAGAAAGCTCGATTGGTGCTGTATTCTGGTGCCTAGCCGCTGTAGGCAAACGAAGTTGCCGGAAATAATTGTGATTAAGACTGTCTGGCTTCACCCTTCATTGATAATGGTCGCTTTTTGGTACTCCGGTAGAGAATGAAGATTTTTTCACCTTTAAGCCTTCACACTATGTCAGGCTAGATAAATACACGACTGCGGTAAGTCTCGCCAATACTTTCATATTAATTGTATTTAATATTTCACTAAAGAAAACTGTTTTCAATAGGCCTAAATAAGTGGATTTCTGATAAACCTTGATGCACCGCGTGGCATTGTGCAATGAGTAATTTCAAGGTAGTATTTTTAAAAACCAATAAAACTATATTAAATTCACGTGTCCGAACTTCGGCACTAAAAGTCAAAGAAATTTAAATACAAAAATCTAAGTTTAAAATATACCTAACATGGATGTAAGGAGATTCCTATTAAGTACCTTGGTTATTGCACAATGCGTAATTCGGTTTAAAAGGCATACAAGTTTTACTAGTATTGATAGTAAAACTTTATTCATATCAGGAAACTTACTGAGGCACCAATTGAAAGTCATATAATAACCAAATCGTATTAATTAATATAGTAAAGACGATGTAATCAGATTACTTCTTGACCACGTGGTACCTATATATATTCAGACTATGTATAAAGCCTATTAAAATTGTAACAAACCATAATTAACTATTAAAAATTCAAACATGGTAACCCGCATGGGTGAAGTTATTATTATAAAGATTTACTGTACTAAATATTTTCAAATAGGGCCTGGTGGCCATATAACCTTGTCAAGTTTTATATTTAGGTAGCTCTAAAGCTATGTTACCTTTATATATGTATTTTGGGGGGTGTGCGAACTTCTCGGGGCAGTGTGTTGTGTACTCTGGCTGATATATATAATGTTGTGTAATTAGGGTCCACCGAACAAGTCGAGAGAAAGCCTAACAACATGACCTGAAGCTGTAACACCATAAAGCTCTCTTTTCGTCTACCGGAGGAATAGCCAGGAAGCCACACCAACACCTATAATGTAGACCACGAGATTGCCACCTCACCCCCATGGACAAAAATCAGGTGATCTCAAACCAATATATTATGTACACGTAGAGTCAGCACTCAATAAGACCCAGTGAACCAGTTCTATCTATCAACAACAACACTTTCAAGTTTTAAACATTTAATTGGATCCCCAATTAACGGGACAGTTTAGTGTGTGAACTGGGTGTAAAATTATTTGTAAATTTTATTAAATTTCTTGTAAAATTGTCAGCTCAGAGACTGGCATGTATCTTAGACAGTTCAACATTCAAACGTATAATTCCCTCTTATTTCAGTATATGTGTTTCTTTACAGCTTTTAAGTCATTCATTTAATTGGTAATTTCTCGGGTTCAATTTAGTGTTCATTTTATATATATATTTTTCTAAATTTTAAATTCAGTTTGGTTCCTATGGTATAGAAATTTCTGGGGTAGTTAGGTGGATTTTCACAAGTTTAATCCTGAGGGGTTGCCTGTTCATACAGTATGGAACGTGTTGTTCTGACAGGTTAAATTATGCATCGACTGGCAAACGAACATTAAAAGTTATTTTTTTTAAAGGGTTATAATATCATGACATATTTCTATTGTCACTACTTAGCAATGTTTCTATATATATATATATATATATATATTCTATTAATTAATTATGATAACTGGGGGGGGGGGTTCATTGTTTTATAAATTTTTATTCCTCACAGTAATAGAGCCCAGTGGGGCAGAATTTTATAACAGTATTAGGCACTTGGCCAAACATTGGATTTTATTATGTCCTGGGGACGACTGGAGTTGCACAAGCATATTCTAAAGCACATGTCATGTGTAATGAACCAATTAAGGTTTGTAATTCTAACCTGGATGTCCGTAAAAGAATTATTAATATACCTCATGGGGGGTAAGAAAAGAGCGTGGCAAGGAATCTTTGTATAATTGTATTGTATTGTGGAACATGTAATGTATTGTACACTTGTGTGTGTATTTTGGGGGGTTATATGTATTGTACATTTAGATGTATTTTTGGAGGGGAGTTTAGATATAGGGTTTTTAGACAAGCAAAATGAAACATAGGATTATATATCCTTTTAATTTTAATAGCAAGTATTTATTCTATCTCAATTAATTTTTGCTGAATATTTTCTTCTAAGAAAGTAATTATTTTAATTAACTTGAATAACAAGAATGTGGATTTGCAAACTTAGGAAACATTTGTGGAGTTCTAATGGAACTTAGAAAAATTTTGAAAGGCCCTATATCTAAAGGTGAATGTTTTTGTTAGGTTTAAGGTTTTATGTTATATACGTACATGTACTGCCCGCCTTGAATAGTTGATAGTGCCACGTGGTGAGAAATTTTAGAAGGGGACATTCCTTGGGAAACGGGACTTATTGCAGATCTGTGCCTGGGTGGAGATGGTTTGAGTATTACCTTGCCCATATTTGGGGAGGTGTTTTAATTATGCGGTATGGCCCGATCGGCAGTCGGTCTCCTCCGATATACGGTAGCCGAAGAATTATTGAGAAATTTTTGAAAATTTTCGTTGGTCGGTGTTTTTGTCGTGTTGTGTGTTAGTGTGTGTGTCGCGTTCCGTTTGTGTAGAGTCGTTGAGTGAGAGCAGTTCAGGTAAGTGGGCTGGGTCCTCGCAACGGTAGGTGGACCCGCAGTCTACTTGAAGGAAGGTTTAGTACTCGAGTTATTCTGATTCCGGTATTAATTGTCTTTAGTTTTAAGGTTGTGTGTTTGTTTTGTGTGCCGACCGCGAAGCGACGATGAGTGCACTAAATCCCGAGCTGTTTTTGCGGGATGAACTTGAGTTCGAGCTCCGGGCCCGGGGCAAAGACCCTCGAGGCAATGTTCAAATTTTACGGCGGCAGCTTCGAGAAGCGCTGGCCGCGGGTGACACGCTCTCTAAGGTCACCATTACTGACCAAGAGAGCGAGTGGGAAAGTTGTAGTGAGAAGTGGGAGGAGCTGCGGGAGTTAGCTCACTCCGTAGAAAGTTTGGAGGAGGGACCGGGGTGCTCTATCGGTGTCCGGCGAATCCGGCAACGTCTGCAGCACGTGATACTTAGGCTGCAGAATCTTCAGGCACAAGGCGGCGAACTTGTGCCGCCCTATATCATAAACGAAAGAATTCAGCAGATCACCTCGACCCTCCAGGGGTCTCAACCTGCTAGAGCATCCACTCCGGTTCCGGTTGCTGAGGAGTCCGCGGTCTCAGCCGTAAATTCCTCTTATAGAGACATAGAACCTGTTTACGCTGGTTTGGGGGCGGCGTCTTACCATAGGCTGCCCAACCCACTTTCTCACATAATTCAACAACTACCAGTCGTAGATGGACTGGAGGCGGACAAACTTTTACCCTTTTTTAGGACCGTCTTCCAGTTGGTGGACTACCCGGGCATGTCAGAAAGTACGGTGCTCGAGCTCATAATCTCCTATTGTCGCGGTACGATGGCTGACAGGGTGGCGGATGTGATGCGACGTAAAGGTGGAGTGGCGGAGTTCCACCGGGTGGTGTTGGGGACGTTCGTCCCCGGTAGATTGATGGAGCAGTTGCGGCATCGTCACTTTTATAGAGTGCAGGCGCGGGGTGAAAGTTTAGCCCAATACGTGCAACGAATCCGGGAAGTATCTCGTATACTGGGACTGGGCATGTCGGAGGAGGAAGTGGTCCAGAACATTCTCGACGGCGTCTCCTCCAAGGACCGATTACGTCTAGTTTATGCAGAGCGGCCGCGGTGGTTTGCCGACCTGGGCAGGCTCTGCGTCATGACCAAGGCCATCCAGATGAGCGACCACGCGAGGGGAGACGGTAGAGGAGAAGAACCAAGACCGCAGAGATCGGAAGGACCCAGAGAGCCTTTCTTCCCCCGACAGGCCCAGCCAGCTCGAAATCGCGAGCAACGGAATGCGGTGGTTTGTTATAATTGTAACCGCCCGGGACACGTGGCGAGAAATTGCACTCGAGGGCGCGCGCGCCCAGCACCACCTTCGTCTAGACCAGCACCAAAAACTAGATAGACAGGGGAAGATATTTCGGAGGATGTCTTCCCCCCGCTCTAATTCTGTTCAACTTCCGAAGACCTCCAGGCAATTGTTAGTATCCAACTCTTCCGACATCAAGGTCCGGTCCACTACCTCGCAACAACTTTCAGTATGCCCCTTTCTGTCGCTCTAGGTAAAAGGGGGTCAGCTCAGAGCCTTAGTTGACTCCGGTTCGGCCCGATCCATCATCTCATCTCGGGTATACGCGGACCTTGAAAAGCAGGGCTTGATTAAGGAGTCGAACTTGTCTTCTGCAGTATGCTGGACTGCATCCCGGGAAATCTTGCCTATCTCCCGGGTTATCACCTTTAAATATAAAATCGATGGGTTTTCTTGGGTGTGGCCTTTTCTGGTTTCTCCTGCTCTGGGAGTGGATTGCATAATTGGTGCCGACTTCATCGCAAAAAGTGGTCTCGTCCTGGACATCCGAGCGCACCAATGTTTCTTTAAATTTAATCGGGAAGTTCTAATTCCGTTCCTTGGGTACCAGGGCGCCAAGCCGGGTATCCAAGAAGTAGCTTGTCCCGATTCTGCACGAGATCATCTCACTCCATCCCAGCAGAAGGCCTTAGACCATTTGTGTGAGGAATTTCCCGAGGTGTTAACTCCTACTTTAGGACTCACACATCTGCTGGAATATAAGATACGTCTCAAAGATTCTAAAATAGTAAGGTCACACCCTTACAAATTTGCTCCTCTGAAGATGACCATTCTGCGAGAGAAGGTTCAAGAATTGTTGGAACAAGGGGTAATTGAACCTTCTCATTCGAGCTATCCCAGTCCAGCACTTTTAGTACCAAAGCCTGGGGGCAAGCAAAGAATGGTAATTGATAATCGGAAGTTGAATTTCAATATAGAGGTGGATTCTGTTCCCCTCCCAGATTTACATTCGGCCTTTGATTGGTTCAGTGGGGCCAGATATTTCACTATTATCGATCTTAACGCGGCCTATCATCAAATTCCTCTGGCCAAAGAAAGTAGACCATATACGGCCTTTTGTGTACCCTGGAATTTGTACCAGTACACAAGGGTTCCCATGGGTTTGGCTGTGGGGGCCCAGACACTTACTCGCCTTCTCGATACGGTTTTTCACGATGTGAACTTCCGCTTCGTGTTCAACTATCTCGATGATTTACTGGTATACAGCGAGACCTTCGATGATCATCTGGGTCATCTAAGAGAAGTGTTGGGTCGGTTAAGAGATGCTGGTCTCACTGTCAATCCCGAAAAGGTTCGTTTTGCCCAAGAGAGTATTTCTTTCTTGGGCCATTTAGTTTCACACCGGGGCGTTACGGTAGACCCCGAGAGGACACAGGGCATCCGTGACTTTCCTCCCCCTAGGGATGCGAAGGGCATAGCGAGATTCGTCGGTATGGTAAATTTTTACCGACGTTTCATACCGAACATCGCCGAAATTGCCGCACCCTTGAACGAACTGAGGAAGAAGGGCGCAAAATTTACATGGGGGGAAAATCAACAAAAAGCTTTCGACATATTGAAGGAATACATCATCTCCCCACCGGTGTTACGGATGCCAGACTTTTCGAAGCCGTTCATACTGCAGACGGACGCGAGTTCGGTTGCGCTCGGGGCGGTTCTCTCCCAAGTTGTAGACGACGCTAGGCAGCCTGTGGCTTTTATTTCCCGGACGTTGGCCCAGCAAGAACGAAAATCATCTGTTTATGAGCTAGAGTGTTTAGCTGTAGTGTACGCTGTAGACAAGTTCAGGCGTTTCCTGGAACATGCTGAGTTCCTGCTCGAGACCGACAATCAGGCTCTCTCATGGCTTCTGGCTCATCCCCGGCAACTGGGTAAAATTGGTAGATGGGTGGTGAAAATCTCATCATTTAAGTTCACCGTGCAACACATTAGGGGATCTCAAAATGTGGTTGCAGATGCCTTGTCCCGCATGTTTTCCCAACCCAGTGATGCCCAAGCTGAGCAACCCTGTTCCGTTCTTTTAGACTTTCCTTTAGCCTTCACTGATGTGTTACCCCATAAGTTAAACGACGAAGTGCTGGGTCCAGTCATCCAAAATATCAAGGAGGGTAACGTACAGGCCCCTTATTTCTTGTCCAAGTGAGTCCTCTGTTGTAGAGAGAGAAAAGGACGTGCACCTAAAATCGTGCTGCCTAGCAAGTTAGTGCCCATGGTCTTCAGTTATTACCATGATTCCCCAGTAGGAGGCCACAAGGGAATTTCTAAGACCATTTCCAGTATTAGGAAACATTTTATCTGGAAGGGCATGGATAGGGACATCGCGACAAGGGTTAAGAGCTGTCATCTTTGTGGCTTGAGCAAGCCTGCCCAGAACACCAAACTAGGGTTGTTATCATCTGAGGTGGCGAGCAGACCGATGGAGAAGTTGTTCATTGACTACGTGGGGCCGTTCCCCCGTAGCAAGTCAGGTAATGCTTACCTGCTTGTATGCGTGGATGCTTTTTCTAAGTTTGCCTGGCTACTGCCCTTACGGGTGGCAACCGCTCGTTTAACCATTAACGCGCTACAAAACCAAGTGTTTCAGCATTTCGGTCTTCCGACCATCATTGTTTCGGACAATGGCCCGCAGTTTATTTCAAGTGAATTCCGGCGTATGTGTTTCGCCAGTGGGATCAAACACGTAACCACTTCCCCTTATTACCCACAACCGTCCCATGCGGAGAGATTTAATCGGAATCTCCGGTCCGCCCTGATTGCTTATCATGCAGAGCAACAAACCACCTGGGATCAGAATCTGAAGTGGTTACAATTAGCTTTCAACACGGCCCGACACAATAGTCATCAGGCCGTGCCCTTTGAAATTCTGTTTGGATTCTCGCCCGCACTCCCGTTGACCAACCTGTGGGATATTGAATATCTTCTGCCGCGGGAGCCCAATAATAAAACAGCGGAGAGATGGAAGGAAGCTCGGAAGAATTTGCTGCGAGCGCACGAGCGGGTCCGTCGGCGTTATAATCAGGGGCAAATTCCAAACCTCTTCCGAATTGGTGACTGGGTGTATTGTAAAAGCCACCCACTCAGCTCAGCCGCAGACAAACGTGCCGCAAAGTTATGTTACCGTTGGTCGGGGCCATATCGCATCCTGGGATTCACGTCACCGGTAACGGCCCGGCTGGGCGTACCGGGGGACGATACTAAAAGTGTGGTAAGCCATATTTCAAACTTGAAACGCTGTCGGGGGCAATCGAGAACTTTTGAAGGGGGTTAGACCCCGTAGAGATAGGGCGGATGTCCTTTTAAGGTAACAGTCGTGTTCTGGCGTTAGTGGGCAAGCCTCAGGAGGTCGGAAGTCTCCGGCGCCGAAATCTTTCCTTAGTCTTTTTAGCTGTCTCTCTCTTTGCTGTGGACTGACCCTGATCAGGTCAGCGTGCAGCACCCGCACACTTACATACTACATACCTTCTTTCGTCTCTTTCGTTTTCTTCCTGAGCCTCTGTTCTCCTGAGAGCAAGTGCTGCTGAGGCGACCTAACCACGATGTCCACCGGTTTGTTTTGGGGAGGGGGTACACTGCAGGGTACTCTCCCGGCGTTTAACTGTGAGGCAACTATGTTGCCCTTTTGGGGTGAGGGTGTGCCGAACTCTAGTGGAGAGACGGCGCAAAACCAGTATATAACGTCCCGGTAAACGTTAAAGGCAGTACTAATTTAGAGCGGTTTAATTAGTGCTGCACCCTTGCCGTGGACATAAGAAATACTACCGGTGAATAGAGAAAGCTCGATTGGTGCTGTATTCTGGTGCCTAGCCGCTGTAGGCAAACGAAGTTGCCGGAAATAATTGTGATTAAGACTGTCTGGCTTCACCCTTCATTGATAATGGTCGCTTTTTGGTACTCCGGTAGAGAATGAAGATTTTTTCACCTTTAAGCCTTCACACTATGTCAGGCTAGATAAATACACGACTGCGGTAAGTCTCGCCAATACTTTCATATTAATTGTATTTAATATTTCACTAAAGAAAACTGTTTTCAATAGGCCTAAATAAGTGGATTTCTGATAAACCTTGATGCACCGCGTGGCATTGTGCAATGAGTAATTTCAAGGTAGTATTTTTAAAAACCAATAAAACTATATTAAATTCACGTGTCCGAACTTCGGCACTAAAAGTCAAAGAAATTTAAATACAAAAATCTAAGTTTAAAATATACCTAACATGGATGTAAGGAGATTCCTATTAAGTACCTTGGTTATTGCACAATGCGTAATTCGGTTTAAAAGGCATACAAGTTTTACTAGTATTGATAGTAAAACTTTATTCATATCAGGAAACTTACTGAGGCACCAATTGAAAGTCATATAATAACCAAATCGTATTAATTAATATAGTAAAGACGATGTAATCAGATTACTTCTTGACCACGTGGTACCTATATATATTCAGACTATGTATAAAGCCTATTAAAATTGTAACAAACCATAATTAACTATTAAAAATTCAAACATGGTAACCCGCATGGGTGAAGTTATTATTATAAAGATTTACTGTACTAAATATTTTCAAATAGGGCCTGGTGGCCATATAACCTTGTCAAGTTTTATATTTAGGTAGCTCTAAAGCTATGTTACCTTTATATATGTATTTTGGGGGGTGTGCGAACTTCTCGGGGCAGTGTGTTGTGTACTCTGGCTGATATATATAATGTTGTGTAATTAGGGTCCACCGAACAAGTCGAGAGAAAGCCTAACAACATGACCTGAAGCTGTAACACCATAAAGCTCTCTTTTCGTCTACCGGAGGAATAGCCAGGAAGCCACACCAACACCTATAATGTAGACCACGAGATTGCCACCTCACCCCCATGGACAAAAATCAGGTGATCTCAAACCAATATATTATGTACACGTAGAGTCAGCACTCAATAAGACCCAGTGAACCAGTTCTATCTATCAACAACAACACTTTCAAGTTTTAAACATTTAATTGGATCCCCAATTAACGGGACAGTTTAGTGTGTGAACTGGGTGTAAAATTATTTGTAAATTTTATTAAATTTCTTGTAAAATTGTCAGCTCAGAGACTGGCATGTATCTTAGACAGTTCAACATTCAAACGTATAATTCCCTCTTATTTCAGTATATGTGTTTCTTTACAGCTTTTAAGTCATTCATTTAATTGGTAATTTCTCGGGTTCAATTTAGTGTTCATTTTATATATATATTTTTCTAAATTTTAAATTCAGTTTGGTTCCTATGGTATAGAAATTTCTGGGGTAGTTAGGTGGATTTTCACAAGTTTAATCCTGAGGGGTTGCCTGTTCATACAGTATGGAACGTGTTGTTCTGACAGGTTAAATTATGCATCGACTGGCAAACGAACATTAAAAGTTATTTTTTTTAAAGGGTTATAATATCATGACATATTTCTATTGTCACTACTTAGCAATGTTTCTATATATATATATATTCTATTAATTAATTATGATAACTGGGGGGGGTTCATTGTTTTATAAATTTTTATTCCTCACAGTAATAGAGCCCAGTGGGGCAGAATTTTATAACAGTATTAGGCACTTGGCCAAACATTGGATTTTATTATGTCCTGGGGACGACTGGAGTTGCACAAGCATATTCTAAAGCACATGTCATGTGTAATGAACCAATTAAGGTTTGTAATTCTAACCTGGATGTCCGTAAAAGAATTATTAATATACCTCATGGGGGGTAAGAAAAGAGCGTGGCAAGGAATCTTTGTATAATTGTATTGTATTGTGGAACATGTAATGTATTGTACACTTGTGTGTGTATTTTGGGGGGTTATATGTATTGTACATTTAGATGTATTTTTGGAGGGGAGTTTAGATATAGGGTTTTTAGACAAGCAAAATGAAACATAGGATTATATATCCTTTTAATTTTAATAGCAAGTATTTATTCTATCTCAATTAATTTTTGCTGAATATTTTCTTCTAAGAAAGTAATTATTTTAATTAACTTGAATAACAAGAATGTGGATTTGCAAACTTAGGAAACATTTGTGGAGTTCTAATGGAACTTAGAAAAATTTTGAAAGGCCCTATATCTGAAGGTGAATGTTTTTGTTAGGTTTAAGGTTTTATGTTATATACGTACATGTACTGCCCGCCTTGAATAGTTGATAGTGCCACGTGGTGAGAAATTTTAGAAGGGGACATTCCTTGGGAAACGGGACTTATTGCAGACCTGTGCCTGGGTGGAGATGGTTTGAGTATTACCTTGCCCATATTTGGGGAGGTGTTTTAATTATGCGGTATGGCCCGATCGGCAGTCGGTCTCCTCCGATATACGGTAGCCGAAGAATTATTGAGAAATTTTTGAAAATTTTCGTTGGTCGGTGTTTTTGTCGTGTTGTGTGTTAGTGTGTGTGTCGCGTTCCGTTTGTGTAGAGTCGTTGAGTGAGATCAGTTCAGGTAAGTGGGCTGGGTCCTCGCAACGGTAGGTGGACCCGCAGTCTACTTGAAGGAAGGTTTAGTACTCGAGTTATTCTGATTCCGGTATTAATTGTCTTTAGTTTTAAGGTTGTGTGTTTGTTTTGTGTGCCGACCGCGAAGCGACGATGAGTGCACTAAATCCCGAGCTGTTTTTGCGGGATGAACTTGAGTTCGAGCTCCGGGCCCGGGGCAAAGACCCTCGAGGCAATGTTCAAATTTTACGGCGGCAGCTTCGAGAAGCGCTGGCCGCGGGTGACACGCTCTCTAAGGTCACCATTACTGACCAAGAGAGCGAGTGGGAAAGTTGTAGTGAGAAGTGGGAGGAGCTGCGGGAGTTAGCTCACTCCGTAGAAAGTTTGGAGGAGGGACCGGGGTGCTCTATCGGTGTCCGGCGAATCCGGCAACGTCTGCAGCACGTGATACTTAGGCTGCAGAATCTTCAGGCACAAGGCGGCGAACTTGTGCCGCCCTATATCATAAACGAAAGAATTCAGCAGATCACCTCGACCCTCCAGGGGTCTCAACCTGCTAGAGCATCCACTCCGGTTCCGGTTGCTGAGGAGTCCGCGGTCTCAGCCGTAAATTCCTCTTATAGAGACATAGAACCTGTTTACGCTGGTTTGGGGGCGGCGTCTTACCATAGGCTGCCCAACCCACTTTCTCACATAATTCAACAACTACCAGTCGTAGATGGACTGGAGGCGGACAAACTTTTACCCTTTTTTAGGACCGTCTTCCAGTTGGTGGACTACCCGGGCATGTCAGAAAGTACGGTGCTCGAGCTCATATTCTCCTATTGTCGCGGTACGATGGCTGACAGGGTGGCGGATGTGATGCGACGTAAAGGTGGAGTGGCGGAGTTCCACCGGGTGGTGTTGGGGACGTTCGTCCCCGGTAGATTGATGGAGCAGTTGCGGCATCGTCACTTTTATAGAGTGCAGGCGCGGGGTGAAAGTTTAGCCCAATACGTGCAACGAATCCGGGAAGTATCTCGTATACTGGGACTGGGCATGTCGGAGGAGGAAGTGGTCCAGAACATTCTCGACGGCGTCTCCTCCAAGGACCGATTACGTCTAGTTTATGCAGAGCGGCTGCGGTGGTTTGCCGACCTGGGCAGGCTCTGCGTCATGACCAAGGCCATCCAGATGAGCGACCACGCGAGGGGAGACGGTAGAGGAGAAGAACCAAGACCGCAGAGATCGGAAGGACCCAGAGAGCCTTTCTTCCCCCGACAGGCCCAGCCAGCTCGAAATCGCGAGCAACGGAATGCGGTGGTTTGTTATAATTGTAACCGCCCGGGACACGTGGCGAGAAATTGCACTCGAGGGCGCGCGCGCCCAGCACCACCTTCGTCTAGACCAGCACCAAAAACTAGATAGACAGGGGAAGATATTTCGGAGGATGTCTTCCCCCCGCTCTAATTCTGTTCAACTTCCGAAGACCTCCAGGCAATTGTTAGTATCCGACATCAAGGCAACTCTTCCGACATCAAGGTCCGGTCCACTACCTCGCAACAACTTTCAGTATGCCCCTTTCTGTCGCTCTAGGTAAAAGGGGGTCAGCTCAGAGCCTTAGTTGACTCCGGTTCGGCCCGATCCATCATCTCATCTCGGGTATACGCGGACCTTGAAAAGCAGGGCTTGATTAAGGAGTCGAACTTGTCTTCTGCAGTATGCTGGACTGCATCCCGGGAAATCTTGCCTATCTCCCGGGTTATCACCTTTAAATATAAAATCGATGGGTTTTCTTGGGTGTGGCCTTTTCTGGTTTCTCCTGCTCTGGGAGTGGATTGCATAATTGGTGCCGACTTCATCGCAAAAAGTGGTCTCGTCCTGGACATCCGAGCGCACCAATGTTTCTTTAAATTTAATCGGGAAGTTCTAATTCCGTTCCTTGGGTACCAGGGCGCCAAGCCGGGTATCCAAGAAGTAGCTTGTCCCGATTCTGCACGAGATCATCTCACTCCATCCCAGCAGAAGGCCTTAGACCATTTGTGTGAGGAATTTCCCGAGGTGTTAACTCCTACTTTAGGACTCACACATCTGCTGGAATATAAGATACGTCTCAAAGATTCTAAAATAGTAAGGTCACACCCTTACAAATTTGCTCCTCTGAAGATGACCATTCTGCGAGAGAAGGTTCAAGAATTGTTGGAACAAGGGGTAATTGAACCTTCTCATTCGAGCTATCCCAGTCCAGCACTTTTAGTACCAAAGCCTGGGGGCAAGCAAAGAATGGTAATTGATAATCGGAAGTTGAATTTCAATATAGAGGTGGATTCTGTTCCCCTCCCAGATTTACATTCGGCCTTTGATTGGTTCAGTGGGGCCAGATATTTCACTATTATCGATCTTAACGCGGCCTATCATCAAATTCCTCTGGCCAAAGAAAGTAGACCATATACGGCCTTTTGTGTACCCTGGAATTTGTACCAGTACACAAGGGTTCCCATGGGTTTGGCTGTGGGGGCCCAGACACTTACTCGCCTTCTCGATACGGTTTTTCACGATGTGAACTTCCGCTTCGTGTTCAACTATCTCGATGATTTACTGGTATACAGCGAGACCTTCGATGATCATCTGGGTCATCTAAGAGAAGTGTTGGGTCGGTTAAGAGATGCTGGTCTCACTGTCAATCCCGAAAAGGTTCGTTTTGCCCAAGAGAGTATTTCTTTCTTGGGCCATTTAGTTTCACACCGGGGCGTTACGGTAGACCCCGAGAGGACACAGGGCATCCGTGACTTTCCTCCCCCTAGGGATGCGAAGGGCATAGCGAGATTCGTCGGTATGGTAAATTTTTACCGACGTTTCATACCGAACATCGCCGAAATTGCCGCACCCTTGAACGAACTGAGGAAGAAGGGCGCAAAATTTACATGGGGGGAAAATCAACAAAAAGCTTTCGACATATTGAAGGAATACATCATCTCCCCACCGGTGTTACGGATGCCAGACTTTTCGAAGCCGTTCATACTGCAGACGGACGCGAGTTCGGTTGCGCTCGGGGCGGTTCTCTCCCAAGTTGTAGACGACGCTAGGCAGCCTGTGGCTTTTATTTCCCGGACGTTGGCCCAGCAAGAACGAAAATCATCTGTTTATGAGCTAGAGTGTTTAGCTGTAGTGTACGCTGTAGACAAGTTCAGGCGTTTCCTGGAACATGCTGAGTTCCTGCTCGAGACCGACAATCAGGCTCTCTCATGGCTTCTGGCTCATCCCCGGCAACTGGGTAAAATTGGTAGATGGGTGGTGAAAATCTCATCATTTAAGTTCACCGTGCAACACATTAGGGGATCTCAAAATGTGGTTGCAGATGCCTTGTCCCGCATGTTTTCCCAACCCAGTGATGCCCAAGCTGAGCAACCCTGTTCCGTTCTTTTAGACTTTCCTTTAGCCTTCACTGATGTGTTACCCCATAAGTTAAACGACGAAGTGCTGGGTCCAGTCATCCAAAATATCAAGGAGGGTAACGTACAGGCCCCTTATTTCTTGTCCAAGTGAGTCCTCTGTTGTAGAGAGAGAAAAGGACGTGCACCTAAAATCGTGCTGCCTAGCAAGTTAGTGCCCATGGTCTTCAGTTATTACCATGATTCCCCAGTAGGAGGCCACAAGGGAATTTCTAAGACCATTTCCAGTATTAGGAAACATTTTATCTGGAAGGGCATGGATAGGGACATCGCGACAAGGGTTAAGAGCTGTCATCTTTGTGGCTTGAGCAAGCCTGCCCAGAACACCAAACTAGGGTTGTTATCATCTGAGGTGGCGAGCAGACCGATGGAGAAGTTGTTCATTGACTACGTGGGGCCGTTCCCCCGTAGCAAGTCAGGTAATGCTTACCTGCTTGTATGCGTGGATGCTTTTTCTAAGTTTGCCTGGCTACTGCCCTTACGGGTGGCAACCGCTCGTTTAACCATTAACGCGCTACAAAACCAAGTGTTTCAGCATTTCGGTCTTCCGACCATCATTGTTTCGGACAATGGCCCGCAGTTTATTTCAAGTGAATTCCGGCGTATGTGTTTCGCCAGTGGGATCAAACACGTAACCACTTCCCCTTATTACCCACAACCGTCCCATGCGGAGAGATTTAATCGGAATCTCCGGTCCGCCCTGATTGCTTATCATGCAGAGCAACAAACCACCTGGGATCAGAATCTGAAGTGGTTACAATTAGCTTTCAACACGGCCCGACACAATAGTCATCAGGCCGTGCCCTTTGAAATTCTGTTTGGATTCTCGCCCGCACTCCCGTTGACCAACCTGTGGGATATTGAATATCTTCTGCCGCGGGAGCCCAATAATAAAACAGCGGAGAGATGGAAGGAAGCTCGGAAGAATTTGCTGCGAGCGCACGAGCGGGTCCGTCGGCGTTATAATCAGGGGCAAATTCCAAACCTCTTCCGAATTGGTGACTGGGTGTATTGTAAAAGCCACCCACTCAGCTCAGCCGCAGACAAACGTGCCGCAAAGTTATGTTACCGTTGGTCGGGGCCATATCGCATCCTGGGATTCACGTCACCGGTAACGGCCCGGCTGGGCGTACCGGGGGACGATACTAAAAGTGTGGTAAGCCATATTTCAAACTTGAAACGCTGTCGGGGGCAATCGAGAACTTTTGAAGGGGGTTAGACCCCGTAGAGATAGGGCGGATGTCCTTTTAAGGTAACAGTCGTGTTCTGGCGTTAGTGGGCAAGCCTCAGGAGGTCGGAAGTCTCCGGCGCCGAAATCTTTCCTTAGTCTTTTTAGCTGTCTCTCTCTTTGCTGTGGACTGACCCTGATCAGGTCAGCGTGCAGCACCCGCACACTTACATACTACATACCTTCTTTCGTCTCTTTCGTTTTCTTCCTGAGCCTCTGTTCTCCTGAGAGCAAGTGCTGCTGAGGCGACCTAACCACGATGTCCACCGGTTTGTTTTGGGGAGGGGGTACACTGCAGGGTACTCTCCCGGCGTTTAACTGTGAGGCAACTATGTTGCCCTTTTGGGGTGAGGGTGTGCCGAACTCTAGTGGAGAGACGGCGCAAAACCAGTATATAACGTCCCGGTAAACGTTAAAGGCAGTACTAATTTAGAGCGGTTTAATTAGTGCTGCACCCTTGCCGTGGACATAAGAAATACTACCGGTGAATAGAGAAAGCTCGATTGGTGCTGTATTCTGGTGCCTAGCCGCTGTAGGCAAACGAAGTTGCCGGAAATAATTGTGATTAAGACTGTCTGGCTTCACCCTTCATTGATAATGGTCGCTTTTTGGTACTCCGGTAGAGAATGAAGATTTTTTCACCTTTAAGCCTTCACACTATGTCAGGCTAGATAAATACACGACTGCGGTAAGTCTCGCCAATACTTTCATATTAATTGTATTTAATATTTCACTAAAGAAAACTGTTTTCAATAGGCCTAAATAAGTGGATTTCTGATAAACCTTGATGCACCGCGTGGCATTGTGCAATGAGTAATTTCAAGGTAGTATTTTTAAAAACCAATAAAACTATATTAAATTCACGTGTCCGAACTTCGGCACTAAAAGTCAAAGAAATTTAAATACAAAAATCTAAGTTTAAAATATACCTAACATGGATGTAAGGAGATTCCTATTAAGTACCTTGGTTATTGCACAATGCGTAATTCGGTTTAAAAGGCATACAAGTTTTACTAGTATTGATAGTAAAACTTTATTCATATCAGGAAACTTACTGAGGCACCAATTGAAAGTCATATAATAACCAAATCGTATTAATTAATATAGTAAAGACGATGTAATCAGATTACTTCTTGACCACGTGGTACCTATATATATTCAGACTATGTATAAAGCCTATTAAAATTGTAACAAACCATAATTAACTATTAAAAATTCAAACATGGTAACCCGCATGGGTGAAGTTATTATTATAAAGATTTACTGTACTAAATATTTTCAAATAGGGCCTGGTGGCCATATAACCTTGTCAAGTTTTATATTTAGGTAGCTCTAAAGCTATGTTACCTTTATATATGTATTTTGGGGGGTGTGCGAACTTCTCGGGGCAGTGTGTTGTGTACTCTGGCTGATATATATAATGTTGTGTAATTAGGGTCCACCGAACAAGTCGAGAGAAAGCCTAACAACATGACCTGAAGCTGTAACACCATAAAGCTCTCTTTTCGTCTACCGGAGGAATAGCCAGGAAGCCACACCAACACCTATAATGTAGACCACGAGATTGCCACCTCACCCCCATGGACAAAAATCAGGTGATCTCAAACCAATATATTATGTACACGTAGAGTCAGCACTCAATAAGACCCAGTGAACCAGTTCTATCTATCAACAACAACACTTTCAAGTTTTAAACATTTAATTGGATCCCCAATTAACGGGACAGTTTAGTGTGTGAACTGGGTGTAAAATTATTTGTAAATTTTATTAAATTTCTTGTAAAATTGTCAGCTCAGAGACTGGCATGTATCTTAGACAGTTCAACATTCAAACGTATAATTCCCTCTTATTTCAGTATATGTGTTTCTTTACAGCTTTTAAGTCATTCATTTAATTGGTAATTTCTCGGGTTCAATTTAGTGTTCATTTTATATATATATTTTTCTAAATTTTAAATTCAGTTTGGTTCCTATGGTATAGAAATTTCTGGGGTAGTTAGGTGGATTTTCACAAGTTTAATCCTGAGGGGTTGCCTGTTCATACAGTATGGAACGTGTTGTTCTGACAGGTTAAATTATGCATCGACTGGCAAACGAACATTAAAAGTTATTTTTTTTAAAGGGTTATAATATCATGACATATTTCTATTGTCACTACTTAGCAATGTTTCTATATATATATATATATATATATATTCTATTAATTAATTATGATAACTGGGGGGGGGGGTTCATTGTTTTATAAATTTTTATTCCTCACAGTAATAGAGCCCAGTGGGGCAGAATTTTATAACAGTATTAGGCACTTGGCCAAACATTGGATTTTATTATGTCCTGGGGACGACTGGAGTTGCACAAGCATATTCTAAAGCACATGTCATGTGTAATGAACCAATTAAGGTTTGTAATTCTAACCTGGATGTCCGTAAAAGAATTATTAATATACCTCATGGGGGGTAAGAAAAGAGCGTGGCAAGGAATCTTTGTATAATTGTATTGTATTGTGGAACATGTAATGTATTGTACACTTGTGTGTGTATTTTGGGGGGTTATATGTATTGTACATTTAGATGTATTTTTGGAGGGGAGTTTAGATATAGGGTTTTTAGACAAGCAAAATGAAACATAGGATTATATATCCTTTTAATTTTAATAGCAAGTATTTATTCTATCTCAATTAATTTTTGCTGAATATTTTCTTCTAAGAAAGTAATTATTTTAATTAACTTGAATAACAAGAATGTGGATTTGCAAACTTAGGAAACATTTGTGGAGTTCTAATGGAACTTAGAAAAATTTTGAAAGGCCCTATATCTGAAGGTGAATGTTTTTGTTAGGTTTAAGGTTTTATGTTATATACGTACATGTACTGCCCGCCTTGAATAGTTGATAGTGCCACGTGGTGAGAAATTTTAGAAGGGGACATTCCTTGGGAAACGGGACTTATTGCAGACCTGTGCCTGGGTGGAGATGGTTTGAGTATTACCTTGCCCATATTTGGGGAGGTGTTTTAATTATGCGGTATGGCCCGATCGGCAGTCGGTCTCCTCCGATATACGGTAGCCGAAGAATTATTGAGAAATTTTTGAAAATTTTCGTTGGTCGGTGTTTTTGTCGTGTTGTGTGTTAGTGTGTGTGTCGCGTTCCGTTTGTGTAGAGTCGTTGAGTGAGATCAGTTCAGGTAAGTGGGCTGGGTCCTCGCAACGGTAGGTGGACCCGCAGTCTACTTGAAGGAAGGTTTAGTACTCGAGTTATTCTGATTCCGGTATTAATTGTCTTTAGTTTTAAGGTTGTGTGTTTGTTTTGTGTGCCGACCGCGAAGCGACGATGAGTGCACTAAATCCCGAGCTGTTTTTGCGGGATGAACTTGAGTTCGAGCTCCGGGCCCGGGGCAAAGACCCTCGAGGCAATGTTCAAATTTTACGGCGGCAGCTTCGAGAAGCGCTGGCCGCGGGTGACACGCTCTCTAAGGTCACCATTACTGACCAAGAGAGCGAGTGGGAAAGTTGTAGTGAGAAGTGGGAGGAGCTGCGGGAGTTAGCTCACTCCGTAGAAAGTTTGGAGGAGGGACCGGGGTGCTCTATCGGTGTCCGGCGAATCCGGCAACGTCTGCAGCACGTGATACTTAGGCTGCAGAATCTTCAGGCACAAGGCGGCGAACTTGTGCCGCCCTATATCATAAACGAAAGAATTCAGCAGATCACCTCGACCCTCCAGGGGTCTCAACCTGCTAGAGCATCCACTCCGGTTCCGGTTGCTGAGGAGTCCGCGGTCTCAGCCGTAAATTCCTCTTATAGAGACATAGAACCTGTTTACGCTGGTTTGGGGGCGGCGTCTTACCATAGGCTGCCCAACCCACTTTCTCACATAATTCAACAACTACCAGTCGTAGATGGACTGGAGGCGGACAAACTTTTACCCTTTTTTAGGACCGTCTTCCAGTTGGTGGACTACCCGGGCATGTCAGAAAGTACGGTGCTCGAGCTCATATTCTCCTATTGTCGCGGTACGATGGCTGACAGGGTGGCGGATGTGATGCGACGTAAAGGTGGAGTGGCGGAGTTCCACCGGGTGGTGTTGGGGACGTTCGTCCCCGGTAGATTGATGGAGCAGTTGCGGCATCGTCACTTTTATAGAGTGCAGGCGCGGGGTGAAAGTTTAGCCCAATACGTGCAACGAATCCGGGAAGTATCTCGTATACTGGGACTGGGCATGTCGGAGGAGGAAGTGGTCCAGAACATTCTCGACGGCGTCTCCTCCAAGGACCGATTACGTCTAGTTTATGCAGAGCGGCCGCGGTGGTTTGCCGACCTGGGCAGGCTCTGCGTCATGACCAAGGCCATCCAGATGAGCGACCACGCGAGGGGAGACGGTAGAGGAGAAGAACCAAGACCGCAGAGATCGGAAGGACCCAGAGAGCCTTTCTTCCCCCGACAGGCCCAGCCAGCTCGAAATCGCGAGCAACGGAATGCGGTGGTTTGTTATAATTGTAACCGCCCGGGACACGTGGCGAGAAATTGCACTCGAGGGCGCGCGCGCCCAGCACCACCTTCGTCTAGACCAGCACCAAAAACTAGATAGACAGGGGAAGATATTTCGGAGGATGTCTTCCCCCCGCTCTAATTCTGTTCAACTTCCGAAGACCTCCAGGCAATTGTTAGTATCCAACTCTTCCGACATCAAGGTCCGGTCCACTACCTCGCAACAACTTTCAGTATGCCCCTTTCTGTCGCTCTAGGTAAAAGGGGGTCAGCTCAGAGCCTTAGTTGACTCCGGTTCGGCCCGATCCATCATCTCATCTCGGGTATACGCGGACCTTGAAAAGCAGGGCTTGATTAAGGAGTCGAACTTGTCTTCTGCAGTATGCTGGACTGCATCCCGGGAAATCTTGCCTATCTCCCGGGTTATCACCTTTAAATATAAAATCGATGGGTTTTCTTGGGTGTGGCCTTTTCTGGTTTCTCCTGCTCTGGGAGTGGATTGCATAATTGGTGCCGACTTCATCGCAAAAAGTGGTCTCGTCCTGGACATCCGAGCGCACCAATGTTTCTTTAAATTTAATCGGGAAGTTCTAATTCCGTTCCTTGGGTACCAGGGCGCCAAGCCGGGTATCCAAGAAGTAGCTTGTCCCGATTCTGCACGAGATCATCTCACTCCATCCCAGCAGAAGGCCTTAGACCATTTGTGTGAGGAATTTCCCGAGGTGTTAACTCCTACTTTAGGACTCACACATCTGCTGGAATATAAGATACGTCTCAAAGATTCTAAAATAGTAAGGTCACACCCTTACAAATTTGCTCCTCTGAAGATGACCATTCTGCGAGAGAAGGTTCAAGAATTGTTGGAACAAGGGGTAATTGAACCTTCTCATTCGAGCTATCCCAGTCCAGCACTTTTAGTACCAAAGCCTGGGGGCAAGCAAAGAATGGTAATTGATAATCGGAAGTTGAATTTCAATATAGAGGTGGATTCTGTTCCCCTCCCAGATTTACATTCGGCCTTTGATTGGTTCAGTGGGGCCAGATATTTCACTATTATCGATCTTAACGCGGCCTATCATCAAATTCCTCTGGCCAAAGAAAGTAGACCATATACGGCCTTTTGTGTACCCTGGAATTTGTACCAGTACACAAGGGTTCCCATGGGTTTGGCTGTGGGGGCCCAGACACTTACTCGCCTTCTCGATACGGTTTTTCACGATGTGAACTTCCGCTTCGTGTTCAACTATCTCGATGATTTACTGGTATACAGCGAGACCTTCGATGATCATCTGGGTCATCTAAGAGAAGTGTTGGGTCGGTTAAGAGATGCTGGTCTCACTGTCAATCCCGAAAAGGTTCGTTTTGCCCAAGAGAGTATTTCTTTCTTGGGCCATTTAGTTTCACACCGGGGCGTTACGGTAGACCCCGAGAGGACACAGGGCATCCGTGACTTTCCTCCCCCTAGGGATGCGAAGGGCATAGCGAGATTCGTCGGTATGGTAAATTTTTACCGACGTTTCATACCGAACATCGCCGAAATTGCCGCACCCTTGAACGAACTGAGGAAGAAGGGCGCAAAATTTACATGGGGGGAAAATCAACAAAAAGCTTTCGACATATTGAAGGAATACATCATCTCCCCACCGGTGTTACGGATGCCAGACTTTTCGAAGCCGTTCATACTGCAGACGGACGCGAGTTCGGTTGCGCTCGGGGCGGTTCTCTCCCAAGTTGTAGACGACGCTAGGCAGCCTGTGGCTTTTATTTCCCGGACGTTGGCCCAGCAAGAACGAAAATCATCTGTTTATGAGCTAGAGTGTTTAGCTGTAGTGTACGCTGTAGACAAGTTCAGGCGTTTCCTGGAACATGCTGAGTTCCTGCTCGAGACCGACAATCAGGCTCTCTCATGGCTTCTGGCTCATCCCCGGCAACTGGGTAAAATTGGTAGATGGGTGGTGAAAATCTCATCATTTAAGTTCACCGTGCAACACATTAGGGGATCTCAAAATGTGGTTGCAGATGCCTTGTCCCGCATGTTTTCCCAACCCAGTGATGCCCAAGCTGAGCAACCCTGTTCCGTTCTTTTAGACTTTCCTTTAGCCTTCACTGATGTGTTACCCCATAAGTTAAACGACGAAGTGCTGGGTCCAGTCATCCAAAATATCAAGGAGGGTAACGTACAGGCCCCTTATTTCTTGTCCAAGTGAGTCCTCTGTTGTAGAGAGAGAAAAGGACGTGCACCTAAAATCGTGCTGCCTAGCAAGTTAGTGCCCATGGTCTTCAGTTATTACCATGATTCCCCAGTAGGAGGCCACAAGGGAATTTCTAAGACCATTTCCAGTATTAGGAAACATTTTATCTGGAAGGGCATGGATAGGGACATCGCGACAAGGGTTAAGAGCTGTCATCTTTGTGGCTTGAGCAAGCCTGCCCAGAACACCAAACTAGGGTTGTTATCATCTGAGGTGGCGAGCAGACCGATGGAGAAGTTGTTCATTGACTACGTGGGGCCGTTCCCCCGTAGCAAGTCAGGTAATGCTTACCTGCTTGTATGCGTGGATGCTTTTTCTAAGTTTGCCTGGCTACTGCCCTTACGGGTGGCAACCGCTCGTTTAACCATTAACGCGCTACAAAACCAAGTGTTTCAGCATTTCGGTCTTCCGACCATCATTGTTTCGGACAATGGCCCGCAGTTTATTTCAAGTGAATTCCGGCGTATGTGTTTCGCCAGTGGGATCAAACACGTAACCACTTCCCCTTATTACCCACAACCGTCCCATGCGGAGAGATTTAATCGGAATCTCCGGTCCGCCCTGATTGCTTATCATGCAGAGCAACAAACCACCTGGGATCAGAATCTGAAGTGGTTACAATTAGCTTTCAACACGGCCCGACACAATAGTCATCAGGCCGTGCCCTTTGAAATTCTGTTTGGATTCTCGCCCGCACTCCCGTTGACCAACCTGTGGGATATTGAATATCTTCTGCCGCGGGAGCCCAATAATAAAACAGCGGAGAGATGGAAGGAAGCTCGGAAGAATTTGCTGCGAGCGCACGAGCGGGTCCGTCGGCGTTATAATCAGGGGCAAATTCCAAACCTCTTCCGAATTGGTGACTGGGTGTATTGTAAAAGCCACCCACTCAGCTCAGCCGCAGACAAACGTGCCGCAAAGTTATGTTACCGTTGGTCGGGGCCATATCGCATCCTGGGATTCACGTCACCGGTAACGGCCCGGCTGGGCGTACCGGGGGACGATACTAAAAGTGTGGTAAGCCATATTTCAAACTTGAAACGCTGTCGGGGGCAATCGAGAACTTTTGAAGGGGGTTAGACCCCGTAGAGATAGGGCGGATGTCCTTTTAAGGTAACAGTCGTGTTCTGGCGTTAGTGGGCAAGCCTCAGGAGGTCGGAAGTCTCCGGCGCCGAAATCTTTCCTTAGTCTTTTTAGCTGTCTCTCTCTTTGCTGTGGACTGACCCTGATCAGGTCAGCGTGCAGCACCCGCACACTTACATACTACATACCTTCTTTCGTCTCTTTCGTTTTCTTCCTGAGCCTCTGTTCTCCTGAGAGCAAGTGCTGCTGAGGCGACCTAACCACGATGTCAACCGGTTTGTTTTGGGGAGGGGGTACACTGCAGGGTACTCTCCCGGCGTTTAACTGTGAGGCAACTATGTTGCCCTTTTGGGGTGAGGGTGTGCCGAACTCTAGTGGAGAGACGGCGCAAAACCAGTATATAACGTCCCGGTAAACGTTAAAGGCAGTACTAATTTAGAGCGGTTTAATTAGTGCTGCACCCTTGCCGTGGACATAAGAAATACTACCGGTGAATAGAGAAAGCTCGATTGGTGCTGTATTCTGGTGCCTAGCCGCTGTAGGCAAACGAAGTTGCCGGAAATAATTGTGATTAAGACTGTCTGGCTTCACCCTTCATTGATAATGGTCGCTTTTTGGTACTCCGGTAGAGAATGAAGATTTTTTCACCTTTAAGCCTTCACACTATGTCAGGCTAGATAAATACACGACTGCGGTAAGTCTCGCCAATACTTTCATATTAATTGTATTTAATATTTCACTAAAGAAAACTGTTTTCAATAGGCCTAAATAAGTGGATTTCTGATAAACCTTGATGCACCGCGTGGCATTGTGCAATGAGTAATTTCAAGGTAGTATTTTTAAAAACCAATAAAACTATATTAAATTCACGTGTCCGAACTTCGGCACTAAAAGTCAAAGAAATTTAAATACAAAAATCTAAGTTTAAAATATACCTAACATGGATGTAAGGAGATTCCTATTAAGTACCTTGGTTATTGCACAATGCGTAATTCGGTTTAAAAGGCATACAAGTTTTACTAGTATTGATAGTAAAACTTTATTCATATCAGGAAACTTACTGAGGCACCAATTGAAAGTCATATAATAATCAAATCGTATTAATTAATATAGTAAAGACGATGTAATCAGATTACTTCTTGACCACGTGGTACCTATATATATTCAGACTATGTATAAAGCCTATTAAAATTGTAACAAACCATAATTAACTATTAAAAATTCAAACATGGTAACCCGCATGGGTGAAGTTATTATTATAATGATTTACTGTACTAAATATTTTCAAATAGGGCCTGGTGGCCATATAACCTTGTCAAGTTTTATATTTAGGTAGCTCTAAAGCTATGTTACCTTTATATATGTATTTTGGGGGGTGTGCGAACTTCTCGGGGCAGTGTGTTGTGTACTCTGGCTGATATATATAATGTTGTGTAATTAGGGTCCACCGAACAAGTCGAGAGAAAGCCTAACAACATGACCTGAAGCTGTAACACCATAAAGCTCTCTTTTCGTCTACCGGAGGAATAGCCAGGAAGCCACACCAACACCTATAATGTAGACCACGAGATTGCCACCTCACCCCCATGGACAAAAATCAGGTGATCTCAAACCAATATATTATGTACACGTAGAGTCAGCACTCAATAAGACCCAGTAAACCAGTTCTATCTATCAACCACAACACTTTCAAGTTTTAAACATTTAATTGGATCCCCAATTAACGGGAAAGTTTAGTGTGTGAACTGGGTGTAAAATTATTTGTAAATTTTATTAAATTTCTTGTAAAATTGTCAGCTCAGAGACTGGCATGTATCTTAGACAGTTCAACATTCAAACGTATAATTCCCTCTTATTTCAGTATATGTGTTTCTTTACAGCTTTTAAGTCATTCATTTAATTGGTAATTTCTCGGGTTCAATTTAGTGTTCATTTTATATATATATTTTTCTAAATTTTAAATTCAGTTTGGTTCCTATGGTATAGAAATTTCTGGGGTAGTTAGGTGGATTTTCACAAGTTTAATCCTGAGGGGTTGCCTGTTCATACAGTATGGAACGTGTTGTTCTGACAGGTTAAATTATGCATAGACTGGCAAACGAACATTAAAAGGTATTTTTTTTAAAGGGTTATAATATCATGACATATTTCTATTGTCACTACTTAGCAATGTTTCTATATATATATATATTCTATTAATTAATTATGATAACTGGGGGGGGGGTTCATTGTTTTATAAATTTTTATTTCTCACAGTAATAGAGCCCAGTGGGGCAGAATTTTATAACAGTATTAGGCACTTGGCCAAACATTGGATTTTATTATGTCCTGGGGACGACTGGAGTTGCACAAGCATATTCTAAAACACATGTCATGTGTAATGAACCAATTAAGTTTTGTAATTCTAACCTGGATGTCCGTAAAAGAATTATTAATGTAACTCATGGTTGGTAAGAAAAGGGCGTGGCAAGGAATCTTTGTATAATTGTATTGTATTGTGGAACATGTAATGTATTGTACATTTGTGTGTGTATTTTGGGGGGTTATATGTATTGTACATTTAGATGTATTTTTGGAGGGGAGTTTAGATATAGGGTTTTTAGACAAGCAAAATGAAACATAGAATTATATATCCTTTTAATTTTAATAGCAAGTATTTATTCTATCTCAATTAATGTTTGCTGAATATTTTCTTCTAAGAAAGTAATTATTTTAATTAACTTGAATAACAAGGATGTGGATTTGTCACTATTTAATTGTTAATTAATTTGTTTGAGAATTTGTTTGTATAATTAATAATATCAAGAAGTCTATAAAATTATCTCCATTAAGTTCAATGGATCATTTTAAAGAGAACATAAATAATAAATTTTATATTATTAATATTTTACAGGAAACTTTATTTCAAGAATGGTAATGATTTTAAAATTTAATTCATTTTAAAGAGAGATAGCAGATATATTTTATAGGTGTTAATAATTATTTTCAGAGGACATTGTTGAAGGTTAATACATTATTTTAATTAACCATTTAAGGGGATAATAAATTTCTGACTGTTAGGTTTATTGATTTTGTTATTAATTTTTTACCAAGCGAGATAGAATAATAAAAGAGATTTATTAATTGTTTAATTTATGAGTTTTCATTGCAAGTCCCGTCTCACTGGATCCAGCGCATTTTTGGCTTCTCTAGGCTTTAGTCTGGTTCTAATTAACTTGTGGCCCCTCTTTTCAAAGAAAAAAAAATTAAAAAAAAAATAATGTTTTTTTTAACTGCCTAAGTTAAAGAGGTGTTACAGGAGTTCTACCGTAGGGGATTGAACTGGGGAGATGTGTAGTTTCTTCAAGGACTTCTCAATTTCATCCATTCGGAACGAGTCGGATTTTCTTCGTAATTCCCTGATAATAGTGGGTAATTGACGTAAAGCTTCATCTGCAAAACTTTGGACTTCAGGAGTTATTTCCGTAAGGTTAGGCCAGTTCTATAAATTTTTCATTCGCCGGGTTAAATGTTCTATTCTTTGAGTTGTCCGCAATATTACCGCATGAGATTTCTCGTCTTGGAGGGTTTGGGACAATAAAGTCAACTCACTATACTTGGCATTACACGTTTCTCTGTCGCTCTCATAATCCAGTCCGCTTAGGTTGCTTAACTGCCCGGGTGTATCAAATCCACTTTCGCGTATAGACTTGCGCAATTCCGCGACTGTTACATTCGCATGGGGTAGACCACGAAAAAGAGCTTCATAAGACAGCTCGTCTTTTAATAGTAAATCTGGATTAAATTGTGCCACTTTTACCTTACTTCTAATACAATAAAATTTACTCAAAATTTATTTTACTACACTATACACTTATTACATAGACAATTTAATTCATGGTTAAGGCATTTGCATTGTTCATAAGAGAATAACCTCTCTTCTAAGAGAAAGACAAAAATTCCACACAGACGTCATTGTAAAGTCAACGATCAGCTGTTCGCTGGAATGTAGGTCAGACTAGTTTACTTTGTAAACAATGGCATACTTGTTGTATGCGTGGGAACGCGAGAAATACACTTGGGTATTGTTCTCTATAACAATAGCTGACGGCTATCTTTATCGACCGGTTTGAACTGGGGGAGCCAGATTCAACAAGGGGTGAGTCCGATGCAATGATACACACTTTACAAGTTACAGCCCGTAATAAGCTGAGTTTAGTTATTAATTATCTTACGTTCTAATTTTAATTTCTGTAATTCTATCGATTTATTATTTTTTTATTTTTACTTCTCTCTCTCTCTCTCTAGTAACAAAATTAAACATACGAATTTATTTACACGTAATTAACCTGGTCTACTTTAGTCAAGAGTTTATATGTTTCACCGTGACGACAGACATACAACTTACATTCTATGCAGGCATATTCAGGACACTACAGGTCTTGAATTGTCGCAATATAAACCTGTTAAAGACTGAACAGTTTGACAAGCACTAAAATTCATGTAGGTACTTGCATTGGTGTAATACAATGATAGTTTGTATTATTTTGCGTAACGTAAATAAATTATACACAAGTTAGTGCGTAATCTTATACAAAATAAATTCACAATTGTAAATTAATACTGTGTAATAATCTATTAATGGTAATGACAATATTAATCGCTAAATTTTTTTTTTAACTTACCCTTTTTGGGGTTACATGAAATACATTAACTGAGTGCATAGATCAGCAGAGAGTTATCTATTTTTTTTTACTACGTAACAATTATTTCACACGAAAGCAGAGTGCCGCAATTCTATATGTGACACTCTGTACACGATCAATTCTTTTGTACAAAAAAGCAGAGTGGCGCAACTTTATGCGTCACGATGCTTATAAACCTTTCCTCACTAGCAGAGTGGCGCAACTTTATAACGTTCCGGGCTACGTTATAAATCCAGGGAACCCGTGATAATTTACGCTAGCCAATTATACAGGCTGCCTACGTTGTAACAAACTGAAAATCAACACTACACTTAAAACAATACTAATTACTATAATTATAGGACACAAGGGAAGGTATATTCACTGATTTATGCACTCACTTCAATATGTAATAAAATGACATCTCTTTATTAACAAATGATATATATAGATCCCATTACATAAAAATTTTTTCTACTAAAATAGTTAAAAAGGGTTTTCTGTCAAACAAAGGATCAAACTGATCATGTATTTTACCTCGGATCCGAGTCCCTTTAAATCTAGTAAAGACGTCTGAAATTTACTTTACTTATCAAGAAGGTTGCCTTGTTACATAAACACCATTTGAAGAATGGTGTTATTTAGTTAAGCGATTAAAACTTATATCTCAAGATTAATGTTACAACGTATGATTTTAGAAATTACTGCTTACATTTCTTTTAAAACTTAATGCTTAGAGATGATTATTGTCTTTTAAAAGGTCTCTGGCATGTATGAAAACTTATATTTTAAATGTACATAATTCTCGGTAGACAAGCCACCGAGTCACCTCTTAAATACGCTTTTGCTGTCCGTGTCCTGGGGCGTGAATCCTCGATGCTCTGGTAGTCGGGGTAGTCATCTGGGTCGTGTTTCCGGTGAAAGTCCTCTAGGTGTATTAATGAGGAGATGGATGTTATGCTGCGTGACGTCGGGCTAATCCTCGGCGGTTCTGATAAGTGTTGTTTAGGTGGTAGTCGTCCGTATCTGCAGTTGTGCACGTCACGTATTTACTGGCAACGTAGTACTGGAGTTTGCATCTTCTTCTTTTACATTACTATCTGAATTATATCACTCGAACACTATTCGAGTGATCGTTTTTTAATTAACTTGAGACATCACCTTATATACGAGTTCTTTTCTTTTACATTACCACATTTCTTTAACAAATTCCTCACTACATCTTATATATATATATATAACTAGCTCTCCACGCTTTTAGTGGAAGCTAACACTCAATTAAAATTTAAAAAACAAACATTTTCTGAAGAGCCCTCGCTTGGAGGTGTTTACAGTCTGAACGCCGCATCGTAACTCTTGCATTGCTACAACAGGTAGATTGCAACGACGCGGAGTGAGTACTCCGCCATAATATAGTTACAACTCTTTATTTAAAATACATTCTTATAGTAAGACAAAATAAATTATCTAGACTTATCTAGTTTACAGGGATTATTATAACTACTACTTGTGACTTAAAATTATTAATTATTTACATTATGATTTACAGATATTTCTAATTTACTGCCGGTTCGGTATGCACGTTGTGTCCGGAATAGGCAGGTCAACGCATGATAAATTTACTAAAGGGTTAACTGTATTATTCTTAACTTTTACATTACGATTTTTTAATTACTTATTTAGTTAGATTTTCTTAATGTAATTCTCATTACTATTATGAGTTAGTTCAGGGGTATTTGGTTTAATCGTGCGATTTAAAGTACTTACTTACTTTCGTTTTTTTTTTTATATTTTTGTTATTAATTTTTATTTTATATTTAAATCGTCACAGTATTAAGGGAAACGGAAGAGGAAGGAAGTCATTACATGAAATGAAGTATATATAAATTACAGAAACAAAAGCGAATTATAATTACAATCACAGCGATAAGGCGATAAGATTATGATGACATTATGATGACAAATATTAAATCGTTACTTGTGCGCCTAATCAGAAATCTACATTTTTCACCAACATTTTTTGTTAAAATAAAATAGTAAGACACATAACGTTTTACTCTTATAATTTGTAAAGCTGTTTAATATATAAATATTTTATTGATAGGGAATATTAGGGGAGGTGGTGGTATTATGAAACGGGGTTGTAATATGAAACAGCATAGTATTTGTCCAGGAAGTGCAGCCATCTATCGGCAATTGTTGTAATTATAACATTTAGTTTCCGTATTGGTCTCCAGAGGCTGCTAACTTCAGTATGGTGTTGTTTGCAGTCTTAAATACATGTGTTTTGTTTTCTAACGTTCAAAACTTTTCACAAGGTAAGATTCTCTATTTTTTTCGTACCTATATTAATAAATGAAGTATACTATTATTAGAGTATCAGATAGTAATATGATTTAACTTCAAAATGCCATGGATAGTTACTTGAAATAATATTTTATACACTATGATTAACAGGTTAGATTGGAAAATGGCGTAGGGTGGTAATATGAAACAGACTGTTCCATAATACAACCCTTCTGTTTTTTAGGTGTCCCTATGCCAAGAAGCAAGTTAGGACCAGGAAAAAAGGGGCTAAGGCAGAAATGGCGACCAGCAGATATGTTAAATGCAATATCAGCAGTACGGGAGAAAACTAAAACTTTAAACGAAGCAGCACGTTGTTTCATTGTACCCAAAGCTAAACTTTCTAGAAAGGTGGGTAAAAGAGATGTTGATCCACAGATTTTGGTTAACGAAAAATTAGGAAGAAAACCTATTCTTCCCCTACAAATTGAGAAGGAACTGGTGGAGTATTGTTTATTGATGGAATGGAAGTTTTATGGGCTTACTCGAAATGACATCAGGCGAATGGCTTATCAGCTGGCAGCTAGAAATGGGATCAGCAACAACTTTAATGACGACATGGCTGGGAGGGCCTGGTTTGACCATTTTATGAATCGACACAAACATCTGTTGTCAATTAGAAAACCTGAAGGGAACATCAATTGCCAGAGCCATTGGCTTTAACAAGGAGAGTGTCATGAACTTTTCGACCTTTTGGAAACGGAATACGCGAAGCATCGTTATCCTCCAGATCGAATTTTTAATGTGGACGAATCTGGTCTGAGTGTAGTGCAGACGAAACTTCCGCATGTGATTGGAACGAAAGGTAAAACGCAGGTAGAATCTCTTACTGCAGCAGAGAGGGGAAGTCTTGTACGATCATCGCTTGCATGAGTGCAGGAGGAAATTTCGTCCCTCCAATGATGATTTTTCCACGCACGAACTGGACAGACCGATTGATGAAGGGGGCACCCCCAGGAGCTATAGGGAAATGTCATCCATCAGGCTGGGTGGAGTCCTACCTTTTCACCGAATGGTTTTCCCATTTCATTGAACATACAAAGCCTACATCTGAATCTCCAGTTTTACTTATACTGGATGGAGACTTTCCCCATACAAGGAACCTTGATGTTATCTTAAAGGCAAAAGACAACCATGTAACGATCCAGTGCTTGCCGCCTCAACAACTCATAGACTTCAACCTTTGGACCGAATATTCATGGGTCCCCTAAAGACTTATTATAACGAAGAGGCTAGGCAGGCACTGAGAACAGGCGGGATGGACACATATGTCATTGCTGAGAAGTTTGCAAATGCATATCTCAAGGTTCAAACTGGGATAATAGCAGTCAGTGGTTTTAAGTGCACCGGGATATATCCACTAAACAGGAACGTGTTCTCCGAGACTGACTTCATTGCGGCTCAACATGAAGCAGAAAATATGGCTGACAACAGTGAACTTCATGAAGCCGGCGACGAGGATGGTGATGATGATCTGCATCCTTCTGGATCAGGAAGCAGTGCTGTCTTGAGGAACGGCAACGAGAGAACACTATAGGAAGCTGGAGGCTCCTCATCGACACCTATAAGCCACGTCACTCCACAAGACATCTCTCTAATTCTAAGTGCAAAGAAGAAGATAACATCAAACAGAGGTCGGAAAGCACTTTCTGCCACTATTATAACTAGTTCTCCATATAAGGACGCTTTAAAATCGTCACTTGATAAAAAAGCAACTATACTGAACTCAAAGAAGAAGGGACCTCCAGCTCACAAAGCAGCTGTCAGATATAAAAACCAAATGAGTCAACCCGGAACTAGCAAAGGAACATCCCAGAATAAGAAAAATGGAAGACGAAGTCTATTTTCCAAGAGAAGGAGAAATGAAGATGGAACTTCTAGCGATGAGGTTGAGACGGGAGGGTGTCTGTCTTCTGGAAGCTCAAACATATCAGAACCTATTGGGCAGGAAGTTCCAGCGGAAGATGATGCAGATTGTCTATTTTGTGGCGAGACATTCAAGAAATCAAAATCTGCAGAACTTTGGGTTCAATGTGTGATGTGCCAGAAATGGGCTCATATGTTGTGCAGTGCGTGTGAAATGATGTTTTTATTTGCGACTTCTGTTCGTAAAGACCTTTGTCCAATTTGTCTTAGTTTTTTCCTATGTTCAAAAAGTTTTATTAGCCTCTAAAAGTATAATTTGTTTTTTTTTTACGTTTAAAAGAATAAAATAGGGCATTACTGTAATAATAAAAGTAATAAAGTACTCACAATATTAAAATAAAACATTTTGAATTTATTCTTATACTTGTTTCATATTACCACCCTGCTCTTCAAAACCCATATTTTGCTGTCTGTTTAAAAAATAATAATTTATTATGGAACAGTTTAATTTTTGTCCATAGCTACTCATAATACATTACAAGGAACGTATTTGTTAATTGTAGTGATGATTAATGATGAAATAGCTACATTCAAAATCGACTATTTTGCACAAAACAAAAAACCGGTCCATATTACCACCACCTCCCCTAATAAAATAAAATTCTAATAACATAAAAACACAATAAAATTCTAAATTAAAATTCTAACGCCTAATAAAATTTTAAACACAACTCATTATTTGTGATTATTACATCAATTCTCTGAATTTCGTACAAATAAAGTATGCCAACAGAGAACTGTGATAAATGTGTGTTCTACTTAAGTTATATTACTTTTAAGGTAACAGTTATAATATGTACAATCAAGATCAAATAAACATAATATTCTTTCTGGACGTGTTAAATCTTATTTCATGTGGAGTGTTAAGTGTAGGGATTCCATGAACGGTTGTAAGATGTTACGATATTGTCAGTATCCAGATCTTATCTGAAAGAATAGCAAGCTTTCTTTGGTTTCAATAACAAAAACGGTGAATTTATTTCATTGTATTTTTACAGTTACAATTCATAATTATGCAGTTATAAAATAATTATATTATTGAAATTATAATACATTGAAACATTATGCTATGATTCAATAAAATTTATTGTGTATCCTTGCGAAAACTCAATTATTCTATATAATATTTATACGTTGAAAGTATATATTTATTTTTCCATGTTGTTACAACTATCTGTCCAGAGAGTTCTCATAACTATTTCTGCAAACTTACACATAATCTATAACTAATCTTATCAATAGCGACTTTTTTCTAAACCATGGTGTCTCAGGGACGTTTTCGCTCCTTTATTCCGTGATCTCCTTTGGTTCCCCCCTGACTCTAGGTAAAATGAATAGTTATAACTTTAATGACAGATTATATAAATAAACACTACAATAAACTCAGCATACAGCACTTCTTCTAGGTTAATTTTGTCCAACACACACTAACGTAACAGTCTGTGTCACCTGATCAACAGTATCTCACAAAGTAATACCAGTCACCACTTATAGATGTCTACACTCGATAGTTACAACTAGGACTTTACGCACTCTATAAGCACAATATATCGCAGTTTTACCGACTGGCTGGCCTCGGAAAGAGCGTTTTTATATACTCAGACTGTATGGCGTAGGATTTGACATAACCAACTTGGATGCCTCTAGAATAATCGACTACCATCTGGAAGACGCAATTGGAATAATCGAGAACGTTGCCTAATCCTGCCACTCGCACATCGCGTGCGAAATGTCACGTAGTCACTCATGTTACCTATCACTTTAGAGTAGCAATATTTATAAATAAATAAATATTAGCCTTACAGAACACACGTAGTAAATCTATTTAGACGAAATAATTGTATTCACTGTGAAATTGATTTCGATAAGTTTTATCTGTTCATTCAAGTAAATGTATCTTGAAAATGAAGATCCATACACAATTAGGTATGTTTAAAACTTTGTAACATTTAAACACACACACACACGCACACACACGCACACACACGCACACACACACACAACCATACTTTCTCAAATCATGCAATAATAGTTGTTACTACATGGCTCCGTTAACATAGAATCTGGAGAAGGGAAGCGTAGCAGCACTGGCACTGCCAGTTGCGTGGGGGTTCAGTACGTTTCCCTACGCTGCTTGACGTTTGTACAGTCAAAGTAAAACTCATACGCGACAAGATAATTTACTCGTGCAAAAATTAAAGTTAGAGCATTTTAATACTTAAACTGTACGCATATGGTGTCAAAATTGTTATTCTACACCGTTTCATAAATTATTAAATTACTTTGACCATAAACATAAACAATATGAGCAATAAACTCCATAATTTCAATTAGGTATTGACCTGTAAACCATAACTAGTTGTGTCTCTGTTGTTGATCAACATAAATGGATTATTGTTACTTCAGTTTGGAGCTTAATATGTCAATAAGGCTATTCAATGTTTAATGTTTTTTGTACTCTTCATACATGTATAAATTTATGTTACTTTTGCTCATGCTTTTTCGAATTACAACATGAATAGTTAGCTGGTAGAGAAAGGTTTTGCTATTACAAATAGTAGTTCTATAAACGAGTGAAATTATGTGGAACAAGTGAATTTAATTTCTATTCAATTAGCAAGTTTATAAACAAACTTGGGAAAGATCATAATAATTGTTAACTGATCAAAGTTAAAGTTACTGTCCAAACAAACTAACTAAGTTAAAGTTACAGTTAATAGTTACAAAAACTAACTGATTAAAGTTAAAACAAAATTAACTGATTAAAAGTTAAACCATTTTTGGTTTGCTTTTTTTTTGTTTTATTTTTATTGAGTAAAGTACTTAGATTTTTGAAATAATTAAAATCGGATTAATATATGTAATTAATGAGTCTATAGAGAACTTTAATTATTCTTTAAATTTATCACTGTATTATTCTATTTAGTATTTAATTTACAAATAAGTGTTCCATACTAGGAAATAATGAATTACCTATTACTGATACTTCAGGACGTTATGAACAACAAGATCTAATATTTTACAAAGGACAGGTTGACAAGTCGGTAGGTATTAATAAGTCTGAACAAAGTGGCTAATTTTACAAAGCAATAACGGTATATTGGTAAAGGGTAGGCCGTTATTGTTGTGGATCAGGTAAAGTTATTTCTGTCAAAGACAATTTACAAAGGTACTTTCATAATAGTTTTTATGGTAGGATATATAAGAGAAATATTTCAAACAAAATGACTGATTTTGTTCTGTCTCCAACAGAACAGGTTTTACGTACGAAACAACAATGATCAGTATCACTGAGTAAGTCATAATTGTATTTATTTGGAACTCGATTTAAACAATGAAGTAATGACACTTTGCTTTTTACGTTTTCTGTAATTCTCAGTTTGGCTAATGCCCATATACTAATTATTGTGTGTTATTCGTTAGTATTAAAGACAGAATTATTATCACTACTGATTCGTGGTTATGAATTAAATTACCTTTTAATAAATAATGGAAAAAATCTTACCTTGATGAAATTTTTAGAAGCGTATCTTGAGAAGTTGCATTCACGTGTCTTTCAAACAATTATATCACTAAAACTATAACTTTGTCTTATTTTTTAAAACATAATACCGCGAGAAATAAATTAAAACGCACATGCTAATTTGTACCGGAAAAACATAACATTGTCAATAATTAGTAGGAAAAAAAAATAGTTGGACTATTCACTCAAATTCACTTCTCTCAACACAAATTTTAATGTTGTGAAAGCACTGATATAGTTTTCATATTAAGTGGCATTCTATTCTAATTCTTCAACACCAGACATTTCACATCCATCCGATAAATTACTAAAGCATTCACTGTCGTCGTCTGTATCAGTGGAAGTGTCAGAAGATTCTTCTCCCCCAACCGATATTATAATCTTCTCTATTTCGTCTTCCATCAAAGCATCAGTTACCCAGTATTTATCTTCCTCACTTTTTACATGCTGTATAGCTTTCTTCCAGTCACTTTCTGAAATAGAAGCAATAACATTTTCGGTGAGGTTTTTAATATCACCTGCTTTCTGATCGACGTTGAATTTTGCTACTTGTCCCTTAACTATGTTCCATACGTACTCAATGGCATTCAGGTTACAGTGGTATGGAGGTAATCTTATCACTTCGTGCCCTTTTTCTTTAAAAATCGTATCTACTTTATACGTTGGTGATGGCTTTCGAAAACGAACTATTTCCAATAATTCACTTTTCGTCATATCTTCTGAAAAACTGACTCCCATTTTTCTTAGCCATTCCTGGATTTCCGCTTTTCGAGAAGCTGTAGTCGGCGGTTTGTTTTCTTGTACACTGTGGTATGGTGCATTGTCCATAACAACTAAAAACTTTTCTGGAAGGTTTGGCAACAGTTTTTCCTTAACCCACCGGCAAAAATTTTCAAAGTTCATCTCGTGGTGGTAGTCTCCACTTGTAGTTTGTGACTTGAACATAAGAAAGGCTTCAGGAATGAAACCTTTCTCCCAACCTGCATGAACAATAATCCAGAGTTGCCCAGTACTATTATTTTTTAAAACTCCACTAGTCGTAGGATCCTGCCAACACTTGTTCACTGTGTAAGTGGGATGGATGAATGTCTCGTCGAAAAAAATAACAGGTCGCTTATTGTCACAGGTGTCATTCCTCCTAATCTTTCGTAGGTATCTTGCTCGCCATGCAACTGTTTCGTTTCTCTCCATCAATATACTTCTTTTATTTTTACATTTTGTAAATCGGAATCCAAGCTTATGTATAATTCTGCGTAAAGTTTCCTTGCCTCCTTCAAAATGTATGTCACTTTTTAATTCAGAAAGAACCGATTGCAACGTAGGAACCTGCTTTTTAATAGTATAAAAATTCTGTATCGTACGGCGGACTGCACATAAATCAAAATCATCTAAAACAATTTTTCTTGTACTCTGCTGACGTGTCTTTCCAGGAGTGCTCAGTTTTCTACCAGTAGATTTTGACACTTTTATCTCTTTCCGTATCTTACAAATGGTGGTTTCTGACTTTCCTGTTGCAGCTGCTGCTCGCTTTGTCGCGTTATTTATTGGGTACTTATAACAACCACTGTTCTTTTCTTCATCAAAAAATTCAATAACTCGCCCAACTATTTGGCGTCCTTGACTGCGAATTGTAGGCCTTTGTTTGTTACTTGTCATCTTTCAATTCTACAGTTAATGAATTTTAAAAGTGTGGTGTTGAAGTCTGGAAATTAAGCTGTATAAAAAGAACAGTATAAAAATTACACTCACAATACTCACAAAATTAGTAAATATAAATTCAAATGAATAAACTCTGTAACACGAACACGCACAAATATTAATTATACCGCAGATCAATGCTACGATACTCTCAGTTAGTAAATATAAATTCAAATGACAAACTCTGTAACACGAACACACACACACAAATATTAATTCTACCGCAGATCAATGATACTCACAATTAGTAAATATAAATTCAAATGAATAAACTCTGTAACACGAACACGCACAAATATTAATTATACCGCAGATCAATGCTACGATACTCTCAGTTAGTAAATATAAATTCAAATGACAAACTCTGTAACACGAACACACACACACAAATATTAATTCTACCGCAGATCAATGATACTCACAATTAGTAAATATAAATTCAAATGAAAAAACTCTGTAACACGAACACGCACAAATATTAATTATACCGCAGATCAATGCTACGATACTCTCAGTTAGTAAATATAAATTCAAATGACAAACTCTGTAACACGAACACACACACAAATATTAATTATACCCCAGATCAATGATACTCACAATTAGTAAATATAAATACAAATGACAAACTCTGTAACACGAACAAGCGCAAATATTAGACCTCACGATATTCACCGCTGGGATTACATACATTCAAATGACAAACTTTTGAGTATGACTGTAAACTGCTTGGTTGGGTGAGACGCGCATGCGCATTTGTCTCTGAACTCAGTTAGTTCACATTTTTTCTGCATGTTTTGTTGACTCGGTGAGGTAGTACCTGTTTCCATTGTTAAGGTATGCCAAATGATGTCACTAAAGAGTCACGTCTGACCGTCATATACCTTATGTGCCTCTTATCTGTATACACATAGACTACACTAAAAAAATCACATTAAATAATGCTCTTTAGTTTATTTGTTTAAATTTTACAACATTGATACCTCGATGATGTACAAACGAGAGAAATCCTAACCTATACGAGATGAAATTTGTTTGTACACTTTTGTGTTTCAAGCAGTTTTATTAAGGACTTGTTGAATTTTTGGTCCCTGCCAAAGAATTTTAAAATTAATATTGTTTACTAACGCGAGGTCTTGTAGAGCAGATTTGTCAGCATGGAACAAGCAACTCTTATTCTCGCTTTAAATACTTGAGGCATTTTTATTGTTTAATTATGTAGTTCATCTTCCAAACTTTTTCATCAGGAGAATGTTAACGAATTTTTAATTGTTAACATCAGATGATGGTTTGAAGTAATACGGTTAAAACTCATCTAAAGATGGTAATTTAATATCTTATTTTAATCTGTTTCAAGCGAAAATTAACAAGTTAACTCTGAAGCCTACTCTGCCTACGTGAGAAGAATGTTACACGCTGTTTTAATATAACTGCCAACACACACAACAAACACGTGTAAGTGCACAGATGGTTGCTCCTATATTTACGTTTGTGTGACGTGTGTGTGTGTGTGTGTACAGCAGTACTCGAAACACAAACGAGACAGTTAAATTCCGTCGATCCTCTTTTGACAGGTCTGTAGAAGTATAATTCCACTGACATGTTGAGCCATCAAAATTGAAGTTAAACGAATTAATAGTAAGCTGAAAAGTGAAAATGTAATTGGTGACGTTTTGTGTGTGTGTATTGCAATATTACAATTATTTAATGACGTTTCAGTAGTAATATTGGACGCAACTGTAGTGTATTAATTATCGGCTAGATCGCACGATTTGTGTGTGCACAATAAATCTTACTGTTAGTGAGAGGAGAAATATTGTAGCGGCATGAACTATGTAATACACTTCTGGATAGGCCTTTGTAAAAGAGTTAAATTATTTATTTGAAAATTATGTTGGCCTACGAGCATGTGAGAAATAAGATCACAAACTACCTTGATCAAATATGATATTAATAATTTATATAATAGTTTATTGTACTTATTCCAGTGTACCGACTCTTGATTTACCTCAGGCGCCAGTAATAATAAACACAAATTAAAGTATGTTAATCAACTTTTAATGAACAATTTGCATTTATACATTACAAAAATTTTTTTGTATGACTTGAATTGTTTATCGAACAAATTGAATATTATTAATTAGTAATGAGTCCTTTATGACAGATTGAGTCACTATATTGAATACCACATATATATTTATCAACAACATAGAATTAAATGTTCATTATTCGTTACTTGCGTAAGATTCCTTCCAAAGTGCGTGGTCCTGAAGATGTTGTAGATCGGTGAGTAGTCAGCAGCCGTCGTCGTGTGTTAATCCTGGTTAAAACTGCACAATTCACATTATCACAGGTGCACTACACTGACATATGGATTACACCTATAACTATGTTGTATAATTACACTCTGGACACAAAGATAACTGAATAGACCTTAAGTGCATTTAACTCAATTCACGTCGCGTTTGACTCGACTAATTCACACCGTCGTAATTTTCTTTCGAACACCTTCGCCTTCTTCCGCGATTTACCGCTACGTATTGAATTAATAGAACTTCGTATGTATTATTATTTCTTATTGTTTATTATAACTCCGATCATCCACTCTTTGACTTATTACGATTTATTGAAACTTTATTTATAACTCTAGTATTAATAATTATCGCGTTCCCGTACTTTGTTACTTCTGAGAAATTTACTGATTCTTTATGTTATTTATTAAAATATATATAATTGACGCCAAACAACGTACGCGAGTCTCTTCGTATAATTCCGCCGATATAAAGAAGACTAACTTATTTCTCTCTAAGTTCACAATATATACTTGCCTCGAGTCACTCTTACTTACGATGTACAGCAAAACATTCCTATAGGTTCAAACTACCGCTAAATACAAATTCCCCCAATCTACTTAACTAAAACCTCCCGCGCACTACATGACGCTTTTTCTGATTCGCCCAACGTTTTTCTGTGTGCCACGTGCTAAAAAAACTAGCGTCTATAGTTATCTTTGTCGCACAACGCTCTCTCTCATCTAACGTTAACTATTGTTATCTGCACTTAAGTTTACAACGTTTGGCAAACACCCTTACTATCTGAGCACATAATACATTTTATGACACTGGTGTTCCAAATCGTGCCTTAGCATAAAAGTACATTCATTATTTTCGTCAGCCCCAGTGCCGGCGTTATTAACTTACCGCTTTACCCTACAGGCTTTTTACAAGTTAATTTTCTTTCAACTATTGCCGCCTACGGTTCTGGCGTCTCAATGCCTCCCCGCTTTCTAAAACACACCCTTCTTTTTGCTTTCAGCATAGTTTATTTAGTAAAATTATCAATTGATCAAATTTCCGTTATAACTAACTACTTAAATATTTAAAAAGAAAATAATCGATTTATTAAAAATGTTATTGAAAATACCACTTTCTTTAAAGAATCTGTTTCTTTAACAAAACATTAAACATATTACACACATTATAAATCACACATTAATAATGTAAAAACAACAAACATAAAACACAAGAAAAATGGTTCAACTCCTTGGGTGTTTGACATAAAATACTGAATTCATATTAATTATTAAAATCATAGGGGTTCCAAAGTGGGTGTGACGTGAACATACGCTTTCGTAGTAATGAAATGCATTAGCCTCTCCACCCCAACTCCACTGTCACCTACACGGGCGCCGGTGGACCCTGTTACGCCGAGCAATCCACTCCAAAGTTGTGGTAACCAATCCTTTCGGCGGAGTGGATCGGTAAGCAAACGAGAGATGGGCGTTCTGTCAGGGCAGTCTGGGGGTATCCTGGGTCCTGGCCTGGCAGGATGGCGAACATCGGCAGCAGGGTGTGCATCTAGTGTGGAGGCGGAGGAGGCTATAGTAGCCCAACGGCTATACACATGGGCTGAGTCAGTTAGCCTACTGCGACCGGACAGAGAGAGCTCGTCAGCTGAGGTGAAAGCAACTCTATAGGGGAGGAGCACGCCGAAATCAAAATTCCTGGTCCTCCAGGTTGGGTGTTGGATCAGAGAATTCACATATTCCATCTGAAAAACTTTTTATGTGCAGAAACCTAAACAAAAAAGGAGGCGTTGGCTCAGAAATGGGTTTTGCGCCGCTGAAGAAGAAGAAGAAGAAGAAGAAGAAGAAGAAGAAGAAGCAGAAGAAGAAGAAGAAGAAGAAGAAGAAGAAGAAGAAGAAGAAGAAGAAGAAGAAGAAGAAGAAGAAGAAGAAGAAGAAGAAGAAGAAGAAGAATTAAAATATATAAAAATTCCTTTAAATATTTATTACAACTAATTGAAAAATTACTTGTACTATTTTAATAAAAAATAATATTTAATTTCGATCAATAAACACCAGCTAGTTGTTTAATTAAATAGAAAAAGTGTTATAAAATAAGTATTAAAATTATATACTTTTTTGCAATAATTACATAAATTTTTGTGTTTATATTATATACAATTATGAATTTAATTTTTTATTTCTATAACGTTTCATTGTATTTACTCTCTTACGTGACAAAGTTATTGTTGTGTGTGTGTGTGTGTGTGCTTTTCAGATAGTAATGTTGATGATGAAGATTCCGGCGATCCCACGTGAGAATCAGAGTGATGCAGTAGCCCGTCGCTATGACTACAGTCTCTACCCTGGCTCCAGATGTCCAGATGATGCAGGGGCACAGAACAGTGCGTGGCCCGGTGACGGCAGCGTCCGGGCAAGCCCGATGACTGCCTGATGCTTCCTGTGTGCTTGGTGCGAGCCTTGTCGCAGAAAAATTGAGGAACCCCCTTTTTTATTTTGGAGGAGGTGAAGGAGACGGGCTGTGATTGGCTGAACCGCTGGCGCGATCCACCAATGGCCGAAGAGGGAATTGGATGGATTGGCGGTATTCGTTCGCCCACAACGGGCCGATACATTTCCGCAAGCCCGGTAAGAGTCCGGTAGACTGCCATAAGGCGATACCGAGGCAGGTGAGAGGTTGGAGGGGCGAAATCACCGACTGAAGGTGGCGCTAGGCACACCAAAAGCCGGCGCAACGCCCGATCCATCTGTCGGCATACAACGGACCGGAAATTTTGAGCAGGAAGGAAACTGTCAAATTCGAAAGGTCGCCGTGTGGGCAGATGGTGAATGTGGCAATTTAGTATTTACGGAGGGTCGTCGAGCAGGGCTCGAGGGCGTCTGCGTTTGACAGGTGGTGGTCCATCATTGTTACTAAGGTGACGGAGGTGAGGAAAGGCTGAGTTGGATGCTCGATCAAAGAGGTTGAACGTAAGAGTTAGCGCAAATCCATCGAGCGACGTAATCTTCAGCCCTCGCCTGATAGAATCATTTTTGACGTACCAGGGAGAGCCGGAGATAAGACGGAGGGTGAGGGACTGGAAAGCTTCCAGGCGTGCGATTACGTCGGGGGCAAGTTGGGTCCAAATTGCAGGCGCTGCGTACATAAGGACGGCTCTGAGAAAGAGCAGATATATCGAGAGCTTCGTGCGCACAGGCAGTGGAACTCTGGTCGATAAGAACGGGTATAGTTTGGCTTTGAGGCCTCGGGCGCGCTAGAGCACGTTGGATACGTGAGCTCTGAAGCTTAGGCGTCGATCAAGGGTGACGCCCAAGTACTTCACAGTACGTTGCCAAGCGATTGGACTCCCTTCAAGGGAGAGGGTCCCCTGGCTCGAAATTGTCCGTGGTATTTACATTGTGGTATAGGTCACAGCCAAGCTCAACGTCAAGCCTTGCAATTCTCATTTCCCGTCAAAGCGACGTCATTGTTTCTAATCACACGTGGTGAGGTTGTGTTTTTTTGTGTATGCGTATTTGTTACCATTAAGAGTTGAACGTTTTCACGTTTTTCTTGCAGTGTGGTAGTCTTAACGATTGTTTCAAAGGAATAGTGTCACTTTCGTGTAATTTAGAATCTAGTGTAACATTAAATTTTCTTAAACTTGGCTTTTGTCGTGAGTTTAGTTTCATAAGTTTTTTTGGCGCGGGGCGTTAAAGTATTCCGTTTTGCTGTTCCTCCCCCAACCGTAAAGGATATTATGGGAATGGGCCAAAATCTACAGTTTTTAGTTTTCCAAAGAATCCAGCACTTCTGTAGAAATGGATGAGGGTAATCAAGCGTGATTTTGTGGCTATATACAGAGCCGGGTATGTAATTATTTATTTAAGTTTTAATGTAATTAAATCGCAGGCAATGCATACTTGCATCTATTATTATTATTATTATTATTATTTCATTTTGACATTTGCAATTAAAAATTAAATATATTTTAAAAATATAAAAATAAGTCACCCGTAGGCCTACGTTAAATTGCATTCACACACTATAAAGTGATACTATAATAGTTATAACCTTAATGGTTACACTCTTTAGTAAATTATGTAATTTAGCAATTACGCACTCGTATAATGCTTTGTTAGTGTAATGCAGTGCAATTTATTTTAGATTATTGTTATAGTACGAATTGTTATATATAGTTATCGTCCTTCTTACATTCGGTAGAAGATTACGTTGCGTATAGTTAGGTATAATTTGAGGTATATTTCCATAGGACTTAATGTTTCCACTGAGTAACCACGTCTGTTCCCATCTTAAATTTTAATAGTTTGGATAATTATCACTAGCAATGAACTGAGGAATTGCAAATTAATACAGCAATATAGCAATAAATTAAATTAAATTAATATAGCAATGAATTACCACTTATAAAAATTGCGGACATTTATAAATGAATTTCTCTCTATAAGTTACATAATAATTTTTCGTATGAGTCTTCTTTTGAAAAAGCTGAACATAATACAGAAATAAATATAACATATAGGGGTATTAACGGTTTTAGTAATTTCAGTCGTCAATGTTTATTCAGTTAATAGGTGCATTTCAATTCTTTAATTATCAGTAATGAGTGTGTTGAAATATTAAGAAGTCTATTATGCAGATGTTAATATAATCTTTCTAAGTACTTTTGAAAAGAAAAGTGGTTTAAATGTATTTGACACAAAACCCTTTATTATATAACAACCACTTTACTGTACCTGCTCCTTTCTTTGTAGTGCTTCATAAATAAAACTTTATTTTATAATGATTACATACATTTTTACATTTGTTTGTAATTTAGTTAAACGGAGTTGAAGTCTGTGATAAAAATATTAGGCCTATCTGTGAACGTGTATTACAAAGCATGTATATAATACCAACTAGATTATAAAAATAGTGAAAAATAAAATTACAATCTATTTCAAGTGAAAATTAACAAGGTAATTTTGAAGCCAACTCTGCCTACTTGAGAGATACCGTCTAAGGACTGGTAGACAAGGTTTTCTCAAGTCTCTGCTCAAAACAATAATTATCCTTTTATGTCCTACCAGTACACACACACACACACACGCACACACACACACACACACACACACACACACACGCACACACAACCTAATTTGTTCTCTACCTTTCTGTATGTGTATGTGTATGTGGACGTTAAGATAGTGATATTGAGATAAGTTCCTTGTACAGACTGTACATGTTAATATGAATAGCAAGTAGAATAGTACCTTTTTCTTAGGCGTCCGAAATGCATTTCTGCTCAACATAATATTGTCATTGAGGGAAGTGCTATTAATAAGCATTCAGGCAGGACAATTGCAGTCCCATTGGAAATGCCTCGAATTACTTGCAGAAAATTGCAAATAAGTACAGTGTAATATCAAGCGTTACTATAATGAAAATGAAAGTAGTCCAGTCAAATTAGACTAAAAAAGCTCAAATATGGGAAATAATTTATAAAGGTTTGATAATTTGCCATAAAACTCGTTGGGGGGCCTACTAGTTGGAAACAAAAACGTTCCCTCCCCTAGGGGGTGCGTGTCCCCCACACCAAAAAACACCACTTTTTAGCGGGGTTTTTGTTTTTTCTGTTTTTACGCAAAACCAATCGATTTTCGACAACAACGTATATTACAAAAAAATGTTGCTCATACAATTCTATATACAAATGATCCTACACATTGTTGCAATTATTCGCCTCCCTTTGCCGAATGCAACAAACGTTAATACCAACTCAAATAGAATAAGTTTAAATTATCGCGCGATAGCAGTTTACCCGTCGTTGAGTCAAAGTTTCCCTGACGTCACGCTCCTAACCTTTGTTGCGAAGCCGTCTGCTCCGGCAAGTTCATGTTCAGTCAACCACCTGACAGCATAGTGAGCAGAGCTGCCCGCCGCCGCCCATCCGGCGCCTTCGGTTCGGAAGACTCGATAACCAAGGTATTTATAATTATTCGGTCATCATGAATCAATACTAGTAACGAATTATATTCGTCTGTCACGTTTTGTGAAAAAATAATTACCTGTGTTTTATGTAAAATATTGTAATTTGTAACAGACCATGATGTAACATGTTCGTAACAGTAAGCCTCTTAAGTAAAACCAATTTCAGCCAGTCAGTTTAGAGAAAAAGAAAGATGTGTAATTTTTTAATGTCAATTTTAATGTTGTTTTAGAATTTGAGCCTTAATTTTGTAATTATTATAATTGTAATTTTGTAAATGGCGATCAGGTGTTATGTGATTGAATGTGCGAGTACAGTAGCTGTTAACCCATTCTAAAGATTCTGGAATTTTCAGTGTAAAACTTGGTTCCACGAACGTGGCCAGGAACACCAGAGATTTGATCCAGTACATGATTTCTTCACATTACTTACGGCGACACAACCTGTGAACAGCGCAGAAACACGTGCCGATGACCGACGTATGCATGGCGTGACCAGCGGTAGCAGGACGCTCGTAAACGCAGCGCACACTTTCAAGTAACAATATATTTCATTAATTTCATCCAGCAGCAGTTCCCAGTTTTCAGACAACAAAAAGGAACAAGAAGTAAATTACTCGCTTTGTGCGACATGAACTTATATCTTTTAGAAGAACTTTATAGTACAAGAAAGTGTTAGAAATTCATCAACACATCATGGCATGTGTGTTACGTACAATTGAAATTGTAAACTAGTATTGATTTATATAGCTGATTTAATTTAATTGATTTGAATCTGCATTTAATATACTCAGAAAATCGACATTTAGTAACCGATCTATTCAGAATTTAACTTTATTCAGTATTTATGTTATTCAGTATTTAGCTTATTTAGTATTTAATTGTTCAGTAACTGATCTTTATTTGCTGGCTGACCCGCAATTACGCAAAATTAAGGGGCTGACATTTTTTGAAGTAAATAAACTCATCTTAACTCTGCTCACTAGCTAGCTGAACCGACTCCTTTTTTTACGCACCGTTCTCCTTTATATTTAAGTTTGTTATTATGAGTATTTTAAATGTACCTTATGTTCGTAACGTGTTATAGGTGATAGCGGATATTATGATTATTGTGGTATATTGAGTTATATTATTGTGGTATATTATGATATTGTGATATATTGTGTGTTACGTTAATTTTGGGGCTCATCGGTATAAACGTGGTACAACATTTTTTGTGTACAAAGTACAGTTTTTGTGTAACAGACCCCGGAAGAAGGGCGAAAATACGTAAGCGTCTGATTTTGTCACATTTTCTGGGTTTTTCGGCTAAATAAAAATAGCCTACGTAAATATATCCATATTATATATATTTAAAATATACTCGTTTACACACACACACACACACACACACACACACACACACACACACACACACACACACACACACACACACACACACACACACACACACACACACACACACACACACACACACACACACACACACACATATATTGCAACAGTACACAGGATATGAAGTTCATTTAAGTGGAATACTACTGCTATATAACATTTTCTGATGGCCATAGACATGTTTTAAATTGATTTTATTCTTTATTTGTAAAGTAGTCATACGTTTTGAACCAGCAATGTTTAAAAAAGTATGTTATGTCAAAATGTTTACAATTTTATTCTCTTTTATGTCATGTGAAATCTTTGTGTGTAAGTGCGCGGGTGCGCGTGTAATTTACATTTTATTTAATATCTTCCAGGAAAATTAACATTTCGTTCTGAAAATTAGACAGTGTATTCTCATGGTTATAAGCTACATTTTCCATATAATCAATTCTCCACAACTATACTTATTACATGTTTTTTATTTTATTAAATCAGTCTTCTTTTATTCTCGTTGTTTCCTAGAAAGTAATAAAATTTGTAGAGTAACTCCAGACTGGCCTTTGCAGAATCGTACAGAGTTTAAGCCTAATCTCAGTCTATCTGTGTTCTCATCTGTGACGTTGATAAAGTTTCAACCAATCAGAAGGTCTAAAAATTATTTGAGATGGTCCTTTGTTGAGAGCACTTCGCGCAGTTTTCTTCCGAGGACTTGCCACAGAAACACGTACTCGCTGTTACGAGTTTTTCGGGACAAGACAGGTCGTTTTCATTTAAACTTAGAAGTTGGTTCACGGTTCGAGTTCTTCGTAACCATTATCACTTAGAGAACTCAAATAGAAAAATAGATCATTCTAGTGCTTTTCCGCGTACAGTAGAAGATTTCCGCTAGGGGCAAAGTATCTGCCGAGATATTTTGATAATTACGCGAGAACACTTCGAGAAGCCGGAATTTTGTGTAAGCTCAATGCACGATCTATTTTACCCAGTTTCAATCCCTGAGATTAAGTAAGTTTAAAATTATAAACAATAACGGTTCATGGCGTAGAGTGCGTGTGTGCAAAGACGTGAATTGTCAGCGTAGTAGTCATCGATTGAAGTGCAGGGTCACAACGGTCCAGTCGAGCAAGCATGGCGTCTACACAAACAGTGGAATTCAACGATCAAGTAACATATTTGTAAGGCAAACAAATAGACTCAGTTATTGAAAGACGATTTATTTTTAATAAACAATTTTATATTATAAAGTAATAAGACAGTAATAAATTTTGATGTTTTAATTTAATAAATTTTCCTACCTCCAGATATATCGACCCTGTTGTAATAATTTCATTATGACCTATCTATGGAGTTTTAATTTTCTATTGCTGCAATATATATATAAAGGTATATAATATAAACGTATAAACGTATGTAATATGTATAATAAACGTATTGCTGCAACGATACGTTTAGCATAAGTCTCTGTATCAACCCCTGACTGCGGTATGAGAACATACGAACGCACGTATGAGTCGTGTGAAAGATGTAAATAATGAAAATAATGTAATAATTAAGCGTTAGGTATAAGACATAAATAAAAGAAACAAACGTATTAATTAATTTTAAATAAGGAAATAATTGTAAGTGAACATGCATATGGAATTGCAAGCTTTGTTGGTTTTAAACGCAGCGAAGGGAGACGAAACATGCCTCGACTGGCAGCTGTGATGTCATGGCGACATGCAACCGCGTGTGTATCAGTTTATGTGTGTGTGTTAGTGTTAGTGTGTAAATGAAGAACAAGTTGAATTATGTATACGATTGTGGAAAATTTTACACAGATTTTAAGTGCTGAACGAAAACTAGAAGTCACACGAATCGGAGACATATGTAGAAAAACAGCTGGCGCCTGGCGCTACAATTCAATACTAAGAGGTCTATGATCGTGGGAACCGTTCAGCTACCGTGTGAAATTTTGCCATAATTTCCATAGTTTACACACCTTAATGTTCATAATTTGCATAGGTTAAGTTTATTAATGTACCTAACGATTTGTCAAATAATATTTATAAAAAAGTGTGCGCTTCATAGAAAGACGCGTAGGTTGTAATTAGTTAATAAACCGACGCGCTGACTAGTTCAACTCTGTCCGAACAGTTTTCAACAGGAATTGAACGCCGGCACGAGTATAAAACCCCTGCGAGCGACACACGCTTTCTCAGATCATTAACAGACAGTACGTGAAATCCACACATCTCGCCACCGCAAATTTTACAAAGTTTAAGTAATGTTTAAATCGAATTACGTAACTTAAAGTGCGATGGAACCGGCAGTACGTCGGTGAAAGTAATTAGTGATATACACGAGTGATGTAAAAGACAATAATATCGTAAACTACGAGGAGTCGAAACGTCGTTGATGAACTTCAAGAAGTCCACGTAGAACTTCGAGACATCCACAAGGAAAAAGACGAGGAGAGGAGAAGAACCAGAACAAAATACTAGAGGACACAGGGACAGCCACACGGAGCTACATCCAGCCGTACATCATCACGAACAGAGGTCCATGTCAGAACTCAGCATCCATTAAACGGAGAGAGTATTTGCATTCCAAACGAGACGCAGAGACAGAGAAGGTGATACCGGAAGGGGATCCCGAAACTCGAGAGTCCAGGTGACGGTAACAACAGTTAAATGGTTGCAGAAATATGCAGGTGAAGTCAGACATGTATTCAATCTTATAAATGACCCTGAGGTCTATCAAAAAAAGGCTCTAGATTCCATATAGGCCTACAAGTTTACATAAACTTTATTATTTTCTATTTGCATAATGAATAATTAATAAAAGTTCAGAGAATAATAATTTATAAAAAATAACATAAAATTTATTAATCTCATAAATAAATGGTAATTATAAAACCATATTTTATTATATTTTTACATTTTTATTATATAATTAAAATCAAGTATCTGTAACGTAAAATCTAGTACGAAAGTTTACTTCAATTGTAGATTTTAATTAATTGAGACATTAGGAATATAGTTAAATAAAATAATAGAATGGTCTCTATTAGAAATTTTATAAATGTTTAATTAATTATCTTTCTTTTTTAATTAAGTGTTATATAATAAGAAAAACCACACTTGCTAAGTCAATATTAATATTCAATTTCGTACGTGTTAATCACGCATTATAAGCCTATATGTGTTATGTATTATATGTCTGTGTAAATATTCCAGGTCATATATATCTTATTTTTGTGTCTTAGACTATAAGAGATAAGATTTTGCCACGTTATAATTATACGATATTCGTATAAGTGAATATAAGGGTTTCAATATTAGTTAACCCACAAACTAATTAATAACATGACAATTTGCATTTTTTAATTAATAAACAAATCAATATAATTTTATTAACAAAGTCGTACTAATTTCACAACCAGTACTAAATCCTCTGTACTCTTTACTTGTAACGATATTCACGTGCTTATCCACCCTCAAATAACTACCAAAGCCTGAGACCTAGCTGGGAAACATCAAGCAAGGTAAATACTGCAGAAGACGAGTATACCTTCGAAACGTGGGTAAGCGCGCACAAATGAGTAATAGCATATGTGCAAAAGTAAGTGTTTAAGAGTATCGTTGCAATATATATATATATATATATATATATATATTACATTTAATATTTATAATTAAATTTACCTCAAGATGTTATTTTTCCTTATTTGGAACATGTTTCGGGTACCATCTTGTACCCATCCTCAGGTAAAAAAAAAAACCGGAAGGCTGAGGATGGGTACAAGATGGTACCCGAAACATGTTCCAAATAAGGAAAAATAACATCTTGAGGTAAATTTAATTATAAATATTAAATGTATTATATACATCAAGAAACGGACTGTAGCAGAAAGTGACTAAATATATATATATATATATATATATAATCACGTTTATCCATCATTAGCTAAACATGCAAGTTCTGACCAGAGAAGTTCATCTTTTTGAGACCCCATATATAAAAGTTACGAGTAAGCTTAGACATTTTATTCTTACATATTCGTAATCAGCATAAAAAACCGTAAAAATATATATCCGTTTCAAGATAGTTTGTTGAAAAAAGTTGAATAATAATTACCCTGTTAACTTTATCGTTACAAACCACTCACACGTTTAAAAAAATGCATTACTATTTTATCACGGATATCGGTTTAGCTTTTAGTGATGAAAAATATGCACAGTGTTGCCACAAAATGTATATAAAGTCACGAAGGTCACAACGTTGCCAAGTCTACTGAACGTAAGCAATTCCTGCAGCTGCTGTGTCTCGGCTGTGTATTCCAGTCGCCTACGTTTAATTCCTGTATACGATCTTAGTTATTTTTAATTTCAGTACCGTAGTAAAAATAATCTTTGAAAGACGTAATCAACTATTTTTCAACGCTGTTATTAAAAAGTGGGTTAATCATTCAATGACAGAAAACATATAAGGTATAAAATGTTGTGATCACTTTATTCACACGTTCTTTTCTTGACACGTAAATAACTATATACTAAATAAAGATATAATAAGTATATCTTCATTGTACATTAGTATAATATGTAGTTAAAAAGTACAGTACAACCTGTCACATCTTGACCTGTGATATCCGGAACCTCCCATATCCGGACATATCTCCAAACTAATTTTTGCAATTTTGGTTAGCGAATGGTTAGGGATGTAAAGATACTACTCTTGATGTTTTGGCTGATCACCCCTTTTTCTTCATTACACTTACGTCATTCTGCGATACGGTTCACTATTTTTGAATATTTAAGTTTTTACAATTGAAATACTTTATTTGGGGCAACTGAATCTGGGGCAGCGGCGTTAGGTCGACTCACTTTGGCTTCATGGTTTCCAAAAAACGTGTGCATTGTATGAAGCAGCCGAATCACAAACTTTTTCAAAAACTGATGTAGGCGTACTGTAAGTAAAACTTTTTAACCAATTTTACTTTTTGTATTTTAAAGAGTACAGTGTACAAATGCAAATGCTAAACCAATAGAAACGTCTAAAAAAACACGTTCTTCTTCTGTGTATCTTCTGTAATTGTTAATTATATTAATTGAGATTTTGGCTACTTATAGAGATTTAATTACTGAACACAGTGCAGTTTTCAGAATTGCTGTATATTTATTGGTTTTGAAGTTATCGCAGGTTGAACTGCAAAAATGGATTGAATAAAACTTACTCATGCGGCCGCGTGTTTGACCACGAAGTTAGAGCGAGATAGTTGCTTATTATACCCTTTCTGTCTAGCGTACGGCGCAGCGCACAGTGTCCCTTTCAATACAGTATATTTAATGTACCTTTTAAATGTCAATAAATTTCAATGTAGATAATGTAGAATGTAGAAAATGTAGATAAAGAAAATGATTATGATATTGATTATAATTATAATAATTGGAAGCTTGTTTCAAATATATTATACTACATAGAAATGTTTATACACGCACTCATGCGCGCACGCGTGTGCACGTACGCGCACCCACCCACGCAGGCATATTATATATATATAAAATTTGTGATGTTTTCAATTTGTTTCTTCTGCAAGTAGTATAATTTCGTATATTCTTTTTAACACCTGACGCACGTTTCACTGAAAAATATCAGTATCATCTGAGGTTTCTAAGTAAATTAATAACAATCGAAATAATTCTATTAATATAAAATTAACGAATAATAAAAAATTCCGACTTAATTTTACATCTTGTGCCATTTTGTCAATGTTATATGTGGACAAACTTGCTTACTTTTCTATTAAATGTAGAAATAGATTTTACCATTATTTTTTGCCGCAAACCATTTAATCTTGTTGTTTAATCCTTTTTCTATATGAATAGCTCATTACAATTATTGTTAATATTTCGTGTAAACAGCAGAGAGATGCTAAGTAGGACATTGTCTCAGGTAAGATTGCATGGTAAATCAAGACTCGCGCGTATTTCTTCCACCAGTCGGACGTCACGCGGCAAAAACAGCTGATCGCTAGGTTAGCGCGGGAAGCCGGAATGGCCCCCCCTGTGTTGTGTCTATTCAGCGCTAACACCACAAGATTTCTCATTCCTGTCAACATGAGTACCTACTCAAGGTCAAATAACATTCTTAATGTTGTAATGACAGACGTGTACGTTTACAAAACACTGTTTTGGCTGACACATATATACACATCTACGTCTGAACTCGCAACCTCTTATTTATCAGCTGGCCGGTTTTACGTTTCCACCAAACGTGTTCCAGAAAATCATATTAAAATAATATGAATATTTTATAGTAAAAACATAATAAAAATAATAATAATATACAATTTAAAAAGTTAATACACTACCTCTTGCTTATCCTAAGTTTTGTGCCGTATCACTTTTCCAAGGATTCATAAAATTGTTATCTCGAATGATACATGGATCTTGTAGAGCTCGTAATCCTAATGTTCCTTGCATGATTGATGGAATATGTACACATAATAACCGAGCAACATTTTACGTTAAACTATTGAAAATAACAATGGTTTTCCAAAGTACCGGAGACGAGATGACGGAATTGTTGAACTAAAAGGAATACCGTATATCATTTGATAATCGAGATTCGTTCAATACAATCGCTTCCTAATTCTACAGTACAATGCTCACATCAATATTGAAAACCGATAAATACATGTATAAATAGGCTTACCATACGTCCCGGTTTGACCGGGATTGTCCCGGTTTGACGACCTGATCCCGGGGTCCCGGCCAGTTTGTCAATTGTCCCGGTTTGAAAATTGACGAGAGTAGTTTCCGTTCGGGCGAAGACGTTGTGCAAGCTAAGCTCCCGATTTTTGGTTAAATCAATAGAAAAGAGAGTTTGAAAGATTAAAAGTAATTTTTCATGAATGGAAAATTCAAGAGCTGCAGTAGTCACTTTGCACGAGTATACACATTCAAATGACTTAGGGAGCACAAAAATCCTAATGTGTGCTACACTTGCTTTCCTTCGAAAAGATGTAGAATGTGGCTGGTAGTATATCCATGGTCAAGTTCCAGAGGAAGAGAAACTCGATTAATTCTTTAATTGTTTCGTAGAACAATAGCTAGACAATGATTAGTGCCACAGGAGTTACGGAACTGCTACTTCGGACGTCATACAATGAATAATACCGTACAAGCACGCATCAGAAACTAAACAGCCACGTTGGAAGACCACATCCAAGAATAAAAAACATTATCAAATGTTTATAATCTGAGGCAGAGAAATGTATTCAGAACACTATGTAACGATGGAGTGAAATTTTTAAGCTATGAAAAGGACGAAAAAGTATACTGAATTGGATAAACTAAAAGATATGAAAAAGATTCTGAAGTTGGGATGTTTCTCAAGATCACGTCGTCCGTTCTACAAGTTAACTAATAAAAATAAATAAAAAATAACCTTCCTTTTTAATTTAGAGAGAGAGAGAGAGAGAGAGAGAGAGAGAGAGAGAGAGAGAGAGAGAGAGAGAGAGAGAGAGAGAGAGAGAGAGAGAGAGAGAGAGAGAGAGAGAGAGAGAGAGAGAGAGAGAGAGAGAGTGAGGGAGCGGCTATGCAAGTGTGTGTGTGTGTGAGTTTTATAAAAATTGTAACTTGGTAAACGTAGTTGGTAACAAAAAATACATTTAACGAATTATAAAAGCATAAACACAATACAGGGTGGATGTACATACATCGTTGTTTGTGTGTTCGCAAGTGGGAGGTACTCTCACGTATCAAAAATTAATTACGTGTCTTATCTACTTGAGTGTTCGCAAGTGAAACGAGTTGCAAGTGCCACTGTTCGTAAGTGGGAGCACACCATCGTCGGCCGGATACGAAAAGCAGATTAATTTACCTGGTTTCTTCGAGACAAAAGCATCAACATGAATCAAAAATTTAACTTGCAACCATTATTTTAGTAAAACGTAGATGATTGTGGGTATCATAGCTTAGGCTTTTAGAGCATAGGCTTGTACATTTATCTAGGATTTACATTATGTAGCTGATGATAGAAGTTCAAATGCGAGTTCCTGGTCCCTAAAAACATGGGTATCTCAGCTGGGAGAGTGAACTCCAAGACAAAATACTGATCCTTCAAATGTGTGCGTGTCGGGTAGGTATAGGCCTACTCTGGGCTCCTTAAAAAAGCTACTGCTAAAATAACAGTGACTTGTTCTAATTTTGTTTGCTACATAATAAGGTGACGCCGTATAACATTAAAATTTGGGTTTGGCAAAGATTATCAGAATTGGCACATTCAACAATTAAAAGTTTTGTACGAATGAGCAGAAAATAATGGTATTTAAAAGGAACTATAAAGACATATCTTATGGTCATAAACAAACCGTAGAAGAAATTACTATTGTAATCAGTATAGTCATATTTGGACAGGTGTAGAAAAATATGGAGAAGCCTGTACAGGTGTGTCGGTACTGATGGGAACACACATAAAAACGTTTGTATGAGATTAAACGTATGTATCCAAGATAAATACCGTTTTATCTACAACAGGTGGCTTCGAAATATGAATTTGGGGATTTCCCTTTTATTTAGGGGGAATTGTTATAAGGTAAATACAGTACAACCTGTCACATCCGGACCTGTGATATCCGGAACCTCCCATATCCGGACGTATCTCCAAACTAATTTTTGCAATTGTGTAATTGTTAATTATATTAATTGAGATTTTGGCTACTTATAGAGATTTAATTACTGAACACAATGCAGTTTTCAGAATTGCTGTATATTTATTGGTTTTGAAGTAATCGCAGGTTGAACTGCAAAAATGAATCGACTAAAATTTACTCATCCGCCGCATGTTTCACTGACGAAAGTAGAGCGAGATAGTTGCTATTATACCCTCTCTGTCTAGCGTACGGCGCAGCGCACAGTCTCCCTTTTATGTACATAAATATGTAGGAAAAATAAGGAAAATATGTAGCTAAATATGTAATATTTAAGAAATATGTAGTATTAAAATACTTTCACATCAACAATATAATTTACATTTTACGAGAACATAACAGTGCCCTCTTTGAAAGGTTTTGAAAATAATAGGTGCTTCATTTTAAACTTTTTAAAATCACTTTCAAAACATGCAAATATATTTTGAGCAAAGTCAATGTAATCCATAAAATACTAATCAAGTTCGGGCCTGACACTAATCACCAGTTAGATTACCACTTCTGTTACAGAAAATAAGTTAACCCTCAGAATACACAGTATCTGAAAGTTCAACTCTTTGTTGAAGAGTTTACAATAAGACAGCATGCATAAGAAATTAATTACTTTTCAATTGTTTATTGTACTTTAGAAAATTTATGAAAACATATTTTAGAAAACAGTATTAAAAAAGAAACCTTGATATTATAAAATTAGCAACAACAAAGTATTTTACCTATGGATTTCTGTAGTATAGGACATGAGTATAAAGTAAAAAATTGAGAATTATTAACTATTTAACAAAGTATTTTACTAGGAGAGTTGAAATTACTATAAAATTAAAGGTAGATTTTTGACTTGAAAATCTATATTGTATATATATATATAAAACTCTACTATAACTCTGCATAAGAATAAAGTGTCCATGTAAGTTTTTTTTCCACTGTTTAGTTGCACAATTAATTATTAAATACTTTTCTATATTGTCTGTTGACATGGACTGTCTTCGGTCTGAGAGTATGTTTTTATATATAGAAAAGGATCTCTCGACATCACATGTCGTCACCGGCGCATGTTTATATAGAGGAATCGTACTTGGAAGAATATTCACAATCGATTCTACAGTTTCGCCGTTACATATGCGATAAATGGTATGTAAAGTTGAGTAACCAGGGTTTCTATTCAGCACAGCATTTAATTTAGTAGAAACTTTGTCACCGACTTCACCCTGCACAGCATTTAACTTGTTAACTGCTTCTTCAACTATTCCTATGGCCTCTTGGAGAGTCAGACCTGCAGTCTCCAGTTTCTTGATACAACTGAAATGCGTTTTGATGTACGAAACTGAACATATCACCTTAGAGTTGTTGAATGCAGACAAGGATTCGCTCGCTGACACTGCAGAATCGGGAGATAATGTTTCCACCACATACTTCACAGCTTCAAAGTTGTCACTGTAGAAATTTACGGCTTCGATCCAGGTTCCCCATCTTGTAATTACGGGTTCTGGAGGCAGAGGTGTGTCAGGTAGCCTTTGTTTGTAGCACTGGATACGGTAAGGAGCTTTCAAGAACACCTTTTTTGTTGCTGATATTAATGTATTTACTTCGGGGAAAAGGTCTCTGACAGTTTCAGCTACTCGATGCAATCCATGAGCCAGGCATGTAACATGTAGTAGGTTGGGGTAAAACACATTTAGAGAATTACCTGCTTTTAACATGTATGCTGCTGCATCTGTATACAACAGCAGTACCTTCTCTTCTTTAACACCATTTGGCCATAACAAACTTGGCAAAATACAGCTTTATCGTCAGTTGTAAAAGCACTGTCAATCTGTACCCATGATTTTAACTTAGATGACAAAGATGATGCGGTCGGTGCCATGATAAAACAAGGATATTTGTATTTAAAACTCTTAAGAACTTGCGTTGAACAATACCGCACACTATATTATTTAAGACGTCTTTTGTCCAACAACGAGAATCCGCCAAGGCAAGAAAAAGCAAGCGCGAAGTGTAGGCGAAACACAAAACACTGACTTGACAATAACATCAACACACCACACTGCACACCAGATTGTTATTTACGTGTAGGCTTACACTCCGAGAGCGTCGATAATACTGGCGTCAAAAATCACATTGTGCCCTACAATAGCATAGAGTTATATGGATAGTTGTTTGTTTAGGTAGATGGAATCCGTTGCGAGAATTGCAAGATCTGCGAAGAGTATTTATTTACCGCGGACAGCACGTTCTTTCCCCATCGAGCCTGCTGAACGTGCGAACGAAACGTAAATAAGGAGTGCGGCCGCGCATACCATTCTCATTAACATCCCGTGCAAAATGCCTTACTTGTCGCTTGAGCTCGTAAAAAATTTTACTTCTTGAAAGTAGAATCTATGTGTGCAATTGCAACAGATGCAATATTTTGCCTTTTGTTGTAATAAATTTAATTGGACCTGATTCTGATTAATTGCACATTTGCGCATCTGAGTAATGTTGTTATAGGCCTAACTATTTTTTGCCATTTCAATTTTCAAATTGAAGTAAAGTATAGTAAAATAGCTAAAATATGTAGAAATATGTAAGATAGAGTGAAATATGTAATATGAACAAAATATGTAAAAATATGTAAAATTAAACTCGCGGATAAGACACCTATTGGTATGATTCGCCGATATCTGGCTTTTCCGTGTAAATGTGCACTCAGCATTCAAATATGTAATTACATAAAAATCCGGGCCTTAATCATCACCTACACCTGCATAAATATGAATGTAGGGGCTACTCATTACAGTATTCACTTCACCTTCCTTTGTATTTTGATTTGACAGCATTACAGGATGTTTACACTACCTTGTAAGCACGTATGTTTCCCCTTCTGTTTTGTCCAATATACAGTAGATTTGATAGAAATTTTAAATGAAGAAGGAAACTGCTACTTGGTAAATTAATATGTATTGTGCTTTTAAAAGGAAAAGAGAGATAGCTACCGTTTTTCGAATTCTATCAGTAGGATAGAAAAAAGATATAATATAAAATGTATGAGACCCCAATAATATTAAGTATTTATCTCTAAATCACCAGTCGATTGTCTCAAAATAATGCGAAAAATTGCGAAAGAAACTACCGTGTAGTTATTTTTATCTCGCAAGGGTGTGTACGATGAACTATAGAAAATAAACTTGTAGATAAATGTTTTTAAACAATGCCGTTTGGTTGCTAATCCCCGACCTTATAATTTTTTTATATACTTGCTTTTGTATAGAAAAGTCTTATGAAGTGAAAAGAAATTAGTAAAAGAGAATGGAAAATTCCAGGGTGAGGAAGAATATTTAACGTTACGAATTATAAAACGAAGGAGATATTACAGCTGCAATAAAGAGCAGGCAACGAATTATATCAAGGGCTCAAGAGAGAAGTAACGCAACGGAAGGCTGATTGGAATTCCTCAACTTAAATGTGAAGGAGGTATTGTATAATATTAATACTACCTGTAACTACCGCAGACCTTCCTTTGTCATAAACCGTCTCCTCACCATTCCCGATGGACCTCCTCCCAGAAACCCCCGCCAACGGAGAAATAGAAATAATTAAGTCTCTTCGTCATACTTACTACACCTGGCTTCCTTATAACTTAACATCTTAAATTTTCCTATCTACCTATCCGGTCTTTATCCCTCTCCTTTGTGCCTCCCCGCCTTACCTTGACGCCTCTCTGACACCTCCCTCCAGCTTTGGCGTCCTGCGTTACTCGACTTCGTCTTGGCTGTCGTTTGACTTATACTTTTATTATGGCTCTACCATCACCCATTTGGCTCTGCACACTACGTAAACACACAAATACACATCCTTACACTATACTCTATCCTGAATGCCTCCACCTACTTCGCCACCGGTCCGCGCTGCGCTGGCGTGCGACTCCTCTAAATCTCCATTCGGCGGAAGGGTGCTTGCCCCAGATCAGCCTGAGTCTTATCCTCTGAGACAAGTCTCAGACAACGCAAAAAAAGGTATAATATTATAGCCTACTGTCTACTATGACTGTGAGACGCGAATATGACAGCAGATACGCAAGAATGTAGGAGGCTACAGAAGAATAAAGGAACGGTCCAACTTCGGATATTATGGCTTAAGTAATCATATTAGAAATGATTATTACAATTTATTTTATACACCACACAATATATGTGATAATTTTAATTTTTTATTTATCTATAAATTTTGAAACGAATTAAGACCTGTATTAACATCAACCGTTGTGTATATAATTCTTTTCACTCAGACTTTTCACAAAGTTTAGTGATATATTAAAACCATGTGTAAGATAATCAATTTTTGTGAAACCTATAATATACCCATTAAATAGTGTAGACTAGACAAGTATGATAGTAGCTTAATACAGTCTTTTTTCCGGGATGAAAGGGAAATTATAATATTGTGCGCTTAAGAATGAAACTTTTTTTGTTACTAGACCAACGTTTATGAAAATCTATTTGGCTTCATTTCTCAGATTGTAATAAAATTGGAATCAATTATAGCCTATATCAAATTAAAAATTTTTGCCAAAATTATTTGTTACTAACCAAGTTTACTTTATTTTCTTAACCGATGGATTTTTGCATATCAAATTCCGTTTATTAGACATCGATTTTTCAATATAAAATTGGTCTCTAGATTACTGATTTGCGTTAATGCGTCCAAGAAAAATAGTAGTTTGATAAACCTTATTACTAAGTTTTAATGTTTGTTTACATACGGCGTTTTCAAGAAACTGTAACAGTGTTAGAATAAATAGGCCTACTTGAAAATTTGATTACATACCTGCACCTAGTTTCGTATACAGAAGCAGTGTAAAAAGTATTTTGTAAAGCTTTCTTACAAAATTATAACATAACTGAAGCCCAAATGAAGTTTAAGATTTTGCACGTTAAGTCATATGAAGTTTACTTAAGAACCTGTTACGTTCAGACTTCCTGAGATACAGTTATTGAGAAGAACAAGAGTAACAGAAAGAAAGAGAGAGAGAGTGAGAGAGAGGTCAAAGTACATGATGTTTACTACAGTTGGCTACTTATAAGGAACTTGAAAATAATTAAACTTATTGTAATGTAGAAAGTTAACGAAACATGAACCAAAAGCGAGGATTATGTGCAGCAGACTCAAGAGTTTTATTAACAGGATCCAAACAGCCTTTGGTGAAACGATTATTACGTTAAATAATTTATTCGCAATTAAGAAGTGGTACATTTTGAAGAAAGGAAAAAACCGAGGATGAGGAACTTATAAGTTGCTATTAAAATATGTAACTTACCTTTTGGATACCTAATTATTTTACAAGCAAGTTACGGAAACTTAAAAAAAAAAATTAATTCTTAATATATAAGCCTTCACGTATTATTTCAAAAAATTAGATTACTGCTCACTGTGATATACGAAAAGCAAAAATATAATTAATGTAACATTACAACTCTTCAACTCTGTAAGATATAAACTCTTCTGCTTCTGCAGGTTGTTATTTATATTATTGGTACTTGTAGAAATTTTTATTAATCAGAATGGTGAATAAATTTCCAACGGATGGGAGTCAACTTGAAACATGTTGCTTCGGTACTACTGTATACCAATAACTGCATAACTATATTCTTACAAATGATATTCGGTATGAATGAGAATAATTAAAAATTCGTAATTCTCTCTCCCCCGTCTCTCTTCTCCCCCTCACTCTTTCTCTGTCAATTTTCCCCATCTACCTCACTAATAGGGGCAAACCTCACTACTACCTTTAATTAAACATGACTACCTCACTATTAATTTCCTTTTATTTTCATTAAGTTAGCACGGCAGGTCCTTCTGCGACTGCACCCAAAGCGCGCCTCTTTAAGTGTTTGTTGAAATGTTACACTGCTACAAACAGATTACTCAAGTTTGAATGTGTAGTCTGTACGAACACAATGAATGATTAAACAAACAGGCACAAACAAACAGTGAAGGATTGTGTGTAACACTGAAATTGTTGACAAGAAAAAGAAGAAACTGTACGAGTTGGCGCGCGTGCGTGTGCGCGCGCGAGAGAGAGAGTGAGTGAGTGAGTGAGTGAGAGGACTGAAAGAGAGAACATGGGCAGAGGTAAAAAAAATCTGTCGCATTAAATTCACGCCAACAACATTCTTAATGTCGTAATGACACAACAGTCTTTGTTTACGAAAATTACTACCGTCGTCACGACACAAATATACAGATCTAATGTGTGTTGGCAGGCTGACGCGTTCGTACTACTAATTCATTCGAAGGCTGTATTCACTCCTGTCTGTATTAAAATAATACAAATGTTGTTTTATAGTAATAATATAATAATAATAATAACAACTATCACGATTTGTAGGCTTAAGCATTCATAACATAAACAGTTTTCTAACGTTCCCTCCACTCAAAAGACTTCTACGAACTTTTTTTAACCTATTGATTTTACTCCATTTTTAATAATTCACCAATACCTTCAGTTTATAACTTACTGCTTACATGTCGGAGTCATGTGATAGTATGAAACTTTTATTGAGCAGAATTCAGTATGACGGATATTCGTGGCATACCTACGGAGATGTGAAAGTAACGTAGTTATACTTCGATTGCAGCTTGGATTCACTAAATTCTGTTGCCTTCTGTACGAGCGGGTAAATTCTATGCAGGAATGGGAAAATTATTATGTAAAAAAAAGCAGTGATCATTAAAGACAGAGGCACTGAGTGTAGGAGATCAGACCGTTGTAGGTCAAGTACTAGTAAAACCTGGAAAAGCTTATCGTTCACTACTACATATTAAGTAGGTTTAATGAAAATTATGAAAATGGAACGGATGTAATTTCGAAACTGTTAATTTCCTTCAAGTGTGTACTAAAGTAAAGAATGTTACAATTTATAAGTTGGTAATTACACCAGGTAATGCTAACAACCAGTAGCCTACTGATTCGAATGTGTGTGTGAAGAGGACTTTTGAGTCGATAATAACGCTATTACCTACTTGACACAGAAATTCCCGTGTCACCTGCATTTTGTATTATGCAAACGTTCGGAGGATGTAAATTTTTCAACAACATTGTTGGAGTGCCAACCTTTAGAATGAACCGTTGTGGCGGAATGCAAGATTGATTTAAAGAATTCAAAAATTCTTGGAGATAGTACACTATATTTTCAATATTAAATACGGTGTTAATAGATTCTTCGGACTTTTTATTATCCCCAGAAAATTTTTCCAAACTTGTATCATTATTTTCCTTCACAGATTCGATTCTTTGGGAATAACCACTTGTAATTTTTATCAAGTAAACACTTGACGTTTTGCACAGAATTTAGCAATTAATACAGTGTTGTACTATTTACTATGTCCCAGTTTTTCGTCAATTTCTGTGAAGCTATCGTCATTAGGAACACTACCGTCACCGAGGTGCAGTAAGTTTGTAGAAAAATCACCATCTCCTCCTCCTCCTAAATGGGCTCTCAAATTGCTTTGCAAATTTAGTCTGAATAGCATTCCACATCGCCGAGGACTTCAAACACACTGAGACAATATCAGCGCGGGTTCCTCTTGCAGTTACCGGTAATCTCTAGTGAGAATCCTCTGAAATAACAAATGTTACGCTACCCACTAATTTGTTACAATTTCTTAAGTCTTGGAGAGTTTGATTGACCGTTTCTATACAGTCCACAAATCGCCTTCGTTTTACCGTTCATGATTAGTTTCCGTTTTGATCGCTCTTTCTTTTGTCATGCCTCCTCTTCAATACGAATTGCTTTTTTAATAGGAGTCAGTGAGAATACTTGACTTTTTCTTCTTGGCGCATTTCTATTTTATTTTTGCAGTCGCTTTCGGATAAGGGCGAATTTATTCTGGTGTCAATTGTGATAAGGTATTAGCAGATGTCTCGTTTATTTCCGACGTGGGAGGTCCGGCTACTGTGGTCTCTTGACAATCTTTTGTTGGTGTTAATCTTCCTTCATAATTACTTTTGTCTCCTATCTCTCTGTCAATTACAGGTGAACACAGAAACTCTTCGATACTGAATATATTTTCATTTAATGGCCAAATTCCAGTTGAACTAAAACCTGCTGTCAGTTAGATGGTGTAGCTGCCTTTGAAAGAGCATCTTTTGCTAGCCCAGGTATGTCATGGTTTTACCTGGGTTTATTGTCATCCAGCTCTCAGCGGCTGCACCGAAACAGGCCATATAAACACTTGTCTAATGGCTGAAGTCAGATTGTAACGGGTATGAGGTATAAACTGTTTCATAAATAGTAAAAAAAGAGAGGCTGTAATTTATCTTGATGGATGTGCTACTCCAATACAACCTGCTGGTCCATAAATAATCAAAGTGATATCTACATAACACTCTGTGGATATAACGATAAGTGGTGGTTTCCAGCTGCCATCTATGAAAATACCACTGGTTTCACCCTTTTCCAAAGGGGTAACCCTGCTGACTTGTTTATTTCCCTTCAAACTGACAACTTTGTTAGGACAGTGCACTGTCGTTATGCTGCCTGGTTTCCTTCACATTCCAAATATTGTGACAGTAAAAATGAAGGCGACTTATCACAGAATTCCAATATTGAAGAAAGTTTTATGTTATGTTTATTAAAACTAAATGCTATTGCAAAACTTGTTGCTTCAGCCTCTCTAAAAGACAACCTTGAATGTCGCTGCATGAAGCCAGTAAAACAATCTTTTACGGGCCCAGTTCACCAGAAAATCGACATTATTTGCAAACACGTATTCGGAGGCTAACATACGAATATTCTTAGGGTACAAACCATAATAACTAACAGAATAGTGCAGATCATAACACAGAAATCTGATTTTTCTTTTTGTTCTTTCCTAAATACAAGTTGTGGAAAACGCCGAGTCTTTGTAGGGTTTGTGAGCTACATCGCCCCAGAAAGTTTTTCACTTGTACGTTTGAACCAAATATGAAAAAAAGAAAACAGAACAAAATGTTTTACTTACATTGTACCAACATACCACTTTCCTTCTGGTGAAATTGAAGGTACACCTTTAATTTTAAAATTAGTGGCTGAAGTGTAGTGCTGCTGGCCACTCTACCTTTAGTGCGTGTGTCGAACACTCACTTTAGGCAACCTATTCTACCTCCTAAATTTCCTAGGCGGCATAAAAAGGAGCCATTATTACTATTATCATTTTAAAAATTTTAGTTTTTTAGGATTTAATAAACACGTAATCTTCATTATAGGATCACAAGTAACTGACACATAATTAATTCTGAGATCTGTTAGGTTATGAATTAATTTTCTTTTAAAAGTTATAGAGAAACATAACTTGCCCTCATGTTGCCACATTGCTTTTGTATTAGTATGATTCAATTGTACACTTACCATGGATCCAACAAAGTACGTAGCTGTAAACACCCATAGCAAATTAGTGACAAAAAGGTTGCTTTACACGTTCTAAAATACAAAAGGGAACAAAGACTCATTTTACTGTACACTGCTATAATCAGACTGGAGGAGCATGTACTACAAGCTATAACAAAAACGTTATACAGTTGCAGAGGTGCTGCGACTAAGGGACACTTGAAGAAGTACAAAGTATCAACTTATGTCTCTCTGCTCTCCCCTATATGGTAATACTGTCTTATAACGACTGTTAAACAAATCAAATGTATTGTATACCTTTATATGTGTATTTATACACAATATATCATAAACGTTTTTTGTGGCAAAAATACCTTTATATGTGTATTTATACACAATATATCATAAAAGTTTTTTGCGACAAAAATATCTGTCAAATTTTTGTATGTTGTAATGGTACATATAACACTACCAACACCAGCGTACCACAAATAAGTTGAAAGCCACTACAATTAAGAATACCTACAAGGTCAAGCATACGATCATGGATAAAAAAGGAAGTATCATAAGCCAAAACCAAGTGAATTAAAATGAAGAAGGAATTACCAGTAAATGTGCAACTAAAGAAGATAAAGCAAGACTAACGACGAGACGACATACATAATTACCCAATACATCAAACAGTGAGAAGGAAACCCATTAAAGACAAAATCAAGAAGAAACCTATTAACCGTGAGAAGGAAACCAGTGAAAACGCCATGAAGAAACTTATTAAGAGGGAGGAAGGAAGTCGGTGAAGAGAAGAAGAAAATATCCAGATCAAACACAAAAAAGGGAGATAACATGAATTATAATGAACTAACATATGGCAATAAAAGGATTATTATAAAAGAAGAAAGAATAAATGGAATAAACAACATGATTTAAACCCCTAAGCTGCAAAACAAATTGACACTTGACCAAAACTTATTAAGTGAAAATGTAATACAAACAATAATCAATAAGAATGAATTATTGAACATAAAAAGTAACAAAGAGAATGAATAATAATAAGTTCTTAGCTAAATTATGTGTAGACATGAAAAGAGGGCTATGTCCAAAACACCAATGACCAATTTTAAAGTGGAATTGATATTAGAAATAACCACTAATTACCAATAGTAAAGACTGTAAAAGATAAACAAAATGTAATCTAATAATAACCAATAGATATACCAGTACTACATAAAGTCAAATAAATCAAATGTAATACAGAAACACAAAACCGACAATAATCCATTGTTGTATATTATAACTATATGCTTGCCATAGAATGGATGCATGATGAACAAAATTATCTTGTAAACTTATCATAAAAGAGTAGGAACTAAACCAACAACATTGAATGAGGCAGAATACTATTCGAATAAGTAAATTCAAGGATTATAGCCACCCAAATACTAATAATAACCATAATAATAAATAAACCATGTTGACAGCTAGATGCAAGTAATCTTGGTTACTTTAAACCAAAGCAATTTTCAGTATAAATGCAGAATGAACTACTGCACAATAATAACAGTGCTATCAAAACAATGATAAGAGATATTCAAGCAATAACGAGAATAATTTGATAGGATTACAACCCATATAAAAAGGTAACTTCCTAAAGTATAGTAAACTCACTTAACAAACTATAGTTAAGGTAATAAAACCACAAGATGAAGAAAAAGGACACTATCAGAAGTGACAATGACCAATGCAGTATGCATAGGCCATAATAAAATGTTATTAACTATTAATGTTATAATAATATTAAGTATCATGTACATGTTGTGTTTATGTTAGTGTCTATACAGGAAAGTACAGAGCAACTCACCGCAGCTAATAATAGAAGAGTCAACGCAACTTCTTCAGAATCGAACTCATGAAATGGAACAAAAAACATTCTAAACTATTTAAACAAAATTAATAAACGATGTCAAAGAGTAAGTAAACCGATTTATTCATATCGGATTCAATAATAGATTGAATTGGGTAGAATAAATCAATAAACCAAAAATTAATAATAAAAACCAAAACGTTAAGAATAATAATAAAATAGACAATCTCGTCGTGCTAAAATGTTCATACACACTTTTTAAGAGAAAATTACTTAAAACTTCGAATCTAACAAGAAAAATATTGTGTTGAGTATTCATAATACAAACCCTTAGATATCAAATATGAAATGAAAATATAAGAACCAAGTTAAATATATATTCTATAGCCGGCAGAATAAGGGAAGGACAAATAAAATAGAGGCAGGATATCAAGAGAATGGAAAACATGAGACTACCTAAACAAGTAATAAGATACAGACCTCAGGGAAGACGAGATATAGATAGGGCAAGGAAAAGAGATGCCTTCAGTGTAGGCAAAACGGGCTGTAATACTATACCTTGACGTGGAGAAGATTCATAATACTTAATAGCACACTTAAAAACAAAATATTGGTATGGAGAATCATACACGACTTCCATGTTCTAAGATTTATATTTAAAATCATTTTCGAAATATTTCCATTGAAACTACTTCTTTCTACTTACTGCTTCAGCCACTTACTGTGGTCACTAACGTATACCACCTCACGTTATCGCACTTGATTTTCACTGATGATGGAAGTCGATGGCACTGCCGAAACGTCTGGTTTTGCAGAAAACATTGGTCTACGGCCAAACAGGCCGGGAAGGAATTTTAAAAACAAACTGCTTCTTTGTTGCCAATAACGTAGTACATATATAAAAAAAAAAATCAGGTAAACTATTACAACAAAAAATGTTTCAGGTAAACTACCCTTTCCCCATAACCGATCTTCACCAAAATCAATAGGCCTTGAGTCCTCTATAACTCGGGCACATATGTAAAAAAATATCTGATTCTGTTTGAATTTACGGCAGTTATCGTTCGTCATGAAAAAATTTCTCTTGTTACAACATAAAATATTGCAGGTAAACTACCCCTTTATCTTAACCGATCTTCACAAAAAACAATAGGTCTTGAATACTCTACAATTCAGGGCTGTATGCAAAAAATTATTTGATTCTGTTTGAATTTGCGGCTCTTATCGTTTGCCATAAAAAATGTAGACAGACACACAGACACTTTTCGATAAATTACTTTTTTCATGTTTTGAGGGTAGTATAATCAGAATCTGCAAAAATCTCTAACACGATTTTTTTTGCCATCACCATACTTCCATTTCCTTATGGAACATGAAAGTAAAATCAAAGTAAAATTCTGATGGCAACAAAAATCAAATATTCTATCAAAAATTGGGGATATACATTTTTGGTAGGTATTTGGTAGGCCTACTTGCATTGCATAAGGAATGTGTTATTTTCAATAGGTTATTGATAAAAAAAGACTTACAAGTACATTGATTTTTATTACAAAATTTATACAAAACAGTTTCAATTCTAAGGTATCAATAATTAATAATTATTAAGGATAATGAACAAATTATTTCTTCATAGAAGATACATAAAAACATTGCAAAAATAATACATATCAGACAAATATTATTACAAGAAAAATACCACACAGGCATTTGGGCTTTGTTACTTTATCAGTAACTATAAGATTACATTCATAAAGTACATAGAATATTTATTTACAAGAACATAATTACAAAAAGTGAAAACACCTTTGATGAATTAAACATTTTATTTATTACATCAAACATAACTAAACTCAGATGACAATATAAATGAACTAAATATAGGTTTTCTGCGAGGGAGTGTAGGATTGATTAGGGGTTCAATTAGTTGAAATTATTAAAAAAAAAAAAAGCATAAACTATAAATAGAAAAACTAGACTGGTATGTTTACAACAAAATGAAAACTTCAAGTTACATTTAAGAGATATTCCGTGTCAAATCAACAAGTGCTACAACCTGACCCTCTTAGATTTATTTGAAATTAAGTATGCATGTAGTATTCATAAATAGTAACACAAATCAATTTTTTCACATTTTTCTGACGAAAGGTTACTAAGTAATGGGTGCTCAAAAATGAAAAAAATAAATAAAATTTTTGACTTGCGCAACAATATTGATTTGTTCACAACTTGTGTTCTAATTAAGCTAGAACAATGACATCGAGTTCATTTGAAAGCTCTTTTAAAGGGCTTTCATATGATATAAAACATAATTAGTTGAAAATATATATATTTTTTATAAACACATCATTATTGCATTTACTGAATTTTGAAAAACTGTATTTTTAAAATTCTCAAAAAAATATATGTGAAAGATATTGTTTTCCTCTACATATTCTGAAAGTTTCAACTTGGGATGAGCATGGGATCACTATCAAAAGTAATTTTATGTTTATCACGATTCTGTAAAACGTCATTCAGATCGGTGAATTATTATTATTTTTATTTTCCTACCCGTGACAATTTTTCAGAATCATAGTTGGATTTATTACTTGGCCTACAAAATTGTACTTTTCTTTCATACAAATAACTGTGTTTTAAAGCTTAACACTAGCTAAATTAATAGCTCAAAATTAATAAATTGACCTACATATCTAAAATATATATCTTAATACAGTGATCCAGGTTTTCCGTGTACAAGCAAAAAAATCTCATTTTAAAGACTATATACAAAATGGTTGGTTGGTGTGACTATCTCCCATCTGTTTAGTATTTTGTCATCGGATAATATTCAGTCAGCTGTTGTCAACTGTTGTTGAAAGTGACCTGTACATTTCCTTTTGGTGTGACATAGCCTATAAAGTGAAAAAAATGTGATTAATTCTAAAATGTTGTGTTTTGAAATTAGCTTAAAGGTACTGTTGTACAATTCTCACAACAGTGTATAAGTTTATATGCCTACAACCAGTTAATATTGTAACGAGACATATGAGCCCAAATATTTCAGTAACCCAAAATATTAACACATGTCAATAATTGAGTGAAAGAGACAAACCAAGTGTTTCTTCTAAAAGGCCAAGCATGAAACTACATGAGCTACTCATCACCAAGGATAAACTCACAACAATAAGAGTTAATAAAACTAATGGTAACTAACAAGTGAAATAACATTATAAGAAAAAGAAGATGCACCGAACAATGGTTGTACCACAGGAACCAACAACCCAATAGTTTTCGGTCAGTAAGGAACCAATGAAGACAAGGAAGAAACATACTACGAGAAAGACACCTAACAACCATGGTATAAAATATAGATTCCAAGAGCAAGTCAACTATAGAACATCTTACCCGTATATGCAATGACTGAACAACTTACAGATTGAAGAGATGGACAAGAACTGACTAACTGAGATGACCAATATTGTAACGCAACAGAAATGCTAGCACTCAAGTTACATAAAAACAAGGTTCACAGAATAATAAACAAGTCAATATTTAACCCCATGATAGAACAAAGATCTAATAATTATATTTATAATCATATATAAAGGTAAATAAGGATGCAAGGTAATATTAACAAGAATAACCGAACCTGTAAGTTAGACAATAGTTGATGATATATGTTTAATGAAAAACAAACAAAAAATGAAACAATAATTTAGTAATAGCAAATAAGAATTTTGAGTTAAGAGGTATTATTTTGTGACAACAAATGTTATGATAAAGTTTATGTTATGTTATACCAAATATGTGTTGAGTTAATGAAAGATAATGAAACAAGATGTATTATTCAATGACTGTTGTAGAATGAAGTGTGAAGCAGCTAATTAGCGTTAATAGATTTGAATTTTCTTATATGTGATCCATAGGTCAAGATAAAATTGTTATTAGATATGGAAAAAATAATTTTTTATGTAAATGTTAATATTTAAGATTTAATTATATGTATGAATTTATGTAAAAGGGGCTATAGATGTGTACCAGTTTACAACACAGGTAGATCTGTTTACAATAAAAGGCCTAACAGCCAAAACCACTATATAACCACTCATAACATAAAGGTTAGGTACATCAATTAATAATAATTAATGAATACGATTTGAAGAGCTAGAAAAAACATTAAATTAATAATGATATATAATAAAATTTATACAAATTATGATAATTCCATAATGCCATGATATCGATTAATAACATTTAATATCGAAAGTGGATTAAATATAAAAAAAGGAAAAAAACCGGCTTATATCAAAAAACCAGCAGAATATGTGTAGAAAATAATAAACCAACTATCGGTAAAGTTACATTCCGATAGGATAGCAAATTGATAAGGAATAGACAAAAAATATATGAAATAAACACTATATTCAAAACATGTGGAAGGAAGAAGTCGTGTGTTGCTAGGGACGACAGAAGAAGAGGAAGTTGTTAATTTGACAATAATTGCTTTGATGATCTGAATGTGATGAGATTAAAAAACCCAAGAATTATCTATTTAATCGGAATATTTTAAATCATCAGACACGATTATAAAACACAAAATCCTAATGACAATGTTTATGACTATCACCAGTACAGTTTAATCCAAATAACACTACAGTATGAAATCACAATAGAGAATAAATAACTGGATTATACAAGGAAGAACTTGAACTGTCCCATATCCGAAGGGAATTGATGATATATTAAACCAAATAGAAAGAATTAACAGTATCACAATTAATAATATTCACTACACCAGAAGTTATAACCTTTCAAAAACACGGAACAACACTAATTGCTTCAACCAAGAGAAGAACGTATTTGGATCCTGGCGTTGCAGAAGAAGCATCAATCGGGCTGTAAACCAATCCAGTAAGCTGTAATTCCGAAGTGGACAGGAGAAGAATTCCATTCTATTAAATCGAAGAAAGAAAATCGTACGGCATAATTGTCCAGAACAGTAAATTTATCAATCAACCGCCTACACGATTGGCTTCGTTCTAGTCTGGTAAATTATTATTATATTAATCATACTAACTACACAACACTTTAAATTTGTAAATCTTGCATTCTTATCTATGTATTTTTAATCTTCCCCACAGTTACAAGAACCTTCACACCCTGAATTAAATTAATTACAAATTAAAACACACTATATAACTAAATTTAAATAAAGTATCAGAATAATCAACAATCGATTCATACAATCTATAGCTCAAGCATATGTTAATTAGAACATATATTATTCAATGTTAAAGAAGTAAACAAATAAAGAACATTTATATATTGGCAAAATCTTGTTATTTGGAGTATGGTTTAATGAGCTAGGAATAAAAAAGTAACTGAATAAGTATAGAATAATTGGTTAACATAAACATTGAAATAACCTATAAGTTTCGTTGAGCCGATACTACAGCGCTTATAGCGGAATTATCTGACACCAAAGAGAGAGAGTAAAAATACAAAATTAGACAGAATTCTCTTCAAGGTATAATAGGGTTGAACGGAATTATAAAATAACTCATTAATTATTTAAGTTACAGGTACACAAACACTGATAGTTTTTAGAGAGCTAAGTTAATAATTAATTACTTACATCAATACATCCCACAACTCCAAATATCTCCGAGATTTACATAATTAAAATAATTCAAAACACATTGGCATAGGTGTATGTACAAATTGACAAACAACAGTGGGGTTTTAAGGAGAGGAAACCCATTCCTGTACAATATACAACAGATAATATTATAAATGTATAGGACAAGATATGTTATAAAAGAATGAAAGTAACTAGACTGTTAACTGAATAGAAGCTGTGAATAAAAGCATAGTAACATGTTATGCATAGCACCCATGTAACATAAAGAAGTATTAAAATTGTCTCATAATAATAACAAATATTACTCAAATAGTCAAACAATCATGTAAGATAAGAAAAGGCAATAACTAAAGAGTTATTAGTTATCATTAATAAAACCAAACTTGAGAAAATAAGGTTAAAAGAATGTAAATTTGTATCAACCTAACATACACATTGTTGGTACAAATTTCACCTAAATTCACATCTATCAGTAGGAAAAGCCTACCTAAACCAAAATGTTTTGTGCCTTAAACCAAGAAGAACTGATAAGCTTTCTACAGGTACCAATATAAGATACCCAAAATGGATTTTAAATAAGAATTTAAGTAAATAAAGTGAACCAAAACCGACCAAAAGGGGATTCACTAAGTAAAACGTGAACAAAACCACTTTATAATACCAAATAGAAGTAAAAGGTTAATGTCTATACCACAAGTAAGGTGTAATGCCACTATTGTAATAGTATAAGAATATTATAAGAAAGGACATAATGTATTATATTCGTAATTAAGAACACCTGTCATGTGACACTAGGTGTAAGTAATGTTGGTCAATGATATACACTAAGGGACAGACCAGTGTACAATAAACACTAAACCAATTATAAAGAGGAGACTACTATGATTAAACTATTGTAACTAAATAATAGTAGAAAGAGATAAAAGAATACCAAATAAGAATGGAAATAAGTGTACACCTCATAGTGCAAAATAGAGGTCAGAGGGAGATAACTATATAAGAATACAGCAGTTCTATATCATTTAAATCTACTATTAAGTATAACACACCCCATAAAATTTAGAATATTAAGATACTAATTTTTTAAAATTCCATGTGATATTAGTTGAGTATCATTTAGGAGGTTAAACAATATAAATACAATTCTACACATTAAGTTACAGATTATAAATACAGATAATAAGAAATTAAATAAAAATAACACTATAGGCCTACATCAATTATCGGGTTTAAGAACCTGCTGCTGTAAGCAGTGATAATTTTAGTTTAGTGAGCTTTAATCAGACTTGCATGCAATAATAAATTTTACATAAGATAAAAGAACGATGCTTTCTTTAGTCACCAGCAAAACCTTTTCTGTCTGCAAGTTAATATTATAAAATTTAAAAACAGCACAATTTTATTAAAAAATTTAATCGAGATTAAAAAGCTTTTTAACTCAAAAATTAAAGAAGTCACAGTTCAAATTCTCTTTTCACTTTTTCTTTTACCTGACAAATGTTAGTCCTTAATTTTTAAAGCAGAGCTGTGTTAAAATAAAATTTTTATGTCAAATAAATTACAATTTAATGGACTCGATGTTATGAAAGTAACTATGTGTACAAAATATTACAACAGTTTGCTTCCGTATTACAGTAGCCATAGGCCTATATTATAAATTTTGTTATATTAGGTGTTAAAATTAACCTTAACTTATTAAGTCATATCTTATTTAATTAATTACGTTTCTCTGAAAAATCCTGAATTTGAAAGTATATTTAGAGTAATATAGTGGGACTGAAGAATAAAATAAAATATGTTAACTAGTTAAATACGAGCAGAGTACAAATTAAATATATTATGGTAAGGCCTACCATCTTGTGTTAGGTAGGACCTCATTTTACGAATAAAATGACTTACAAATTGGATACATTACACAAATATAGGTAGGCCTATTTCATTTTTACAATTGAAAACGTACGCAGTCTAGCTAATATTTCTATAGGCTAATGGGTGTACTCAGTAGGAACTCAAGGCTTAGTACTTGTCTTCAGACATTTTATACTTCATATCAAAGCCATAGATTAAATTACTGGCAAAAAATTTAGGCAGAATTTACGAACAAAATTTAGCATAAATTTCAGGCCTAATCTACCACTCAAACTTACTTGATCAGACACTTGTGTGTGTCCTAAATCTTGTGAAATTCGATCGCATACATTTTCCGGAAACAGTCTTACATCTGTAAGAAAATTAAAATTATGTAATGTTCATACATGAATCACCATAAAAGTAATAAATGGAATTTTTTTAGAGTAGACAAAATAATTGTCAGACTTACAGGAGTATCTATAAGAAAAAAAATATTTAATTATATTGCAGTCAGTGCCCTCACATGGACTTTTTTTAAAAATCAGTTAATTAATCTTAGTTTTAAGTTAACTAGACATGCACTATTGGTGTAAGTTCTGGAGCTAAAGATAATTCAACTGTGATACAGAACTTAGTCTATTATACTTAACACCCAGGCCTATAAACTTTTGATCTTTTTCTAAAAGTAATTAATTTTATTTCAGAGTTAGGTTAGGCTTACAGGCTAATCCGCAGTAAGTTTAGCTAAATCAGTTATATTATCATAGGCCAGACTTAATCTAAATAAAATTATTCTGTGTAAAGGTATCAGTAACTTGATATTTATACAGAATAAGCATTTAATACAGAATACATATTTCATTTAACTGGAGTCAGTTCCCTCACAGGGTCTTTTTCAAAAATGGGTTAATTAATTTTATATTTTTAGTTGATTAGAGTTAAGGGGTGCTTTTATACACTGAATATAAATAACAATTAAAACTATATGTACCTTTTTTTGCTGTACGTCTCCTAGGCCTACTTTCACAGTCATCTGAAAAGTAAAATATGACAATTGATGTAGACATGCAAGTATCTGGAGCTAGAGACAATTTACTGTGATAAAGAACTTAGCCTATTATACTTAACACCCAAGCCTACATAACACAAACAAATTTTGATTTTTTCCTAAAAGTAATTCATTTTATTTCAGAGTTAGGTTAGGCTTACACGCTATTCCGCTGTAAGTTAATCGGCTAATGCCCTGCTAGTTTGCTAGTTTTGTTAACATAATTAATCTTTCAGCGAAATCAGTTCTATTATCACAGGAACTTTGCTAACTTTGCTATCATCAGCACAAAACTAACTGGAAATTTATTCTAGTCCTAGGGTTATAGAATCAAAGTCTTATCTAAACACTGAACTATCCTTAACTGATAATTTCATGTTATGACATCCAACTTGCATACAATACAATAAATACTCATGTTCTTGTATACCACAAAGAATCTATGATTTCTATTCAAATATTATTATTCTGATATTTTCATGTTTCTGTTTTACCCTGCACTTTTCAAAGCAGGAATTACAATATTAAAGTTTTACAACAATGCATCTAATAAAATTATTCTGTGTAAAGGTTTAGTAACCTGATATTTATATCACTATTGTATTAACAACTCGGAACACTAAGTGTGTTTGATATTTATGTAGCATAAGGTGACGCGTATATGACAGGTTTTATTAATGCAGTAAAGGAACAAATCTAATTTAAATAGTCTTTGTATTATTTTGGAATTCAATTTTTTAAAGCAAATGATAATACCTTATGCACCTTTGTAAAGGTTTTTACTTATTGGGGATAAGTGAACTGAATTAAAACATCAAACAAATGATTTTTGTTTCACAATCAAAACAATACGCCTACTGTATTAAATTTATTATGGCAATTCTATTTACCCTAAAACACTACAATACAAAACTCCAGAATTTTTGTTTTTGTATAAATTGGCCCGCTAATAATGAAAAAATAAAATTGTATTAATTAAATTAGAATGCTAACTTGCTCAATTATTAAATTTTGGGCAGAACACAGTGCTATTAGGCATAGTTGGTTCTATAACAGATACGTGTTCGACAAAGTAATCTAGACATGAAACATAACCTAAGTATTTCTTTTATGAATTTTATGAAAAATGCTGAATTTGAAAGTATATTTAGAGTAATATAGCTGGACTGAAGAATTAAATAAAATTTGTAACTAGTTAAATACGAGCAGAGTTCAAATTAAATATATTATAGTAAGGCGTACCATCTTGTGTTAGGTAGGACCACATTTTACGAATAAAATGATTTACAAATTGGATACATTACACATATATAGGTAGGCTAGAGTAGACAAAATAATTGTCAGACTTACAGGAGTATCTATAATAAAGAAACTTTATTTAATTAAATTGCTTCAGTGCCTTACAGGGACTTTTTTTAAAAATTAGTTAATTACCCCTTGGGTAATTATGAAGATTCTCATCAATGCTGATATTGCGCTGATATATTTTTATTATATTCTTCTATGTTATATAAACACGAGAAAAATAATTTTAAACGGCGGTCGAACCTATTTACGGAGACAAAAAGTTAAATTTTTACTCCCATAAGAACGCATGGCGTTAGCCTAGGTATATTGTATTAATTAAATTAGAATGCTAATTTGCTCCATTATTAAATTTTGGACAGAACACAGTGATATTATGTATAGTTGGGTCTATAACAACCGGTAGGCCTAGTGTACAACCCAAAGTAATCGAGACATTCATACATAACCTAACAGCTAATTTCCTACAAACAACGGACAACATACACTAAATAAATGATCATCTTACCTTTCATTATTATTCCTAGCGCCTCCAACATATTTTTACTTCGACTTGCAATCACAAACACTTCATACGAATTACAAAATTCTGTCCCACACACGTTAGCAAACTCAACGAATTACCGCACGAGACGACTAAACAGAATAAATTATGGCAGGTCCCAATATTTCGTTATACCAACTAAACAGAATAAAAACACACTTTCCTCTGTAGTGTCTGTCTTTTTTACACATGTTACAAATTTTATAGAATAATTATTACGAATGCCAATATGGCCGACTAACTACCCATATTTCATTATATACATTTGTATATATCGAACAGGTTGTCTGGCTTCAGCGTACAGCAAAAATACGATGTATAAAAATTTGTATAAGTTTTTCGTACGCTGACACACCATAACTTGGGCAAAATAACTTCTTCACCTAAAGATGTACTTATACAAGTTCCTCAAATTTGTTTTAGATACCCTGGGTAAAAATTGGCGTGTGATGAAGAAATTATGCGGCGCTAAGTCTATATATATATATATATATATATATATATATTGCAAAAATACTTATATTTGCATATTTTCCCAGGACGGTATGTTTAATATGTAATTAGCATAGAACTTATAAGGAACAATTTTAGACAGTTTTATGCAAGAAAATGGAGGAATTGACAAAATTTGACCTGTCGAGAGAACACCTGCTGTGCCAGTGTAAGATACGGCGTGTGTGTGACCAGCTGCGACACAATAATGGGGTGATGTGCTACGAATTGTTTGTTCCAATTATTCAGGTCTTAATAGGATTATAATAAACTAATCACTTGTGTTAAACCTGTACGCAAAGACTTACGCCAATTATAAAGACACCATTACATTAAGGGATTTTTAACGAATATGGTAATGTAAAATTTATTTCCAGAGGTGCAATATGAATGATGCTATTTAATTAATATTAATTACTAGTGTAATTAAAGAGTAATTATATGTGTGGTATATGTGAGTGACCAGAGGAAAATTACGCAAATAATGAGATCGCTCATGTGATGAGTATGTTCAATTGTTCATAAGTTCGCGATAATTAACCAAACAGTGAGTGTAATATAAAGGACGCTCTGGAGCGAACTGACCAGAGAAAGAAGGACTGTTCCTGTCAAATCGCCACCAGTATAAATACCACTGGGAATTTTGAGCGATCGGACACTCGGACTCAACAAATCTACAGGACGTTACGCTGCCCGTTTGCAGATCGACATGGACACACACACACACACACACTACCACACTCACACCAAGACGTAAGGAGGAACGCTGGAGCATCACCAACAACCACATTTAGAGACAACAAACACCGCATCAGCATAGTCATCATCATCATTAACATCATCATACTCTCAGGATTCTGGACACACACATACACACACGCAACGGTAAAGGCAGATATACGCAGGTGATACAAAAACAATTATATTTTATTGTGAATTGAGCTGTCGAAAAAGAACTTAAATATGAATATAATAATTAGAGTTTTAAGAATAAATAATACTTAATAAGATAAGAGAGTAAGTTAACAAGCAAATCTAGTGCAGAAATAATAATCTTTTGTAGTATTTTTTGTGTGGGTCCATAATATTATATAAGTCCATAATAGATTGGAAGTAAATGATAGATTAATTTACTTTTGTTTATAGCAACAATAAATTCATTCTTGAAACTTAATCTTATTTTGTTTGTAACTGAGTTGCTATCAGTATTTAAAAGTTGAGTTAATTTCAGACACACAGAAGTAAAAAGAATTTAAATAACTTGTTTAACATGTTGTTTAGTCAATAAGATTATATGGGTGTTTATTTTTTGTGTGGTATGTTATGAATAGCATTGCAGGTTACAGTATATTTGTAACACTTATAAAGGTAAATATTTATGAGTCTAATGTTTGAAATTTTAAAATTGAAATGTTTTTCTGTTAATTAATAAATCATAGAATGATTATTTGAAACGATTTTAAAAGATTTATTTCATGTCCAAAACATCTCACTCATCTTTAAAAACTATTTAATTATTGTGCAACTACATATACGTAAAGCAACGAGAGAAACAAATCCTGCGACCTGGCCGGTGTAATACATATTTAGTTGCGTTGTGTATATGGTAATGTATTTGTAGAATTGTTGTAACGTTGCATAATAAATTGGTGCGACCAACGTGTGGCTCGACAGTCAATTTACCTAATAAATTGGCGTGGCCAAAGTGGTGCCCCGATAGTCAAAGAAGCCATAATAAATTAGCGTGCTTCGATAATTAACGAACCATAATAAGTTGGTTCAGAATTAATAAGTGTATGGTTATTAATGTTATTATATTGTAATTGTAATATTGTTGTGTATTTCACAACTGGCGCTCAACGAAACTAAAAGAGGAGAGAAATTGTTGGTATGAGATGATTTATAATAATAACAAATATGAATAAATAATATTAAATAAAAAATCAATAGAGTCGTGGTTTACAAATGATAATTATTTTAAAAATATAAATAATAAAAATACTTCAACATGTCTAAAAAGTTTAAATTCAGTATGGAGGCAATGATAGAGGTGATGGGAAACCTTATGGACGAATATAGTATAAGAGAAAATGTATGTGCTAGAATAGATAGAAACATAGAAGAGTTAACACCAGATAAAGAACAATTAAGAAGTAAATTAAAAGAGTACAATGCAAAACTAAGAGTAGGAGTAAAAGAAAAATTAGAACAAAATATCGTAGATAAAACTACACCACTAGTAGACACGGATAAGTGCATAAATGCATTAGAGTTTAAAGAACAGAAGGCGGAATGGTCTAAAGAATTAAAAGATAGTGTGAACCAAGTAGCAGAACAATGGAATGAAAAGTTTATATTAGCAAACCAGGAGCAAGGTATGGAAAAGAAAGCAGTCAGTGAACAAGTCCATAAAAACATCAATAAGACGCAGGAGTTGGAAGCCAGAGTAATAAGGTTGGAAATTGCCGTAGTCGTGCCTAACATAACCAAAAAAGAATAGTCCAGTGAAAAAGATACACTAGGGAAAAATCAATGTGGAAAGGTAAAACGTCTAAGAACGGAATTGAAGAAGGAAGCAAAGAAGGTGATGGTAGATACATCACTGTGTGATGAAAGGACAAAATTGTTACTGAACTGGGAACAGGTAATGTGTTAACTGATAAAGAGAAAATTTCTTTATTAGTGAACAGTTTCAAGGTTATGTTGAAAAATGGTATACGAATGCTCGATATAATTTAACTGCTAACGAACAATTTAAAAACTCATTGTTTGGAGGTTGCTATGGGAAGATACCCACGAAAAAACAAATAAGAGACGAAGTAGAATATGGTAAGTATCAGGATAATCCTTAAATTTTTAGTTTTTTTTATAGTGACCGTCAATCAGTGAATGTTTTAGTGGATGGTTAGTGAGGATCGGTCAATAATACAACTTTTAGTTATTTTGCGTCGACGTTTCGACAATATTTATTGTCATCTTCAGGACCTGTGTATGAAATACAATAGAAATATCAAACATAACGAAACAATTAAATATTTGGGTGAACGTGTTGGTGATGTGAGTGTGTGCGTGCGTATGTATGTATCATTTTTTATGTGAAGACTTATGATAGTTTGTTTACATCTTCAAATTATCTTTAAGAAAGCGAGCAAATTATAGTATGAGAGAACTTAATTTATACAGTATTACAATTTAAACTACTAAATGTAATGTTATTTTAATTAATTAAACAAACAGTAATCAACAATTGGATATTAGATTGGTACATAAATTGTTTATACCTACAACAGTCAACATATAGCAAAGTAATATATTACCTATAACTAAAACAGATTAGGGGATATTCACTACGTAATTATTAAAAGTTATTTTTACCATGTTTCACTCCCTACTGGTGTTAACAAACAATCATAATTTAGAAACATACAATTTACACAATATTGTAAAACATTACGACTTAAAGTGAGGATCGGTCAATAATACAACTTTTAGTTATTTTGCGTACGATCTGGCTGATTTTTTAACACTACCAAAAAAAAAAAAGAAGAAAAAACATTTTTTTTCTACAAAAAAAAGAGAAAAAAAAACACAAAACTAAAACTTAAGAAAATGTGTTAGTTATTGGCCAAGGTGTTCATTTGGCCTAGTGGGGCAAAATTCAGCTGAGTTACTTAAATGCTCTTATTCCGTGTGTGCATGTAATTGTCTTGTGTTGTCCACATACGCATGCAATGTTGAGTACAGTTTTTCCTTGTAATCTGTGTGGAACTTATATTGGTGGCTGTTTTAATTGGAACGTGTAAATCTGCTTGTGAAAAGAGTTTCAGTCCACCTACTGCTGTAACAACACATTCTCTTGTGCTATAACAGTAACTCCTGTGTTGCCACAGATTTATAATATGGCATAGATTTATAATACCATTACATCTCAATGAATAATGATATTGTTTCATAAAAATAAAAGTCCATACACAAAAAAAAAAGAAAAAAAAAAGAAAGAAGAAAACTTGGGAGTTTTACACTAAACAAACATTGTGATTTTTATAATATTTAAATTATTATGAATTGTTGATATATACTTTATTTAGTAAAATTTATTTATTTTTAATGAATATGTTGAAAGGTGTAATATAATTTTAAAACTGTGAACCTGTTAAAACTATTTGCAAAAATCTATTGGAGACTGTTATTCTATTACTTTTATAATTGTTTAAATTGTTGTGGCTTTAATGATGTTGTACGATAGAATTGCTTGTGAAAGGGTTTAGAAAGTTGGTTATATTATTGAAAGCTGCATGTTAATAGTTTCAGTATGGCATGTAAGCGATTTTAAATGTTTTATATATTTTGCATAGTGTTCAGTATGGCCTGTAAGAGTTTTTAAATGTTTTATATATTTTGCATAGTTTTCAGTATGGCATGTCAGAGATTTTAAATGTTTTATATATTTTGTATAATTTTCATGGAATGTTTTTTGAATATTGAATATTGAATACTTTTAGCTTTTAAATTTTGAATACCCTGTCATAGTTTAAATATTTACTCATTTTCCATAATTCTAATGGAATAACTTACAGCCTGTGTTTTTGTATGAAATTTCATTGTCAAAAAAAAAAGATAGCCTCAATAAACTTGTTACTTTTGAAATTGTAAAATTGAGGTCACCTCATTCGTCCAATTCCCCAATGGACCAAGCATGTGGATATTCTTCCACTAGGAGGCCTCTCCTAGTTCAGTGAAATGGTGAGCCGGTCATCAAGGTAAGTTGTGGTTTTTTGAAATTTATTTTCCGGTTGTCAGTTTTGGAAAGCTTAAAAATTGTTGTGACGTCATGGGTAATGAGCGGCTCACAAATGGTAGCAGAGCGTGGTTGGACGTAGTCCTGGCCACCTCTGAAACGAAAATTGGAAAGGATGAGGTGACCTCCATATCTTAGTGGGACATGTTATGTTAAGTATGATATGTTATTAGTGTTGTAAATCTTGGTCTTTGGGTGCGGTTGCCGGGCCGGGACCCCTGGGGGGGTTGAGCACAGCCTGGCGATTTCTGATTGTGTCTTGTGGTGTTCTTAAGTGTTTGTCTGTTTGTTTGTGTTCTTGTGTGGTCATTGTTGTCTTGGTTGTCTTATCGCACTTCATCTTGGTCTTCATTGTTGGTCCGGTGCCGGGTCGGGGACCCTGAGGCACCTTGATTGTCAGCTCTTGTTGGATTCAGTCTCTTGTTGTTGGATACTATGGCGGAGCAGGGGCAGAGTAGGAGTCGTGAAGGGCGCGGTCTGGTGCCCGAATATTTCACGAAGGACAAACTCCTGTTCGAGATACGTTTGCGGGGTGGGGTTCCCCAGAGGGACGTGGCGTCCTTGCGGCGTCAACTGCGGGAACTGCTGGTGGGTGACGCTCCCACCCGGAGAGTCGAAATCGAGGATTTGGAGGAGGAGCTGGCCGTGTGTGAGGACAAGTGGACCGAGTTCTCCACCCTGATGGAGGACTCGGAATATATGGGGAGTTCCACCCGTGTTTGGCAGCGGGTGACCCAAAGGATGCACCACTTGTCCGCCCGCCTGAGTAATTTGCTGTTGCAGGATGATCTGGAGGAGGAGGGTAGGCGGACGGCGTCGGCCCTCCAGTCAAAGATTGGTCTACCTGGGGAGGCTCCCGAAAGCCCTAGTAACCTTAAGGAGATGCCCATGCGCCAGACCGTGGCCCCTGAGCGGGTGGGTCTCCTGGGGGAATCTTGTAGCGCTCTGGTGGAGGAACGTCCGTCTATTTCGGTGGACAGTCGCCCCCAGGGATTTCAGAGGGAGCATGTGGAAGTCCCTCGAGGGTTGGCTACAGCCCTTGCTAGTGTTAAGTACGAATCGTTGCCGAACCCCATTTATGACCTCCTCCGTCGGCTTCCATTGGTCGACGGATTGGACCTTGACCAGCTTGTCAAATTCCTTGAAGGGGTTTTCGGCATTTTTGATGTCCCTGGGGTGACCGGCGTTGCCCTGTTAAATTTGATTATCCGTATTGTCGGGCGCCCCTGCTGGATCGTGTGGTCTGGTATCTGGGCGCGGGCGGGGATTTTGAGGCGTTCCACAAAGATGTTTTGGAACTGTTTATGCCCGGGAGGCTGCGTGACCGGATGCGGCAGCTATTATTCTACAGAGTTCAGGGGCAAAGGGAACAGTTGAACGTATTTATAAACTCGATCAAAAGTGCTGCCCGTGTGCTGCGGGTGGATGTGTCGGAGGCTGAGGTGGTGCGGGTTATCTTGGAGGGCCTTAATCCGCAGGAGAGGTCAAGGTTGGTGTTCTTGGAGCGACCGCGAAGCTTCGCTGATCTTAGCGGAGCTTGTGTCTTCGCCCGCACCATTCAGATGAACGATGAGGCTCGCTCCGGCCGTTCCGATTTTCCTGTCCCCTGTTCCTCATCTGGTCAGCAGCGGCCTACCCGGGAGCAACGTGGTGGCAACCCTTGGAAAGAGCAACGTGGTAGCGACTCTGAGAGGCGGGAAGTCCGCTGCTATTCCTGTGGGAAGATGGGGCACTTGGCCCGGAATTGCCCTCTCAAACGATCGGAGGTCTCGCGGGAAAACCGTCCTTCAAAAAACGGCCTGCGTGGGGGGGATTGAGGGGACGCCGGTCCCTCCCCACGTTTGGTAGCGATGTCGCATCCCAGGTCCCGTTATGTGCAGTTGAGACGGGACACCCATCCGGGGAGGCCGATCCCAAGCCGATTCGTCCGGGTCTCTCCGTGTGTCCATTTTTGGAGCTGGAGGTTGGGAAGGGCCGGGTTAGGGCCCTGGTGGACTCCGGATCGGCACGGTGTCTTATCTCCTACCGTGTTTACCAGCAGTTGGTCCGGGAGTCATTGATCCGGTCGAATACTCCTTCGTCGGTGGTATGTTGGACGGCCTCGAGGGAGGTTTTGCCGACCTCCAAATTGGTGGTTTTTAAATTTAAAATAAACTATTTTTCGTGGGTTTGGGAGTTTCTTGTGGCTCCGAACTTGAGCGTGGACTGTATTGTGGGTGCGGATTTTATTGTGAAAAGTGGCATGGTTCTCGATATCCAGGGGCACGTATGCTTCTTTAAGTTCAACCGTGCCGTACGCATCCCCTTTCTTGGACATCGGGATGAGGCGGGGGAAGGTCTTGAAGAACTTCAACCCCCGGCGTACATTAATAATTTAAGCCCATCTCTACAGACCACTTTCCGTAAATTGTGTGATGAGTTCCCCGAGGTGCTGACCGCCAACCTCGGACTCACTCACAATTTGGAGTATCGGATCCGCCTGTGCGACTCCGCGGTTGTCCGTTCGCACCCGTATAAATTCGCTCCGCCTAAGATGACCATCTTGCGTGAGAAGGTGCAGGAATTGTTGGACCAGGGGGTTATTGAACCTTCCACGTCGGCCTATGCCAGTCCAGCATTCCTGGTGCCTAAACCGGGAGGGAAGCATAGGCTGGTCATCGATTATCGAAAATTGAATCAGAATATTGAAGTTGAGTCGGTGACCCTCCCGGACCTGCATTCGGCCTTTGACTGGTTTTCGCAGGCCAGATATTTCACCATTTTCGACTTGAATTCAGCATACCACCAGATACCCTTACACAAGGATTCTCGGCCGTTCACTGCCTTTTGCGTGCCGTGGAACTTGTACCAATACAAGAGAGTCCCCATGGGACTGGCAGTTGGTGCGCAGACGTTAACCCGTCTATTAGACTCTGTGTTCCACGACATTAAATTCCAGTATGTGTTTAATTATCTGGAAGATCTGCTCATTTACAGCTCCACTCTTGAAGAACACATGAACCATCTCCGTGAGGTGTTGTGTCGCTTGAGGCGCGCGGGGCTTACAGTGAATCCCGACAAGGTGAAATTTGCCCAGGAGGAAATTTCTTTCCTCGGTCACCTTGTCTCTCATAAAGGGGTCACGATTGATCCAGAGAGGACGCAGGCAATTCGGGATTTTCCTCCTCCTCGGGATGCTAAAGGGGTGGCCCGCTTCGTGGGCATGGTGAATTTTTACCGGCGGTTCATCCCGGGGGCTGCTGAGATTGCGGCTCCCCTAAATTCCTTAAGGAAAAAAGGGGCCAAATTCGTGTGGGGAGACGCGCAGCAACGTGCCTTCGAGTCCCTAAAGGAGTCCATTTTGTCGCCGCCCGTGCCTCGGATGCCCGATTTCACGAAGCCTTTCATTGTGCAATCCGACGCCAGCTCTGTGGCGATCGGGGCCGTGCTCTCTCAGGAGGTGGATGGTGCTCGGCAGCCAGTTGCATTTGTATCCAGGACCCTTACCAACCCTGAAAAGAAATCCTCGGTATACGAGTTAGAGTGTTTGGCGGTAGTCTTCGCCCTTGACAAGTTTAGGAGGTATTTGGAACTCGCTGAGTTCCTATTACAGACGGACAATCAGGCTCTCTCGTGGCTTCTGGCGCACCCCCGTCAACTGGGTAAACTTGGCCGCTGGGTGGTCAAAATCTCTTCTTTTAAGTTTCGGGCACAACATATAAGGGGGACCCAAAATGTTGTTGCCGGCGCTCTGTCCCGTATGTATCACCTACCCAGTGAGGAGCCAATAAATGAACCCTGCACCGTACTCCTGGAGTTCCCCCTCGCCTTCACGGAAGTTATCCCTCATCAGCTTGATGATGAGGTGTTGGGTCCTATCATCGATAAAATCAAATCAGGCGAGATGAAGGCTCCATATCATCTGTCCAAGGGCGTCCTCTGCTGCAGGGAACGTAGAGGACGGCTCCCTAAGATAGTGCTGCCGAGCAAGTTGGTGCCAATGGTCTTCCAATATTACCATGATTCCCCGGTTGGAGGCCATTTGGGTGTTTCAAAGACCATCGCCGCGATCAGGAAAAACTTCACCTGGAAAGGCATGGACCGGGACATCGCCACCCAGGTGAAGTGTTGTCATCTGTGCAGTCTGAGCAAGCCCGCTCAGAACACCAAGTTGGGGTTGCTGTCTTCTGAGGTGGCTGGCAGACCGATGGAGAAGGTTTTCATCGACTACGTGGGTCCTTTCCCGCGTAGCAAGGCCGGGAATTCGTTCCTCCTTGTTTGTGTGGACGCCTTCTCCAAGTATGTCTGGCTACTTCCCTTGCGTCAGGCTAGTACTGCCAATACCATCGTAGCCCTTCAGACCAGTATTTTTCAGCATTTCGGGCTTCCCTCCATCATTGTCTCAGACAATGGCCCGCAATTCATCTCGAGGCAATTCCGAAACATGTGTTTCAGGCACGGCATCCGGCATGTAACCACTTCCCCCTACCACCCGCAACCTTCCCACGCTGAGCGATTCAACCGCAATCTGAGATCCGCTCTTATCGCCTATCACGCGGAGCAGCAGAATACGTGGGACCAGAATCTCCAGTGGTTGCAGATGGCGTTCAATTCGTCCCTTCATGAAAGCCATCGTGCCGTGCCTTTTGAGGTCATGTTTGGTTTCCCCCCGCTCATCCCCTTGGTAATTTGTGGAAACTGGAGGATCTTCTCCCGGATTTGCCTGACGAAGGGGTCGTTCACAGGTGGAAAGAGGTGAGGAGAGCCCTGCTTCGATCGCACGAGCGCGTGCGGCGTCGCTATAATGCTGGGAGAGTCCCCAACCCTTTTAAGTTGGGCCAGCTGGTTTATTGCAGGAGCCACCCGCTCAGCTCTAAGGTGGAGGGTCGCGCTGCCAAGGTCTGCTATAGATGGTTGGGACCCTTCCGGATTTCTGAGTTTGTCTCGCCCGTCACTGCCAGCCTGGTGGATCCGGAGGATGGGATGAAGGTGAGGGTGGCCCATGTGTCCCATTTGAAGGCGTGTGCGCAGATGGAGCTTCCGTGAGAGGTAAATTGGTATTGTTCACCCCTGTTAGATTTAGTTAGGGTCCTCGGTTTGGTTTTCGGGGGGCTTCGCTGGAGGGATTGTGTTTTATGGTTTTACTTTTTAGCGTTTTATTGTTTTCAAGTTTTATCGGTATTTTAGCTCCTTTCCTATCCTTTCTTCTTTCTATTGCTTTAGGCCGCGGCCGCTCACACTCCCCGTATCTTCTACACTTACACACCACCCAGCTACACACACACACACACACACACACACACACACACACACACACACACACACACACACACCTTGTCCTTCCTTCTGGTGTCCTTTCGTTTTCAACTTCCGCCTGGTTTTATCTTTTTATTGGTTTTTAGTCAGTCCCCGCTTTTCCTCCAGGGGTGGCAGTCCCGGTGTCGTCCAACCCGTTGGACTCCTTTTGTTGTGGGGGTGTGCCGTACCTAGGTGTACGGCAAGTAGTGGTTATACGGATTCCGGGCGATATTTTCATGCATTTGGGTAGTTCGCCCCGGACAGTGTCTCTTCGCTATCTGTGAGACGTTACGGCGACTGTTTGTTATTTCGAATCTTACCCCATCTAGGAGACGTTACGGTAACTTCGAACTACGGTATCTTTCGTTCCGTCTGCTAGAGGGAGTCTGCTGAACATCGTCGTGATTTGTAGGCGCCTTTGGGAAATCTGTGACCTGTGGAGTGAGTTTGTTTCGGACTCAAGTAGTGGTTGGCCTATGGTTTTCTTTTCGTTGAGTGGAGAGTTGCGTTTTTGACTCGATGGGTTGGTTCCGGGTCAGCTGTTCTCAGCAGGAGCGGTTCACAACCACGTGTTGGGCTCATGGTATAGAGCTGAAAAGTTTTGTGGTTTTTTTTTATGCCGGCGTTTTTTTTTTAAATGATTATGTCAGGCTAAGGGGACAGTGTGCCATGGGGGTCCCTGGGGGACGGTGTCCGTGATCCTGTGAAGACCGAGATGTTTAATTGTGTGATATACGTGTGTAAGTATTGAGGGACACAGCACGCGTGATTATGCACGCACTATGAACAGGTATGGAGAAATAAAATTTATTAAATTTTGCCCTGGGATTTTATGGGTCGAGTGGGGGTCTGGCTGATTTTTTAACACTACCAAAAAAAAAAAGAAGAAAAAACATTTTTTTTATACAAAAAAAAGAGAAAAAAAAACACAAAACTAAAACTTAAGAAAATGTGTTAGTTATTGGCCAAGGTGTTCATTTGGCCTAGTGGGGCAAAATTCAGCTGAGTTACTTAAATGCTCTTATTCCGTGTGTGCATGTAATTGTCTTGTGTTGTCCACATACGCATGCAATGTTGAGTACAGTTTTTCCTTGTAATCTGTGTGGAACTTATTTTGGTGGCTGTTTTAATTGGAACGTGTAAATCTGCTTGTGAAAAGAGTTTCAGTCCACCTACTGCTGTAACAACACATTCTCTTGTGCTATAACAGTAACTCCTGTGTTGCCACAGATTTATAATATGGCATAGATTTATAATACCATTACATCTCAATGAATAATGATATTGTTTCATAAAAATAAAAGTCCATACACAAAAAAAAAGAAAAAAAAAAGAAAGAAGAAAACTTGGGAGTTTTACACTAAACAAACATTGTGATTTTTATAATATTTAAATTATTATGAATTGTTGATATATACTTTATTTAGTAAAATTTATTTATTTTTAATGAATATGTTGAAAGGTGTAATATAATTTTAAAACTGTGAACCTGTTAAAACTATTTGCAAAAATCTATTGGAGACTGTTATTCTGTTACTTTTATAATTGTTTAAATTGTTGTGGCTTTAATGATGTTGTACGATAGAATTGCTTGTGAAAGGGTTTAGAAAGTTGGTTATATTATTGAAAGCTGCATGTTAATAGTTTCAGTATGGCATGTAAGCGATTTTAAATGTTTTATATATTTTGCATAGTGTTCAGTATGGCCTGTAAGAGTTTTTAAATGTTTTATATATTTTGCATAGTTTTCAGTATGGCATGTCAGAGATTTTAAATGTTTTATATATTTTGTATAATTTTCATGGAATATTTTTTGAATATTGAATATTGAATACTTTTAGCTTTTAAATTTTGAATACCCTGTCATAGTTTAAATATTTACTCATTTTCCATAATTCTAATGGAATAACTTACAGCCTGTGTTTTTGTATGAAATTTCATTGTCAAAAAAAAAAAAAAAAGATAGCCTCAATAAACTTGTTATTTTTGAAATTGTAAAATTGAGGTTACCTCATTCGTCCAATTCCCCAATGGACCTAGCATGTGGATATTCTTCCACTAGGAGGCCTCTCCTAGTTCAGTGAAATGGTGAGCCGGTCATCAAGGTAAGTTGTGGTTTTTTGAAATTTATTTTTCGGTTGTCAGTTTTTGAAAGTTTAAAAATTGTTGTGACGTCATGGGTGATGAGCGGCTCAACCATCAAGTAAAATTTATATTAACATTCATTTTCACATTGTTATTAAAGTAAATTCTTTTGGTAATTCAAACAGTTTAAAACGAATCCACAATTAAAAAGAGAATAATCATAAAAAATTAAATATTGATATAGTAATGTAATCTGTGAATTCAAGAAAATAATTAAACGTATAATTTGTCATATTTATATTTGTTTTATCAATTAATAAACGCTGAGATTGATTATAAGAGTCGCTACCCCAAAGTAAGAGCTAACTAAATTCAATAGTCGAATATCAACAATTTTATTTTATATATATATATATATATATATATATATATTGCAACTAGACTTTGTTGGTGTGTTTTACTGGTATCGCCAATTTTGGGCAACAGCGAGTATTGATACTGTTCAGTTTACACACACAAAGACCAATGGAATTTTAATTAGACTTACCGTAACTGAATTTACTTTTACTTCTCTACTATACATATTCAGGTCTTCAACAACATCTATCTACTGTACGTTGTAGGCTTTTATACTTTAGGCCCCTCCCCTTATGTCATCGCCCCTCCTATTGGTTCTAGCTGCTGCCGCTCTTCACGGGAACTTTGTCTACATTTTTCCGTTAGGCATTTTTCTAACGTCCGTCAAATTGTTTTAAGAATCTCCCGTTAATTTCCTCATTCTTGACTTATAATTTTTTTTTGTAACCTTTTACTTTTGGTCATTTTTAGTGTGTTATTCTTATTATTTTAATTTATTTTTGTTTATTGTTTAATATATAATATAATATTTCTTCATTTGTAACATCCACTTTTATATTCATTAATTTATTTTTATCTTCTTTTTAACTTTAAGTATTTCTAGTTCTTCTATTAGTTTTCTTTTTTGCGGATTGTTTTCTATTTTGATTATTTCCATATTTTCATTTGGATTTATGAATTTATGGCCTGATTCATTGAAATGTCTTGCATATAGTGAGTTCGTTACTCTAACCCCTTCTCCTTTTGCGTGTTCATTCATTCGAATTTTAAATTTTCTTCCAGTTTCGCCCAGATATATCTTATTACATTCCCGAATTTTAATTTGTATACGCCGCTTTTTACTGTTAATGGAATTTCTTCTGTTTTAGCATTTTTTATATATTCGAATACATTTTTCGTTTTCTTTATTCCTATCTGTATTTCATATTTTTCGAAGCATTTTTGTAACATTTTTGTTTGATATTCTATGTATGTTATTGCTCCTGTATATTTCTTTTCTTCATTTGTTTTTTCTTTTTTGTTTTTTTCTATTTCTTTATTTTCCTCTATTTTCTTAACTATTCTATTATTATTTTAGGGTTGTAATTATTATTTTTTGCTATTTGTTGTATTTTTTTTAATTCTTTTTGTTTGAGTTCTTCATTTTCTAGATAATTTATAGCTCTATAGCAAAATGAATTTAATGCTGCCATTTTATAATTGACTGGATGATATGATTCTTGTGGAATTATTAAATCTGAGTATGTATCTTTCCTATATATATCGAATTTGAGTTTATTATCTTCAATTTTTATATTGATATCCAGGAAATTAATTTCTAATCCTCCAATTTCTTCTTGAAATTTTATTGTTTTTTCTATGTTATTTAGTTCTTCCGTAAATTTTTTAAATTCATTTACTTCACCTTCCCAAACTATTAGTATGTCATCTACATACCTGATCCATTTTTTAATTCTTCTTTCTTTATCTATATCTTTTAAAATTTTGATTTCAAAGCTATTCATGAATATCTCTGCCATTAATGGTGAAAGCGGTGATCCCATTGGTAATCCATTTTCTTGTATGTAAAATTTGTTATTAAATCTGAAGTAGTTCTGGCTTAGGCATAATTCTAATCCTTCTATTATTTCGTTTTTCCATTCTACATTACTTAATTTGTTTTTCTTTATTATTTCTACTGTTTTTGCTATTGGTATGTTGGTGTACATATCTTTTATATCTAATGACATTAATTTTGTCTTATTTGTTATGGTTATTTCTTTTAATCTTTCTATTACCTTTTTGCTATTTTCTATGCTGTGGATTTCTTATTTTTCATATGCCATTTTGATTCTTTTACTTATTTCTTTTGATATTTTGTATGTTGGCGAATTTATAAATGATACTATAGGTCTTAATGGCATTTATTTTTTATGTAACTTAATTTGACATCTAAATTTTGGAGCTTCAGGATTATGTTCTATTTTTTGTTTCTTTTGCCATTCTGTTAAATATGTTGTCTTTTTTATCAATTTCTATGTTTGTGCTTGAAATTTACTTGTGTAGTCATATTTTATTTCTTTATATGGTCTTTTTGTATAAATTGTTCTGCTTTTTCGATATAATCTCTTTTGTTCATTACCACTGCTGTGTTACCTTTATCGGCTTTTATAACTATCAAATTGTTCTCCGTGATTTTCTTTTTTAATTCTCTTATATTTCTTTTCATTTGTGTTTCGTTTTTATTTCTTACATTTTTGTTTTTCTTACATATTTTTTCTACTATTTCTTTTACTTCACTTCTTAATTGTTTTTTAGTTTCTTCATTTTTTATTTTATCGATTATTTCTTCACATTCTATTATTGTATTTTCTTTATTTATGTGTGTTTTTGTTGCATATTTTAAACTTTTCCTTAATAATTTATGTTCAATTTCTGTAAACTTTGTTTCTGTTAAATTTAATACTTTTTCAGCAAATTTTATTTCTTTATCTTTTTCTTTATTTTTATTTCTTGTTCCTTCTATTAATTCTTTGAGTTTCTTATTTAATCTCTCTTCCATTTTTCTTATTTTCTTCTCTATATATTTTTCACCAAACTCTTTTCTCATTTCTTCTATTTCTATATAATTGTAACTTGTATATAATTTTTGATATAATTGATACATTTCTTTGTTATATTTATTTATTTTACTGTATAAGTTCTTTACTTCAAGTTATATCCATATTTTTTCCGCCATATTTTTCACTTGGTTTGCTACTTTGCTTTTGTTATTAATTTTAATTTTTGCGTATTTTGGAGTTATTTTATTAATTAAACATTGTTTATTAAACCATATTTTCCCTAGCGTTGTTTTCACTGTTGCTTTAATTTTTAAATACTTAAAAAATTTCCTTACATTTTTATATTTATCTGCTTGCAATTCGCATGTTTTTTTCTTCGTATTGTTTAAATTAGCAGCCATCCTTACTATTTCTTTTATGAATTTGCCAACTGCTATAATTTTTATTGTTAGACTAAGCTTTTCGTCATCACTGACATCATCAGGTCTTCAACAACATCTATCTACTGTACGTTGTAGGCTTTTATACTTTAGGCTCCCTCCCCTTATGTCATCGCCCCTCCTATTGGTTCTAGCTGCTGCCGCTCTTCACGGGAAATTTGTCTACATTTTTCCGTTAGGCATTTTTCTAACGTCCGTCAAATTGTTTTAAGAAATCCACAGCATAGAAAATAGCAAAAAGGTAATAGAAAGATTAAAAGAAACAACCATAACAAATAAGACAAATTAATGTCATTAGGTATAAAAGATATGTACACCAACATACCAATAGGAAAAACAGTAGAAATAATAAAGAAAAACCAATTAAGTAATGTAGAATGGAAAAACGAAATAATAGAAGGATTAGAATTATGCCTAAGCCAGAACTACTTCAGATTTAATAACAAATTTTACATACAAGAAAATGGATTACCAATGGGATCACCGCTTTCACCATTAATGGCAGAGATATTCATGAATAGCTTTGAAATCAAAATTTTAAAAGATATAGATAAAGAAAGAAGAATTAAAAAATGGATCAGGTATGTAGATGACATACTAATAGTTTGGGAAGGTGAAGTAAATGAATTTAAAAAATTTACGGAAGAACTAAATAACATAGAAAAAACAATAAAATTTCAAGAAGAAATTGGAGGATTAGAAATTAATTTCCTGGATATCAATATAAAAATTGAAGATAATAAACTCAAATTCGATATATATAGGAAAGAAACATACTCAGATTTAATAATTCCACAAGAATCATACCATCCAGTCAATTATAAAATGGCAGCATTAAATTCATTTTGCTATAGAGCTATAAATTATCTAGAAAATGAAGAACTTAAACAAAAAGAATTAAAGAAAATACAACAAATAGCAAAAAACAATAATTACAACCCTAAAATAAATAATAGAAGAGTTAAGAAAATAGAGGAAAATAAAGAAATAGAAAAGAACAAAAAAGAAAAAAGAAATGAAGAAAAGAAATATAAAGGAGCAATAACATACATAGGATATCAAACAAAAATGTTACAAAAATGCTTCGAAAAATATGAAATACAGATAGGAATAAAGAAAACGAAAAATGTATTCGAATATATAAAAAATGCTAAAACAGAAGAAATTCCATTAACAGAAAAAAGCGTCGTATACAAATTAATATTTGGGGAATGTAATAAGATATATCTCGGCGAAACTGGAAGAAAATTTAAAATTCGAATGAATGAACACGCAAAAGGAGAAGGGGTTAGAGTAACGAACTCACTATATGCAAGACATTTCAATGAATCAGGCCATAAATTCATAAATCCAAATGAAAATATGGAAATAATCAAAATAGAAAACAATCCGCAAAAAAGAAAACTAATAGAAGAACTAGAAATACTTAAAGTTAAAAAAGAAGATAAAAATAAATTAATGAATATAAAAGTGGATGTTACAAATGAAGAAATATTTTATTATATATTAACAATAAACAAAAATAAATTAAAATAATAAGAATAACACACTAAAAATGACCAAAAGTAAAAGGTTACAAAAAAAAATTATAAGTCAAGAATGAAGAAATTTACGGGAGATTCTTAAAACAATTTGACGGACGTTAGAAAAATGCCTAACGGAAAAATGTAGACAAAGTTCCCGTGAAGAGCGGCAGCAGCTAGAACCAACAGGAGGGACGATGACATAAGGGGAGGGACCTAAAATATAAAAGCCTACAACGTACAGTAGATAGATGTTGTTGAAGACCTGATGATGTCAGTGATGACGAAAAGCTTAGTCGAACAATAAAAATTATAGCAGTTGGCAAATTCATAAAAGAAATAGTAAGGATGACTGCTAATTTAAACAATACGAAGAATATACATATTCTGTAGACCTGTGTGTGAGAATGTGATGGATGGGTGTTATTTTTGAAATAATTACTTCTAACTCTTTAGTTATTATAAGAATTGTGTTCAATGTTTTTTTTATTTTACTTTAACCCTTTAAATAACTCTACTTCAAATTGCTCTGTTATCTTACTTTACTAATTACATAAATTTGTTTTTTATAGTCTCTTAAATTGTTCTCTCTCTTGTTTACTGTCTTTCTGAATTCAAACTTAAATGTTTAATACTCTACTTGTTACTGTAGCTCCGGCGTCTATATCATGGGCGTTTCTGGGTTTGAATGTTCCAATTGTTCCTCTTCTTGTTCATCCAGTCTGCATGGTGTGGATATGTGTACAGCTTCCCTGATGTGGAGTGTTCTCAGCTTCCCTGGATGCTGGTGTGAACAGCCTCCATGATGTGGATATTTCCTCAGCTCCCTGTTGTGGAATTGTACTGCCTCCCTGATGTGGAATTTTTACGTTCAGATGCTATGTTTACGCTATTGTTGATTTATTTGAACGGAATCGCTTTCACGTTAAGTTCGAGTGTTTTTAAGTTTACCTTGTTGCGTGATTTTACTCACTACGCACTGCTCGGGCTAGTAATTCAAAACCGATGTTCCGTACTAGTGTTTTACTGCAAACTACTCAGACTGGTTGTTTAACATAGACTTTCCGAACTAGTGTTTTAAAGCGGACTACTCGAACCGGTGGTTTAATGCAGACTAAAGTGCTTTGAGCGCGTTAGCGACGTCGCCCTGTACTTTCCCGCTAGTTTAATGACACTCTACCCTTGTTGGTTTATCAACTGTCACGTGTTGTTGTTCACGCTCTGATAGGTTCTTTTTAAACTGTTAATGAGCGGTTAGGGATTATTTTTGTGCACTAATGTTAGCTATTTGACTTTTGTTACATGCTCTATGTTTTGTATTGTATCCTTACGCACCTACGCGTCGCACTTCCTATCACACTCAAACACTTTTCATTCGTATAACTGTTTTTACATTTGGAATATTGACACACAATTACACAATTCTTATTATTATACTTTCTTAACTCTATTTACGTAATCTTATACATTGTTTCTTATTATACTAAGCAGAGCATTGCTTTATGCACTGTATTTTCTATTTTGCTATACGCATATGTGACGGTTGTCATATTGTGACTATTCGTCCTGTCACAATATATATATAGTAACAAATTAACCCTTTTGTGCAATTTAATTTGTATATTAATTTAACTCATACACTTTATATACCATTACTAACAACGTGTATGAATAATTGGGATGTAGGTGTAATTATAATAAGAGTAACTTTTTTTACGAATCGTAATATGCTTCATTTATTATTTGAAACAAACAAACAAAATATTATAATAATATGAAAATCATGATCAATACGCCATGTGACCTTCATTAACTATGGTTTTAAAGTGTCTTTACTATTCGTGTCAACATTACAAACATATCTTAAATTCTAAATATTATATTATTTATTGTATATAGACTTTTCGTCAATATGTTAATGTGTCTTGCTTGCTCAGTCTAAATGTTTGCTTATTTAAAAGTTATTACTGCATTCTTATTCTATCTTTCTTAATACCTTTGTATGGCTTTAAAAATCATTTTAAAACACTTAATTTATTACTCTAAATGAATCTATGTTATGCGCTTTTATCAAGAAAAGTTAAATAATTTAATTACTAATTTCAATGAATCTACGTTAATGTTCATTACGAAAAATAATTAAATAACTTTTTTGATTACATATTAATTACATTGAATTTTATTTATATCTACATACTTATTATTTATGTTTACATAAATTGTTTTGTCTTTGTTTTCTCTTTATTAGAGTCTCTCAATGTCTTTCTCTTTGAAAATTATGTATTGGTTTTTCGTCACCATAATTTCCGTAGTTTTCCCATGTCCTCCAGTGATTCGTTCGGTCTTCTCCTCCTGGATGTCCTCTTGTCCTCACTGCTCGTCCTCTCGTCTCTCGTCCTCCACGGTACATTGACTGCTGTAGACTATGATGACATGTTGCTCTGGATATGTAGCCGTTATTATAGAAACGTCTCCAGTCCTCTGCATCTCCTTCCTCTGCTAGTCGTGCTCTTGTACTCTGTCAGGAGTTGATGTTCTTAGCTGGCGACTGCTTTCTGACTTCCGACGATTTCTTCGTTACGGTATTTTTTTTATTATTGTTTTTATTACTTCAAATAAAAAAAACTTTACTGTGATACTTTATAAGTTTAGTTACAAAATCGTACTGATGTTAGATTTTAAATCTAACTTCGTCCAAAATAGTTCAAAAAATTCGCGTCACGGACCGGCATAGCGTACCGCCGCGACTATGGTTTGTTATGAGAGAGAGATTAGCTCTCCTGGGCTTCTATTTATATCCACACAGAAAACTGCACCTGTCGATTCAGGAATCAGCCTGTCGACATTTGAAACATGGTGTGGCAGGCCCCACTCTCGTCTCATTTCACATAATTGCACTTTTTTTGCCAATCGCACTGTTTAACGCGGATTTCACGTCGATAAAATAGCATCTCATTTAATTACTTATGAGATGTGCAATTATCATGATGCTTACACTACTAGTATAATTATGATGCATTAAAAATCGCACTGTACTCGCATTGATTGTCCGAATTACGTAAAATTCGCACTGCACTCGTGTCCGATTTGTACATATTTTTAGAAGTTTTTACCTTCTCACTAGCATTAATGGTTTTCTTAAAAATAATTATTTTCTTAATTTGTCATTGACTTGAGGAGTGAGATTGCAACTTTCAGGATCAGACAGGCTTCACGCACACACATTATTTACTTGTATACACACATGCAGTGGTAATCGCGTGATGTTTGCCTTTTGGTTCCTGCTTGAAAACCAGCTTCCAATCTCACACCTGCTCGTCTATTATATACTATTGAAATTAACTAAAATATTTATAATATATTATGTATGCGCATTACAGCCTTTGCTTATATTGTCGCATTATTCCTCTACTTGGAGAAGAAAGTTTTAATAAATCTATTTATTAAAATATTTTTTCTCTCATTAGACATCTTATATTTTATATTTCATATTACTTATATATACAATTTTTTTTATTTGTATTTATACATTACTGTCAATTATGATGAATATCATTACAAGTTCCCTTAGTTTTAGGGTACAAGTCTAGTTTCTATCTCCCCTCTCTACGAGTTAATAACAATGCTAAAACGTAGCTGCTCCTTTCATTGTTCCCCTTCCACCTGGTTCTACTGACCTATTTATTCATATATTTTCTTACGTATAAAACCTTCTACATGAACTTGCATTCTTGCACTGATAAACGTTTTGCATTGTAACATATTATGCCATTCTTCAATCTGAAATTTTACATTATCTTAATTTATACATTCCTACCTTCGTTCCTTAACCCATTTCTTACATTACTTATATACTACATTACCCTTCATTACCTTCTATTATATTTCTTTAACATTACCTTTCTGACCGCTAATAATTTCCTTCATTCTTACCTGACATACACTTGCGTAACAGAATACTCTTTTAGCTTTGTAGTGTGTCACATGATCGGTTACAGAGGAACTGTCTTAGAACACAACGATATTTTTCTCGAAGTCCTTAATCCTAAGTAGTTTCTGCCCTTTGACTTTTCACTCTCGCTTTCTTCTGTGTCCTTGTATCTCCATTAAGTTTTAAGTTTTCGCTTGATCAGCCGTTCTGACAATTATAGCATTGATCGCTCAACTTAAACATTTCCTCTTATTAATAACGCATCAATAATAATATCATTCCTTATCATTTCTTACATATTTCTTTACACATTTCATTCCTTGCCATTTATAATACTTTTCCTAACTTTCTTTGAACATGCTTTTATTTAGCATAAGATTCTTTATTATCTAATTCCTTACTTCTTTCCACTAATATTTCTTTTATTTAATTTGCAATCATAACCTTAATAAATAACATTTCTTAATTATACTCTCTTATCTTTTTACACATATTATTTCTTATTATTAATAATTAATAGTAATATTATTTTTCATTTACAAATAATTATTTATTTTCGGGTATTGAGTGTGGTTCAATTTACATCCTCCCGAGTTTAAGTTAACAATGCATTGTATTGTTTGACCAGCTGCCGGACATTGTTTCCTTTGCCGTATAGTCGCCGACGTGCTTACCATTGTTCTTACCCTCGTGTAAACAACGTCTGCATTCCATTGTATTACTGCGACGTCCGGTATGACCGTGGAAGTTACCTGTTCATAGGGTAACATTTTCATCTTGCCTGTCGGCCACACAAAATCTCCTCTCTTTCGTCTCTCTTTACAAACGTTTCTCTCTCTCTCATTAGTTTGGCTTAGTGCACCTACCTGAACAGCTGTGCGCGACGGTTTTTTCATTCGTCGTTTATGATAATACTCACCGTAGTTCTCATACTTGCAGTTATAATTATCGTTACTATAATTATCGTGCGTATATCTAACATCATATTTATCACACGTTTGCGTAGTGTTTCGTATAGATAATTTACTACGTTTCTCGTTAGGCCTACAGTGATATTTATCTCCGTAAGTGTGGTGCCTTAAGTTTTTCACCTGTGTCATCTTATGTGACTACTAGTGTGTGTGTGTGTCTCACAATTGGGATATCGCTATTAATAAGGTACGTTTTATTAACTTTTATTTGCTTCTCTTCCTTAATGTTAATTACCTTTTTATAATTATCGTTAGTAATTACAAACGTATTTTCAACTATTATGAATTCTTCACATATTAGCTCCGTTTGTTTATCAATTATTCCACAGACATTTTCTGTGATCGTGTCAATGCGTAAATTTGTATCAACAATTTTTTCGGTTATCTGTGCATTACCGTCAATTATACTTTGGTTTATTTCAAGATTACCAATTTTTAACTCTTCTAACTCTCCGAGATTTTTATGGTTCTTGTTTAAAATTTTCAGCCTGTTGTTCTAGTTTAATATATATTTCGTCCTTCAGCTGGACATTGTCTTGTCTTAGCTAATTTAAATTTGCTGTTAGATTTTCTGTTTGTTCTTTAAGTTTAGCATTTATATTTTCTGTTTGTTTTGTGCTTATCTCATCTACCCAAGCACGCATCATCGTTTGAAATGCCTCCATGTCCAAATTTCCTGGAGTCGTTATGTTGAATTATAAAAAAAAATTATTTATAATATTTAAGAATATTATTTTTATGGAACCGATATATTAATCTTTTTATTTATTATTTATCGTTTTGTTATTAGTATTTCTGTATTTATATCTATTGATATTATAATTAAACATTTACAATGATATTATTTCGTTGAGCGCCAGTTGTTTTTTAGTACACAACAATTAGCATAACATACAGTTAATGTTTAATATAAATAATTATTATTACATATAATATGTTTTTCGTTTAACACACCTTTTTTTTTTTTAGAGCAACCATTTAGCTAAAATAAATTTTTTTAATAGTAAAATGGTGGGGATCCTGCCACACGTTCATGGGCGACAAAATGTAACAAATTCTCTTTTATAAGTTAATTTTGTGGAGCCCCATGTTCTTTGGGACGCCAAAATGTAACAAATTAACCCTTCTGTGCAATTTAATTTGTACATTAATTTAACTCATACACTTTATATACCATTACTAACAACGTGTATGAATAATTGGGGTGTAGGTGTAATTATAATAAGAGTAACTCTTTTTACGAATCGTAATATGCTTCATTTATTATTTGAAACAAACAAAAAAATATTATAATAATATGAAAATCATGATCAATACGCCATGTGATCTTCATTATCTATGGTTTAAAGTGTCTTAACTATTCGTGTCAACATTACAAACATATCTTAAATTCTAAATATTATATTATTTATTGTATATAGACTTTTCGTCAATATGTTAATGTTTCTTGCTTGCTCAGCCTAAATGTGTGCTTATTTAAAAGTTATTACTGCATTCTTATTCTATCTTTCTTAATACCTTTGTATGGCTTTAAAAATCATTTTAAAACACTTAATTTATTACTCTAAATGACTCTATGTTATGCGCTTTTATCAAGAAAAGTTAAATAATTTAATTACTAATTTCAATGAATCTACGTTAATGTTCATTACGAAAAATAATTAAATAACTTTTTTGATTACATATTAATTACATTGAATTTTATTTATATCTACATACTTATTATTTATGTTTACAAAAATTGTTTTGTCTTTGTTTTCTCTTTATTAGAGTCTCTCAATGTCTTTCTCTTTGAAAATTATGTATTGGTTTTTCGTCACCATAATTTCCGTAGAGTTTTCCCATGTCCTCCAGTGATTCCTTCGGTCTTCTCCTCCTGGATGTCCTCTTGTCCTCACTGCTCGTCCTCTCGTCTCTCGTCTTCCACGGTACATTGACTGCTGTAGACTATGATGACATGTTGCTCTGGATATGTAGCCGTTATTATAGAAACGTCTCCAGTCCTCTGCATCTCCTTCCTCTGCTAGTCGTGCTCTTGTACTCTGTCAGGAGTTGATGTTCTTAGCTGGCGACTGCTTTCTGACTTCCGACGATTTCTTCGTTACGGTATTTTTTTTTATTATTGTTTTTATTACTTCAAATAAAAAAAACTTTACTGTGATACTTTATAAGTTTAGTTACAAAATCGTACTGATGTTAGATTTTAAATCTAACTTCGTCCAAAATAGTTCAAAAAATTCGCGTCACGGACCGGCATAGCGTACCGCCGCGACTATGGTTTGTTATGAGAGAGAGATTAGCTCTCCTGGGCTTCTATTTATATCCACACAGAAAACTGCACCTGTCGATTTAGGAATCAGCCTGTCGACATTTGAAACATGGTGTGGCAGGGCCCACTCTCGTCTCATTTCACATAATTGCACTTTTTTTGCCAATCGCACTGTTTAACGCGGATTTCACGTCGATAAAATAGCATCTCATTTAATTACTTATGAGATGTGCAATTATCATGATGCTTACACTACTAGTATAATTATGATGCATTAAAAATCGCACTGTACTCGCATTGATTGTCCGAATTACGTAAAATTCGCACTGCACTCGTGTCCGATTTGTACATATTTTTAGAAGTTTTTACCTTCTCACTAGCATTAATGGTTTTCTTAAAAATAATTATTTTCTTAATTTGTCATTGACTTGAGGAGTGAGATTGCAACTTTCAGGATCAGACAGGCTTCACGCACACACATTATTTACCTGTATACACACATGCAGTGGTAATCGCGTGATGTTTGCCTTTTGGTTCCTGCTTGAAAACCAGCTTCCAATCTCACACCTGCTCGTCTATTATATACTATTGAAATTAACTAAAATATTTATAATATATTATGTATGCGCATTACAGCCTTTGCTTATATTGTCGCATTATTCCTCTACTTGGAGAAAAAAGTTTTAATAAATCTATTTATTAAAATATTTTTTCTCTCATTAGACATCTTATATTTTATATTTCATATTACTTATATATACAATTTTTTTTATTTGTATTTATACATTACTGTCAATTATGATGAATATCATTACAAGTTCCCTTAGTTTTAGGGTACAAGTCTAGTTTCTATCTCCCCTCTCTACGAGTTAATAACAATGCTAAAACGTAGCTGCTCCTTTCATTGTTCCCCTTCCACCTGGTTCTACTGACCTATTTATTCATATATTTTCTTACGTATAAAACCTTCTACATGAACTTGCATTCTTGCACTGATAAACGTTTTGCATTGTAACATATTATGCCATTCTTCAATCTGAAATTTTACATTATCTTAATTTATACATTCCTACCTTCGTTCCTTAACCCATTTCTTACATTACTTATATACTACATTACCCTTCATTACCTTCTATTATATTTCTTTAACATTACCTTTCTGACCGCTAATAATTTCCTTCATTCTTACCTGACATACACTTGCGTAACAGAATACTCTTTTAGCTTTGTAGTGTGTCACATGATCGGTTACAGAGGAACTGTCTTAGAACACAACGATATTTTTCTCGAAGTCCTTAATCCTAAGTAGTTTCTGCCCTTTGACTTTTCACTCTCGCTTTCTTCTGTGTCCTTGTATCTCCATTAAGTTTTAAGTTTTCGCTTGATCAGCCGTTCTGACAATTATAGCATTGATCGCTCAACTTAACCATTTCCTCTTATTAATAACGCATCAATAATAATATCATTCCTTATCATTTCTTACATATTTCTTTACACATTTCATTCCTTGCCATTTATAATACTTTTCCTAACTTTCTTTGAACATGCTTTTATTTAGCATAAGATTCTTTATTATCTAATTCCTTACTTCTTTCCACTAATATTCCTTTTATTTAATTTGCAATCATAACCTTAATAAATAACATTTCTTAATTATACTCTCTTATCTTTTTACACATATTATTTCTTATTATTAATAATTAATAGTAATATTATTTTTCATTTACAAATAATTATTTATTTTCGGGTATTGAGTGTGGTTCAATTTACACCCTCCCGAGTTTAAGTTAACAATGCATTGTATTGTTTGACCAGCTGCCGGACATTGTTTCCTTTGCCGTATAGTCGCCGACGTGCTTACCATTGTTCTTACCCTCGTGTAAACAACGTCTGCATTCCATTGTATTACTGCGACGTCCGGTATGACCGTGGAAGTTACCTGTTCATAGGGTAACATTTTCATCTTGCCTGTCGGCCACACAAAATCTCCTCTCTTTCGTCTCTCTTTACAAACGTTTCTCTCTCTCTCATTAGTTTGGCTTAGTGCACCTACCTGAACAGCTGTGCGCGACGGTTTTTTCATTCGTCGTTTATGATAATACTCACCGTAGTTCTCATACTTGCAGTTATAATTATCGTTACTATAATTATCGTGCGTATATCTAACATCATATTTATCACACGTTTGCGTAGTGTTTCGTATAGATAATTTACTACGTTTCTCGTTAGGCCTACAGTGATATTTATCTCCGTAAGTGTGGTGCCTTAAGTTTTTCACCTGTGTCATCTTATGTGACTACTAGTGTGTGTGTGTGTCTCACAATTGGGATATCGCTATTAATAAGGTACGTTTTATTAACTTTTATTTGCTTCTCTTCCTTAATGTTAATTACCTTTTTATAATTATCGTTAGTAATTACAAACGTATTTTCAACTATTATGAATTCTTCACATATTAGCTCCGTTTGTTTATCAATTATTCCACAGACATTTTCTGTGATCGTGTCAATGCGTAAATTTGTATCAACAATTTTTTCGGTTATCTGTGCATTACCGTCAATTATACTTTGGTTTATTTCAAGATTACCAATTTTTAACTCTTCTAACTCTCCGGCATTTTTATGGTTCTTGTTTAAAATTTTCAGCCTGTTGTTCTAGTTTAATATATATTTCGTCCTTCAGCTGGACATTGTCTTGTCTTAGCTAATTTAAATTTGCTGTTAGATTTTCTGTTTGTTCTTTAAGTTTAGCATTTATATTTTCTGTTTGTTTTGTGCTTATCTCATCTACCCAAGCACGCATCATCGTTTGAAATGCCTCCATGTCCAAATTTCCTGGAGTCGTTATGTTGAATTATAAAAAAAAATTATTTATAATATTTAAGAATATTATTTTTATGGAACCGATATATTAATCTTTTTATTTATTATTTATCGTTTTGTTATTAGTATTTCTGTATTTATATCTATTGATATTATAATTAAACATTTACAATGATATTATTTCGTTGAGCGCCAGTTGTTTTTTAGTACACAACAATTAGCATAACATACAGTTAATGTTTAATATAAATAATTATTATTACATATAATATGTTTTTCGTTTAACACACCTTTTTTTTTTTAGAGCAACCATTTAGCTAAAATAAATTTTTTTAATAGTAAAATGGTGGGGATCCTGCCACACGTTCATGGGCGACAAAATGTAACAAATTCTCTTTTATAAGTTAATTTTGTGGAGCCCCATGTTCTTTGGGACGCCAAAATGTAACAAATTAACCCTTCTGTGCAATTTAATTTGTACATTAATTTAACTCATACACTTTATATACCATTACTAACAACGTGTATGAATAATTGGGGTGTAGGTGTAATTATAATAAGAGTAACTCTTTTTACGAATCGTAATATGCTTCATTTATTATTTGAAACAAACAAAAAAATATTATAATAATATGAAAATCATGATCAATACGCCATGTGATCTTCATTATCTATGGTTTTAAAGTGTCTTAACTATTCGTGTCAACATTACAAACATATCTTAAATTCTAAATATTATATTATTTATTGTATATAGACTTTTCGTCAATATGTTAATGTTTCTTGCTTGCTCAGCCTAAATGTGTGCTTATTTAAAAGTTATTACTGCATTCTTATTCTATCTTTCTTAATACCTTTGTATGGCTTTAAAAATCATTTTAAAACACTTAATTTATTACTCTAAATGACTCTATGTTATGCGCTTTTATCAAGAAAAGTTAAATAATTTAATTACTAATTTCAATGAATCTACGTTAATGTTCATTACGAAAAATAATTAAATAACTTTTTTGATTACATATTAATTACATTGAATTTTATTTATATCTACATACTTATTATTTATGTTTACAAAAATTGTTTTGTCTTTGTTTTCTCTTTATTAGAGTCTCTCAATGTCTTTCTCTTTGAAAATTATGTATTGGTTTTTCGTCACCATAATTTCCGTAGAGTTTTCCCATGTCCTCCAGTGATTCCTTCGGTCTTCTCCTCCTGGATGTCCTCTTGTCCTCACTGCTCGTCCTCTCGTCTCTCATCCTCCACGGTACATTGACTGCTGTAGACTATGATGACATGTTGCTCTGGATATGTAGCCGTTATTATAGAAACGTCTCCAGTCCTCTGCATCTCCTTCCTCTGCTAGTCGTGCTCTTGTACTCTGTCAGGAGTTGATGTTCTTAGCTGGCGACTGCTTTCTGACTTCCGACGATTTCTTCGTTACGGTATTTTTTTTTATTATTGTTTTTATTACTTCAAATAAAAAAAACTTTACTGTGATACTTTATAAGTTTAGTTACAAAATCGTACTGATGTTAGATTTTAAATCTAACTTCGTCCAAAATAGTTCAAAAAATTCGCGTCACGGACCGGCATAGCGTACCGCCGCGACTATGGTTTGTTATGAGAGAGAGATTAGCTCTCCTGGGCTTCTATTTATATCCACACAGAAAACTGCACCTGTCGATTCAGGAATCAGCCTGTCGACATTTGAAACATGGTGTGGCAGGCCCCACTCTCGTCTCATTTCACATAATTGCACTTTTTTTGCCAATCGCACTGTTTAACGCGGATTTCACGTCGATAAAATAGCATCTCATTTAATTACTTATGAGATGTGCAATTATCATGATGCTTACACTACTAGTATAATTATGATGCATTAAAAATCGCACTGTACTCGCATTGATTGTCCGAATTACGTAAAATTCGCACTGCACTCGTGTCCGATTTGTACATATTTTTAGAAGTTTTTACCTTCTCACTAGCATTAATGGTTTTCTTAAAAATAATTATTTTCTTAATTTGTCATTGACTTGAGGAGTGAGATTGCAACTTTCAGGATCAGACAGGCTTCACGCACACACATTATTTACCTGTATACACACATGCAGTGGTAATCGCGTGATGTTTGCCTTTTGGTTCCTGCTTGAAAACCAGCTTCCAATCTCACACCTGCTCGTCTATTATATACTATTGAAATTAACTAAAATATTTATAATATATTATGTATGCGCATTACAGCCTTTGCTTATATTGTCGCATTATTCCTCTACTTGGAGAAAAAAGTTTTAATAAATCTATTTATTAAAATATTTTTTCTCTCATTAGACATCTTATATTTTATATTTCATATTACTTATATATACAATTTTTTTTATTTGTATTTATACATTACTGTCAATTATGATGAATATCATTACAAGTTCCCTTAGTTTTAGGGTACAAGTCTAGTTTCTATCTCCCCTCTCTACGAGTTAATAACAATGCTAAAACGTAGCTGCTCCTTTCATTGTTCCCCTTCCACCTGGTTCTACTGACCTATTTATTCATATATTTTCTTACGTATAAAACCTTCTACATGAACTTGCATTCTTGCACTGATAAACGTTTTGCATTGTAACATATTATGCCATTCTTCAATCTGAAATTTTACATTATCTTAATTTATACATTCCTACCTTCGTTCCTTAACCCATTTCTTACATTACTTATATACTACATTACCCTTCATTACCTTCTATTATATTTCTTTAACATTACCTTTCTGACCGCTAATAATTTCCTTCATTCTTACCTGACATACACTTGCGTAACAGAATACTCTTTTAGCTTTGTAGTGTGTCACATGATCGGTTACAGAGGAACTGTCTTAGAACACAACGATATTTTTCTCGAAGTCCTTAATCCTAAGTAGTTTCTGCCCTTTGACTTTTCACTCTCGCTTTCTTCTGTGTCCTTGTATCTCCATTAAGTTTTAAGTTTTCGCTTGATCAGCCGTTCTGACAATTATAGCATTGATCGCTCAACTTAAACATTTCCTCTTATTAATAACGCATCAATAATAATATCATTCCTTATCATTTCTTACATATTTCTTTACACATTTCATTCCTGGCCATTTATAATACTTTTCCTAACTTTCTTTGAACATGCTTTTATTTAGCATAAGATTCTTTATTATCTAATTCCTTACTTCTTTCCACTAATATTTCTTTTATTTAATTTGCAATCATAACCTTAATAAATAACATTTCTTAATTATACTCTCTTATCTTTTTACACATATTATTTCTTATTATTAATAATTAATAGTAATATTATTTTTCATTTACAAATAATTATTTATTTTCGGGTATTGAATGTGGTTCAATTTACACCCTCCCGAGTTTAAGTTAACAATGCATTGTATTGTTTGACCAGCTGCCGGACATTGTTTCCTTTGCCGTATAGTCGCCGACGTGCTTACCATTGTTCTTACCCTCGTGTAAACAACGTCTGCATTCCATTGTATTACTGCGACGTCCGGTATGACCGTGGAAGTTACCTGTTCATAGGGTAACATTTTCATCTTGCCTGTCGGCCGCACAAAATCTCCTCTCTTTCGTCTCTCTTTACAAACGTTTCTCTCTCTCTCATTAGTTTGGCTTAGTGCACCTACCTGAACAGCTGTGCGCGACGGTTTTTTCATTCGTCGTTTATGATAATACTCACCGTAGTTCTCATACTTGCAGTTATAATTATCGTTACTATAATTATCGTGCGTATATCTAACATCATATTTATCACACGTTTGCGTAGTGTTTCGTATAGATAATTTACTACGTTTCTCGTTAGGCCTACAGTGATATTTATCTCCGTAAGTGTGGTGCCTTAAGTTTTTCACCTGTGTCATCTTATGTGACTACTAGTGTGTGTGTGTGTCTCACAATTGGGATATCGCTATTAATAAGGTACGTTTTATTAACTTTTATTTGCTTCTCTTCCTCAATGTTAATTACCTTTTTATAATTATCGTTAGTAATTACAAACGTATTTTCAACTATTATGAATTCTTCACATATTAGCTCCGTTTGTTTATCAATTATTCCACAGACATTTTCTGTGATCGTGTCAATGCGTAAATTTGTATCAACAATTTTTTCGGTTATCTGTGCATTACCGTCAATTATACTTTGGTTTATTTCAAGATTACCAATTTTTAACTCTTCTAACTCTCCGGGATTTTTATGGTTCTTGTTTAAAATTTTCAGCCTGTTGTTCTAGTTTAATATATATTTCGTCCTTCAGCTGGACATTGTCTTGTCTTAGCTAATTTAAATTTGCTGTTAGATTTTCTGTTTGTTCTTTAAGTTTAGCATTTATATTTTCTGTTTGTTTTGTGCTTATCTCATCTACCCAAGCACGCATCATCGTTTGAAATGCCTCCATGTCCAAATTTCCTGGAGTCGTTATGTTGAATTATAAAAAAAAATTATTTATAATATTTAAGAATATTATTTTTATGGAACCGATATATTAATCTTTTTATTTATTATTTATCGTTTTGTTATTAGTATTTCTGTATTTATATCTATTGATATTATAATTAAACATTTACAATGATATTATTTCGTTGAGCGCCAGTTGTTTTTTAGTACACAACAATTAGCATAACATACAGTTAATGTTTAATATAAATAATTATTATTACATATAATATGTTTTTCGTTTAACACACCTTTTTTTTTTTAGAGCAACCATTTAGCTAAAATAAATTTTTTTAATAGTAAAATGGTGGGGATCCTGCCACACGTTCATGGGCGACAAAATGTAACAAATTCTCTTTTATAAGTTAATTTTGTGGAGCCCCATGTTCTTTGGGACGCCAAAATGTAACAAATTAACCCTTCTGTGCAATTTAATTTGTACATTAATTTAACTCATACACTTTATATACCATTACTAACAACGTGTATGAATAATTGGGGTGTAGGTGTAATTATAATAAGAGTAACTCTTTTTACGAATCGTAATATGCTTCATTTATTATTTGAAACAAACAAAAAAATATTATAATAATATGAAAATCATGATCAATACGCCATGTGATCTTCATTATCTATGGTTTTAAAGTGTCTTAACTATTCGTGTCAACATTACAAACATATCTTAAATTCTAAATATTATATTATTTATTGTATATAGACTTTTCGTCAATATGTTAATGTTTCTTGCTTGCTCAGCCTAAATGTGTGCTTATTTAAAAGTTATTACTGCATTCTTATTCTATCTTTCTTAATACCTTTGTATGGCTTTAAAAATCATTTTAAAACACTTAATTTATTACTCTAAATGACTCTATGTTATGCGCTTTTATCAAGAAAAGTTAAATAATTTAATTACTAATTTCAATGAATCTACGTTAATGTTCATTACGAAAAATAATTAAATAACTTTTTTGATTACATATTAATTACATTGAATTTTATTTATATCTACATACTTATTATTTATGTTTACAAAAATTGTTTTGTCTTTGTTTTCTCTTTATTAGAGTCTCTCAATGTCTTTCTCTTTGAAAATTATGTATTGGTTTTTCGTCACCATAATTTCCGTAGAGTTTTCCCATGTCCTCCAGTGATTCCTTCGGTCTTCTCCTCCTGGATGTCCTCTTGTCCTCACTGCTCGTCCTCTCGTCTCTCGTCCTCCACGGTACATTGACTGCTGTAGACTATGATGACATGTTGCTCTGGATATGTAGCCGTTATTATAGAAACGTCTCCAGTCCTCTGCATCTCCTTCCTCTGCTAGTCGTGCTCTTGTACTCTGTCAGGAGTTGATGTTCTTAGCTGGCGACTGCTTTCTGACTTCCGACGATTTCTTCGTTACGGTATTTTTTTTTATTATTGTTTTTATTACTTCAAATAAAAAAAACTTTACTGTGATACTTTATAAGTTTAGTTACAAAATCGTACTGATGTTAGATTTTAAATCTAACTTCGTCCAAAATAGTTCAAAAAATTCGCGTCACGGACCGGCATAGCGTACCGCCGCGACTATGGTTTGTTATGAGAGAGAGATTAGCTCTCCTGGGCTTCTATTTATATCCACACAGAAAACTGCACCTGTCGATTCAGGAATCAGCCTGTCGACATTTGAAACATGGTGTGGCAGGCCCCACTCTCGTCTCATTTCACATAATTGCACTTTTTTTGCCAATCGCACTGTTTAACGCGGATTTCACGTCGATAAAATAGCATCTCATTTAATTACTTATGAGATGTGCAATTATCATGATGCTTACACTACTAGTATAATTATGATGCATTAAAAATCGCACTGTACTCGCATTGATTGTCCGAATTACGTAAAATTCGCACTGCACTCGTGTCCGATTTGTACATATTTTTAGAAGTTTTTACCTTCTCACTAGCATTAATGGTTTTCTTAAAAATAATTATTTTCTTAATTTGTCATTGACTTGAGGAGTGAGATTGCAACTTTCAGGATCAGACAGGCTTCACGCACACACATTATTTACTTGTATACACACATGCAGTGGTAATCGCGTGATGTTTGCCTTTTGGTTCCTGCTTGAAAACCAGCTTCCAATCTCACACCTGCTCGTCTATTATATACTATTGAAATTAACTAAAATATTTATAATATATTATGTATGCGCATTACAGCCTTTGCTTATATTGTCGCATTATTCCTCTACTTGGAGAAAAAAGTTTTAATAAATCTATTTATTAAAATATTTTTTCTCTCATTAGACATCTTATATTTTATATTTCATATTACTTATATATACAATTTTTTTTATTTGTATTTATACATTACTGTCAATTATGATGAATATCATTACAAGTTCCCTTAGTTTTAGGGTACAAGTCTAGTTTCTATCTCCCCTCTCTACGAGTTAATAACAATGCTAAAACGTAGCTGCTCCTTTCATTGTTCCCCTTCCACCTGGTTCTACTGACCTATTTATTCATATATTTTCTTACGTATAAAACCTTCTACATGAACTTGCATTCTTGCACTGATAAACGTTTTGCATTGTAACATATTATGCCATTCTTCAATCTGAAATTTTACATTATCTTAATTTATACATTCCTACCTTCGTTCCTTAACCCATTTCTTACATTACTTATATACTACATTACCCTTCATTACCTTCTATTATATTTCTTTAACATTACCTTTCTGACCGCTAATAATTTCCTTCATTCTTACCTGACATACACTTGCGTAACAGAATACTCTTTTAGCTTTGTAGTGTGTCACATGATCGGTTACAGAGGAACTGTCTTAGAACACAACGATATTTTTCTCGAAGTCCTTAATCCTAAGTAGTTTCTGCCCTTTGACTTTTCACTCTCGCTTTCTTCTGTGTCCTTGTATCTCCATTAAGTTTTAAGTTTTCGCTTGATCAGCCGTTCTGACAATTATAGCATTGATCGCTCAACTTAACCATTTCCTCTTATTAATAACGCATCAATAATAATATCATTCCTTATCATTTCTTACATATTTCTTTACACATTTCATTCCTTGCCATTTATAATACTTTTCCTAACTTTCTTTGAACATGCTTTTATTTAGCATAAGATTCTTTATTATCTAATTACTTACTTCTTTCCACTAATATTTCTTTTATTTAATTTGCAATCATAACCTTAATAAATAACATTTCTTAATTATACTCTCTTATCTTTTTACACATATTATTTCTTATTATTAATAATTAATAGTAATATTATTTTTCATTTACAAATAATTATTTATTTTCGGGTATTGAATGTGGTTCAATTTACACCCTCCCGAGTTTAAGTTAACAATGCATTGTATTGTTTGACCAGCTGCCGGACATTGTTTCCTTTGCCGTATAGTCGCCGACGTGCTTACCATTGTTCTTACCCTCGTGTAAACAACGTCTGCATTCCATTGTATTACTGCGACGTCCGGTATGACCGTGGAAGTTACCTGTTCATAGGGTAACATTTTCATCTTGCCTGTCGGCCACACAAAATCTCCTCTCTTTCGTCTCTCTTTACAAACGTTTCTCTCTCTCTCATTAGTTTGGCTTAGTGCACCTACCTGAACAGCTGTGCGCGACGGTTTTTTCATTCGTCGTTTATGATAATACTCACCGTAGTTCTCATACTTGCAGTTATAATTATCGTTACTATAATTATCGTGCGTATATCTAACATCATATTTATCACACGTTTGCGTAGTGTTTCGTATAGATAATTTACTACGTTTCTCGTTAGGCCTACAGTGATATTTATCTCCGTAAGTGTGGTGCCTTAAGTTTTTCACCTGTGTCATCTTATGTGACTACTAGTGTGTGTGTGTGTCTCACAATTGGGATATCGCTATTAATAAGGTACGTTTTATTAACTTTTATTTGCTTCTCTTCCTCAATGTTAATTACCTTTTTATAATTATCGTTAGTAATTACAAACGTATTTTCAACTATTATGAATTCTTCACATATTAGCTCCGTTTGTTTATCAATTATTCCACAGACATTTTCTGTGATCGTGTCAATGCGTAAATTTGTATCAACAATTTTTTCGGTTATCTGTGCATTACCGTCAATTATACTTTGGTTTATTTCAAGATTACCAATTTTTAACTCTTCTAACTCTCCGGGATTTTTATGGTTCTTGTTTAAAATTTTCAGCCTGTTGTTCTAGTTTAATATATATTTCGTTCTTCAGCTGGACATTGTCTTGTCTTAGCTAATTTAAATTTGCTGTTAGATTTTCTGTTTGTTCTTTAAGTTTAGCATTTATATTTTCTGTTTGTTTTGTGCTTATCTCATCTACCCAAGCACGCATCATCGTTTGAAATGCCTCCATGTCCAAATTTCCTGGAGTCGTTATGTTGAATTATAAAAAAAAATTATTTATAATATTTAAGAATATTATTTTTATGGAACCGATATATTAATCTTTTTATTTATTATTTATCGTTTTGTTATTAGTATTTCTGTATTTATATCTATTGATATTATAATTAAACATTTACAATGATATTATTTCGTTGAGCGCCAGTTGTTTTTTAGTACACAACAATTAGCATAACATACAGTTAATGTTTAATATAAATAATTATTATTACATATAATATGTTTTTCGTTTAACACACCTTTTTTTTTTTTAGAGCAACCATTTAGCTAAAATAAATTTTTTTAATAGTAAAATGGTGGGGATCCTGCCACACGTTCATGGGCGACAAAATGTAACAAATTCTCTTTTATAAGTTAATTTTGTGGAGCCCCATGTTCTTTGGGACGCCAAAATGTAACAAATTAACCCTTCTGTGCAATTTAATTTGTACATTAATTTAACTCATACACTTTATATACCATTACTAACAACGTGTATGAATAATTGGGGTGTAGGTGTAATTATAATAAGAGTAACTCTTTTTACGAATCGTAATATGCTTCATTTATTATTTGAAACAAACAAAAAAAATATTATAATAATATGAAAATCATGATCAATACGCCATGTGATCTTCATTATCTATGGTTTTAAAGTGTCTTAACTATTCGTGTCAACATTACAAACATATCTTAAATTCTAAATATTATATTATTTATTGTATATAGACTTTTCGTCAATATGTTAATGTTTCTTGCTTGCTCAGCCTAAATGTGTGCTTATTTAAAAGTTATTACTGCATTCTTATTCTATCTTTCTTAATACCTTTGTATGGCTTTAAAAATCATTTTAAAACACTTAATTTATTACTCTAAATGACTCTATGTTATGCGCTTTTATCAAGAAAAGTTAAATAATTTAATTACTAATTTCAATGAATCTACGTTAATGTTCATTACGAAAAATAATTAAATAACTTTTTTGATTACATATTAATTACATTGAATTTTATTTATATCTACATACTTATTATTTATGTTTACAAAAATTGTTTTGTCTTTGTTTTCTCTTTATTAGAGTCTCTCAATGTCTTTCTCTTTGAAAATTATGTATTGGTTTTTCGTCACCATAATTTCCGTAGAGTTTTCCCATGTCCTCCAGTGATTCCTTCGGTCTTCTCCTCCTGGATGTCCTCTTGTCCTCACTGCTCGTCCTCTCGTCTCTCGTCCTCCACGGTACATTGACTGCTGTAGACTATGATGACATGTTGCTCTGGATATGTAGCCGTTATTATAGAAACGTCTCCAGTCCTCTGCATCTCCTTCCTCTGCTAGTCGTGCTCTTGTACTCTGTCAGGAGTTGATGTTCTTAGCTGGCGACTGCTTTCTGACTTCCGACGATTTCTTCGTTACGGTATTTTTTTTTATTATTGTTTTTATTACTTCAAATAAAAAAAACTTTACTGTGATACTTTATAAGTTTAGTTACAAAATCGTACTGATGTTAGATTTTAAATCTAACTTCGTCCAAAATAGTTCAAAAAATTCGCGTCACGGACCGGCATAGCGTACCGCCGCGACTATGGTTTGTTATGAGAGAGAGATTAGCTCTCCTGGGCTTCTATTTATATCCACACAGAAAACTGCACCTGTCGATTCAGGAATCAGCCTGTCGACATTTGAAACATGGTGTGGCAGGCCCCACTCTCGTCTCATTTCACATAATTGCACTTTTTTTGCCAATCGCACTGTTTAACGCGGATTTCACGTCGATAAAATAGCATCTCATTTAATTACTTATGAGATGTGCAATTATCATGATGCTTACACTACTAGTATAATTATGATGCATTAAAAATCGCACTGTACTCGCATTGATTGTCCGAATTACGTAAAATTCGCACTGCACTCGTGTCCGATTTGTACATATTTTTAGAAGTTTTTACCTTCTCACTAGCATTAATGGTTTTCTTAAAAATAATTATTTTCTTAATTTGTCATTGACTTGAGGAGTGAGATTGCAACTTTCAGGATCAGACAGGCTTCACGCACACACATTATTTACTTGTATACACACATGCAGTGGTAATCGCGTGATGTTTGCCTTTTGGTTCCTGCTTGAAAACCAGCTTCCAATCTCACACCTGCTCGTCTATTATATACTATTGAAATTAACTAAAATATTTATAATATATTATGTATGCGCATTACAGCCTTTGCTTATATTGTCGCATTATTCCTCTACTTGGAGAAAAAAGTTTTAATAAATCTATTTATTAAAATATTTTTTCTCTCATTAGACATCTTATATTTTATATTTCATATTACTTATATATACAATTTTTTTTATTTGTATTTATACATTACTGTCAATTATGATGAATATCATTACAAGTTCCCTTAGTTTTAGGGTACAAGTCTAGTTTCTATCTCCCCTCTCTACGAGTTAATAACAATGCTAAAACGTAGCTGCTCCTTTCATTGTTCCCCTTCCACCTGGTTCTACTGACCTATTTATTCATATATTTTCTTACGTATAAAACCTTCTACATGAACTTGCATTCTTGCACTGATAAACGTTTTGCATTGTAACATATTATGCCATTCTTCAATCTGAAATTTTACATTATCTTAATTTATACATTCCTACCTTCGTTCCTTAACCCATTTCTTACATTACTTATATACTACATTACCCTTCATTACCTTCTATTATATTTCTTTAACATTACCTTTCTGACCGCTAATAATTTCCTTCATTCTTACCTGACATACACTTGCGTAACAGAATACTCTTTTAGCTTTGTAGTGTGTCACATGATCGGTTACAGAGGAACTGTCTTAGAACACAACGATATTTTTCTCGAAGTCCTTAATCCTAAGTAGTTTCTGCCCTTTGACTTTTCACTCTCGCTTTCTTCTGTGTCCTTGTATCTCCATTAAGTTTTAAGTTTTCGCTTGATCAGCCGTTCTGACAATTATAGCATTGATCGCTCAACTTAACCATTTCCTCTTATTAATAACGCATCAATAATAATATCATTCCTTATCATTTCTTACATATTTCTTTACACATTTCATTCCTTGCCATTTATAATACTTTTCCTAACTTTCTTTGAACATGCTTTTATTTAGCATAAGATTCTTTATTATCTAATTCCTTACTTCTTTCCACTAATATTTCTTTTATTTAATTTGCAATCATAACCTTAATAAATAACATTTCTTAATTATACTCTCTTATCTTTTTACACATATTATTTCTTATTATTAATAATTAATAGTAATATTATTTTTCATTTACAAATAATTATTTATTTTCGGGTATTGAATGTGGTTCAATTTACACCCTCCCGAGTTTAAGTTAACAATGCATTGTATTGTTTGACCAGCTGCCGGACATTGTTTCCTTTGCCGTATAGTCGCCGACGTGCTTACCATTGTTCTTACCCTCGTGTAAACAACGTCTGCATTCCATTGTATTACTGCGACGTCCGGTATGACCGTGGAAGTTACCTGTTCATAGGGTAACATTTTCATCTTGCCTGTCGGCCACACAAAATCTCCTCTCTTTCGTCTCTCTTTACAAACGTTTCTCTCTCTCTCATTAGTTTGGCTTAGTGCACCTACCTGAACAGCTGTGCGCGACGGTTTTTTCATTCGTCGTTTATGATAATACTCACCGTAGTTCTCATACTTGCAGTTATAATTATCGTTACTATAATTATCGTGCGTATATCTAACATCATATTTATCACACGTTTGCGTAGTGTTTCGTATAGATAATTTACTACGTTTCTCGTTAGGCCTACAGTGATATTTATCTCCGTAAGTGTGGTGCCTTAAGTTTTTCACCTGTGTCATCTTATGTGACTACTAGTGTGTGTGTGTGTCTCACAATTGGGATATCGCTATTAATAAGGTACGTTTTATTAACTTTTATTTGCTTCTCTTCCTCAATGTTAATTACCTTTTTATAATTATCGTTAGTAATTACAAACGTATTTTCAACTATTATGAATTCTTCACATATTAGCTCCGTTTGTTTATCAATTATTCCACAGACATTTTCTGTGATCGTGTCAATGCGTAAATTTGTATCAACAATTTTTTCGGTTATCTGTGCATTACCGTCAATTATACTTTGGTTTATTTCAAGATTACCAATTTTTAACTCTTCTAACTCTCCGGGATTTTTATGGTTCTTGTTTAAAATTTTCAGCCTGTTGTTCTAGTTTAATATATATTTCGTCCTTCAGCTGGACATTGTCTTGTCTTAGCTAATTTAAATTTGCTGTTAGATTTTCTGTTTGTTCTTTAAGTTTAGCATTTATATTTTCTGTTTGTTTTGTGCTTATCTCATCTACCCAAGCACGCATCATCGTTTGAAATGCCTCCATGTCCAAATTTCCTGGAGTCGTTATGTTGAATTATAAAAAAAAATTATTTATAATATTTAAGAATATTATTTTTATGGAACCGATATATTAATCTTTTTATTTATTATTTATCGTTTTGTTATTAGTATTTCTGTATTTATATCTATTGATATTATAATTAAACATTTACAATGATATTATTTCGTTGAGCGCCAGTTGTTTTTTAGTACACAACAATTAGCATAACATACAGTTAATGTTTAATATAAATAATTATTATTACATATAATATGTTTTTCGTTTAACACACCTTTTTTTTTTTAGAGCAACCATTTAGCTAAAATAAATTTTTTTAATAGTAAAATGGTGGGGATCCTGCCACACGTTCATGGGCGACAAAATGTAACAAATTCTCTTTTATAAGTTAATTTTGTGGAGCCCCATGTTCTTTGGGACGCCAAAATGTAACAAATTAACCCTTCTGTGCAATTTAATTTGTACATTAATTTAACTCATACACTTTATATACCATTACTAACAACGTGTATGAATAATTGGGGTGTAGGTGTAATTATAATAAGAGTAACTCTTTTTACGAATCGTAATATGCTTCATTTATTATTTGAAACAAACAAAAAAATATTATAATAATATGAAAATCATGATCAATACGCCATGTGATCTTCATTATCTATGGTTTAAAGTGTCTTAACTATTCGTGTCAACATTACAAACATATCTTAAATTCTAAATATTATATTATTTATTGTATATAGACTTTTCGTCAATATGTTAATGTTTCTTGCTTGCTCAGCCTAAATGTGTGCTTATTTAAAAGTTATTACTGCATTCTTATTCTATCTTTCTTAATACCTTTGTATGGCTTTAAAAATCATTTTAAAACACTTAATTTATTACTCTAAATGACTCTATGTTATGCGCTTTTATCAAGAAAAGTTAAATAATTTAATTACTAATGTCAATGAATCTACGTTAATGTTCATTACGAAAAATAATTAAATAACTTTTTTGATTACATATTAATTACATTGAATTTTATTTATATCTACATACTTATTATTTATGTTTACAAAAATTGTTTTGTCTTTGTTTTCTCTTTATTAGAGTCTCTCAATGTCTTTCTCTTTGAAAATTATGTATTGGTTTTTCGTCACCATAATTTCCGTAGAGTTTTCCCATGTCCTCCAGTGATTCCTTCGGTCTTCTCCTCCTGGATGTCCTCTTGTCCTCACTGCTCGTCCTCTCGTCTCTCGTCCTCCACGGTACATTGACTGCTGTAGACTATGATGACATGTTGCTCTGGATATGTAGCCGTTATTATAGAAACGTCTCCAGTCCTCTGCATCTCCTTCCTCTGCTAGTCGTGCTCTTGTACTCTGTCAGGAGTTGATGTTCTTAGCTAGCGACTGCTTTCTGACTTCCGACGATTTCTTCGTTACGGTATTTTTTTTTATTATTGTTTTTATTACTTCAAATAAAAAAAACTTTACTGTGATACTTTATAAGTTTAGTTACAAAATCGTACTGATGTTAGATTTTAAATCTAACTTCGTCCAAAATAGTTCAAAAAATTCGCGTCACGGACCGGCATAGCGTACCGCCGCGACTATGGTTTGTTATGAGAGAGAGATTAGCTCTCCTGGGCTTCTATTTATATCCACACAGAAAACTGCACCTGTCGATTCAGGAATCAGCCTGTCGACATTTGAAACATGGTGTGGCAGGCCCCACTCTCGTCTCATTTCACATAATTGCACTTTTTTTGCCAATCGCACTGTTTAACGCGGATTTCACGTCGATAAAATAGCATCTCATTTAATTACTTATGAGATGTGCAATTATCATGATGCTTACACTACTAGTATAATTATGATGCATTAAAAATCGCACTGTACTCGCATTGATTGTCCGAATTACGTAAAATTCGCACTGCACTCGTGTCCGATTTGTACATATTTTTAGAAGTTTTTACCTTCTCACTAGCATTAATGGTTTTCTTAAAAATAATTATTTTCTTAATTTGTCATTGACTTGAGGAGTGAGATTGCAACTTTCAGGATCAGACAGGCTTCACGCACACACATTATTTACTTGTATACACACATGCAGTGGTAATCGCGTGATGTTTGCCTTTTGGTTCCTGCTTGAAAACCAGCTTCCAATCTCACACCTGCTCGTCTATTATATACTATTGAAATTAACTAAAATATTTATAATATATTATGTATGCGCATTACAGCCTTTGCTTATATTGTCGCATTATTCCTCTACTTGGAGAAAAAAGTTTTAATAAATCTATTTATTAAAATATTTTTTCTCTCATTAGACATCTTATATTTTATATTTCATATTACTTATATATACAATTTTTTTTATTTGTATTTATACATTACTGTCAATTATGATGAATATCATTACAAGTTCCCTTAGTTTTAGGGTACAAGTCTAGTTTCTATCTCCCCTCTCTACGAGTTAATAACAATGCTAAAACGTAGCTGCTCCTTTCATTGTTCCCCTTCCACCTGGTTCTACTGACCTATTTATTCATATATTTTCTTACGTATAAAACCTTCTACATGAACTTGCATTCTTGCACTGATAAACGTTTTGCATTGTAACATATTATGCCATTCTTCAATCTGAAATTTTACATTATCTTAATTTATACATTCCTACCTTCGTTCCTTAACCCATTTCTTACATTACTTATATACTACACTACCCTTCATTACCTTCTATTATATTTCTTTAACATTACCTTTCTGACCGCTAATAATTTCCTTCATTCTTACCTGACATACACTTGCGTAACAGAATACTCTTTTAGCTTTGTAGTGTGTCACATGATCGGTTACAGAGGAACTGTCTTAGAACACAACGATATTTTTCTCGAAGTCCTTAATCCTAAGTAGTTTCTGCCCTTTGACTTTTCACTCTCGCTTTCTTCTGTGTCCTTGTATCTCCATTAAGTTTTAAGTTTTCGCTTGATCAGCCGTTCTGACAATTATAGCATTGATCGCTCAACTTAAACATTTCCTCTTATTAATAACGCATCAATAATAATATCATTCCTTATCATTTCTTACATATTTCTTTACACATTTCATTCCTTGCCATTTATAATACTTTTCCTAACTTTCTTTGAACATGCTTTTATTTAGCATAAGATTCTTTATTATCTAATTCCTTACTTCTTTCCACTAATATTTATTTTATTTAATTTGCAATCATAACCTTAATAAATAACATTTCTTAATTATACTCTCTTATCTTTTTACACATATTATTTCTTATTATTAATAATTAATAGTAATATTATTTTTCATTTACAAATAATTATTTATTTTCGGGTATTGGGTGTGGTTCAATTTACACCCTCCCGAGTTTAAGTTAACAATGCATTGTATTGTTTGACCAGCTGCCGGACATTGTTTCCTTTGCCGTATAGTCGCCGACGTGCTTACCATTGTTCTTACCCTCGTGTAAACAACGTCTGCATTCCATTGTATTACTGCGACGTCCGGTATGACCGTGGAAGTTACCTGTTCATAGGGTAACATTTTCATCTTGCCTGTCGGCCACACAAAATCTCCTCTCTTTCGTCTCTCTTTACAAACGTTTCTCTCTCTCTCATTAGTTTGGCTTAGTGCACCTACCTGAACAGCTGTGCGCGACGGTTTTTTCATTCGTCGTTTATGATAATACTCACCGTAGTTCTCATACTTGCAGTTATAATTATCGTTACTATAATTATCGTGCGTATATCTAACATCATATTTATCACACGTTTGCGTAGTGTTTCGTATAGATAATTTACTACGTTTCTCGTTAGGCCTACCGTGATATTTATCTCCGTAAGTGTGGTGCCTTAAGTTTTTCACCTGTGTCATCTTATGTGACTACTAGTGTGTGTGTGTGTCTCACAATTGGGATATCGCTATTAATAAGGTACGTTTTATTAACTTTTATTTGCTTCTCTTCCTCAATGTTAATTACCTTTTTATAATTATCGTTAGTAATTACAAACGTATTTTCAACTATTATGAATTCTTCACATATTAGCTCCGTTTGTTTATCAATTATTCCACAGACATTTTCTGTGATCGTGTCAATGCGTAAATTTGTATCAACAATTTTTTCGGTTATCTGTGCATTACCGTCAATTATACTTTGGTTTATTTCAAGATTACCAATTTTTAACTCTTCTAACTCTCCGGGATTTTTATGGTTCTTGTTTAAAATTTTCAGCCTGTTGTTCTAGTTTAATATATATTTCGTCCTTCAGCTGGACATTGTCTTGTCTTAGCTAATTTAAATTTGCTGTTAGATTTTCTGTTTGTTCTTTAAGTTTAGCATTTATATTTTCTGTTTGTTTTGTGCTTATCTCATCTACCCAAGCACGCATCATCGTTTGAAATGCCTCCATGTCCAAATTTCCTGGAGTCGTTATGTTGAATTATAAAAAAAAATTATTTATAATATTTAAGAATATTATTTTTATGGAACCGATATATTAATCTTTTTATTTATTATTTATCGTTTTGTTATTAGTATTTCTGTATTTATATCTATTGATATTATAATTAAACATTTACAATGATATTATTTCGTTGAGCGCCAGTTGTTTTTTAGTACACAACAATTAGCATAACATACAGTTAATGTTTAATATAAATAATTATTATTACATATAATATGTTTTTCGTTTAACACACCTTTTTTTTTTTAGAGCAACCATTTAGCTAAAATAAATTTTTTTAATAGTAAAATGGTGGGGATCCTGCCACACGTTCATGGGCGACAAAATGTAACAAATTCTCTTTTATAAGTTAATTTTGTGGAGCCCCATGTTCTTTGGGACGCCAAAATGTAACAAATTAACCCTTCTGTGCAATTTAATTTGTACATTAATTTAACTCATACACTTTATATACCATTACTAACAACGTGTATGAATAATTGGGGTGTAGGTGTAATTATAATAAGAGTAACTCTTTTTACGAATCGTAATATGCTTCATTTATTATTTGAAACAAACAAAAAAATATTATAATAATATGAAAATCATGATCAATACGCCATGTGATCTTCATTATCTATGGTTTAAAGTGTCTTAACTATTCGTGTCAACATTACAAACATATCTTAAATTCTAAATATTATATTATTTATTGTATATAGACTTTTCGTCAATATGTTAATGTTTCTTGCTTGCTCAGCCTAAATGTGTGCTTATTTAAAAGTTATTACTGCATTCTTATTCTATCTTTCTTAATACCTTTGTATGGCTTTAAAAATCATTTTAAAACACTTAATTTATTACTCTAAATGACTCTATGTTATGCGCTTTTATCAAGAAAAGTTAAATAATTTAATTACTAATTTCAATGAATCTACGTTAATGTTCATTACGAAAAATAATTAAATAACTTTTTTGATTACATATTAATTACATTGAATTTTATTTATATCTACATACTTATTATTTATGTTTACAAAAATTGTTTTGTCTTTGTTTTCTCTTTATTAGAGTCTCTCAATGTCTTTCTCTTTGAAAATTATGTATTGGTTTTTCGTCACCATAATTTCCGTAGAGTTTTCCCATGTCCTCCAGTGATTCCTTCGGTCTTCTCCTCCTGGATGTCCTCTTGTCCTCACTGCTCGTCCTCTCGTCTCTCGTCCTCCACGGTACATTGACTGCTGTAGACTATGATGACATGTTGCTCTGGATATGTAGCCGTTATTATAGAAACGTCTCCAGTCCTCTGCATCTCCTTCCTCTGCTAGTCGTGCTCTTGTACTCTGTCAGGAGTTGATGTTCTTAGCTAGCGACTTCTTTCTGACTTCCGACGATTTCTTCGTTACGGTATTTTTTTTTATTATTGTTTTTATTACTTCAAATAAAAAAAACTTTACTGTGATACTTTATAAGTTTAGTTACAAAATCGTACTGATGTTAGATTTTAAATCTAACTTCGTCCAAAATAGTTCAAAAAATTCGCGTCACGGACCGGCATAGCGTACCGCCGCGACTATGGTTTGTTATGAGAGAGAGATTAGCTCTCCTGGGCTTCTATTTATATCCACACAGAAAACTGCACCTGTCGATTCAGGAATCAGCCTGTCGACATTTGAAACATGGTGTGGCAGGCCCCACTCTCGTCTCATTTCACATAATTGCACTTTTTTTGCCAATCGCACTGTTTAACGCGGATTTCACGTCGATAAAATAGCATCTCATTTAATTACTTATGAGATGTGCAATTATCATGATGCTTACACTACTAGTATAATTATGATGCATTAAAAATCGCACTGTACTCGCATTGATTGTCCGAATTACGTAAAATTCGCACTGCACTCGTGTCCGATTTGTACATATTTTTAGAAGTTTTTACCTTCTCACTAGCATTAATGGTTTTCTTAAAAATAATTATTTTCTTAATTTGTCATTGACTTGAGGAGTGAGATTGCAACTTTCAGGATCAGACAGGCTTCACGCACACACATTATTTACTTGTATACACACATGCAGTGGTAATCGCGTGATGTTTGCCTTTTGGTTCCTGCTTGAAAACCAGCTTCCAATCTCACACCTGCTCGTCTATTATATACTATTGAAATTAACTAAAATATTTATAATATATTATGTATGCGCATTACAGCCTTTGCTTATATTGTCGCATTATTCCTCTACTTGGAGAAAAAAGTTTTAATAAATCTATTTATTAAAATATTTTTTCTCTCATTAGACATCTTATATTTTATATTTCATATTACTTATATATACAATTTTTTTTATTTGTATTTATACATTACTGTCAATTATGATGAATATCATTACAAGTTCCCTTAGTTTTAGGGTACAAGTCTAGTTTCTATCTCCCCTCTCTACGAGTTAATAACAATGCTAAAACGTAGCTGCTCCTTTCATTGTTCCCCTTCCACCTGGTTCTACTGACCTATTTATTCATATATTTTCTTACGTATAAAACCTTCTACATGAACTTGCATTCTTGCACTGATAAACGTTTTGCATTGTAACATATTATGCCATTCTTCAATCTGAAATTTTACATTATCTTAATTTATACATTCCTACCTTCGTTCCTTAACCCATTTCTTACATTACTTATATACTACACTACCCTTCATTACCTTCTATTATATTTCTTTAACATTACCTTTCTGACCGCTAATAATTTCCTTCATTCTTACCTGACATACACTTGCGTAACAGAATACTCTTTTAGCTTTGTAGTGTGTCACATGATCGGTTACAGAGGAACTGTCTTAGAACACAACGATATTTTTCTCGAAGTCCTTAATCCTAAGTAGTTTCTGCCCTTTGACTTTTCACTCTCGCTTTCTTCTGTGTCCTTGTATCTCCATTAAGTTTTAAGTTTTCGCTTGATCAGCCGTTCTGACAATTATAGCATTGATCGCTCAACTTAAACATTTCCTCTTATTAATAACGCATCAATAATAATATCATTCCTTATCATTTCTTACATATTTCTTTACACATTTCATTCCTTGCCATTTATAATACTTTTCCTAACTTTCTTTGAACATGCTTTTATTTAGCATAAGATTCTTTATTATCTAATTCCTTACTTCTTTCCACTAATATTTCTTTTATTTAATTTGCAATCATAACCTTAATAAATAACATTTCTTAATTATACTCTCTTATCTTTTTACACATATTATTTCTTATTATTAATAATTAATAGTAATATTATTTTTCATTTACAAATAATTATTTATTTTCGGGTATTGAGTGTGGTTCAATTTACACCCTCCGAGTTTAAGTTAACAATGCATTGTATTGTTTGACCAGCTGCCGGACATTGTTTCCTTTGCCGTATAGTCGCCGACGTGCTTACCATTGTTCTTACCCTCGTGTAAACAACGTCTGCATTCCATTGTATTACTGCGACGTCCGGTATGACCGTGGAAGTTACCTGTTCATAGGGTAACATTTTCATCTTGCCTGTCGGCCACACAAAATCTCCTCTCTTTCGTCTCTCTTTACAAACGTTTCTCTCTCTCTCATTAGTTTGGCTTAGTGCACCTACCTGAACAGCTGTGCGCGACGGTTTTTTCATTCGTCGTTTATGATAATACTCACCGTAGTTCTCATACTTGCAGTTATAATTATCGTTACTATAATTATCGTGCGTATATCTAACATCATATTTATCACACGTTTGCGTAGTGTTTCGTATAGATAATTTACTACGTTTCTCGTTAGGCCTACAGTGATATTTATCTCCGTAAGTGTGGTGCCTTAAGTTTTTCACCTGTGTCATCTTATGTGACTACTAGTGTGTGTGTGTGTCTCACAATTGGGATATCGCTATTAATAAGGTACGTTTTATTAACTTTTATTTGCTTCTCTTCCTCAATGTTAATTACCTTTTTATAATTATCGTTAGTAATTACAAACGTATTTTCAACTATTATGAATTCTTCACATATTAGCTCCGTTTGTTTATCAATTATTCCACAGACATTTTCTGTGATCGTGTCAATGCGTAAATTTGTATCAACAATTTTTTCGGTTATCTGTGCATTACCGTCAATTATACTTTGGTTTATTTCAAGATTACCAATTTTTAACTCTTCTAACTCTCCGGGATTTTTATGGTTCTTGTTTAAAATTTTCAGCCTGTTGTTCTAGTTTAATATATATTTCGTCCTTCAGCTGGACATTGTCTTGTCTTAGCTAATTTAAATTTGCTGTTAGATTTTCTGTTTGTTCTTTAAGTTTAGCATTTATATTTTCTGTTTGTTTTGTGCTTATCTCATCTACCCAAGCACGCATCATCGTTTGAAATGCCTCCATGTCCAAATTTCCTGGAGTCGTTATGTTGAATTATAAAAAAAAATTATTTATAATATTTAAGAATATTATTTTTATGGAACCGATATATTAATCTTTTTATTTATTATTTATCGTTTTGTTATTAGTATTTCTGTATTTATATCTATTGATATTATAATTAAACATTTACAATGATATTATTTCGTTGAGCGCCAGTTGTTTTTTAGTACACAACAATTAGCATAACATACAGTTAATGTTTAATATAAATAATTATTATTACATATAATATGTTTTTCGTTTAACACACCTTTTTTTTTTTAGAGCAACCATTTAGCTAAAATAAATTTTTTTAATAGTAAAATGGTGGGGATCCTGCCACACGTTCATGGGCGACAAAATGTAACAAATTCTCTTTTATAAGTTAATTTTGTGGAGCCCCATGTTCTTTGGGACGCCAAAATGTAACAAATTAACCCTTCTGTGCAATTTAATTTGTACATTAATTTAACTCATACACTTTATATACCATTACTAACAACGTGTATGAATAATTGGGGTGTAGGTGTAATTATAATAAGAGTAACTCTTTTTACGAATCGTAATATGCTTCATTTATTATTTGAAACAAACAAAAAAATATTATAATAATATGAAAATCATGATCAATACGCCATGTGATCTTCATTATCTATGGTTTTAAAGTGTCTTAACTATTCGTGTCAACATTACAAACATATCTTAAATTCTAAATATTATATTATTTATTGTATATAGACTTTTCGTCAATATGTTAATGTTTCTTGCTTGCTCAGCCTAAATGTGTGCTTATTTAAAAGTTATTACTGCATTCTTATTCTATCTTTCTTAATACCTTTGTATGGCTTTAAAAATCATTTTAAAACACTTAATTTATTACTCTAAATGACTCTATGTTATGCGCTTTTATCAAGAAAAGTTAAATAATTTAATTACTAATTTCAATGAATCTACGTTAATGTTCATTACGAAAAATAATTAAATAACTTTTTTGATTACATATTAATTACATTGAATTTTATTTATATCTACATACTTATTATTTATGTTTACAAAAATTGTTTTGTCTTTGTTTTCTCTTTATTAGAGTCTCTCAATGTCTTTCTCTTTGAAAATTATGTATTGGTTTTTCGTCACCATAATTTCCGTAGAGTTTTCCCATGTCCTCCAGTGATTCCTTCGGTCTTCTCCTCCTGGATGTCCTCTTGTCCTCACTGCTCGTCCTCTCGTCTCTCGTCCTCCACGGTACATTGACTGCTGTAGACTATGATGACATGTTGCTCTGGATATGTAGCCGTTATTATAGAAACGTCTCCAGTCCTCTGCATCTCCTTCCTCTGCTAGTCGTGCTCTTGTACTCTGTCAGGAGTTGATGTTCTTAGCTGGCGACTGCTTTCTGACTTCCGACGATTTCTTCGTTACGGTATTTTTTTTTATTATTGTTTTTATTACTTCAAATAAAAAAAACTTTACTGTGATACTTTATAAGTTTAGTTACAAAATCGTACTGATGTTAGATTTTAAATCTAACTTCGTCCAAAATAGTTCAAAAAATTCGCGTCACGGACCGGCATAGCGTACCGCCGCGACTATGGTTTGTTATGAGAGAGAGATTAGCTCTCCTGGGCTTCTATTTATATCCACACAGAAAACTGCACCTGTCGATTCAGGAATCAGCCTGTCGACATTTGAAACATGGTGTGGCAGGCCCCACTCTCGTCTCATTTCACATAATTGCACTTTTTTTGCCAATCGCACTGTTTAACGCGGATTTCACGTCGATAAAATAGCATCTCATTTAATTACTTATGAGATGTGCAATTATCATGATGCTTACACTACTAGTATAATTATGATGCATTAAAAATCGCACTGTACTCGCATTGATTGTCCGAATTACGTAAAATTCGCACTGCACTCGTGTCCGATTTGTACATATTTTTAGAAGTTTTTACCTTCTCACTAGCATTAATGGTTTTCTTAAAAATAATTATTTTCTTAATTTGTCATTGACTTGAGGAGTGAGATTGCAACTTTCAGGATCAGACAGGCTTCACGCACACACATTATTTACTTGTATACACACATGCAGTGGTAATCGCGTGATGTTTGCCTTTTGGTTCCTGCTTGAAAACCAGCTTCCAATCTCACACCTGCTCGTCTATTATATACTATTGAAATTAACTAAAATATTTATAATATATTATGTATGCGCATTACAGCCTTTGCTTATATTGTCGCATTATTCCTCTACTTGGAGAAAAAAGTTTTAATAAATCTATTTATTAAAATATTTTTTCTCTCATTAGACATCTTATATTTTATATTTCATATTACTTATATATACAATTTTTTTTATTTGTATTTATACATTACTGTCAATTATGATGAATATCATTACAAGTTCCCTTAGTTTTAGGGTACAAGTCTAGTTTCTATCTCCCCTCTCTACGAGTTAATAACAATGCTAAAACGTAGCTGCTCCTTTCATTGTTCCCCTTCCACCTGGTTCTACTGACCTATTTATTCATATATTTTCTTACGTATAAAACCTTCTACATGAACTTGCATTCTTGCACTGATAAACGTTTTGCATTGTAACATATTATGCCATTCTTCAATCTGAAATTTTACATTATCTTAATTTATACATTCCTACCTTCGTTCCTTAACCCATTTCTTACATTACTTATATACTACACTACCCTTCATTACCTTCTATTATATTTCTTTAACATTACCTTTCTGACCGCTAATAATTTCCTTCATTCTTACCTGACATACACTTGCGTAACAGAATACTCTTTTAGCTTTGTAGTGTGTCACATGATCGGTTACAGAGGAACTGTCTTAGAACACAACGATATTTTTCTCGAAGTCCTTAATCCTAAGTAGTTTCTGCCCTTTGACTTTTCACTCTCGCTTTCTTCTGTGTCCTTGTATCTCCATTAAGTTTTAAGTTTTCGCTTGATCAGCCGTTCTGACAATTATAGCATTGATCGCTCAACTTAAACATTTCCTCTTATTAATAACGCATCAATAATAATATCATTCCTTATCATTTCTTACATATTTCTTTACACATTTCATTCCTTGCCATTTATAATACTTTTCCTAACTTTCTTTGAACATGCTTTTATTTAGCATAAGATTCTTTATTATCTAATTCCTTACTTCTTTCCACTAATATTTCTTTTATTTAATTTGCAATCATAACCTTAATAAATAACATTTCTTAATTATACTCTCTTATCTTTTTACACATATTATTTCTTATTATTAATAATTAATAGTAATATTATTTTTCATTTACAAATAATTATTTATTTTCGGGTATTGGGTGTGGTTCAATTTACACCCTCCCGAGTTTAAGTTAACAATGCATTGTATTGTTTGACCAGCTGCCGGACATTGTTTCCTTTGCCGTATAGTCGCCGACGTGCTTACCATTGTTCTTACCCTCGTGTAAACAACGTCTGCATTCCATTGTATTACTGCGACGTCCGGTATGACCGTGGAAGTTACCTGTTCATAGGGTAACATTTTCATCTTGCCTGTCGGCCACACAAAATCTCCTCTCTTTCGTCTCTCTTTACAAACGTTTCTCTCTCTCTCATTAGTTTGGCTTAGTGCACCTACCTGAACAGCTGTGCGCGACGGTTTTTTCATTCGTCGTTTATGATAATACTCACCGTAGTTCTCATACTTGCAGTTATAATTATCGTTACTATAATTATCGTGCGTATATCTAACATCATATTTATCACACGTTTGCGTAGTGTTTCGTATAGATAATTTACTACGTTTCTCGTTAGGCCTACCGTGATATTTATCTCCGTAAGTGTGGTGCCTTAAGTTTTTCACCTGTGTCATCTTATGTGACTACTAGTGTGTGTGTGTGTCTCACAATTGGGATATCGCTATTAATAAGGTACGTTTTATTAACTTTTATTTGCTTCTCTTCCTCAATGTTAATTACCTTTTTATAATTATCGTTAGTAATTACAAACGTATTTTCAACTATTATGAATTCTTCACATATTAGCTCCGTTTGTTTATCAATTATTCCACAGACATTTTCTGTGATCGTGTCAATGCGTAAATTTGTATCAACAATTTTTTCGGTTATCTGTGCATTACCGTCAATTATACTTTGGTTTATTTCAAGATTACCAATTTTTAACTCTTCTAACTCTCCGGAATTTTTATGGTTCTTGTTTAAAATTTTCAGCCTGTTGTTCTAGTTTAATATATATTTCGTCCTTCAGCTGGACATTGTCTTGTCTTAGCTAATTTAAATTTGCTGTTAGATTTTCTGTTTGTTCTTTAAGTTTAGCATTTATATTTTCTGTTTGTTTTGTGCTTATCTCATCTACCCAAGCACGCATCATCGTTTGAAATGCCTCCATGTCCAAATTTCCTGGAGTCGTTATGTTGAATTATAAAAAAAAATTATTTATAATATTTAAGAATATTATTTTTATGGAACCGATATATTAATCTTTTTATTTATTATTTATCGTTTTGTTATTAGTATTTCTGTATTTATATCTATTGATATTATAATTAAACATTTACAATGATATTATTTCGTTGAGCGCCAGTTGTTTTTTAGTACACAACAATTAGCATAACATACAGTTAATGTTTAATATAAATAATTATTATTACATATAATATGTTTTTCGTTTAACACACCTTTTTTTTTTTAGAGCAACCATTTAGCTAAAATAAATTTTTTTAATAGTAAAATGGTGGGGATCCTGCCACACGTTCATGGGCGACAAAATGTAACAAATTCTCTTTTATAAGTTAATTTTGTGGAGCCCCATGTTCTTTGGGACGCCAAAATGTAACAAATTAACCCTTCTGTGCAATTTAATTTGTACATTAATTTAACTCATACACTTTATATACCATTACTAACAACGTGTATGAATAATTGGGGTGTAGGTGTAATTATAATAAGAGTAACTCTTTTTACGAATCGTAATATGCTTCATTTATTATTTGAAACAAACAAAAAAATATTATAATAATATGAAAATCATGATCAATACGCCATGTGATCTTCATTATCTATGGTTTAAAGTGTCTTAACTATTCGTGTCAACATTACAAACATATCTTAAATTCTAAATATTATATTATTTATTGTATATAGACTTTTCGTCAATATGTTAATGTTTCTTGCTTGCTCAGCCTAAATGTGTGCTTATTTAAAAGTTATTACTGCATTCTTATTCTATCTTTCTTAATACCTTTGTATGGCTTTAAAAATCATTTTAAAACACTTAATTTATTACTCTAAATGACTCTATGTTATGCGCTTTTATCAAGAAAAGTTAAATAATTTAATTACTAATTTCAATGAATCTACGTTAATGTTCATTACGAAAAATAATTAAATAACTTTTTTGATTACATATTAATTACATTGAATTTTATTTATATCTACATACTTATTATTTATGTTTACAAAAATTGTTTTGTCTTTGTTTTCTCTTTATTAGAGTCTCTCAATGTCTTTCTCTTTGAAAATTATGTATTGGTTTTTCGTCACCATAATTTCCGTAGAGTTTTCCCATGTCCTCCAGTGATTCCTTCGGTCTTCTCCTCCTGGATGTCCTCTTGTCCTCACTGCTCGTCCTCTCGTCTCTCGTCCTCCACGGTACATTGACTGCTGTAGACTATGATGACATGTTGCTCTGGATATGTAGCCGTTATTATAGAAACGTCTCCAGTCCTCTGCATCTCCTTCCTCTGCTAGTCGTGCTCTTGTACTCTGTCAGGAGTTGATGTTCTTAGCTAGCGACTTCTTTCTGACTTCCGACGATTTCTTCGTTACGGTATTTTTTTTTATTATTGTTTTTATTACTTCAAATAAAAAAAACTTTACTGTGATACTTTATAAGTTTAGTTACAAAATCGTACTGATGTTAGATTTTAAATCTAACTTCGTCCAAAATAGTTCAAAAAATTCGCGTCACGGACCGGCATAGCGTACCGCCGCGACTATGGTTTGTTATGAGAGAGAGATTAGCTCTCCTGGGCTTCTATTTATATCCACACAGAAAACTGCACCTGTCGATTCAGGAATCAGCCTGTCGACATTTGAAACATGGTGTGGCAGGCCCCACTCTCGTCTCATTTCACATAATTGCACTTTTTTTGCCAATCGCACTGTTTAACGCGGATTTCACGTCGATAAAATAGCATCTCATTTAATTACTTATGAGATGTGCAATTATCATGATGCTTACACTACTAGTATAATTATGATGCATTAAAAATCGCACTGTACTCGCATTGATTGTCCGAATTACGTAAAATTCGCACTGCACTCGTGTCCGATTTGTACATATTTTTAGAAGTTTTTACCTTCTCACTAGCATTAATGGTTTTCTTAAAAATAATTATTTTCTTAATTTGTCATTGACTTGAGGAGTGAGATTGCAACTTTCAGGATCAGACAGGCTTCACGCACACACATTATTTACTTGTATACACACATGCAGTGGTAATCGCGTGATGTTTGCCTTTTGGTTCCTGCTTGAAAACCAGCTTCCAATCTCACACCTGCTCGTCTATTATATACTATTGAAATTAACTAAAATATTTATAATATATTATGTATGCGCATTACAGCCTTTGCTTATATTGTCGCATTATTCCTCTACTTGGAGAAAAAAGTTTTAATAAATCTATTTATTAAAATATTTTTTCTCTCATTAGACATCTTATATTTTATATTTCATATTACTTATATATACAATTTTTTTTATTTGTATTTATACATTACTGTCAATTATGATGAATATCATTACAAGTTCCCTTAGTTTTAGGGTACAAGTCTAGTTTCTATCTCCCCTCTCTACGAGTTAATAACAATGCTAAAACGTAGCTGCTCCTTTCATTGTTCCCCTTCCACCTGGTTCTACTGACCTATTTATTCATATATTTTCTTACGTATAAAACCTTCTACATGAACTTGCATTCTTGCACTGATAAACGTTTTGCATTGTAACATATTATGCCATTCTTCAATCTGAAATTTTACATTATCTTAATTTATACATTCCTACCTTCGTTCCTTAACCCATTTCTTACATTACTTATATACTACACTACCCTTCATTACCTTCTATTATATTTCTTTAACATTACCTTTCTGACCGCTAATAATTTCCTTCATTCTTACCTGACATACACTTGCGTAACAGAATACTCTTTTAGCTTTGTAGTGTGTCACATGATCGGTTACAGAGGAACTGTCTTAGAACACAACGATATTTTTCTCGAAGTCCTTAATCCTAAGTAGTTTCTGCCCTTTGACTTTTCACTCTCGCTTTCTTCTGTGTCCTTGTATCTCCATTAAGTTTTAAGTTTTCGCTTGATCAGCCGTTCTGACAATTATAGCATTGATCGCTCAACTTAAACATTTCCTCTTATTAATAACGCATCAATAATAATATCATTCCTTATCATTTCTTACATATTTCTTTACACATTTCATTCCTTGCCATTTATAATACTTTTCCTAACTTTCTTTGAACATGCTTTTATTTAGCATAAGATTCTTTATTATCTAATTCCTTACTTCTTTCCACTAATATTTCTTTTATTTAATTTGCAATCATAACCTTAATAAATAACATTTCTTAATTATACTCTCTTATCTTTTTACACATATTATTTCTTATTATTAATAATTAATAGTAATATTATTTTTCATTTACAAATAATTATTTATTTTCGGGTATTGAGTGTGGTTCAATTTACACCCTCCGAGTTTAAGTTAACAATGCATTGTATTGTTTGACCAGCTGCCGGACATTGTTTCCTTTGCCGTATAGTCGCCGACGTGCTTACCATTGTTCTTACCCTCGTGTAAACAACGTCTGCATTCCATTGTATTACTGCGACGTCCGGTATGACCGTGGAAGTTACCTGTTCATAGGGTAACATTTTCATCTTGCCTGTCGGCCACACAAAATCTCCTCTCTTTCGTCTCTCTTTACAAACGTTTCTCTCTCTCTCATTAGTTTGGCTTAGTGCACCTACCTGAACAGCTGTGCGCGACGGTTTTTTCATTCGTCGTTTATGATAATACTCACCGTAGTTCTCATACTTGCAGTTATAATTATCGTTACTATAATTATCGTGCGTATATCTAACATCATATTTATCACACGTTTGCGTAGTGTTTCGTATAGATAATTTACTACGTTTCTCGTTAGGCCTACAGTGATATTTATCTCCGTAAGTGTGGTGCCTTAAGTTTTTCACCTGTGTCATCTTATGTGACTACTAGTGTGTGTGTGTGTCTCACAATTGGGATATCGCTATTAATAAGGTACGTTTTATTAACTTTTATTTGCTTCTCTTCCTCAATGTTAATTACCTTTTTATAATTATCGTTAGTAATTACAAACGTATTTTCAACTATTATGAATTCTTCACATATTAGCTCCGTTTGTTTATCAATTATTCCACAGACATTTTCTGTGATCGTGTCAATGCGTAAATTTGTATCAACAATTTTTTCGGTTATCTGTGCATTACCGTCAATTATACTTTGGTTTATTTCAAGATTACCAATTTTTAACTCTTCTAACTCTCCGGGATTTTTATGGTTCTTGTTTAAAATTTTCAGCCTGTTGTTCTAGTTTAATATATATTTCGTCCTTCAGCTGGACATTGTCTTGTCTTAGCTAATTTAAATTTGCTGTTAGATTTTCTGTTTGTTCTTTAAGTTTAGCATTTATATTTTCTGTTTGTTTTGTGCTTATCTCATCTACCCAAGCACGCATCATCGTTTGAAATGCCTCCATGTCCAAATTTCCTGGAGTCGTTATGTTGAATTATAAAAAAAAATTATTTATAATATTTAAGAATATTATTTTTATGGAACCGATATATTAATCTTTTTATTTATTATTTATCGTTTTGTTATTAGTATTTCTGTATTTATATCTATTGATATTATAATTAAACATTTACAATGATATTATTTCGTTGAGCGCCAGTTGTTTTTTAGTACACAACAATTAGCATAACATACAGTTAATGTTTAATATAAATAATTATTATTACATATAATATGTTTTTCGTTTAACACACCTTTTTTTTTTTAGAGCAACCATTTAGCTAAAATAAATTTTTTTAATAGTAAAATGGTGGGGATCCTGCCACACGTTCATGGGCGACAAAATGTAACAAATTCTCTTTTATAAGTTAATTTTGTGGAGCCCCATGTTCTTTGGGACGCCAAAATGTAACAAATTAACCCTTCTGTGCAATTTAATTTGTACATTAATTTAACTCATACACTTTATATACCATTACTAACAACGTGTATGAATAATTGGGGTGTAGGTGTAATTATAATAAGAGTAACTCTTTTTACGAATCGTAATATGCTTCATTTATTATTTGAAACAAACAAAAAAATATTATAATAATATGAAAATCATGATCAATACGCCATGTGATCTTCATTATCTATGGTTTTAAAGTGTCTTAACTATTCGTGTCAACATTACAAACATATCTTAAATTCTAAATATTATATTATTTATTGTATATAGACTTTTCGTCAATATGTTAATGTTTCTTGCTTGCTCAGCCTAAATGTGTGCTTATTTAAAAGTTATTACTGCATTCTTATTCTATCTTTCTTAATACCTTTGTATGGCTTTAAAAATCATTTTAAAACACTTAATTTATTACTCTAAATGACTCTATGTTATGCGCTTTTATCAAGAAAAGTTAAATAATTTAATTACTAATTTCAATGAATCTACGTTAATGTTCATTACGAAAAATAATTAAATAACTTTTTTGATTACATATTAATTACATTGAATTTTATTTATATCTACATACTTATTATTTATGTTTACAAAAATTGTTTTGTCTTTGTTTTCTCTTTATTAGAGTCTCTCAATGTCTTTCTCTTTGAAAATTATGTATTGGTTTTTCGTCACCATAATTTCCGTAGAGTTTTCCCATGTCCTCCAGTGATTCCTTCGGTCTTCTCCTCCTGGATGTCCTCTTGTCCTCACTGCTCGTCCTCTCGTCTCTCGTCCTCCACGGTACATTGACTGCTGTAGACTATGATGACATGTTGCTCTGGATATGTAGCCGTTATTATAGAAACGTCTCCAGTCCTCTGCATCTCCTTCCTCTGCTAGTCGTGCTCTTGTACTCTGTCAGGAGTTGATGTTCTTAGCTGGCGACTGCTTTCTGACTTCCGACGATTTCTTCGTTACGGTATTTTTTTTTATTATTGTTTTTATTACTTCAAATAAAAAAAACTTTACTGTGATACTTTATAAGTTTAGTTACAAAATCGTACTGATGTTAGATTTTAAATCTAACTTCGTCCAAAATAGTTCAAAAAATTCGCGTCACGGACCGGCATAGCGTACCGCCGCGACTATGGTTTGTTATGAGAGAGAGATTAGCTCTCCTGGGCTTCTATTTATATCCACACAGAAAACTGCACCTGTCGATTCAGGAATCAGCCTGTCGACATTTGAAACATGGTGTGGCAGGCCCCACTCTCGTCTCATTTCACATAATTGCACTTTTTTTGCCAATCGCACTGTTTAACGCGGATTTCACGTCGATAAAATAGCATCTCATTTAATTACTTATGAGATGTGCAATTATCATGATGCTTACACTACTAGTATAATTATGATGCATTAAAAATCGCACTGTACTCGCATTGATTGTCCGAATTACGTAAAATTCGCACTGCACTCGTGTCCGATTTGTACATATTTTTAGAAGTTTTTACCTTCTCACTAGCATTAATGGTTTTCTTAAAAATAATTATTTTCTTAATTTGTCATTGACTTGAGGAGTGAGATTGCAACTTTCAGGATCAGACAGGCTTCACGCACACACATTATTTACTTGTATACACACATGCAGTGGTAATCGCGTGATGTTTGCCTTTTGGTTCCTGCTTGAAAACCAGCTTCCAATCTCACACCTGCTCGTCTATTATATACTATTGAAATTAACTAAAATATTTATAATATATTATGTATGCGCATTACAGCCTTTGCTTATATTGTCGCATTATTCCTCTACTTGGAGAAAAAAGTTTTAATAAATCTATTTATTAAAATATTTTTTCTCTCATTAGACATCTTATATTTTATATTTCATATTACTTATATATACAATTTTTTTTATTTGTATTTATACATTACTGTCAATTATGATGAATATCATTACAAGTTCCCTTAGTTTTAGGGTACAAGTCTAGTTTCTATCTCCCCTCTCTACGAGTTAATAACAATGCTAAAACGTAGCTGCTCCTTTCATTGTTCCCCTTCCACCTGGTTCTACTGACCTATTTATTCATATATTTTCTTACGTATAAAACCTTCTACATGAACTTGCATTCTTGCACTGATAAACGTTTTGCATTGTAACATATTATGCCATTCTTCAATCTGAAATTTTACATTATCTTAATTTATACATTCCTACCTTCGTTCCTTAACCCATTTCTTACATTACTTATATACTACATTACCCTTCATTACCTTCTATTATATTTCTTTAACATTACCTTTCTGACCGCTAATAATTTCCTTCATTCTTACCTGACATACACTTGCGTAACAGAATACTCTTTTAGCTTTGTAGTGTGTCACATGATCGGTTACAGAGGAACTGTCTTAGAACACAACGATATTTTTCTCGAAGTCCTTAATCCTAAGTAGTTTCTGCCCTTTGACTTTTCACTCTCGCTTTCTTCTGTGTCCTTGTATCTCCATTAAGTTTTAAGTTTTCGCTTGATCAGCCGTTCTGACAATTATAGCATTGATCGCTCAACTTAAACATTTCCTCTTATTAATAACGCATCAATAATAATATCATTCCTTATCATTTCTTACATATTTCTTTACACATTTCATTCCTTGCCATTTATAATACTTTTCCTAACTTTCTTTGAACATGCTTTTATTTAGCATAAGATTCTTTATTATCTAATTCCTTACTTCTTTCCACTAATATTCCTTTTATTTAATTTGCAATCATAACCTTAATAAATAACATTTCTTAATTATACTCTCTTATCTTTTTACACATATTATTTCTTATTATTAATAATTAATAGTAATATTATTTTTCATTTACAAATAATTATTTATTTTCGGGTATTGAATGTGGTTCAATTTACACCCTCCCGAGTTTAAGTTAACAATGCATTGTATTGTTTGACCAGCTGCCGGACATTGTTTCCTTTGCCGTATAGTCGCCGACGTGCTTACCATTGTTCTTACCCTCGTGTAAACAACGTCTGCATTCCATTGTATTACTGCGACGTCCGGTATGACCGTGGAAGTTACCTGTTCATAGGGTAACATTTTCATCTTGCCTGTCGGCCACACAAAATCTCCTCTCTTTCGTCTCTCTTTACAAACGTTTCTCTCTCTCTCATTAGTTTGGCTTAGTGCACCTACCTGAACAGCTGTGCGCGACGGTTTTTTCATTCGTCGTTTATGATAATACTCACCGTAGTTCTCATACTTGCAGTTATAATTATCGTTACTATAATTATCGTGCGTATATCTAACATCATATTTATCACACGTTTGCGTAGTGTTTCGTATAGATAATTTACTACGTTTCTCGTTAGGCCTACAGTGATATTTATCTCCGTAAGTGTGGTGCCTTAAGTTTTTCACCTGTGTCATCTTATGTGACTACTAGTGTGTGTGTGTGTCTCACAATTGGGATATCGCTATTAATAAGGTACGTTTTATTAACTTTTATTTGCTTCTCTTCCTCAATGTTAATTACCTTTTTATAATTATCGTTAGTAATTACAAACGTATTTTCAACTATTATGAATTCTTCACATATTAGCTCCGTTTGTTTATCAATTATTCCACAGACATTTTCTGTGATCGTGTCAATGCGTAAATTTGTATCAACAATTTTTTCGGTTATCTGTGCATTACCGTCAATTATACTTTGGTTTATTTCAAGATTACCAATTTTTAACTCTTCTAACTCTACGGGATTTTTATGGTTCTTGTTTAAAATTTTCAGCCTGTTGTTCTAGTTTAATATATATTTCGTCCTTCAGCTGGACATTGTCTTGTCTTAGCTAATTTAAATTTGCTGTTAGATTTTCTGTTTGTTCTTTAAGTTTAGCATTTATATTTTCTGTTTGTTTTGTGCTTATCTCATCTACCCAAGCACGCATCATCGTTTGAAATGCCTCCATGTCCAAATTTCCTGGAGTCGTTATGTTGAATTATAAAAAAAAATTATTTATAATATTTAAGAATATTATTTTTATGGAACCGATATATTAATCTTTTTATTTATTATTTATCGTTTTGTTATTAGTATTTCTGTATTTATATCTATTGATATTATAATTAAACATTTACAATGATATTATTTCGTTGAGCGCCAGTTGTTTTTTAGTACACAACAATTAGCATAACATACAGTTAATGTTTAATATAAATAATTATTATTACATATAATATGTTTTTCGTTTAACACACCTTTTTTTTTTTTAGAGCAACCATTTAGCTAAAATAAATTTTTTTAATAGTAAAATGGTGGGGATCCTGCCACACGTTCATGGGCGACAAAATGTAACAAATTCTCTTTTATAAGTTAATTTTGTGGAGCCCCATGTTCTTTGGGACGCCAAAATGTAACAAATTAACCCTTCTGTGCAATTTAATTTGTACATTAATTTAACTCATACACTTTATATACCATTACTAACAACGTGTATGAATAATTGGGGTGTAGGTGTAATTATAATAAGAGTAACTCTTTTTACGAATCGTAATATGCTTCATTTATTATTTGAAAAAAAAAAAAAAAAATTATAATAATATGAAAATCATGATCAATACGCCATGTGATCTTCATTATCTATGGTTTTAAAGTGTCTTAACTATTCGTGTCAACATTACAAACATATCTTAAATTCTAAATATTATATTATTTATTGTATATAGACTTTTCGTCAATATGTTAATGTTTCTTGCTTGCTCAGCCTAAATGTGTGCTTATTTAAAAGTTATTACTGCATTCTTATTCTATCTTTCTTAATACCTTTGTAAGGCTTTAAAAATCATTTTAAAACACTTAATTTATTACTCTAAATGACTCTATGTTATGCGCTTTTATCAAGAAAAGCTAAATAATTTAATTACTAATTTCAATGAATCTACGTTAATGTTCATTACGAAAAATAATTAAATAACTTTTTTGATTACATATTAATTACATTGAATTTTATTTATATCTACATACTTATTATTTATGTTTACAAAAATTGTTTTGTCTTTGTTTTCTCTTTATTAGAGTCTCTCAATGTCTTTCTCTTTGAAAATTATGTATTGGTTTTTCGTCACCATAATTTCCGTAGAGTTTTCCCATGTCCTCCAGTGATTCCTTCGGTCTTCTCCTCCTGGATGTCCTCTTGTCCTCACTGCTCGTCCTCTCGTCTCTCGTCCTCCACGGTACATTGACTGCTGTAGACTATGATGACATGTTGCTCTGGATATGTAGCCGTTATTATAGAAACGTCTCCAGTCCTCTGCATCTCCTTCCTCTGCTAGTCGTGCTCTTGTACTCTGTCAGGAGTTGATGTTCTTAGCTAGCGACTGCTTTCTGACTTCCGACGATTTCTTCGTTACGGTATTTTTTTTTATTATTGTTTTTATTACTTCAAATAAAAAAAACTTTACTGTGATACTTTATAAGTTTAGTTACAAAATCGTACTGATGTTAGATTTTAAATCTAACTTCGTCCAAAATAGTTCAAAAAATTCGCGTCACGGACCGGCATAGCGTACCGCCGCGACTATGGTTTGTTATGAGAGAGAGATTAGCTCTCCTGGGCTTCTATTTATATCCACACAGAAAACTGCACCTGTCGATTCAGGAATCAGCCTGTCGACATTTGAAACATGGTGTGGCAGGCCCCACTCTCGTCTCATTTCACATAATTGCACTTTTTTTGCCAATCGCACTGTTTAACGCGGATTTCACGTCGATAAAATAGCATCTCATTTAATTACTTATGAGATGTGCAATTATCATGATGCTTACACTACTAGTATAATTATGATGCATTAAAAATCGCACTGTACTCGCATTGATTGTCCGAATTACGTAAAATTCGCACTGCACTCGTGTCCGATTTGTACATATTTTTAGAAGTTTTTACCTTCTCACTAGCATTAATGGTTTTCTTAAAAATAATTATTTTCTTAATTTGTCATTGACTTGAGGAGTGAGATTGCAACTTTCAGGATCAGACAGGCTTCACGCACACACATTATTTACTTGTATACACACATGCAGTGGTAATCGCGTGATGTTTGCCTTTTGGTTCCTGCTTGAAAACCAGCTTCCAATCTCACACCTGCTCGTCTATTATATACTATTGAAATTAACTAAAATATTTATAATATATTATGTATGCGCATTACAGCCTTTGCTTATATTGTCGCATTATTCCTCTACTTGGAGAAAAAAGTTTTAATAAATCTATTTATTAAAATATTTTTTCTCTCATTAGACATCTTATATTTTATATTTCATATTACTTATATATACAATTTTTTTTATTTGTATTTATACATTACTGTCAATTATGATGAATATCATTACAAGTTCCCTTAGTTTTAGGGTACAAGTCTAGTTTCTATCTCCCCTCTCTACGAGTTAATAACAATGCTAAAACGTAGCTGCTCCTTTCATTGTTCCCCTTCCACCTGGTTCTACTGACCTATTTATTCATATATTTTCTTACGTATAAAACCTTCTACATGAACTTGCATTCTTGCACTGATAAACGTTTTGCATTGTAACATATTATGCCATTCTTCAATCTGAAATTTTACATTATCTTAATTTATACATTCCTACCTTCGTTCCTTAACCCATTTCTTACATTACTTATATACTACATTACCCTTCATTACCTTCTATTATATTTCTTTAACATTACCTTTCTGACCGCTAATAATTTCCTTCATTCTTACCTGACATACACTTGCGTAACAGAATACTCTTTTAGCTTTGTAGTGTGTCACATGATCGGTTACAGAGGAACTGTCTTAGAACACAACGATATTTTTCTCGAAGTCCTTAATCCTAAGTAGTTTCTGCCCTTTGACTTTTCACTCTCGCTTTCTTCTGTGTCCTTGTATCTCCATTAAGTTTTAAGTTTTCGCTTGATCAGCCGTTCTGACAATTATAGCATTGATCGCTCAACTTAACCATTTCCTCTTATTAATAACGCATCAATAATAATATCATTCCTTATCATTTCTTACATATTTCTTTACACATTTCATTCCTTGCCATTTATAATACTTTTCCTAACTTTCTTTGAACATGCTTTTATTTAGCATAAGATTCTTTATTATCTAATTCCTTACTTCTTTCCACTAATATTTCTTTTATTTAATTTGCAATCATAACCTTAATAAATAACATTTCTTAATTATACTCTCTTATCTTTTTACACATATTATTTCTTATTATTAATAATTAATAGTAATATTATTTTTCATTTACAAATAATTATTTATTTTCGGGTATTGAATGTGGTTCAATTTACACCCTCCCGAGATTAAGTTAACAATGCATTGTATTGTTTGACCAGCTGCCGGACATTGTTTCCTTTGCCGTATAGTCGCCGACGTGCTTACCATTGTTCTTACCCTCGTGTAAACAACGTCTGCATTCCATTGTATTACTGCGACGTCCGGTATGACCGTGGAAGTTACCTGTTCATAGGGTAACATTTTCATCTTGCCTGTCGGCCACACAAAATCTCCTCTCTTTCGTCTCTCTTTACAAACGTTTCTCTCTCTCTCATTAGTTTGGCTTAGTGCACCTACCTGAACAGCTGTGCGCGACGGTTTTTTCATTCGTCGTTTATGATAATACTCACCGTAGTTCTCATACTTGCAGTTATAATTATCGTTACTATAATTATCGTGCGTATATCTAACATCATATTTATCACACGTTTGCGTAGTGTTTCGTATAGATAATTTACTACGTTTCTCGTTAGGCCTACAGTGATATTTATCTCCGTAAGTGTGGTGCCTTAAGTTTTTCACCTGTGTCATCTTATGTGACTACTAGTGTGTGTGTGTGTCTCACAATTGGGATATCGCTATTAATAAGGTACGTTTTATTAACTTTTATTTGCTTCTCTTCCTCAATGTTAATTACCTTTTTATAATTATCGTTAGTAATTACAAACGTATTTTCAACTATTATGAATTCTTCACATATTAGCTCCGTTTGTTTATCAATTATTCCACAGACATTTTCTGTGATCGTGTCAATGCGTAAATTTGTATCAACAATTTTTTCGGTTATCTGTGCATTACCGTCAATTATACTTTGGTTTATTTCAAGATTACCAATTTTTAACTCTTCTAACTCTCCGGGATTTTTATGGTTCTTGTTTAAAATTTTCAGCCTGTTGTTCTAGTTTAATATATATTTCGTCCTTCAGCTGGACATTGTCTTGTCTTAGCTAATTTAAATTTGCTGTTAGATTTTCTGTTTGTTCTTTAAGTTTAGCATTTATATTTTCTGTTTGTTTTGTGCTTATCTCATCTACCCAAGCACGCATCATCGTTTGAAATGCCTCCATGTCCAAATTTCCTGGAGTCGTTATGTTGAATTATAAAAAAAAATTATTTATAATATTTAAGAATATTATTTTTATGGAACCGATATATTAATCTTTTTATTTATTATTTATCGTTTTGTTATTAGTATTTCTGTATTTATATCTATTGATATTATAATTAAACATTTACAATGATATTATTTCGTTGAGCGCCAGTTGTTTTTTAGTACACAACAATTAGCATAACATACAGTTAATGTTTAAAATAAATAATTATTATTACATATAATATGTTTTTCGTTTAACACACCTTTTTTTTTTTTAGAGCAACCATTTAGCTAAAATAAATTTTTTTAATAGTAAAATGGTGGGGATCCTGCCACACGTTCATGGGCGACAAAATGTAACAAATTCTCTTTTATAAGTTAATTTTGTGGAGCCCCATGTTCTTTGGGACGCCAAAATGTAACAAATTAACCCTTCTGTGCAATTTAATTTGTACATTAATTTAACTCATACACTTTATATACCATTACTAACAACGTGTATGAATAATTGGGGTGTAGGTGTAATTATAATAAGAGTAACTCTTTTTACGAATCGTAATATGCTTCATTTATTATTTGAAAAAAAAAAAAAAATATTATAATAATATGAAAATCATGATCAATACGCCATGTGATCTTCATTATCTATGGTTTTAAAGTGTCTTAACTATTCGTGTCAACATTACAAACATATCTTAAATTCTAAATATTATATTATTTATTGTATATAGACTTTTCGTCAATATGTTAATGTTTCTTGCTTGCTCAGCCTAAATGTGTGCTTATTTAAAAGTTATTACTGCATTCTTATTCTATCTTTCTTAATACCTTTGTATGGCTTTAAAAATCATTTTAAAACACTTAATTTATTACTCTAAATGACTCTATGTTATGCGCTTTTATCAAGAAAAGTTAAATAATTTAATTACTAATTTCAATGAATCTACGTTAATGTTCATTACGAAAAATAATTAAATAACTTTTTTGATTACATATTAATTACATTGAATTTTATTTATATCTACATACTTATTATTTATGTTTACAAAAATTGTTTTGTCTTTGTTTTCTCTTTATTAGAGTCTCTCAATGTCTTTCTCTTTGAAAATTATGTATTGGTTTTTCGTCACCATAATTTCCGTAGAGTTTTCCCATGTCCTCCAGTGATTCCTTCGGTCTTCTCCTCCTGGATGTCCTCTTGTCCTCACTGCTCGTCCTCTCGTCTCTCGTCCTCCACGGTACATTGACTGCTGTAGACTATGATGACATGTTGCTCTGGATATGTAGCCGTTATTATAGAAACGTCTCCAGTCCTCTGCATCTCCTTCCTCTGCTAGTCGTGCTCTTGTACTCTGTCAGGAGTTGATGTTCTTAGCTGGCGACTGCTTTCTGACTTCCGACGATTTCTTCGTTACGGTATTTTTTTTTATTATTGTTTTTATTACTTCAAATAAAAAAAACTTTACTGTGATACTTTATAAGTTTAGTTACAAAATCGTACTGATGTTAGATTTTAAATCTAACTTCGTCCAAAATAGTTCAAAAAATTCGCGTCACGGACCGGCATAGCGTACCGCCGCGACTATGGTTTGTTATGAGAGAGAGATTAGCTCTCCTGGGCTTCTATTTATATCCACACAGAAAACTGCACCTGTCGATTCAGGAATCAGCCTGTCGACATTTGAAACATGGTGTGGCAGGCCCCACTCTCGTCTCATTTCACATAATTGCACTTTTTTTGCCAATCGCACTGTTTAACGCGGATTTCACGTCGATAAAATAGCATCTCATTTAATTACTTATGAGATGTGCAATTATCATGATGCTTACACTACTAGTATAATTATGATGCATTAAAAATCGCACTGTACTCGCATTGATTGTCCGAATTACGTAAAATTCGCACTGCACTCGTGTCCGATTTGTACATATTTTTAGAAGTTTTTACCTTCTCACTAGCATTAATGGTTTTCTTAAAAATAATTATTTTCTTAATTTGTCATTGACTTGAGGAGTGAGATTGCAACTTTCAGGATCAGACAGGCTTCACGCACACACATTATTTACTTGTATACACACATGCAGTGGTAATCGCGTGATGTTTGCCTTTTGGTTCCTGCTTGAAAACCAGCTTCCAATCTCACACCTGCTCGTCTATTATATACTATTGAAATTAACTAAAATATTTATAATATATTATGTATGCGCATTACAGCCTTTGCTTATATTGTCGCATTATTCCTCTACTTGGAGAAAAAAGTTTTAATAAATCTATTTATTAAAATATTTTTTCTCTCATTAGACATCTTATATTTTATATTTCATATTACTTATATATACAATTTTTTTTATTTGTATTTATACATTACTGTCAATTATGATGAATATCATTACAAGTTCCCTTAGTTTTAGGGTACAAGTCTAGTTTCTATCTCCCCTCTCTACGAGTTAATAACAATGCTAAAACGTAGCTGCTCCTTTCATTGTTCCCCTTCCACCTGGTTCTACTGACCTATTTATTCATATATTTTCTTACGTATAAAACCTTCTACATGAACTTGCATTCTTGCACTGATAAACGTTTTGCATTGTAACATATTATGCCATTCTTCAATCTGAAATTTTACATTATCTTAATTTATACATTCCTACCTTCGTTCCTTAACCCATTTCTTACATTACTTATATACTACATTACCCTTCATTACCTTCTATTATATTTCTTTAACATTACCTTTCTGACCGCTAATAATTTCCTTCATTCTTACCTGACATACACTTGCGTAACAGAATACTCTTTTAGCTTTGTAGTGTGTCACATGATCGGTTACAGAGGAACTGTCTTAGAACACAACGATATTTTTCTCGAAGTCCTTAATCCTAAGTAGTTTCTGCCCTTTGACTTTTCACTCTCGCTTTCTTCTGTGTCCTTGTATCTCCATTAAGTTTTAAGTTTTCGCTTGATCAGCCGTTCTGACAATTATAGCATTGATCGCTCAACTTAACCATTTCCTCTTATTAATAACGCATCAATAATAATATCATTCCTTATCATTTCTTACATATTTCTTTACACATTTCATTCCTTGCCATTTATAATACTTTTCCTAACTTTCTTTGAACATGCTTTTATTTAGCATAAGATTCTTTATTATCTAATTCCTTACTTCTTTCCACTAATATTTCTTTTATTTAATTTGCAATCATAACCTTAATAAATAACATTTCTTAATTATACTCTCTTATCTTTTTACACATATTATTTCTTATTATTAATAATTAATAGTAATATTATTTTTCATTTACAAATAATTATTTATTTTCGGGTATTGAATGTGGTTCAATTTACACCCTCCCGAGATTAAGTTAACAATGCATTGTATTGTTTGACCAGCTGCCGGACATTGTTTCCTTTGCCGTATAGTCGCCGACGTGCTTACCATTGTTCTTACCCTCGTGTAAACAACGTCTGCATTCCATTGTATTACTGCGACGTCCGGTATGACCGTGGAAGTTACCTGTTCATAGGGTAACATTTTCATCTTGCCTGTCGGCCACACAAAATCTCCTCTCTTTCGTCTCTCTTTACAAACGTTTCTCTCTCTCTCATTAGTTTGGCTTAGTGCACCTACCTGAACAGCTGTGCGCGACGGTTTTTTCATTCGTCGTTTATGATAATACTCACCGTAGTTCTCATACTTGCAGTTATAATTATCGTTACTATAATTATCGTGCGTATATCTAACATCATATTTATCACACGTTTGCGTAGTGTTTCGTATAGATAATTTACTACGTTTCTCGTTAGGCCTACAGTGATATTTATCTCCGTAAGTGTGGTGCCTTAAGTTTTTCACCTGTGTCATCTTATGTGACTACTAGTGTGTGTGTGTGTCTCACAATTGGGATATCGCTATTAATAAGGTACGTTTTATTAACTTTTATTTGCTTCTCTTCCTCAATGTTAATTACCTTTTTATAATTATCGTTAGTAATTACAAACGTATTTTCAACTATTATGAATTCTTCACATATTAGCTCCGTTTGTTTATCAATTATTCCACAGACATTTTCTGTGATCGTGTCAATGCGTAAATTTGTATCAACAATTTTTTCGGTTATCTGTGCATTACCGTCAATTATACTTTGGTTTATTTCAAGATTACCAATTTTTAACTCTTCTAACTCTCCGGGATTTTTATGGTTCTTGTTTAAAATTTTCAGCCTGTTGTTCTAGTTTAATATATATTTCGTCCTTCAGCTGGACATTGTCTTGTCTTAGCTAATTTAAATTTGCTGTTAGATTTTCTGTTTGTTCTTTAAGTTTAGCATTTATATTTTCTGTTTGTTTTGTGCTTATCTCATCTACCCAAGCACGCATCATCGTTTGAAATGCCTCCATGTCCAAATTTCCTGGAGTCGTTATGTTGAATTATAAAAAAAAATTATTTATAATATTTAAGAATATTATTTTTATGGAACCGATATATTAATCTTTTTATTTATTATTTATCGTTTTGTTATTAGTATTTCTGTATTTATATCTATTGATATTATAATTAAACATTTACAATGATATTATTTCGTTGAGCGCCAGTTGTTTTTTAGTACACAACAATTAGCATAACATACAGTTAATGTTTAAAATAAATAATTATTATTACATATAATATGTTTTTCGTTTAACACACCTTTTTTTTTTTTAGAGCAACCATTTAGCTAAAATAAATTTTTTTAATAGTAAAATGGTGGGGATCCTGCCACACGTTCATGGGCGACAAAATGTAACAAATTCTCTTTTATAAGTTAATTTTGTGGAGCCCCATGTTCTTTGGGACGCCAAAATGTAACAAATTAACCCTTCTGTGCAATTTAATTTGTACATTAATTTAACTCATACACTTTATATACCATTACTAACAACGTGTATGAATAATTGGGGTGTAGGTGTAATTATAATAAGAGTAACTCTTTTTACGAATCGTAATATGCTTCATTTATTATTTGAAAAAAAAAAAAAAAATATTATAATAATATGAAAATCATGATCAATACGCCATGTGATCTTCATTATCAATACGCCATGTGATCTTCATTATCTATGGTTTTAAAGTGTCTTAACTATTCGTGTCAACATTACAAACATATCTTAAATTCTAAATATTATATTATTTATTGTATATAGACTTTTCGTCAATATGTTAATGTTTCTTGCTTGCTCAGCCTAAATGTGTGCTTATTTAAAAGTTATTACTGCATTCTTATTCTATCTTTCTTAATACCTTTGTATGGCTTTAAAAATCATTTTAAAACACTTAATTTATTACTCTAAATGACTCTATGTTATGCGCTTTTATCAAGAAAAGTTAAATAATTTAATTACTAATTTCAATGAATCTACGTTAATGTTCATTACGAAAAATAATTAAATAACTTTTTTGATTACATATTAATTACATTGAATTTTATTTATATCTACATACTTATTATTTATGTTTACAAAAATTGTTTTGTCTTTGTTTTCTCTTTATTAGAGTCTCTCAATGTCTTTCTCTTTGAAAATTATGTATTGGTTTTTCGTCACCATAATTTCCGTAGAGTTTTCCCATGTCCTCCAGTGATTCCTTCGGTCTTCTCCTCCTGGATGTCCTCTTGTCCTCACTGCTCGTCCTCTCGTCTCTCGTCCTCCACGGTACATTGACTGCTGTAGACTATGATGACATGTTGCTCTGGATATGTAGCCGTTATTATAGAAACGTCTCCAGTCCTCTGCATCTCCTTCCTCTGCTAGTCGTGCTCTTGTACTCTGTCAGGAGTTGATGTTCTTAGCTGGCGACTGCTTTCTGACTTCCGACGATTTCTTCGTTACGGTATTTTTTTTTATTATTGTTTTTATTACTTCAAATAAAAAAAACTTTACTGTGATACTTTATAAGTTTAGTTACAAAATCGTACTGATGTTAGATTTTAAATCTAACTTCGTCCAAAATAGTTCAAAAAATTCGCGTCACGGACCGGCATAGCGTACCGCCGCGACTATGGTTTGTTATGAGAGAGAGATTAGCTCTCCTGGGCTTCTATTTATATCCACACAGAAAACTGCACCTGTCGATTCAGGAATCAGCCTGTCGACATTTGAAACATGGTGTGGCAGGCCCCACTCTCGTCTCATTTCACATAATTGCACTTTTTTTGCCAATCGCACTGTTTAACGCGGATTTCACGTCGATAAAATAGCATCTCATTTAATTACTTATGAGATGTGCAATTATCATGATGCTTACACTACTAGTATAATTATGATGCATTAAAAATCGCACTGTACTCGCATTGATTGTCCGAATTACGTAAAATTCGCACTGCACTCGTGTCCGATTTGTACATATTTTTAGAAGTTTTTACCTTCTCACTAGCATTAATGGTTTTCTTAAAAATAATTATTTTCTTAATTTGTCATTGACTTGAGGAGTGAGATTGCAACTTTCAGGATCAGACAGGCTTCACGCACACACATTATTTACTTGTATACACACATGCAGTGGTAATCGCGTGATGTTTGCCTTTTGGTTCCTGCTTGAAAACCAGCTTCCAATCTCACACCTGCTCGTCTATTATATACTATTGAAATTAACTAAAATATTTATAATATATTATGTATGCGCATTACAGCCTTTGCTTATATTGTCGCATTATTCCTCTACTTGGAGAAAAAAGTTTTAATAAATCTATTTATTAAAATATTTTTTCTCTCATTAGACATCTTATATTTTATATTTCATATTACTTATATATACAATTTTTTTTATTTGTATTTATACATTACTGTCAATTATGATGAATATCATTACAAGTTCCCTTAGTTTTAGGGTACAAGTCTAGTTTCTATCTCCCCTCTCTACGAGTTAATAACAATGCTAAAACGTAGCTGCTCCTTTCATTGTTCCCCTTCCACCTGGTTCTACTGACCTATTTATTCATATATTTTCTTACGTATAAAACCTTCTACATGAACTTGCATTCTTGCACTGATAAACGTTTTGCATTGTAACATATTATGCCATTCTTCAATCTGAAATTTTACATTATCTTAATTTATACATTCCTACCTTCGTTCCTTAACCCATTTCTTACATTACTTATATACTACATTACCCTTCATTACCTTCTATTATATTTCTTTAACATTACCTTTCTGACCGCTAATAATTTCCTTCATTCTTACCTGACATACACTTGCGTAACAGAATACTCTTTTAGCTTTGTAGTGTGTCACATGATCGGTTACAGAGGAACTGTCTTAGAACACAACGATATTTTTCTCGAAGTCCTTAATCCTAAGTAGTTTCTGCCCTTTGACTTTTCACTCTCGCTTTCTTCTGTGTCCTTGTATCTCCATTAAGTTTTAAGTTTTCGCTTGATCAGCCGTTCTGACAATTATAGCATTGATCGCTCAACTTAACCATTTCCTCTTATTAATAACGCATCAATAATAATATCATTCCTTATCATTTCTTACATATTTCTTTACACATTTCATTCCTTGCCATTTATAATACTTTTCCTAACTTTCTTTGAACATGCTTTTATTTAGCATAAGATTCTTTATTATCTAATTCCTTACTTCTTTCCACTAATATTTCTTTTATTTAATTTGCAATCATAACCTTAATAAATAACATTTCTTAATTATACTCTCTTATCTTTTTACACATATTATTTCTTATTATTAATAATTAATAGTAATATTATTTTTCATTTACAAATAATTATTTATTTTCGGGTATTGAATGTGGTTCAATTTACACCCTCCCGAGTTTAAGTTAACAATGCATTGTATTGTTTGACCAGCTGCCGGACATTGTTTCCTTTGCCGTATAGTCGCCGACGTGCTTACCATTGTTCTTACCCTCGTGTAAACAACGTCTGCATTCCATTGTATTACTGCGACGTCCGGTATGACCGTGGAAGTTACCTGTTCATAGGGTAACATTTTCATCTTGCCTGTCGGCCACACAAAATCTCCTCTCTTTCGTCTCTCTTTACAAACGTTTCTCTCTCTCTCATTAGTTTGGCTTAGTGCACCTACCTGAACAGCTGTGCGCGACGGTTTTTTCATTCGTCGTTTATGATAATACTCACCGTAGTTCTCATACTTGCAGTTATAATTATCGTTACTATAATTATCGTGCGTATATCTAACATCATATTTATCACACGTTTGCGTAGTGTTTCGTATAGATAATTTACTACGTTTCTCGTTAGGCCTACAGTGATATTTATCTCCGTAAGTGTGGTGCCTTAAGTTTTTCACCTGTGTCATCTTATGTGACTACTAGTGTGTGTGTGTGTCTCACAATTGGGATATCGCTATTAATAAGGTACGTTTTATTAACTTTTATTTGCTTCTCTTCCTCAATGTTAATTACCTTTTTATAATTATCGTTAGTAATTACAAACGTATTTTCAACTATTATGAATTCTTCACATATTAGCTCCGTTTGTTTATCAATTATTCCACAGACATTTTCTGTGATCGTGTCAATGCGTAAATTTGTATCAACAATTTTTTCGGTTATCTGTGCATTACCGTCAATTATACTTTGGTTTATTTCAAGATTACCAATTTTTAACTCTTCTAACTCTCCGGGATTTTTATGGTTCTTGTTTAAAATTTTCAGCCTGTTGTTCTAGTTTAATATATATTTCGTCCTTCAGCTGGACATTGTCTTGTCTTAGCTAATTTAAATTTGCTGTTAGATTTTCTGTTTGTTCTTTAAGTTTAGCATTTATATTTTCTGTTTGTTTTGTGCTTATCTCATCTACCCAAGCACGCATCATCGTTTGAAATGCCTCCATGTCCAAATTTCCTGGAGTCGTTATGTTGAATTATAAAAAAAAATTATTTATAATATTTAAGAATATTATTTTTATGGAACCGATATATTAATCTTTTTATTTATTATTTATCGTTTTGTTATTAGTATTTCTGTATTTATATCTATTGATATTATAATTAAACATTTACAATGATATTATTTCGTTGAGCGCCAGTTGTTTTTTAGTACACAACAATTAGCATAACATACAGTTAATGTTTAATATAAATAATTATTATTACATATAATATGTTTTTCGTTTAACACACCTTTTTTTTTTTAGAGCAACCATTTAGCTAAAATAAATTTTTTTAATAGTAAAATGGTGGGGATCCTGCCACACGTTCATGGGCGACAAAATGTAACAAATTCTCTTTTATAAGTTAATTTTGTGGAGCCCCATGTTCTTTGGGACGCCAAAATGTAACAAATTAACCCTTCTGTGCAATTTAATTTGTACATTAATTTAACTCATACACTTTATATACCATTACTAACAACGTGTATGAATAATTGGGGTGTAGGTGTAATTATAATAAGAGTAACTCTTTTTACGAATCGTAATATGCTTCATTTATTATTTGAAACAAACAAAAAAATATTATAATAATATGAAAATCATGATCAATACGCCATGTGATCTTCATTATCTATGGTTTTAAAGTGTCTTAACTATTCGTGTCAACATTACAAACATATCTTAAATTCTAAATATTATATTATTTATTGTATATAGACTTTTCGTCAATATGTTAATGTTTCTTGCTTGCTCAGCCTAAATGTGTGCTTATTTAAAAGTTATTACTGCATTCTTATTCTATCTTTCTTAATACCTTTGTATGGCTTTAAAAATCATTTTAAAACACTTAATTTATTACTCTAAATGACTCTATGTTATGCGCTTTTATCAAGAAAAGTTAAATAATTTAATTACTAATTTCAATGAATCTACGTTAATGTTCATTACGAAAAATAATTAAATAACTTTTTTGATTACATATTAATTACATTGAATTTTATTTATATCTACATACTTATTATTTATGTTTACAAAAATTGTTTTGTCTTTGTTTTCTCTTTATTAGAGTCTCTCAATGTCTTTCTCTTTGAAAATTATGTATTGGTTTTTCGTCACCATAATTTCCGTAGAGTTTTCCCATGTCCTCCAGTGATTCCTTCGGTCTTCTCCTCCTGGATGTCCTCTTGTCCTCACTGCTCGTCCTCTCGTCTCTCGTCCTCCACGGTACATTGACTGCTGTAGACTATGATGACATGTTGCTCTGGATATGTAGCCGTTATTATAGAAACGTCTCCAGTCCTCTGCATCTCCTTCCTCTGCTAGTCGTGCTCTTGTACTCTGTCAGGAGTTGATGTTCTTAGCTGGCGACTGCTTTCTGACTTCCGACGATTTCTTCGTTACGGTATTTTTTTTTATTATTGTTTTTATTACTTCAAATAAAAAAAACTTTACTGTGATACTTTATAAGTTTAGTTACAAAATCGTACTGATGTTAGATTTTAAATCTAACTTCGTCCAAAATAGTTCAAAAAATTCGCGTCACGGACCGGCATAGCGTACCGCCGCGACTATGGTTTGTTATGAGAGAGAGATTAGCTCTCCTGGGCTTCTATTTATATCCACACAGAAAACTGCACCTGTCGATTCAGGAATCAGCCTGTCGACATTTGAAACATGGTGTGGCAGGCCCCACTCTCGTCTCATTTCACATAATTGCACTTTTTTTGCCAATCGCACTGTTTAACGCGGATTTCACGTCGATAAAATAGCATCTCATTTAATTACTTATGAGATGTGCAATTATCATGATGCTTACACTACTAGTATAATTATGATGCATTAAAAATCGCACTGTACTCGCATTGATTGTCCGAATTACGTAAAATTCGCACTGCACTCGTGTCCGATTTGTACATATTTTTAGAAGTTTTTACCTTCTCACTAGCATTAATGGTTTTCTTAAAAATAATTATTTTCTTAATTTGTCATTGACTTGAGGAGTGAGATTGCAACTTTCAGGATCAGACAGGCTTCACGCACACACATTATTTACTTGTATACACACATGCAGTGGTAATCGCGTGATGTTTGCCTTTTGGTTCCTGCTTGAAAACCAGCTTCCAATCTCACACCTGCTCGTCTATTATATACTATTGAAATTAACTAAAATATTTATAATATATTATGTATGCGCATTACAGCCTTTGCTTATATTGTCGCATTATTCCTCTACTTGGAGAAAAAAGTTTTAATAAATCTATTTATTAAAATATTTTTTCTCTCATTAGACATCTTATATTTTATATTTCATATTACTTATATATACAATTTTTTTTATTTGTATTTATACATTACTGTCAATTATGATGAATATCATTACAAGTTCCCTTAGTTTTAGGGTACAAGTCTAGTTTCTATCTCCCCTCTCTACGAGTTAATAACAATGCTAAAACGTAGCTGCTCCTTTCATTGTTCCCCTTCCACCTGGTTCTACTGACCTATTTATTCATATATTTTCTTACGTATAAAACCTTCTACATGAACTTGCATTCTTGCACTGATAAACGTTTTGCATTGTAACATATTATGCCATTCTTCAATCTGAAATTTTACATTATCTTAATTTATACATTCCTACCTTCGTTCCTTAACCCATTTCTTACATTACTTATATACTACATTACCCTTCATTACCTTCTATTATATTTCTTTAACATTACCTTTCTGACCGCTAATAATTTCCTTCATTCTTACCTGACATACACTTGCGTAACAGAATACTCTTTTAGCTTTGTAGTGTGTCACATGATCGGTTACAGAGGAACTGTCTTAGAACACAACGATATTTTTCTCGAAGTCCTTAATCCTAAGTAGTTTCTGCCCTTTGACTTTTCACTCTCGCTTTCTTCTGTGTCCTTGTATCTCCATTAAGTTTTAAGTTTTCGCTTGATCAGCCGTTCTGACAATTATAGCATTGATCGCTCAACTTAAACATTTCCTCTTATTAATAACGCATCAATAATAATATCATTCCTTATCATTTCTTACATATTTCTTTACACATTTCATTCCTTGCCATTTATAATACTTTTCCTAACTTTCTTTGAACATGCTTTTATTTAGCATAAGATTCTTTATTATCTAATTCCTTACTTCTTTCCACTAATATTCCTTTTATTTAATTTGCAATCATAACCTTAATAAATAACATTTCTTAATTATACTCTCTTATCTTTTTACACATATTATTTCTTATTATTAATAATTAATAGTAATATTATTTTTCATTTACAAATAATTATTTATTTTCGGGTATTGAGTGTGGTTCAATTTACACCCTCCCGAGTTTAAGTTAACAATGCATTGTATTGTTTGACCAGCTGCCGGACATTGTTTCCTTTGCCGTATAGTCGCCGACGTGCTTACCATTGTTCTTACCCTCGTGTAAACAACGTCTGCATTCCATTGTATTACTGCGACGTCCGGTATGACCGTGGAAGTTACCTGTTCATAGGGTAACATTTTCATCTTGCCTGTCGGCCACACAAAATCTCCTCTCTTTCGTCTCTCTTTACAAACGTTTCTCTCTCTCTCATTAGTTTGGCTTAGTGCACCTACCTGAACAGCTGTGCGCGACGGTTTTTTCATTCGTCGTTTATGATAATACTCACCGTAGTTCTCATACTTGCAGTTATAATTATCGTTACTATAATTATCGTGCGTATATCTAACATCATATTTATCACACGTTTGCGTAGTGTTTCGTATAGATAATTTACTACGTTTCTCGTTAGGCCTACAGTGATATTTATCTCCGTAAGTGTGGTGCCTTACGTTTTTCACCTGTGTCATCTTATGTGACTACTAGTGTGTGCGTGTGTCTCACAATTGGGATATCGCTATTAATAAGGTACGTTTTATTAACTTTTATTTGCTTCTCTTCCTCAATGTTAATTACCTTTTTATAATTATCGTTAGTAATTACAAACGTATTTTCAACTATTATGAATTCTTCACATATTAGCTCCGTTTGTTTATCAATTATTCCACAGACATTTTCTGTGATCGTGTCAATGCGTAAATTTGTATCAACAATTTTTTCGGTTATCTGTGCATTACCGTCAATTATACTTTGGTTTATTTCAAGATTACCAATTTTTAACTCTTCTAACTCTCCGGGATTTTTATGGTTCTTGTTTAAAATTTTCAGCCTGTTGTTCTAGTTTAATATATATTTCGTCCTTCAGCTGGACATTGTCTTGTCTTAGCTAATTTAAATTTGCTGTTAGATTTTCTGTTTGTTCTTTAAGTTTAGCATTTATATTTTCTGTTTGTTTTGTGCTTATCTCATCTACCCAAGCACGCATCATCGTTTGAAATGCCTCCATGTCCAAATTTCCTGGAGTCGTTATGTTGAATTATAAAAAAAAATTATTTATAATATTTAAGAATATTATTTTTATGGAACCGATATATTAATCTTTTTATTTATTATTTATCGTTTTGTTATTAGTATTTCTGTATTTATATCTATTGATATTATAATTAAACATTTACAATGATATTATTTCGTTGAGCGCCAGTTGTTTTTTAGTACACAACAATTAGCATAACATACAGTTAATGTTTAATATAAATAATTATTATTACATATAATATGTTTTTCGTTTAACACACCTTTTTTTTTTTAGAGCAACCATTTAGCTAAAATAAATTTTTTTAATAGTAAAATGGTGGGGATCCTGCCACACGTTCATGGGCGACAAAATGTAACAAATTCTCTTTTATAAGTTAATTTTGTGGAGCCCCATGTTCTTTGGGACGCCAAAATGTAACAAATTAACCCTTCTGTGCAATTTAATTTGTACATTAATTTAACTCATACACTTTATATACCATTACTAACAACGTGTATGAATAATTGGGGTGTAGGTGTAATTATAATAAGAGTAACTCTTTTTACGAATCGTAATATGCTTCATTTATTATTTGAAACAAACAAAAAAATATTATAATAATATGAAAATCATGATCAATACGCCATGTGATCTTCATTATCTATGGTTTTAAAGTGTCTTAACTATTCGTGTCAACATTACAAACATATCTTAAATTCTAAATATTATATTATTTATTGTATATAGACTTTTCGTCAATATGTTAATGTTTCTTGCTTGCTCAGCCTAAATGTGTGCTTATTTAAAAGTTATTACTGCATTCTTATTCTATCTTTCTTAATACCTTTGTATGGCTTTAAAAATCATTTTAAAACACTTAATTTATTACTCTAAATGACTCTATGTTATGCGCTTTTATCAAGAAAAGTTAAATAATTTAATTACTAATTTCAATGAATCTACGTTAATGTTCATTACGAAAAATAATTAAATAACTTTTTTGATTACATATTAATTACATTGAATTTTATTTATATCTACATACTTATTATTTATGTTTACAAAAATTGTTTTGTCTTTGTTTTCTCTTTATTAGAGTCTCTCAATGTCTTTCTCTTTGAAAATTATGTATTGGTTTTTCGTCACCATAATTTCCGTAGAGTTTTCCCATGTCCTCCAGTGATTCCTTCGGTCTTCTCCTCCTGGATGTCCTCTTGTCCTCACTGCTCGTCCTCTCGTCTCTCGTCCTCCACGGTACATTGACTGCTGTAGACTATGATGACATGTTGCTCTGGATATGTAGCCGTTATTATAGAAACGTCTCCAGTCCTCTGCATCTCCTTCCTCTGCTAGTCGTGCTCTTGTACTCTGTCAGGAGTTGATGTTCTTAGCTGGCGACTGCTTTCTGACTTCCGACGATTTCTTCGTTACGGTATTTTTTTTTATTATTGTTTTTATTACTTCAAATAAAAAAAACTTTACTGTGATACTTTATAAGTTTAGTTACAAAATCGTACTGATGTTAGATTTTAAATCTAACTTCGTCCAAAATAGTTCAAAAAATTCGCGTCACGGACCGGCATAGCGTACCGCCGCGACTATGGTTTGTTATGAGAGAGAGATTAGCTCTCCTGGGCTTCTATTTATATCCACACAGAAAACTGCACCTGTCGATTCAGGAATCAGCCTGTCGACATTTGAAACATGGTGTGGCAGGCCCCACTCTCGTCTCATTTCACATAATTGCACTTTTTTTGCCAATCGCACTGTTTAACGCGGATTTCACGTCGATAAAATAGCATCTCATTTAATTACTTATGAGATGTGCAATTATCATGATGCTTACACTACTAGTATAATTATGATGCATTAAAAATCGCACTGTACTCGCATTGATTGTCCGAATTACGTAAAATTCGCACTGCACTCGTGTCCGATTTGTACATATTTTTAGAAGTTTTTACCTTCTCACTAGCATTAATGGTTTTCTTAAAAATAATTATTTTCTTAATTTGTCATTGACTTGAGGAGTGAGATTGCAACTTTCAGGATCAGACAGGCTTCACGCACACACATTATTTACTTGTATACACACATGCAGTGGTAATCGCGTGATGTTTGCCTTTTGGTTCCTGCTTGAAAACCAGCTTCCAATCTCACACCTGCTCGTCTATTATATACTATTGAAATTAACTAAAATATTTATAATATATTATGTATGCGCATTACAGCCTTTGCTTATATTGTCGCATTATTCCTCTACTTGGAGAAAAAAGTTTTAATAAATCTATTTATTAAAATATTTTTTCTCTCATTAGACATCTTATATTTTATATTTCATATTACTTATATATACAATTTTTTTTATTTGTATTTATACATTACTGTCAATTATGATGAATATCATTACAAGTTCCCTTAGTTTTAGGGTACAAGTCTAGTTTCTATCTCCCCTCTCTACGAGTTAATAACAATGCTAAAACGTAGCTGCTCCTTTCATTGTTCCCCTTCCACCTGGTTCTACTGACCTATTTATTCATATATTTTCTTACGTATAAAACCTTCTACATGAACTTGCATTCTTGCACTGATAAACGTTTTGCATTGTAACATATTATGCCATTCTTCAATCTGAAATTTTACATTATCTTAATTTATACATTCCTACCTTCGTTCCTTAACCCATTTCTTACATTACTTATATACTACATTACCCTTCATTACCTTCTATTATATTTCTTTAACATTACCTTTCTGACCGCTAATAATTTCCTTCATTCTTACCTGACATACACTTGCGTAACAGAATACTCTTTTAGCTTTGTAGTGTGTCACATGATCGGTTACAGAGGAACTGTCTTAGAACACAACGATATTTTTCTCGAAGTCCTTAATCCTAAGTAGTTTCTGCCCTTTGACTTTTCACTCTCGCTTTCTTCTGTGTCCTTGTATCTCCATTAAGTTTTAAGTTTTCGCTTGATCAGCCGTTCTGACAATTATAGCATTGATCGCTCAACTTAACCATTTCCTCTTATTAATAACGCATCAATAATAATATCATTCCTTATCATTTCTTACATATTTCTTTACACATTTCATTCCTTGCCATTTATAATACTTTTCCTAACTTTCTTTGAACATGCTTTTATTTAGCATAAGATTCTTTATTATCTAATTCCTTACTTCTTTCCACTAATATTCCTTTTATTTAATTTGCAATCATAACCTTAATAAATAACATTTCTTAATTATACTCTCTTATCTTTTTACACATATTATTTCTTATTATTAATAATTAATAGTAATATTATTTTTCATTTACAAATAATTATTTATTTTCGGGTATTGAGTGTGGTTCAATTTACACCCTCCCGAGTTTAAGTTAACAATGCATTGTATTGTTTGACCAGCTGCCGGACATTGTTTCCTTTGCCGTATAGTCGCCGACGTGCTTACCATTGTTCTTACCCTCGTGTAAACAACGTCTGCATTCCATTGTATTACTGCGACGTCCGGTATGACCGTGGAAGTTACCTGTTCATAGGGTAACATTTTCATCTTGCCTGTCGGCCACACAAAATCTCCTCTCTTTCGTCTCTCTTTACAAACGTTTCTCTCTCTCTCATTAGTTTGGCTTAGTGCACCTACCTGAACAGCTGTGCGCGACGGTTTTTTCATTCGTCGTTTATGATAATACTCACCGTAGTTCTCATACTTGCAGTTATAATTATCGTTACTATAATTATCGTGCGTATATCTAACATCATATTTATCACACGTTTGCGTAGTGTTTCGTATAGATAATTTACTACGTTTCTCGTTAGGCCTACAGTGATATTTATCTCCGTAAGTGTGGTGCCTTAAGTTTTTCACCTGTGTCATCTTATGTGACTACTAGTGTGTGTGTGTGTCTCACAATTGGGATATCGCTATTAATAAGGTACGTTTTATTAACTTTTATTTGCTTCTCTTCCTTAATGTTAATTACCTTTTTATAATTATCGTTAGTAATTACAAACGTATTTTCAACTATTATGAATTCTTCACATATTAGCTCCGTTTGTTTATCAATTATTCCACAGACATTTTCTGTGATCGTGTCAATGCGTAAATTTGTATCAACAATTTTTTCGGTTATCTGTGCATTACCGTCAATTATACTTTGGTTTATTTCAAGATTACCAATTTTTAACTCTTCTAACTCTCCGGGATTTTTATGGTTCTTGTTTAAAATTTTCAGCCTGTTGTTCTAGTTTAATATATATTTCGTCCTTCAGCTGGACATTGTCTTGTCTTAGCTAATTTAAATTTTCTGTTAGATTTTCTGTTTGTTCTTTAAGTTTAGCATTTATATTTTCTGTTTGTTTTGTGCTTATCTCATCTACCCAAGCACGCATCATCGTTTGAAATGCCTCCATGTCCAAATTTCCTGGAGTCGTTATGTTGAATTATAAAAAAAAATTATTTATAATATTTAAGAATATTATTTTTATGGAACCGATATATTAATCTTTTTATTTATTATTTATCGTTTTGTTATTAGTATTTCTGTATTTATATCTATTGATATTATAATTAAACATTTACAATGATATTATTTCGTTGAGCGCCAGTTGTTTTTTAGTACACAACAATTAGCATAACATACAGTTAATGTTTAATATAAATAATTATTATTACATATAATATGTTTTTCGTTTAACACACCTTTTTTTTTTTAGAGCAACCATTTAGCTAAAATAAATTTTTTTAATAGTAAAATGGTGGGGATCCTGCCACACGTTCATGGGCGACAAAATGTAACAAATTCTCTTTTATAAGTTAATTTTGTGGAGCCCCATGTTCTTTGGGACGCCAAAATGTAACAAATTAACCCTTCTGTGCAATTTAATTTGTACATTAATTTAACTCATACACTTTATATACCATTACTAACAACGTGTATGAATAATTGGGGTGTAGGTGTAATTATAATAAGAGTAACTCTCTTTACGAATCGTAATATGCTTCATTTATTATTTGAAACAAACAAAAAAATATTATAATAATATGAAAATCATGATCAATACGCCATGTGATCTTCATTATCTATGGTTTTAAAGTGTCTTAACTATTCGTGTCAACATTACAAACATATCTTAAATTCTAAATATTATATTATTTATTGTATATAGACTTTTCGTCAATATGTTAATGTTTCTTGCTTGCTCAGCCTAAATGTGTGCTTATTTAAAAGTTATTACTGCATTCTTATTCTATCTTTCTTAATACCTTTGTATGGCTTTAAAAATCATTTTAAAACACTTAATTTATTACTCTAAATGACTCTATGTTATGCGCTTTTATCAAGAAAAGTTAAATAATTTAATTACTAATTTCAATGAATCTACGTTAATGTTCATTACGAAAAATAATTAAATAACTTTTTTGATTACATATTAATTACATTGAATTTTATTTATATCTACATACTTATTATTTATGTTTACAAAAATTGTTTTGTCTTTGTTTTCTCTTTATTAGAGTCTCTCAATGTCTTTCTCTTTGAAAATTATGTATTGGTTTTTCGTCACCATAATTTCCGTAGAGTTTTCCCATGTCCTCCAGTGATTCCTTCGGTCTTCTCCTCCTGGATGTCCTCTTGTCCTCACTGCTCGTCCTCTCGTCTCTCGTCCTCCACGGTACATTGACTGCTGTAGACTATGGTGACATGTTGCTCTGGATATGTAGCCGTTATTATAGAAACGTCTCCAGTCCTCTGCATCTCCTTCCTCTGCTAGTCGTGCTCTTGTACTCTGTCAGGAGTTGATGTTCTTAGCTGGCGACTGCTTTCTGACTTCCGACGATTTCTTCGTTACGGTATTTTTTTTTATTATTGTTTTTATTACTTCAAATAAAAAAAACTTTACTGTGAAACTTTATAAGTTTAGTTACAAAATCGTACTGATGTTAGATTTTAAATCTAACTTCGTCCAAAATAGTTCAAAAAATTCGCGTCACGGACCGGCATAGCGTACCGCCGCGACTATGGTTTGTTATGAGAGAGAGATTAGCTCTCCTGGGCTTCTATTTATATCCACACAGAAAACTGCACCTGTCGATTCAGGAATCAGCCTGTCGACATTTGAAACATGGTGTGGCAGGCCCCACTCTCGTCTCATTTCACATAATTGCACTTTTTTTGCCAATCGCACTGTTTAACGCGGATTTCACGTCGATAAAATAGCATCTCATTTAATTACTTATGAGATGTGCAATTATCATGATGCTTACACTACTAGTATAATTATGATGCATTAAAAATCGCACTGTACTCGCATTGATTGTCCGAATTACGTAAAATTCGCACTGCACTCGTGTCCGATTTGTACATATTTTTAGAAGTTTTTACCTTCTCACTAGCATTAATGGTTTTCTTAAAAATAATTATTTTCTTAATTTGTCATTGACTTGAGGAGTGAGATTGCAACTTTCAGGATCAGACAGGCTTCACGCACACACATTATTTACTTGTATACACACATGCAGTGGTAATCGCGTGATGTTTGCCTTTTGGTTCCTGCTTGAAAACCAGCTTCCAATCTCACACCTGCTCGTCTATTATATACTATTGAAATTAACTAAAATATTTATAATATATTATGTATGCGCATTACAGCCTTTGCTTATATTGTCGCATTATTCCTCTACTTGGAGAAAAAAGTTTTAATAAATCTATTTATTAAAATATTTTTTCTCTCATTAGACATCTTATATTTTATATTTCATATTACTTATATATACAATTTTTTTTATTTGTATTTATACATTACTGTCAATTATGATGAATATCATTACAAGTTCCCTTAGTTTTAGGGTACAAGTCTAGTTTCTATCTCCCCTCTCTACGAGTTAATAACAATGCTAAAACGTAGCTGCTCCTTTCATTGTTCCCCTTCCACCTGGTTCTACTGACCTATTTATTCATATATTTTCTTACGTATAAAACCTTCTACATGAACTTGCATTCTTGCACTGATAAACGTTTTGCATTGTAACATATTATGCCATTCTTCAATCTGAAATTTTACATTATCTTAATTTATACATTCCTACCTTCGTTCCTTAACCCATTTCTTACATTACTTATATACTACATTACCCTTCATTACCTTCTATTATATTTCTTTAACATTACCTTTCTGACCGCTAATAATTTCCTTCATTCTTACCTGACATACACTTGCGTAACAGAATACTCTTTTAGCTTTGTAGTGTGTCACATGATCGGTTACAGAGGAACTGTCTTAGAACACAACGATATTTTTCTCGAAGTCCTTAATCCTAAGTAGTTTCTGCCCTTTGACTTTTCACTCTCGCTTTCTTCTGTGTCCTTGTATCTCCATTAAGTTTTAAGTTTTCGCTTGATCAGCCGTTCTGACAATTATAGCATTGATCGCTCAACTTAACCATTTCCTCTTATTAATAACGCATCAATAATAATATCATTCCTTATCATTTCTTACATATTTCTTTACACATTTCATTCCTTGCCATTTATAATACTTTTCCTAACTTTCTTTGAACATGCTTTTATTTAGCATAAGATTCTTTATTATCTAATTCCTTACTTCTTTCCACTAATATTCCTTTTATTTAATTTGCAATCATAACCTTAATAAATAACATTTCTTAATTATACTCTCTTATCTTTTTACACATATTATTTCTTATTATTAATAATTAATAGTAATATTATTTTTCATTTACAAATAATTATTTATTTTCGGGTATTGAGTGTGGTTCAATTTACACCCTCCCGAGTTTAAGTTAACAATGCATTGTATTGTTTGACCAGCTGCCGGACATTGTTTCCTTTGCCGTATAGTCGCCGACGTGCTTACCATTGTTCTTACCCTCGTGTAAACAACGTCTGCATTCCATTGTATTACTGCGACGTCCGGTATGACCGTGGAAGTTACCTGTTCATAGGGTAACATTTTCATCTTGCCTGTCGGCCACACAAAATCTCCTCTCTTTCGTCTCTCTTTACAAACGTTTCTCTCTCTCTCATTAGTTTGGCTTAGTGCACCTACCTGAACAGCTGTGCGCGACGGTTTTTTCATTCGTCGTTTATGATAATACTCACCGTAGTTCTCATACTTGCAGTTATAATTATCGTTACTATAATTATCGTGCGTATATCTAACATCATATTTATCACACGTTTGCGTAGTGTTTCGTATAGATAATTTACTACGTTTCTCGTTAGGCCTACAGTGATATTTATCTCCGTAAGTGTGGTGCCTTACGTTTTTCACCTGTGTCATCTTATGTGACTACTAGTGTGTGCGTGTGTCTCACAATTGGGATATCGCTATTAATAAGGTACGTTTTATTAACTTTTATTTGCTTCTCTTCCTCAATGTTAATTACCTTTTTATAATTATCGTTAGTAATTACAAACGTATTTTCAACTATTATGAATTCTTCACATATTAGCTCCGTTTGTTTATCAATTATTCCACAGACATTTTCTGTGATCGTGTCAATGCGTAAATTTGTATCAACAATTTTTTCGGTTATCTGTGCATTACCGTCAATTATACTTTGGTTTATTTCAAGATTACCAATTTTTAACTCTTCTAACTCTCCGAGATTTTTATGGTTCTTGTTTAAAATTTTCAGCCTGTTGTTCTAGTTTAATATATATTTCGTCCTTCAGCTGGACATTGTCTTGTCTTAGCTAATTTAAATTTGCTGTTAGATTTTCTGTTTGTTCTTTAAGTTTAGCATTTATATTTTCTGTTTGTTTTGTGCTTATCTCATCTACCCAAGCACGCATCATCGTTTGAAATGCCTCCATGTCCAAATTTCCTGGAGTCGTTATGTTGAATTATAAAAAAAAATCATTTATAATATTTAAGAATATTATTTTTATGGAACCGATATATTAATCTTTTTATTTATTATTTATCGTTTTGTTATTAGTATTTCTGTATTTATATCTATTGATATTATAATTAAACATTTACAATGATATTATTTCGTTGAGCGCCAGTTGTTTTTTAGTACACAACAATTAGCATAACATACAGTTAATGTTTAATATAAATAATTATTATTACATATAATATGTTTTTCGTTTAACACACCTTTTTTTTTTTAGAGCAACCATTTAGCTAAAATAAATTTTTTTAATAGTAAAATGGTGGGGATCCTGCCACACGTTCATGGGCGACAAAATGTAACAAATTCTCTTTTATAAGTTAATTTTGTGGAGCCCCATGTTCTTTGGGACGCCAAAATGTAACAAATTAACCCTTCTGTGCAATTTAATTTGTACATTAATTTAACTCATACACTTTATATACCATTACTAACAACGTGTATGAATAATTGGGGTGTAGGTGTAATTATAATAAGAGTAACTCTTTTTACGAATCGTAATATGCTTCATTTATTATTTGAAAAAAAAAAAAAATATTATAATAATATGAAAATCATGATCAATACGCCATGTGATCTTCATTATCTATGGTTTTAAAGTGTCTTAACTATTCGTGTCAACATTACAAACATATCTTAAATTCTAAATATTATATTATTTATTGTATATAGACTTTTCGTCAATATGTTAATGTTTCTTGCTTGCTCAGCCTAAATGTGTGCTTATTTAAAATTATTACTGCATTCTTATTCTATCTTTCTTAATACCTTTGTATGGCTTTAAAAATCATTTTAAAACACTTAATTTATTACTCTAAATGACTCTATGTTATGCGCTTTTATCAAGAAAAGTTAAATAATTTAATTACTAATTTCAATGAATCTACGTTAATGTTCATTACGAAAAATAATTAAATAACTTTTTTGATTACATATTAATTACATTGAATTTTATTTATATCTACATACTTATTATTTATGTTTACAAAAATTGTTTTGTCTTTGTTTTCTCTTTATTAGAGTCTCTCAATGTCTTTCTCTTTGAAAATTATGTATTGGTTTTTCGTCACCATAATTTCCGTAGAGTTTTCCCATGTCCTCCAGTGATTCCTTCGGTCTTCTCCTCCTGGATGTCCTCTTGTCCTCACTGCTCGTCCTCTCGTCTCTCGTCCTCCACGGTACATTGACTGCTGTAGACTATGATGACATGTTGCTCTGGATATGTAGCCGTTATTATAGAAACGTCTCCAGTCCTCTGCATCTCCTTCCTCTGCTAGTCGTGCTCTTGTACTCTGTCAGGAGTTGATGTTCTTAGCTGGCGACTGCTTTCTGACTTCCGACGATTTCTTCGTTACGGTATTTTTTTTTATTATTGTTTTTATTACTTCAAATAAAAAAAACTTTACTGTGATACTTTATAAGTTTAGTTACAAAATCGTACTGATGTTAGATTTTAAATCTAACTTCGTCCAAAATAGTTCAAAAAATTCGCGTCACGGACCGGCATAGCGTACCGCCGCGACTATGGTTTGTTATGAGAGAGAGATTAGCTCTCCTGGGCTTCTATTTATATCCACACAGAAAACTGCACCTGTCGATTCAGGAATCAGCCTGTCGACATTTGAAACATGGTGTGGCAGGCCCCACTCTCGTCTCATTTCACATAATTGCACTTTTTTTGCCAATCGCACTGTTTAACGCGGATTTCACGTCGATAAAATAGCATCTCATTTAATTACTTATGAGATGTGCAATTATCATGATGCTTACACTACTAGTATAATTATGATGCATTAAAAATCGCACTGTACTCGCATTGATTGTCCGAATTACGTAAAATTCGCACTGCACTCGTGTCCGATTTGTACATATTTTTAGAAGTTTTTACCTTCTCACTAGCATTAATGGTTTTCTTAAAAATAATTATTTTCTTAATTTGTCATTGACTTGAGGAGTGAGATTGCAACTTTCAGGATCAGACAGGCTTCACGCACACACATTATTTACTTGTATACACACATGCAGTGGTAATCGCGTGATGTTTGCCTTTTGGTTCCTGCTTGAAAACCAGCTTCCAATCTCACACCTGCTCGTCTATTATATACTATTGAAATTAACTAAAATATTTATAATATATTATGTATGCGCATTACAGCCTTTGCTTATATTGTCGCATTATTCCTCTACTTGGAGAAAAAAGTTTTAATAAATCTATTTATTAAAATATTTTTTCTCTCATTAGACATCTTATATTTTATATTTCATATTACTTATATATACAATTTTTTTTATTTGTATTTATACATTACTGTCAATTATGATGAATATCATTACAAGTTCCCTTAGTTTTAGGGTACAAGTCTAGTTTCTATCTCCCCTCTCTACGAGTTAATAACAATGCTAAAACGTAGCTGCTCCTTTCATTGTTCCCCTTCCACCTGGTTCTACTGACCTATTTATTCATATATTTTCTTACGTATAAAACCTTCTACATAAACTTGCATTCTTGCACTGATAAACGTTTTGCATTGTAACATATTATGCCATTCTTCAATCTGAAATTTTACATTATCTTAATTTATACATTCCTACCTTCGTTCCTTAACCCATTTCTTACATTACTTATATACTACATTACCCTTCATTACCTTCTATTATATTTCTTTAACATTACCTTTCTGACCGCTAATAATTTCCTTCATTCTTACCTGACATACACTTGCGTAACAGAATACTCTTTTAGCTTTGTAGTGTGTCACATGATCGGTTACAGAGGAACTGTCTTAGAACACAACGATATTTTTCTCGAAGTCCTTAATCCTAAGTAGTTTCTGCCCTTTGACTTTTCACTCTCGCTTTCTTCTGTGTCCTTGTATCTCCATTAAGTTTTAAGTTTTCGCTTGATCAGCCGTTCTGACAATTATAGCATTGATCGCTCAACTTAACCATTTCCTCTTATTAATAACGCATCAATAATAATATCATTCCTTATCATTTCTTACATATTTCTTTACACATTTCATTCCTTGCCATTTATAATACTTTTCCTAACTTTCTTTGAACATGCTTTTATTTAGCATAAGATTCTTTATTATCTAATTCCTTACTTCTTTCCACTAATATTCCTTTTATTTAATTTGCAATCATAACCTTAATAAATAACATTTCTTAATTATACTCTCTTATCTTTTTACACATATTATTTCTTATTATTAATAATTAATAGTAATATTATTTTTCATTTACAAATAATTATTTATTTTCGGGTATTGAGTGTGGTTCAATTTACACCCTCCCGAGTTTAAGTTAACAATGCATTGTATTGTTTGACCAGCTGCCGGACATTGTTTCCTTTGCCGTATAGTCGCCGACGTGCTTACCATTGTTCTTACCCTCGTGTAAACAACGTCTGCATTCCATTGTATTACTGCGACGTCCGGTATGACCGTGGAAGTTACCTGTTCATAGGGTAACATTTTCATCTTGCCTGTCGGCCACACAAAATCTCCTCTCTTTCGTCTCTCTTTACAAACGTTTCTCTCTCTCTCATTAGTTTGGCTTAGTGCACCTACCTGAACAGCTGTGCGCGACGGTTTTTTCATTCGTCGTTTATGATAATACTCACCGTAGTTCTCATACTTGCAGTTATAATTATCGTTACTATAATTATCGTGCGTATATCTAACATCATATTTATCACACGTTTGCGTAGTGTTTCGTATAGATAATTTACTACGTTTCTCGTTAGGCCTACAGTGATATTTATCTCCGTAAGTGTGGTGCCTTAAGTTTTTCACCTGTGTCATCTTATGTGACTACTAGTGTGTGTGTGTGTCTCACAATTGGGATATCGCTATTAATAAGGTACGTTTTATTAACTTTTATTTGCTTCTCTTCCTTAATGTTAATTACCTTTTTATAATTATCGTTAGTAATTACAAACGTATTTTCAACTATTATGAATTCTTCACATATTAGCTCCGTTTGTTTATCAATTATTCCACAGACATTTTCTGTGATCGTGTCAATGCGTAAATTTGTATCAACAATTTTTTCGGTTATCTGTGCATTACCGTCAATTATACTTTGGTTTATTTCAAGATTACCAATTTTTAACTCTTCTAACTCTCCGAGATTTTTATGGTTCTTGTTTAAAATTTTCAGCCTGTTGTTCTAGTTTAATATATATTTCGTCCTTCAGCTGGACATTGTCTTGTCTTAGCTAATTTAAATTTGCTGTTAGATTTTCTGTTTGTTCTTTAAGTTTAGCATTTATATTTTCTGTTTGTTTTGTGCTTATCTCATCTACCCAAGCACGCATCATCGTTTGAAATGCCTCCATGTCCAAATTTCCTGGAGTCGTTATGTTGAATTATAAAAAAAAATTATTTATAATATTTAAGAATATTATTTTTATGGAACCGATATATTAATCTTTTTATTTATTATTTATCGTTTTGTTATTAGTATTTCTGTATTTATATCTATTGATATTATAATTAAACATTTACAATGATATTATTTCGTTGAGCGCCAGTTGTTTTTTAGTACACAACAATTAGCATAACATACAGTTAATGTTTAATATAAATAATTATTATTACATATAATATGTTTTTCGTTTAACACACCTTTTTTTTTTTAGAGCAACCATTTAGCTAAAATAAATTTTTTTAATAGTAAAATGGTGGGGATCCTGCCACACGTTCATGGGCGACAAAATGTAACAAATTCTCTTTTATAAGTTAATTTTGTGGAGCCCCATGTTCTTTGGGACGCCAAAATGTAACAAATTAACCCTTCTGTGCAATTTAATTTGTACATTAATTTAACTCATACACTTTATATACCATTACTAACAACGTGTATGAATAATTGGGGTGTAGGTGTAATTATAATAAGAGTAACTCTTTTTACGAATCGTAATATGCTTCATTTATTATTTGAAAAAAAAAAAAAAATATTATAATAATATGAAAATCATGATCAATACGCCATGTGATCTTCATTATCTATGGTTTTAAAGTGTCTTAACTATTCGTGTCAACATTACAAACATATCTTAAATTCTAAATATTATATTATTTATTGTATATAGACTTTTCGTCAATATGTTAATGTTTCTTGCTTGCTCAGCCTAAATGTGTGCTTATTTAAAATTATTACTGCATTCTTATTCTATCTTTCTTAATACCTTTGTATGGCTTTAAAAATCATTTTAAAACACTTAATTTATTACTCTAAATGACTCTATGTTATGCGCTTTTATCAAGAAAAGTTAAATAATTTAATTACTAATTTCAATGAATCTACGTTAATGTTCATTACGAAAAATAATTAAATAACTTTTTTGATTACATATTAATTACATTGAATTTTATTTATATCTACATACTTATTATTTATGTTTACAAAAATTGTTTTGTCTTTGTTTTCTCTTTATTAGAGTCTCTCAATGTCTTTCTCTTTGAAAATTATGTATTGGTTTTTCGTCACCATAATTTCCGTAGAGTTTTCCCATGTCCTCCAGTGATTCCTTCGGTCTTCTCCTCCTGGATGTCCTCTTGTCCTCACTGCTCGTCCTCTCGTCTGTCGTCCTCCACGGTACATTGACTGCTGTAGACTATGATGACATGTTGCTCTGGATATGTAGCCGTTATTATAGAAACGTCTCCAGTCCTCTGCATCTCCTTCCTCTGCTAGTCGTGCTCTTGTACTCTGTCAGGAGTTGATGTTCTTAGCTGGCGACTGCTTTCTGACTTCCGACGATTTCTTCGTTACGGTATTTTTTTTTATTATTGTTTTTATTACTTCAAATAAAAAAAACTTTACTGTGATACTTTATAAGTTTAGTTACAAAATCGTACTGATGTTAGATTTTAAATCTAACTTCGTCCAAAATAGTTCAAAAAATTCGCGTCACGGACCGGCATAGCGTACCGCCGCGACTATGGTTTGTTATGAGAGAGAGATTAGCTCTCCTGGGCTTCTATTTATATCCACACAGAAAACTGCACCTGTCGATTCAGGAATCAGCCTGTCGACATTTGAAACATGGTGTGGCAGGCCCCACTCTCGTCTCATTTCACATAATTGCACTTTTTTTGCCAATCGCACTGTTTAACGCGGATTTCACGTCGATAAAATAGCATCTCATTTAATTACTTATGAGATGTGCAATTATCATGATGCTTACACTACTAGTATAATTATGATGCATTAAAAATCGCACTGTACTCGCATTGATTGTCCGAATTACGTAAAATTCGCACTGCACTCGTGTCCGATTTGTACATATTTTTAGAAGTTTTTACCTTCTCACTAGCATTAATGGTTTTCTTAAAAATAATTATTTTCTTAATTTGTCATTGACTTGAGGAGTGAGATTGCAACTTTCAGGATCAGACAGGCTTCACGCACACACATTATTTACTTGTATACACACATGCAGTGGTAATCGCGTGATGTTTGCCTTTTGGTTCCTGCTTGAAAACCAGCTTCCAATCTCACACCTGCTCGTCTATTATATACTATTGAAATTAACTAAAATATTTATAATATATTATGTATGCGCATTACAGCCTTTGCTTATATTGTCGCATTATTCCTCTACTTGGAGAAAAAAGTTTTAATAAATCTATTTATTAAAATATTTTTTCTCTCATTAGACATCTTATATTTTATATTTCATATTACTTATATATACAATTTTTTTTATTTGTATTTATACATTACTGTCAATTATGATGAATATCATTACAAGTTCCCTTAGTTTTAGGGTACAAGTCTAGTTTCTATCTCCCCTCTCTACGAGTTAATAACAATGCTAAAACGTAGCTGCTCCTTTCATTGTTCCCCTTCCACCTGGTTCTACTGACCTATTTATTCATATATTTTCTTACGTATAAAACCTTCTACATGAACTTGCATTCTTGCACTGATAAACGTTTTGCATTGTAACATATTATGCCATTCTTCAATCTGAAATTTTACATTATCTTAATTTATACATTCCTACCTTCGTTCCTTAACCCATTTCTTACATTACTTATATACTACATTACCCTTCATTACCTTCTATTATATTTCTTTAACATTACCTTTCTGACCGCTAATAATTTCCTTCATTCTTACCTGACATACACTTGCGTAACAGAATACTCTTTTAGCTTTGTAGTGTGTCACATGATCGGTTACAGAGGAACTGTCTTAGAACACAACGATATTTTTCTCGAAGTCCTTAATCCTAAGTAGTTTCTGCCCTTTGACTTTTCACTCTCGCTTTCTTCTGTGTCCTTGTATCTCCATTAAGTTTTAAGTTTTCGCTTGATCAGCCGTTCTGACAATTATAGCATTGATCGCTCAACTTAACCATTTCCTCTTATTAATAACGCATCAATAATAATATCATTCCTTATCATTTCTTACATATTTCTTTACACATTTCATTGCTTGCCATTTATAATACTTTTCCTAACTTTCTTTGAACATGCTTTTATTTAGCATAAGATTCTTTATTATCTAATTCCTTACTTCTTTCCACTAATATTCCTTTTATTTAATTTGCAATCATAACCTTAATAAATAACATTTCTTAATTATACTCTCTTATCTTTTTACACATATTATTTCTTATTATTAATAATTAATAGTAATATTATTTTTCATTTACAAATAATTATTTATTTTCGGGTATTGAGTGTGGTTCAATTTACACCCTCCCGAGTTTAAGTTAACAATGCATTGTATTGTTTGACCAGCTGCCGGACATTGTTTCCTTTGCCGTATAGTCGCCGACGTGCTTACCATTGTTCTTACCCTCGTGTAAACAACGTCTGCATTCCATTGTATTACTGCGACGTCCGGTATGACCGTGGAAGTTACCTGTTCATAGGGTAACATTTTCATCTTGCCTGTCGGCCACACAAAATCTCCTCTCTTTCGTCTCTCTTTACAAACGTTTCTCTCTCTCTCATTAGTTTGGCTTAGTGCACCTACCTGAACAGCTGTGCGCGACGGTTTTTTCATTCGTCGTTTATGATAATACTCACCGTAGTTCTCATACTTGCAGTTATAATTATCGTTACTATAATTATCGTGCGTATATCTAACATCATATTTATCACACGTTTGCGTAGTGTTTCGTATAGATAATTTACTACGTTTCTCGTTAGGCCTACAGTGATATTTATCTCCGTAAGTGTGGTGCCTTAAGTTTTTCACCTGTGTCATCTTATGTGACTACTAGTGTGTGTGTGTGTCTCACAATTGGGATATCGCTATTAATAAGGTACGTTTTATTAACTTTTATTTGCTTCTCTTCCTTAATGTTAATTACCTTTTTATAATTATCGTTAGTAATTACAAACGTATTTTCAACTATTATGAATTCTTCACATATTAGCTCCGTTTGTTTATCAATTATTCCACAGACATTTTCTGTGATCGTGTCAATGCGTAAATTTGTATCAACAATTTTTTCGGTTATCTGTGCATTACCGTCAATTATACTTTGGTTTATTTCAAGATTACCAATTTTTAACTCTTCTAACTCTCCGAGATTTTTATGGTTCTTGTTTAAAATTTTCAGCCTGTTGTTCTAGTTTAATATATATTTCGTCCTTCAGCTGGACATTTTCTTGTCTTAGCTAATTTAAATTTGCTGTTAGATTTTCTGTTTGTTCTTTAAGTTTAGCATTTATATTTTCTGTTTGTTTTGTGCTTATCTCATCTACCCAAGCACGCATCATCGTTTGAAATGCCTCCATGTCCAAATTTCCTGGAGTCGTTATGTTGAATTATAAAAAAAAATTATTTATAATATTTAAGAATATTATTTTTATGGAACCGATATATTAATCTTTTTATTTATTATTTATCGTTTTGTTATTAGTATTTCTGTATTTATATCTATTGATATTATAATTAAACATTTACAATGATATTATTTCGTTGAGCGCCAGTTGTTTTTTAGTACACAACAATTAGCATAACATACAGTTAATGTTTAATATAAATAATTATTATTACATATAATATGTTTTTCGTTTAACACACCTTTTTTTTTTTAGAGCAACCATTTAGCTAAAATAAATTTTTTTAATAGTAAAATGGTGGGGATCCTGCCACACGTTCATGGGCGACAAAATGTAACAAATTCTCTTTTATAAGTTAATTTTGTGGAGCCCCATGTTCTTTGGGACGCCAAAATGTAACAAATTAACCCTTCTGTGCAATTTAATTTGTACATTAATTTAACTCATACACTTTATATACCATTACTAACAACGTGTATGAATAATTGGGGTGTAGGTGTAATTATAATAAGAGTAACTCTTTTTACGAATCGTAATATGCTTCATTTATTATTTGAAACAAACAAAAAAATATTATAATAATATGAAAATCATGATCAATACGCCATGTGATCTTCATTATCTATGGTTTTAAAGTGTCTTAACTATTCGTGTCAACATTACAAACATATCTTAAATTCTAAATATTATATTATTTATTGTATATAGACTTTTCGTCAATATGTTAATGTTTCTTGCTTGCTCAGCCTAAATGTGTGCTTATTTAAAAGTTATTACTGCATTCTTATTCTATCTTTCTTAATACCTTTGTATGGCTTTAAAAATCATTTTAAAACACTTAATTTATTACTCTAAATGGCTCTATGTTATGCGCTTTTATCAAGAAAAGTTAAATAATTTAATTACTAATTTCAATGAATCTACGTTAATGTTCATTACGAAAAATAATTAAATAACTTTTTTGATTACATATTAATTACATTGAATTTTATTTATATCTACATACTTATTATTTATGTTTACAAAAATTGTTTTGTCTTTGTTTTCTCTTTATTAGAGTCTCTCAATGTCTTTCTCTTTGAAAATTATGTATTGGTTTTTCGTCACCATAATTTCCGTAGAGTTTTCCCATGTCCTCCAGTGATTCCTTCGGTCTTCTCCTCCTGGATGTCCTCTTGTCCTCACTGCTCGTCCTCTCGTCTCTCGTCCTCCACGGTACATTGACTGCTGTAGACTATGATGACATGTTGCTCTGGATATGTAGCCGTTATTATAGAAACGTCTCCAGTCCTCTGCATCTCCTTCCTCTGCTAGTCGTGCTCTTGTACTCTGTCAGGAGTTGATGTTCTTAGCTGGCGACTGCTTTCTGACTTCCGACGATTTCTTCGTTACGGTATTTTTTTTTATTATTGTTTTTATTACTTCAAATAAAAAAAACTTTACTGTGATACTTTATAAGTTTAGTTACAAAATCGTACTGATGTTAGATTTTAAATCTAACTTCGTCCAAAATAGTTCAAAAAATTCGCGTCACGGACCGGCATAGCGTACCGCCGCGACTATGGTTTGTTATGAGAGAGAGATTAGCTCTCCTGGGCTTCTATTTATATCCACACAGAAAACTGCACCTGTCGATTCAGGAATCAGCCTGTCGACATTTGAAACATGGTGTGGCAGGCCCCACTCTCGTCTCATTTCACATAATTGCACTTTTTTTGCCAATCGCACTGTTTAACGCGGATTTCACTTCGATAAAATAGCATCTCATTTAATTACTTATGAGATGTGCAATTATCATGATGCTTACACTACTAGTATAATTATGATGCATTAAAAATCGCACTGTACTCGCATTGATTGTCCGAATTACGTAAAATTCGCACTGCACTCGTGTCCGATTTGTACATATTTTTAGAAGTTTTTACCTTCTCACTAGCATTAATGGTTTTCTTAAAAATAATTATTTTCTTAATTTGTCATTGACTTGAGGAGTGAGATTGCAACTTTCAGGATCAGACAGGCTTCACGCACACACATTATTTACTTGTATACACACATGCAGTGGTAATCGCGTGATGTTTGCCTTTTGGTTCCTGCTTGAAAACCAGCTTCCAATCTCACACCTGCTCGTCTATTATATACTATTGAAATTAACTAAAATATTTATAATATATTATGTATGCGCATTACAGCCTTTGCTTATATTGTCGCATTATTCCTCTACTTTGAGAAAAAAGTTTTAATAAATCTATTTATTAAAATATTTTTTCTCTCATTAGACATCTTATATTTTATATTTCATATTACTTATATATACAATTTTTTTTATTTGTATTTATACATTACTGTCAATTATGATGAATATCATTACAAGTTCCCTTAGTTTTAGGGTACAAGTCTAGTTTCTATCTCCCCTCTCTACGAGTTAATAACAATGCTAAAACGTAGCTGCTCCTTTCATTGTTCCCCTTCCACCTGGTTCTACTGACCTATTTATTCATATATTTTCTTACGTATAAAACCTTCTACATGAACTTGCATTCTTGCACTGATAAACGTTTTGCATTGTAACATATTATGCCATTCTTCAATCTGAAATTTTACATTATCTTAATTTATACATTCCTACCTTCGTTCCTTAACCCATTTCTTACATTACTTATATACTACATTACCCTTCATTACCTTCTATTATATTTCTTTAACATTACCTTTCTGACCGCTAATAATTTCCTTCATTCTTACCTGACATACACTTGCGTAACAGAATACTCTTTTAGCTTTGTAGTGTGTCACATGATCGGTTACAGAGGAACTGTCTTAGAACACAACGATATTTTTCTCGAAGTCCTTAATCCTAAGTAGTTTCTGCCCTTTGACTTTTCACTCTCGCTTTCTTCTGTGTCCTTGTATCTCCATTAAGTTTTAAGTTTTCGCTTGATCAGCCGTTCTGACAATTATAGCATTGATCGCTCAACTTAAACATTTCCTCTTATTAATAACGCATCAATAATAATATCATTCCTTATCATTTCTTACATATTTCTTTACACATTTCATTCCTTGCCATTTATAATACTTTTCCTAACTTTCTTTGAACATGCTTTTATTTAGCATAAGATTCTTTATTATCTAATTCCTTACTTCTTTCCACTAATATTTCTTTTATTTAATTTGCAATCATAACCTTAATAAATAACATTTCTTAATTATACTCTCTTATCTTTTTACACATATTATTTCTTATTATTAATAATTAATAGTAATATTATTTTTCATTTACAAATAATTATTTATTTTCGGGTATTGAGTGTGGTTCAATTTACACCCTCCCGAGTTTAAGTTAACAATGCATTGTATTGTTTGACCAGCTGCCGGACATTGTTTCCTTTGCCGTATAGTCGCCGACGTGCTTACCATTGTTCTTACCCTCGTGTAAACAACGTCTGCATTCCATTGTATTACTGCGACGTCCGGTATGACCGTGGAAGTTACCTGTTCATAGGGTAACATTTTCATCTTGCCTGTCGGCCACACAAAATCTCCTCTCTTTCGTCTCTCTTTACAAACGTTTCTCTCTCTCTCAGTAGTTTGGCTTAGTGCACCTACCTGAACAGCTGTGCGCGACGGTTTTTTCATTCGTCGTTTATGATAATACTCACCGTAGTTCTCATACTTGCAGTTATAATTATCGTTACTATAATTATCGTGCGTATATCTAACATCATATTTATCACACGTTTGCGTAGTGTTTCGTATAGATAATTTACTACGTTTCTCGTTAGGCCTACAGTGATATTTATCTCCGTAAGTGTGGTGCCTTAAGTTTTTCACCTGTGTCATCTTATGTGACTACTAGTGTGTGCGTGTGTCTCACAATTGGGATATCGCTATTAATAAGGTACGTTTTATTAACTTTTATTTGCTTCTCTTCCTCAATGTTAATTACCTTTTTATAATTATCGTTAGTAATTACAAACGTATTTTCAACTATTATGAATTCTTCACATATTAGCTCCGTTTGTTTATCAATTATTTCACAGACATTTTCTGTGATCGTGTCAATGCGTAAATTTGTATCAACAATTTTTTCGGTTATCTGTGCATTACCGTCAATTATACTTTGGTTTATTTCAAGATTACCAATTTTTAACTCTTCTAACTCTCCGGGATTTTTATGGTTCTTGTTTAAAATTTTCAGCCTGTTGTTCTAGTTTAATATATATTTCGTCCTTCAGCTGGACATTGTCTTGTCTTAGCTAATTTAAATTTGCTGTTAGATTTTCTGTTTGTTCTTTAAGTTTAGCATTTATATTTTCCGTTTGTTTTGTGCTTATCTCATCTACCCAAGCACGCATCATCGTTTGAAATGCCTCCATGTCCAAATTTCCTGGAGTCGTTATGTTGAATTATAAAAAAAAATTATTTATAATATTTAAGAATATTATTTTTATGGAACCGATATATTAATCTTTTTATTTATTATTTATCGTTTTGTTATTAGTATTTCTGTATTTATATCTATTGATATTATAATTAAACATTTACAATGATATTATTTCGTTGAGCGCCAGTTGTTTTTTAGTACACAACAATTAGCATAACATACAGTTAATGTTTAATATAAATAATTATTATTACATATAATATGTTTTTCGTTTAACACACCTTTTTTTTTTTAGAGCAACCATTTAGCTAAAATAAATTTTTTTAATAGTAAAATGGTGGGGATCCTGCCACACGTTCATGGGCGACAAAATGTAACAAATTCTCTTTTATAAGTTAATTTTGTGGAGCCCCATGTTCTTTGGGACGCCAAAATGTAACAAATTAACCCTTCTGTGCAATTTAATTTGTACATTAATTTAACTCATACACTTTATATACCATTACTAACAACGTGTATGAATAATTGGGGTGTAGGTGTAATTATAATAAGAGTAACTCTTTTTACGAATCGTAATATGCTTCATTTATTATTTGAAACAAAAAAAAAAATATTATAATAATATGAAAATCATGATCAATACGCCATGTGATCTTCATTATCTATGGTTTTAAAGTGTCTTAACTATTCGTGTCAACATTACAAACATATCTTAAATTCTAAATATTATATTATTTATTGTATATAGACTTTTCGTCAATATGTTAATGTTTCTTGCTTGCTCAGCCTAAATGTGTGCTTATTTAAAAGTTATTACTGCATTCTTATTCTATCTTTCTTAATACCTTTGTATGGCTTTAAAAATCATTTTAAAACACTTAATTTATTACTCTAAATGACTCTATGTTATGCGCTTTTATCAAGAAAAGTTAAATAATTTAATTACTAATTTCAATGAATCTACGTTAATGTTCATTACGAAAAATAATTAAATAACTTTTTTGATTACATATTAATTACATTGAATTTTATTTATATCTACATACTTATTATTTATGTTTACAAAAATTGTTTTGTCTTTGTTTTCTCTTTATTAGAGTCTCTCAATGTCTTTCTCTGTGAAAATTATGTATTGGGTTTTCGTGACCTTATTTTCCGTAGAGTTGTCTCATGTCCTCCAGTGATTTCTTCGGTCTTCTCCTCCTGGATGTCCTCTTGTCTCTCGTCCACCACCGTACATTGACTGTTGTAGACTATGATAACATGTTGCTCTGGATCTGTAGCCGTTATTGTAGAAACGTCTCCAGTCCTCTGCATCTCCTTCCTCTGCTAGTCGTGCTCTTGTACTCTTTCAGGAGTTGATGTTCTTAGCTAGCGACTGCTTGTTGACGTCCGACAATTTCTTCGTTACGGTATTTTTTTATATTATTGTTTTTATTACTTCAAATAAAAAAAAAACATTACTGTGATACTTTATAAGTCCAGTTACAAAATCGTACTGATGTTAGATTTTAAATCTAACTTCGTCCAAAATAGTTCAAAAAATTCGCGTCACGGACCGGCATAGCGTACCGCCGCGACTATGGTTTGTTACGAGAGAGAGATTAGCTCTCCTGGGTTTCTATTTATATCCACACAGAAAACTGCACCTGTCGATTCAGGAATCAGCCTGTCGACATTTGAAACATATTGTGGCAGGCCCCACTCTCGTCTCATTTCACAAATTGCACTTTTTTTGCCAATCGCACTGTTTAACGCGGATTTCACGTCGATAAAATAGCATCTCATTTAATTACTTATGAGATGTGCAATTATCATGATGCTTACACTACTAGTATAATTATGATGCATTAAAAATCGCACTGTACTCGCATTGATTGTCCGAATTACGTAAAATTCGCACTGCACTCGTGTCCGATTTGTACATATTTTTAGAAGTTTTTACCTTCTCACTAGCATTAATGGTTTTCTTAAAAATAATTATTTTTTTAATTTGTCATTGACTTGAGGAGTGAGATTGCAACTTTCAGGATCAGACAGGCTTCATGCACACACATTATTTACTTGTATACACACATGCAGTGGTAATCGCGTGATGTTTGCTTTTTGATTCCTGCTTGAAAACCAGCTTCCAATCTCACACCAGCTCGTCTATTATATACTATTGAAATTAACTAAAATATTTATAATATATTATGTATGCGCATTACAGCCTTTGCTTGTATTGTCGCAATATATATATATATTTAGAAATAACCTTTGTTTTGAGAGTTTAATTGTAGAAATTGACCATACAACGAACAAATTAATATTAATGAATATTCAACATTTAGTCTTGGTTTGCGTGGTGTAGTACTTTGGTTCCCAAGATTTTGAAGCTTATAAAAACCAAAATCCTATGCGAAGGTAGTATTTGGTGACCAACGCTTGGCTTTCGAGGGTAGTATTTGGCGCCCAACGTGGGGCTCGATTTAGAAGCTTGGCAAACAATGTTGAGTTGCGAATAGAATAAGTAAAATAAGAAAAGTAAAGAGTGAGGAATATAGATTAGGTAAGTGAAACATTGTATGATTACACGACGTAGAAGTAGGCGAAACAAGCACATACACCACAACACAAACAAGTTAAACAACATGAACACAGAAACAGCAACAATTCACAATAGCAAAATGGAATTTGATGTTAACAACCAGTTAGGAGATCCTAAGATACTTGCACAAATTATCATGGAGAATCAAAATTCAGGGACGCGGGGACAAGACAACGGAGAAACAGAAACACAACAGATAACACCAGAAACACTGAAAGAGATTAGAAGGGGACAGACACAACAGACAGTACCAGAGACACTCAAAGAAATTGATATACGTGCAATACTACAACAAATACCAAGCCAAATGCAAGAACAATCGTTACAGCTGGCACGAACATCTAAACAAATCCAAGAACAACTGGCAAAACAAATCCAAAAGCAATCATTACAACAGACACAACAGATACAACAGCTAGCACTACAGATTACGCAACAAAGTCAAATCATAAAAGAAGAGGTAGCCGCACAACTTAACGACTTCAAGAGAGAAAACCAAGAAGTTCTCAAACAATTTAGATTAGAGACTAATATTATTATTAGGGATGAAATTATTAGTATTAATGATGGAATTAATAATAGGTTTAACGATACGGAGAAACTAATTAAAGAAATCGATGAAAAGCATAGCAATGATATTAAGCTAATTAACAAGTAATTAATTGCGAATAGTAAGCGTAGTGACGAGAGTTTCGCGGCACATAAATTAGAAGCCGAGAAATTAAAAGAATTAGAAACAAAAATCTATAATAATTCGGACGAAACTAACTTTAAATTACAGCAGATACAAAGTGACGTTCGAACAAAAATAGCATTAGTAAACACTTCACCAATAACCCGAAGCATTACTCAGGAACAAATCAAAGAAATAAAATATAATGGGACCAGCGATTTTCCTATGGAGTTCGTCAAAGAATTAACTGAAATCTACCAAGAATACTATCAAGAAGGCAATAATATCACATGGATAGCAAGACATCTCGAAGGAGAGGCCGCAATGTGGTGGAGGTTGGTGAAGGATAGTATAAACAACTTCGTGGGATTCACAGAAGCATTTATCAACAAGTATTGGAACGTCGTGATCCAAGAACGCGTGAGAGATCAACTGGAGTTCGGGAAGTACCACCCAGAAAACGGAACGAGTATGATTCAATATTTGGAAAGAAAGCTACTGGAGAACCGACAACTAATCCCTATGCCAGGTATCCCAAGCGTCAAAACCAGTTTAAAACAGAGACAACTGCAATCCCGTCGACAAGTGGAACCAATAAAAATAAAGCTGTTGTCACGCTGCCAAAAACTAAACAAGATTTGTAAATACGAATTAGATCTAAGCGGTAATACTAAGTATGTGAACACTACATTTTTAGATTTAAGGGATGAATTAATGGTAGCTGATAATATAGATGTAATTTTAAGAAACAACAAATGTCCAAAAAGCAAGATTATGTTGAACGGCGTGCCGACTAATGCATTGGTAGACACGGAAAGCCATGTTAATGCTATCTCGGAACGCTGGTTCAGCAATAATAAAAAGGATATAGGCAGAATAGAAATTTTAAAGCTGTCCAACACCGTAATCAAGGGAGCGACGGGCAACAAATCAAAAAGAATCACACAATAAGTACTGTTGACCGTTCAAATTGGAGAGTTAAAATTTGACAGCGTTTTTGTAGTTGTACCTGAACTGATCAGAGAGTGCATACTGGGGGTTGAACTGTTAGCCGAAAATGGATGTGATTGACCTGAGTAACAAACAGATAAGAATTCAGGGAGATCATGCCCATGAAGAAGGGCTACAGCAGAAATATTACAGGTGAAACTCTCAGCGTCAGAGGAGGATATTGAAGAATCATTTAGTAAAAAGGTGCAAGATATCGAAGAGATCACAGAGGGTGAAAGGAGTGAACTACGAAGAATATTGGAGGATAACAAGATCGTTTTTCGGGATAAACGAGGAAGAATTACAGCATATCACCACAGATTCGAGGTAACTGACCAAACACCCGATTGTCAGAAAGGTTGGCCAGTCCCGATGAAATATCAAGATGCGGTAAGAGCGGAGATTAAAAAGATGGAAGCGCATGGCATCATCGAAAGAGCAGAGTGTTCATACATCAACCCGATGGTTACAGTAATAAAAAAGGACCAGACGGTGAGATTATGTTTTTACGCTCGCAAAATTAATTCGGTAACAATACCTGATTTTGAAGGCGCCATTCCTATCAACGAGGTGTGAATACCCACCAACCCACCAAATACATACATACATACATACCCACCAAATGTGGGAATATCAAGGTAATGTCAACCATTGATCTTCGGAGTTCCTTTTGGCAGATTCCGTTACACCAGGAGTGTCGAGATTAGACAGGGTTCCTGTATGAAGGGAAATATTATCGATATACCTTGACGCCATTTGGCCTGAAAACTAGTCTCGCTAGCCTGACCCGCGGATTAGATCTAGTACTATCCGATGAAGTAAAAAATTTTACCATCTTATATGTGGATGATTGTTTGTGTATATCGAACAGCGTAGAAGAACACTTACAGCATTTAAAACTATTATTTCGTGACTTGAAGCAAGCAAACCTAACAGTAAATTTTGATAAGTCACAATTATTCCGTAAGGAGATCAATTATCCAGGGTATTGTCTGACAACGTAAGGTATTTCAGCTGCACCAGATAAAGTGAGGGCAATTCAGGGATTCCGAAGACCCAAGAACCAGAAACAACTCAAGGGGTTTTTAGGACTAACTAATTTCTACAATAGATTTACGAATAAGTATGCCGAAACCACGCAACCGCTGTTCAATTTATTAAAGAAGAATTCTACATTCAAATGGACCAATGAGATGGACCAACACTTCGAGAGAGTTAATAAGGAATTGTTTATCGAAACGATCATTCTTAGACATCCGGACGCAAATAAGCGATTCTACCTACAAACGGACGTAAGTCGCTATGCACTGGGAGGACAACTGTACCAACTGGACGACAAAAATGAAATCGGCGTAGTCGCATTCACCAGTCGTGTGTTACGAGGCGCCGAGCTAAATTATTTTACCTCAGAACTAGAATTGTTAAGTGTAGTGTATTTTCTGCAGAAGTTTCGGACTTATGTATTGGGAAAACCTTTAACCATAATTTCAGATAATAAGGCTTTAATTTTGATAAAAAAATGCCATTTGAATAATTCACGTATCACTCGATGGATTCTTGCAATACAAGAATATGACTTTGATATAATTCATTGTAAAGGGCGAGACACCAGCGTTGCAGATATCCTTAGCAGACACTCCAAGGACATGTACGATGAGCAATTAATAGACCACACAGAAGAATTAGAAATAAGCCATGTAACCATCAGGATGAGCAAGGAGGCAAAGGAGAAATTGAAGAACATCAAACAGTACCAACTAGCAGACACAAAGTTAATACAAATTACTGACAACCTGCTAGCAGGTAAGAACCACAAAATCGCCCGAAAGATACGCTTGGCACAATAATAAACTCTACAGAAAGGAAAAGGAAGCGTGGAAGCTTATATTGACAGAGGACCGAATCCGAGCTATGATTTATGAGCTGCACCATGCCTACAGCCACGTGGGGAACCGACGAACATACCAGCTATTTAAGGAATACTTTACGGGAAATTCCGTCAACAAAATCACACAACAGATCGTTAAAACATGTCAAACCTGCCAAAAATGTAAGGACTATTTTAAGAGGATGATGGGAGGAACCCAACCCGTCATACCCAAAACTAAAGGAGAATTAGTTAGTATTGATTATTATGGCCCGTTATCAGCATCTACAGGCGGAGTTAAATATATGCTAATTATGGTAGATAATTTCACCAAGTTTGTAAAATTATACAAATTACGAAAAGCTACTACAACCGTAACCATCAATAATATTAAACTTTATTGCGAAGAGATCGGAAAACCAGCAGCAATACTAACCGATAATGGGACTCAGTTCACGAGTCAGCTATGGACAGCATCATTAACGAAATTGAACATTAAGCCAAAGTTTACTGCTATCCGCAACCCCTGCACAAACTTAGCAGAACGAGTTAACAGACAATTGGGAAACATGTTCAGAGCACTTACAGCTGAAAAACACTCAAAATGGACGATATATCTAAAACTGGTGGAGTCGTGCATAATCTAAACACATCATGAAAAATAGAAACCACTCCATACGAAGCCCAATGGGGAAGAAAGCCGGAACGTGATTGGACCAGATATATCGACCGGGAGATGATACCGAAAAGTCAGCCAATCAACTACCAAAACATTTATCTGCGAATCAAGGAGAAAGGAAAGAAGCGGACAGACCAGATAAACGCATCAAACAAAATCACGAAGTTTCAGATAGGGAATCAGGTAGTATTGCGCACATACCCGATATCGGGTTTAAATAAGAAAGTTATAGGTAAATTCTGCAACCTATTTGAAGGACCTTATAAAATAGTTAAAGAGTTAGGATCGGCCACATACGAACTGGAAGATGTTTGACAACCGGGACGGATCCGGGGGAACTTCAATATAAGGCAGCTAAAACCATAATATGAAAATTAACAGATTACAACACACATAGACAACAAGCATAACACAGAAAATATCGAACAGATTGTAAAAACACAAAACGCAGATATGTATATAATAGTCATAAGTAACTATAACAATTCTGTAATAACAAGAGGATAATTGCTAATTAACTAACAATACTTTAGTTCAAGTTGTATAGGAGTAAAATGTTACAAATTTATGTATGTATTCTAAAATGTATAAGAGATAATAATATGCAGTAGCGTAAAGGGAGAAAGTAGGTCATAAATAACAATGGCAGAGCGAAAGTAAATGTCAATAACCTACCCTAGTGTCAATTTGGTAAGCAGGTAATCTGTTAAAAGTTGAGGGTGTGTTTGTAAACAACAGCTGATCGCCGGCTGGCACGTTGTAAACAATATTAGTTAATGATTTTAGGGAAGTAACCAAATATATCTAGAGGTACAAGATATAAATGTACAGTATTGTGTATAATAGAATTAAGTTACATAAAGCAATTAATGTATAGGTAAACATGTATCATAGCATAATGATAGATTAAGAGTTACAAATAAAATGTGATTAAAACCATTCATAGGGACGCAACAATAGAATTAGCCTCTATTTTCAATCTAAAAAATTGATATAATTCTATTGGGGGACATATATAACGAAAAATTTGAATACGATGCAATTTTACGGAGATTATTTCATATATCATAAATAACAAATGTAAATCTGTAAAAAACGATGTTAAGTAAATGCAGTTAGAAAGTACCAGATCGGTATTTGTTCAAAAGGAACAACGCTTGAGTTGGCGTCAGCCAGTCGCCCAGAAAGTACAAAAGTCACGTAGAGGGTCGGCTATCATAAAAATGCATTGTAAGTAGAAACTAACAAGAAATGTGTAAAGGTTTGGCAAATTTTAAGTGCTTTCAACAATAAAGTACCGTCATGTAAGACAGAGAGCGTAAACAGAGAAATGCATGTAACGCATATTCCCCACCACGTGTACAAGCGCCGTCGGGTTGACGAATAGAAAAAAGCGTAATTTTTTTAGCGGGTGAATTTTCGTGGCAGATTGGGTAAATTTGTATTCCGCGGTAGATGAAACCAATCAGAGTGTATTCTGTAAATAGTTGGTGAGGGTAGTTTTAAGTCGAATATAAAAAACGTAGATTGGAAAAGTGAAGTCAGTCAGCGGAGATATTACAACAATTAGACTCGTAACCTTCATTTTAAGTCAGCGGGGTTTTTACAACAGTTAGACTCGCAATAGTTATTGAATAATATAAGTAATCGTAATTTCTGAAGTTAAATCGTCGGAGAAGTTACAATCGTTAAAGTCGTAATTGTTAATTCAGTCATCGGAGAACAGTTATTAAGCAGTTAAGTGTTCAGCCTTTACAGAATCTACCGTAATTCATCTGAGACATTATCAAAGTTCGAATTGTGAATTAAAAGAGAATCGGAGAAATATCACAGTGAGACTCATCAAGTTACTAAATAATCCGACGGTATCGGTCTGTACTATCCGTGTTGCAAGCACTTATCTTAAATAATATGCATACCAAGGTTTTAAGAAGATTGATTAATACGACATGTACGTAGTTTAACTAAGATAATGAGAAGTGAATGTATTATTGTGAATGTAATACCAGTATATGTATAAATTTGTGATAATCAAACGAGTGCAACCAACGAGGATCTACAGTAACAGCGGATGACCACAGAGCGACAGGACAGGCGACGTTCGAGTGGATAATCCTCATCGCAGATTCGGAATTCAACCATCAAGTAAAATTTATATGAACATTCATTTTCACATTGTTATTTAAATCAATTCTTTTGGTAATTCAAACAGTATAAAACGAATCCACAATTAAAAAGAGAATAATCATAAAAAACTAAATATTGATATGGTAATGTATTCTGTGAATTTAAGAAAATCATTAAACTATAATTTGTCATATTTATATTTGTTTTATTAATTAATAAACCCTGAGATTGATAATAAGAGTTGCTACCCCAAAGTAAAAGCTATATTCAATAGTTGAATATCAATAATTATATATAGATATATATATTATAACTAATCAAATTTTGTTAAAACTTCGGGAAGCCCCAAGTTCAGGGCGACATTTATAACTTTACTATTATGGTGTGTGTGAACTGACCTACCTGTTGTGCATTCTAGCGTCTTCTTCTTCCGACTAGGGCCGTAGGAATTTGTGATTTGAATTCGCAAGTAGGTTAATTCAAAAGTACAAGCACAAAGTGTATAGCTATAATTATTGTGAATAGTTTTGTGATGTTGGTAGATTTTGGAGTACAACAATAACAAAACAGTGTCGGGTATAAAATTGGGGTTTACTATTCTAATAGCACATAAAATGAAAAACTTATATCTAGCGTAATTCTTACGTACTAAAGAGTAATGAGTAATTTGATCAATGTTTTTAGAATGAATATTAGCTTTCAGAAGGAAAGCTTATAAATATGAATTTATTCGAACTTGTTCCTTATTACTTTCAAAGCTAATTATTTAAATAATTTAATTAATGATTTTTTAAGATTTTAATATTGATTTTACTAATTCAGAATGCTTCTAAAATACTCTTAAATAAATTAGCCGTGAATCTTGTTCTACGTGCCTTTTATTTACTTTGTGATTGGTTTCAGGTATACTGCAGTATAAGTTTCTTAAGTGATTTGATATTAAGATTTGTATAGCGCTTTTTATCTACTCTACTTCTTATCTATTTCTTCTTAATTAATTAATACTTGTTCTACAGATTATCACAATATTGAAGTTATTATTAACTTAGAGTCTCTGTTTTTATAGGCATCTGAATGAAATTGACTTTACAATTGATTTAACAAAGGAAAGAAAAATGTTCTTTTATATAAAATTTATAAATGATTTTGACTTTCCTGGTACTGAAGTTCTGGACGATGTCCTCTGGGGTCCCTCGATGTCCTAGTCCCATCAGCTAGTGGCGATGATTTCCGCTGCGTCCTGGGTTCCAACGAAGAGTTCAGGGATCAGCAACTTAGGTCCTTCAGCAACTGTTAATGGATTTAACGTCAGTGGATTAACTGCTGCAACTGCTTCAGGTCCTCGATCCGGATACTCTGCACTGTGTGTGTGTGTACCTCGTCTCTGGTGTAGCTCTGCGTCGTCAGTTCTTCAGCTCGTACCACGATTTAGACGGCCTCGTTCTGTAGTACTCTGTGTGTGACTTCTAGTAGTATATGGTCGATCTCTTATATGCGTACGCCAACAGTATGAGTGTATTGCGCTGTTCGCTTATTTGTTGATGAATAAGACTATCGCACGTAGACGTCGTCACAGTCCAGTCGTTCTAGAAGAGTGTCTGTGTTGTTCTGAAGTTGATACTTTACAGAAGTGTGTGTGTGTGTTCACTGTTTGAGTCCTGATTGAAGAGTATGTGTTGACTGCGTGAACGTTAACAGAAGAGAGTGTGTTGACTGTTTGAGTTGTAACAGAAGAGTGAAGAGCGTTCAGCCCGAAATCAACGGTTGTTCAAAATGTTTAGAATGATCTGATTGGCTGAAACATTCTCCCTACTACTTAAAATTGAATCACCTCATTCCGTGGAAAAGAAAAATAATTCCCACACTCCGAGAATTATTATTATTTTTAATATTCTGGAATATACCGGAACCAATTGTCGGTCGGATGTCCGGTTGCAATTTTTATTGCGATTATCTTGGCCGTAAGCCAAGTTCTGCTTAATCTAGCATATACATTTGATTCATAATTTTTACTATTATAACATATCCAAATCTGAACTTCCTAGCTCACTTATTAAGGAAGTTATTTAAATAAAATAAATTAGCTCATTAACTCTTTAATTATATTTAATGAAATTCGCACACCGTATTCTTAATATTTCGGTAAACATTTTGGCTATTTTGGATTTTGCCTATATTTATTCGTTTTTGAAATTTTAATGTTTTAAAGTTAGGGCGTGTCCCTAATTTATAACGGTGCGTGTGCGTGGTTACAAAACGCAAACGGAACATATCCGCCGGGCGTTTTACAATTGTTTGGAATGCTCGCTACTGCGCGAAATATGGTTCTATCGATTTAAATTTATTTTATACTTGATTTTCAAACTTTCTACATATAACCCCAAATCTATGGGAATTGGTACGTTATATACACCCCCAGCCGTAAAAAAAAAAAAATGAATGTAGATTATACAGTTATTTTTTTTATATGTACATTTTTCATGTTTCACAAGTATGCATTGTGCTATTTACAAAAAAAAATATATGCTGATGTAGCTATCCTCCTATTCATACAAGCATAATAAATATAACTTACTTCTAATACATTTAATTTATTGTGTATAAAAATATTGTGGGACAATGTTTGTATTATGGGTAGTACTTAATAGCGAGACATTTAGCCAGGTATTTCGCACACATGACAATAGACAATTTCGGCGCGTGCGTTCAGGAATGTGCTTCCGTTTGCTACCCCTGTAATCGCGTAGTAAACGCCGCTAATTAACCTATGCGTTTAGAAACCAGCTGAGCGCGGCTCGTGGGCGCGTTGTCGCTTTGTGAACGCGTTTCCTGTAACCGTCGCCGTCTGTCTCACACCTCGCTTGTGTGTTTGTTCTATCAATGCTACGAATGCTTGTTAATTATTTATAACTTGCCCACAATTATTATTATTTATATCTAATACCCTAATTTATATTAAACAATTATTATTGATTTTTAAATATTAGTATTCAAATTATTTCTAACTTTACATGATTTATATTTACATTGCCTCTAATATTTCGTATGGCTCTTTATGGGTGATCCGACCATATTCTTCTATCCACGCGTAAAATGCTTCACTTCCCCGGATAACACAGTAACGCCACCTAAATCTACCTCCGTGGGAACGTCGTCTCCAAGTTCCTGTACTACCGGACACGCTGTGTTAGGGGAGCATTGTTGTATTGTACTTACCTCCCACAATTGTTCTCTAACGTCCGGTGTGAACACCTTATTAACTGACACACAAATTTCATGAGAAAAATCACCTTTATTACAACTACTATTTTTCCTATTTCTACCAATCTTATTTTTAAACATTTTCGCAGGATTTATAACCTCTTCTCTTGAGTTATAACGTAGGGAACCAGTAATAATTCGATGTGCCAATTATACAGGCTGCCTTAGTTGTGAAGCACTAAAAATAATCACAACAAATAAAACAATTCTTATAGCAGGATATTAGGAAGGGGAGACTGTTGATTTATGCACTCAGTTTACTCGGTATTCAGATGACATCTCTTTATTAAATTTGGTGATTAAGTTCTCTATTGAAAGTTCTCAAACAATATAGTTTACTATATGATTAAATATATAAATTACTACTTTACAAAGGGGCCTCAAACTATCATGTACATCCTTTTTAATTAATTCCACGGATCCGGGATTAAATATATAAAATGAATAATGGTCACCTTGCCATGTACAATATTGAAACTCTAACCATTTGAAGAATGGTTTTTTATTAATCTTCTAAAACAACAAAACTTTTAGTTTAAACTTTACCTTTTTGCTATAACTAGTGTTATTAGATTTTAGGCTACCTGTTACCTATAATGTCAGTTTTCTAAAGTCTTTAATGTTATTACATTTAAACATAAGTTTTAAAGTCTTTAATATGATAATTTAAATTGTCTTTTGGGGGTTATGATATTGTAACTCTTAACCATGGAAGACAAGCCTCCATGTCACCTGTGTGTTTCTTGAAGTTGCTGCAGAATTAGTTCTTCGGTCCTCATGATGTTTCCTGAAGATCAGTCGTTACCTTATCATACTGTGACGGTGAAGTTCTAGAAGTATGTGAAATCATTCCTGGTGTGGTACATTCATCTCAGGCGACTGTAGTTATTCTTAGTAATTCTTGTAGTTAGAATACATAGATAGAAAGTTTGTTTCACTGTTATACACTTCACATGATTATAGATTAGTTGACTATCACCTTCTTGGTTGTAATACTGTATAAATTACATAGTCCGTTATTTTATAATATAGAGAGATGTCATCACCACACAAATTTACTTATTTAAATAGTCATTGAATCAAACTTTTCACATTTTTATATATACGTAGCGAAACAACGCTTTACGCTGCTTACGGCGTGAGCGCTCCATTCCAAGTGGCAGAAATAGTTAAGGGGTAGAGTAGTAATCTCAAGACAATTACTAGGCAACATAAAAGTAGTTCCGTGTTTCTAATTTTAATTAAAGGACTACGGTTTAATTAAATAATTAAATAGTGATATTCTTAGTTGCAGAAGTTATCAAAGTACGTAACAATGGTCTTATTTAATTATTTAAATAATAACAAATTTACAATAATACTTAGTTTATTTAGGGGTCAGAAAACAAGTTATTTCTGGTCAGCGCCTGTTTATGCAGGATAAATTAATAAGCTTTACCCTTTCTGTACAATTCCATTCCCTTTTAATTTTATTATTAGACTTATATTAAATATTATTATTATTAAATGATTGCCATAAGATTTAGTTTACAATGTGAGATTTTATTAAGAATTTAAAATTTCTCAGCTTATACATTATCAACTTAATTAATTAACATATTTTTTTATTAATGAAATCGTCACATACTCCGCCGCTTTAGCCACAGACTCCGGTTTAATTTTTTTTTTTTTTTTTTTATACCGGGAGTATGTTTAGGGATTTCCGTGTGTAATTTCTCTCACCCATTTTTCTCTGTATGTAATTATGAGTTGCACAAGTCAGTCTCGAATTGCTTATTCTTACTATCTACATATCATACTTTACAGACTAATTCTAATACTACATAAATTCATACATTATAAAAACATATTGTTAACATTCTAAATTTTCTTAACACTACTACTTATGACTACTACCGGGTTTTTCTTTAGTTGGGAGTTATTCTAGTTATAGAATTACTCATTAAGTAATTTGTTACTTAATTATTCCTCATATTTGCTGTCAGCTGACTTCTTACTTTGCTATACTTTCGAAGAATAGGATTCAAGGGTGATCAGGCCTCGTACCTATTTATACCATTAGCTAGCTAAACGTTACTCTAGTACTCCTTTGCAGTTGAGTACAAAACATATACCTTTCTTTTTCTTTACATTTATTTAACTTGCACTCTACCATTTCCTTCTTCGTGATAATGTTTTATCTGCGAAATATGTGTCCTTCGTACATATTTTTGGGTAGAGGGTTCATACAGTGCTACGGTTACTGGAGTTAAATATTTGCGAATTTGATAAGGACCGCACCATCGGTATGATAGCTTGGAAGTGGTCTTATCGATTGCACTACTCGTAGGATGTGTTTTACACATAACTAAGTTACCGATTTGGTACTTTACTTCATTATTATTATTTCGCACGTGATATTTCCTTGATTTCGCTAAGTTTGTTCGTAAATTAGCGCGCGCTTCATTCCATATTTTCCTAATATTTTTATCCCTAATTTCAAGGGGTAACAATTCATGTATTTTCCACTTAGTGGATAATGGGTGGTTAGGTATTTACTTGAACAATAATTCGAATGGGGTAGACTTATGTCCTTCATGATATGCAGAATTAAAGGCGAACTGGATCCAGGATAAGTTCTGGTCCCAAGAAGTATGATCGTTAGCATGGTAGGCTATTAAAGCAGATTTTAGGTTTCGCAAATACCTCTCAGCTATATTACCTTGCGGACGATACTCTGTAGTGGTAATATGGTTTATACCTAGTTTGAAACACATGTTCCTGAATTCCTTGGACTTAAACTGTGGTCCGTTATCCGACACTAGATGGACAGGAATACCGAATTCTTTAAATAATCTATGCTGTAAAATACTTACTGTAGTTGTAGCTAAGGCTCGCCGCATGGGGTACATCCAGACGAATTTGCTAAAAGAGTCTACACAAATTAATAACATTGTATTTCCTGATTTGGAACGCGGGTAGGGTCCTGAAAAGTCTAAATAAATTTTGGAGAACGGGGAAGCAGGAATCTCTGAGATTAACTGACTTATTTGGCTGTTTATCGCTGGTTTGCTGAGTGCACACAACATACACCTTTTCACAAAATTGGCGATCTCGCTGTTCATATTTTTCCAGTGATATTCTTTACGAATTCGGTGTATGGTTTTATTTATTCCCATATGTGCTCCAATGGTGGAAGAGTGATAATATTCCATCAGCATAGGTTTAATAATATCAGGGGCAATTATTCGTAGATATTTTCCGTTCGCTATTCTACAACATAATACTCTCCTACTTAATATGTATTTCTCTGACTTATTTCCTTTTTCAAGTTGCTCAATAATTGGACTCAAACGTGGGTCTCGTTGTTGATACTGGGCTAAATCTGTAAATGCAAGAGGAAATTCGGTAATTAACGTATTAATAATCGGCTTTTCTCTACTCTTGTTTTCGTAAGTATTACTACTAGGCTGGAACATACGTGACAGTGTATCGGCAACTACGTTTTGGGTGCCTCTAATATGTTGTACTTTGAATTTAAAACAATTTAATCTTAATACCCATCTTCCGATACGGCCTAACTGTTTTGGGTGATTTAGTAGCCAGGATAACGCTTGATTATCAGTTTCTAATAAAAACTCCTTATGTTCTAAAAATGGTTTGAACTTCTCAAAAGCGAAAACTATAGCTAAACATTCTAATTCGTATGCGGAGTATTTCTTTTCTTGCTCAGTCAGGGTGCGAGAAGCGTAACTAATAGGTAACCTTGAGTTATCTACTTCCTGATATATTACTGCACCTAGGGCGACACTAGAACTGTCTGTCTGCACTACAAATGGTTTTGTAAAGTCGGCTAATTGTAGTACGGGGGGTGATATTATGCTTTCTTTTAATTTCTCGAATGCGGTTCGGTGTTGCTCATTCCATTCAAATTTAATTCCCTTTTTTCTTAAGGTATTTAGCGGTGCTGCAATTTCGGCTAGATGTGGAATGTACTTATGGAAATAATTTATCATTCCTAAAAATCGGGCTATTCCTTTCGCATCCTGCGGCGGTAAAAATTCTCTGATTTCACGGGTTCGCTCTGGGTCTATGCTTACCTTTCCGTTGGCTTTTACGATGTGACCTAAAAATGAGAATTGTGTCACAGCAAAATTTACTTTACTGGGATTTACGGTTAATCCAGCTTTCTCCAATCGGGTTAGTACTTCACGTAGATGATTAAGATGTTGCTCAATTGACTCGCTGTAGATAACAATGTCATCTAAGTAGTGATACACATATTTAAATTTTATGTCATGAAATAACTTTTCTAATAATCTGCTACACACAGAACTACCTTGGGATATACCAAAAGGTACCCTTGTATATTGGTACAGGTTGAAAGGGACGGCAAATGCGGTAAGACGTTTTGATTCTTCCGAAAGGGGTATCTGATGAAATGCCTGATTTAAATCCATAATGGTAAAGATTTTTGCTTTAGTAAAATAATGAAATGCACTGTGGATGTCGGGAAGTGGTATAGATTCAAATTCTATCCGTTTATTTAGTTGTCTGTAGTCCACAACTAATCTATGTTTGTCGTTACTTTTGGGTACTAAAAACGCGGGTGATGAATAAGATGACGTAGAGGGTTCGATGACTCCTTGTTCTAACAATTTATTAATTTGGTTCCTCATCACTTCCATTTTTGGTGGTGATAATTTGTATGGGGCTAAACGTATTACTTTGTTGTCGCTCAAATTTATTTTGTACTCTATCAGATCCGTCAGTCCTAACTTTGGGGTGAGGACGTTGGAGAATTGTTTTATTAAAGTCTGTATGTTCCGTCTATCTTTACTTTCTAGATGACTTAATTCAGATTCGTGATGCTTTATATGTGTAGAAGTGGTACTAGTACTTTCTCTGTTATTTGGATTATCATGCAAGTTATATTTCCGTGAACGATCGAATCCAAAGTAAAATATCTTCTCGTGAATGTCTAAAATTATTCCTGTTTTACTGATAAAATCAGCTCCCAATATTAATTCGGGTCCTAATTCGTCGCATACCAAAATTGGAAAATACCACGTTAGATTTTTAATTTTTACTTTAAAAGTGATGATAAGTTTTATCATTAAGTTTTGCTTATTAGCTGTAGCGCATCTAATATTTACTGATTGACTGCGTTTAACTAAATTGTGTTTAAATAATTGATTTGCTAGCTCATGACTAATTAAACTTCGCGTGGATTCGGAATCAATTAATCCGAGGGTGGACGTAACACCAATGTCAACTTGTATATACGGTAATTCACACCTATTGTAATCACATTTACTAATAGAGTTACATTTATCGATAAATTTCCTAACATAGGGGTCTAATTTTCTTTTGTTATTATTATTAGTATTTTGTTTTAATTTGTGGTCTCTCAGGGGTTTACCTGTTTTCACGATGCTGCGGAAGACACAGGGTTTCGGATCTCCCTGCCTTACATGTTTTTTGGATAATCGGTTCTCTGATGATACTGTTTCCGTTTACAGTTTCTACTGAGGTGTCCAGGTTTTCCGCAGTTATAGCATATATATTCTTTACGCGGGGTCTCACTGGTTTCGTGTCTAGGTGGTACCTCTTTGGACTTACCGTGGCCATGAACATAGGTTGGTCGCCGAAATGGGCGTCGTTCTCGTAGACTTCTTGTATCTGATGATAGGACTTGCGTTTCCTTTCTATGTGGTGTTGTGGATACCGGTGCATATCGATGCTGATCTGCATACCACACATTTGAAGAGTACACACTACATTGTTCAAGGTCAGCGAAAGTAAGGGGCCTACTTATTAGTGCTAAACGGGAGCGTTCTTCAGGAGATAAGCCTACCAATATAGTATCGACCAATTGTTTTTCAGTCCAGTCGACTTGCAGTAGACGTGAAGATTCTCTGATGTCTGCGATATAGTGGGCCAGTCTTTCTTGAGCTCTTTGTACTCGAAGTACGGTATTTCTTTTGATCTCCTCATATATTCCAGTGGGGATAAAATATTTGATTATATTTGTATGAAGTTCTTCTACCGGAAGAGTCGCGTTTAATGATTCAAGCACACGATCTCGTAAAGGTGGTTTACATTTGGGTAAGATGACCTGCAGTATTTGCCAATCGCTCAATTGTTGTAGATCTTTTATTTGCAGTAGATATCTGATAAAAGTCAATAGAGTCGTGATGCTTAAGCCATCGGTGTAAGGAATTTCATTAATTATTTTCTCTACTGGGTGGGAAATCTTTCCGTAGAGGTCTACATTAAAACATACGTTAGGTATACTTTTCGAAGGATTGGTGTTTGCCTTAGGATTTGTAATCGCATACTTACTAGTGCGAGTATGCTGAACATTTGGCGGTGGGGGTTCTAACATAGTTTCGGTTTTTAATTCTCTACTAGGTAATTGTTCATGACTCTGAGGTATCTTCGATACGGTGGGTGATTCGGGGTTCGAGGTGGAGAGAGGGTGTTCTAAAGTAGAGGATTGAACTGGGGAGATATATAATTTTTGTAAGTAGTGCTCAATTTCCTCCATTCTCGATGAGTCTGATTTTCGTCGTAAGTCGTTGATAATTATGGGTAATTGGCTTAATGCCTCATCCGCAAATTTCTGCACATCGGCGGGGATTACGGTGACGTCGGGCCAGCTTAATAAGTTATTTAACCGGCGGGTTAAATGTTCTATACGTTGCGTAACGCGCAAAAATTCCGTAGGTGATTTCTTGTCCTCAAGGTTCTGAGATAATACTATCAGTTCCCTATATTTCACATAACAGGTTTCTCGTTCGCCGTCATAATCGAGTTCACGCAATCTATCTAACTGCGAGGGTGTATCTGATCCGGTTTGGCGTAATGATTTTCGTAATTCCGACACGGTTACATTCACGTGTTTTAGACCTCGTAAAAGTGCTTCGTAGCATAGCTCATCTTTTAATAATAGATGAGGATTAAATTCAGCCATTTTCGTAACGTGAGCGGCTATAACTATTTATTCTACTATTTGCATTAAATGCTATACAAAGCTTCCTTTTTTTTACACAAAAATATAAAAATATAAATCAATAGTATTCTTACTCCTTTTTTTTTACAAATAAACACTTAAAATGTTATGACAACCTTTATCGTTTTACATTGAGAGAGAGAGAGAAATTTCACACAGGCATGAATATGCGTACGACAAAAGGGGGAATCTTCGGTTACTAAACACAGGAAAATACACGCTTCTTATAACAATAGACCACACAAGGAGGGTGACTTATTGTCTAACTCAACTAAGGGGGAGACCAACTATGACAATTTTAAACAAACGGCAACAGGAAACTTACATGTCCGAGATTGTCGTGAATGTGGCACGTTTATGAATGGGACTTTTGACAAGTACCTACATGGTTTGTTTACATTGGATTATATGTTAATATTACTTTACACATATTATATTTACAAATAAAGTTATATATACTATATTACTATAATATTAATTATTATTTTATCTTGTTTAAAACTCTGACACATATTGAAATACATGAGTGAATAGATCAACAGCTTTTGTGCGCGGGATATCGGGACGCAATTACTTCTTTCTTTTTTCTTACGCAAAATTAGCACATTAGCAAAATAAGCAAATTACAGCAGAAAAACAGCAGTAGCAGCAGTAGTATCAGTAGTAGCAGATTGGCGCAATTTATAACCTCTTCTCTTGAGTTATAACTTAGGGAACCAGTAATAATTGGATGTGCCAATTATACAGGCTGCCTTAGTTGTGAAGCACTGAAAATAATCACAACAAATAAAACAATTCTTATAGCAGGATATTAGGAAGGGGAGACTGTTGATTTATGCACTCAGTTTACTCGGTATTCAGATGACATCTCTTTATTACATTTGGTGATTAAGTTCTCTATTGAAAGTTCTCAAACAATATAGTTTACTATATGATTAAATATATAAATTACTACTTTACAAAGGGGCCTCAAACTATCATGTACATCCTTTTTAATTAATTCCACGGATCCGGGATTAAATATATAAAATGAATAATGGTCACCTTGCCATGTACAATATTGAAACTCTAACCATTTGAAGAATGGTTTTTTATTAATCTTCTAAAACAACAAAACTTTTAGTTTAAACTTTACCTTTTTGCTATAACTAGTGTTATTAGATTTTAGACTACATGTTACCTATAATGTCAGTTTTCTAAAGTCTTTAATGTTATTACATTTAAACATAAGTTTTAAAGTCTTTAATATGATAATTTAAATTGTCTTTTGGGGGTTATGATATTGTAACTCTTAACCATGGAAGATAAGCCTCCATGTCACCTGTGTGTTTCTTGAAGTTGCTGCAGAATTAGTTCTTCGGTCCTCATGATGTTTCCTGAAGATCAGTCGTTATCTTATCATACTGTGACGGTGAAGTTCTAGAAGTATGTGAAATCATTCCTGGTGTGGTACATTCATCTCAGGCGACTGTAGTTATTCTTAGTAATTCTTGTAGTTAGAATACATAGATAGAAAGTTTGTTTCACTGTTATACACTTCACATGATTATAGATTAGTTGACTATCACCTTCTTGGTTGTAATCCTGTATAAATTACATAGTCCGTTATTTTATAATATAGAGAGATGTCATCACCACACAAATTTACTTATTTAAATAGTCATTGAATCAAACTTTTCACATTTTTATATATACGTAGCGAAACAACGCTTTACGCTGCTTACGGCGTGAGCGCTCCATTCCAAGTGGCAGAAATAGTTAAGGGGGAGAGTAGTAATCTCAAGACAATTACTAGGCAACATAAAAGTAGTTCCGTGTTTCTAATTTTAATTAAAGGACTACGGTTTAATTAAATAATTAAATAGTGATATTCTTAGTTGCAGAAGTTATCAAAGTACGTAACAATGGTCTTATTTAATTATTTAAAAAATAACAAATTTACAATAATACTTAGTTTATTTAGGGGTCAGAAAACAAGTTAATTCTGGTCAGCGCCTGTTTATGCAGGATAAATTAATAAGCTTTACCCTTTCTGTACAATTCCATTCCCTTTTAATTTAATTATTAGACTTATATTAAATATTATTATTATTAAATGATTGCCATAAGATTTAGTTTACAATGTGAGATTTTATTAAGAATTTAAAATTTCTCAGCTTATACATTATAAACTTAATTAATTAACATATTTTTTTATTAACGAAATCGTCACAGATTTATTGCGCACCCTTTTTGGATGCGCCCTGTTGCAAGTTTTTTGTATGGGGAAACTGTTTTGCTTTTGCAATAGGGTTTCTAACATTTTATATTTCGCTGGCTTGTTCGGTCGTACCGGTATCTGATACCTCGAATGTTTGTATGGCTCTCATTGGAGTTCCATCGTTGCCTTTACTTATCGGTTTCTGCCTATTGAAACTCGTTTTTCCTTTATAGTCAAAGGTTTTATTTTGCGGTTTCGGCGATGGTGGTTGTGGAGCCGAACTAGTGCTAGGCCTTGGATCCGTTTGGGTCTCATATTCCCCACGTCTATTCTGGCTATCATTATTTGGATTATAGTTCGGGTTATACCTCCAGCCGCTGAAATCGAAAACGGTTTTACTTTGGGATATTAATATTAATAGTTCGTCAACTGTACGTATACCTTGCGTAAATGCTGCTACACGAATATTATGATTAAAATGGTACGCCAATTTCGTGACTATATCGACCTCGGAAAACGCTGGTTTTAAATGTTTAGAGCGTTCAACCTGTTGTATGATATAGTTTTTAGGCGTTATACCCTGCTTCCGGTCATAACGTCCGTATTCTAATTCATTACGCAGGAGTATTTGCGTGTGCGCATTCCAATATCGGTTTTCAAACATTTGTCTAAATTCCGTGTATGTGGTAATTTTATCACGTACAATGTTATACCATCGCCTGGCTGAATCACGCATCGCGTTCACTACCCATTGTATCCGGTCTTGGTCCTCTAATCGCGAACCTCCCCTTGCCATTTTGTTTTCGCAAGTTAGCAAGAACTCGATCAGGTTTTCATTATTTTCACCGGTGAAATAGACTCGGTTCTTCTCGTCTACCTGCCCTTGTACTAGAATATTTGGTGCCGATGTCCTCCGTACTTCCTGTCGCACTTTAGAAATCTCCTCGCTAAGCGTTTGCAATACATTTACTCTTTTTGTATCGACATCGGAACGAACTTCTACAATCGACGCATCTAACCTAGCAACTTGTCGTTGTGTTTCGCTTACGTCGGTTTGTATCCGTACTTCAAGATTATCAACTTTTTAGCTACATCCGCGGTCTGTTTCTCACACTTGCCGATATGTTCTTTAAACCGCCCCTCCATACGCGAAATCTGTTCAATAAACAATTTATGCATTGTGGTCTCAAAAACCTTAAAAGGTTCATTTATTTTTGTCTCGACCGTATGAATTTTTTCTCCGACTTCGGTAACTTTAGAATCTAAACTTTTCACGCTTTCTTCGTTTTAGTAGCTATTTCTTTATTTACTTGCTCGAATTTTGCATTGATTTTTGCATCGGTTTGTCTTACCTCCGCGTTTATATCCGCGTTACTCTGTTCTAGTGTCTCGGTTAAACTTGTTTTCTGTGCGTCTATTTTAGCCGTTATTTCCGCGTTATTTAGTTCAGCTTTGGCTGCACTTTGTTGAAATTTCGCGTTCATATTAGCTACTAATTCCGCGTTTGTTTGCTCAAATTTCGCGTTTATTTCTGCAGCGGTTTGCTCAGCTTTAGCCGCGTTTTGTTTCATTTCTTGCAACAATTGTTTGAACATTTTGTCGGTGTCCATTGTTACACAAGATTCTTAATACTCTATTGCTGTACTTATTACCAATTCACAAAACAATCTTTAGGGATTGTTGGAGTTGGACGCCAGCTGTTTTACTAATTAAAACAGCAAACTTGTTGCAATTTAATTTGCTACAAATAAATTTTACAATTTAAAATTTAATCAAAATTAAATCGGACCCCACGTTCCGGGCGACATATATAACTAATCAAACTTTGTTAAAACTTCGGGAAGCTCCAAGTTCAGGGCGACATTTATAACTTTACTATTATGGTGTGTGTGAACTGACCTACCTGCTGTGCATTCTTGCGTTTTCTTCTTCAGACTAGGGCCGTAGGAATTTGTGATTTGAATTCGCAAGTAGGTTAATTCAAAGGTACAAGCACAAAGTGTATAGTTATAATTATTGTGAATAGTTTGGTGATGTTGGTAGATTTTGAAATACAGCAATAACAAAACAGTGTCAGGTATAAAATTGGCGTTTATTATTCTAATAGCACATAAAATGAAAAACTTATATCTAGCGTAATTCTTACGTACTAAAGAGTAATGAGTAATTTGATCAATGTGTTTAGAATGAATATTAGCTTTCAGAAGGAAAGCTTATAAATATGAATTTATTCGAACTTGTTCCTTATTACTTTCAAAGCTAATTATTTAAATAATTTAATTAATGATTTTTTAAGATTTTAATATTGATTTTATTAATTCAGAATGCTTCTAAAATACTCTTAAATAAATTAGCCGTGAATCTTGTTCTACGTGCCTTTTATTTACTTTGTGATTGGTTTCAGGTATACTGCAGTATAAGTTTCTTAAGTGATTTGATATTAAGATTTGTATAGCGCTTTTTATCTACTCTACTTCTTATCTATTTCTTCTTAATTAATTAATACTTGTTCTACAGATTATCACAATATTGAAGTTATTATTAACTTAGAGTCTCTGTTTTTATAGGCATCTGAATGAAATTGACTTTGCAATTGATTTAACAAAGGAAAGGAAAATGTTCTTTTATATAAAATTTATAAATGATTTTGACTTTCCTGGTACTGAAGTTCTGGACGATGTCCTCTGGGGTCCCTCGATGTCCTAATCCCATCAGCTAGTGGCGATGATTTCCGCTGCGTCCTGGGTTCCAACGAAGAGTTCAGGGATCAGCAACTTAGGTCCTTCAGCAACTGTTAATGGAATTAACGTCAGTGGATTAACTGCTGCAACTGCTTCAGGTCCTCGATCCGGATACTCTGCACTGTGTGTGTGTACGTCGTCTCTGGTGTAGCTCTGCGTCGTCAGTTCTTCAGCTCGTACCACGATTTAGACGGCCTCGTTCTGTAGTACTCTGTGTGTGGCTTCTAGTAGTATATGGTCGATCTCTTATATGCGTACGCCAACAGTATGAGTGTATTGCGTTGTACGCTTATTTGTTGATGAATAAGACTATCGCACGTAGACGTCGTCACAGTCCACTCGTTCTAGAAGAGTGCCTTTGTTGTTCTGTAGTTGATACTTTACAGAAGTGTGTGTGTGTGTGTGTGTGTGTTCACTGTTTGAGTCCTGATTGAAGAGTATGTGTTGACTGCGTGAACGTTAACAGAAGAGAGTGTGTTGACTGTTCGAGTTGTAACAGAAGAGTGAAGAGCGTTCAGCCCGAAATCAACGGTTGTTCAAAAATTTTAGAATGATCTGATTGGCTGAAACATTCTCCTTACTACTTAAAATTGAGTCACCTTATTCCGTGAAAACGAAAAATACTTCCCAACTCCGAGAATTATTATTATTCTTAATATTCTGGAATACACCGGAACCAATTGTCGGTCGGATGTCCGGTTGCAATTTTTATTGCGATTATCTTGGCCGTAAGCCAAGTTCTGCTTAATCTAGCATATACATTTGATTCGTAATTTTTACTATTATAACATATCCAAATCTGAACTTCCTAGCTCACTTATTAAGGAAGTTATTTAAATAAAATGAATTAGCTCATTAACTCTTTAATTATATTTAATGAAATTCGCACACCGTATTCTTAATATTTCGGTAAACATTTTGGCTATTTTGGATTTTGCCTATATTTATTCGTTTTTGAAATTTTAATGTTTTAAAGTTAGGGCGTGTCCCTAATTTATAACGGTGCGTGTGCGTGGTTACATAACGCCAACGGAACATATCCGCCGGGCGTTTTACAATTGTTTGGAATGCTCGCTACTGCGCAAAATATGGTTCTATCGATTTAAATTTATTTTATACTTGATTTTCAAACTTTCTACATATAACCCCAAATCTATGGGAATTGGTACGTTATATACACCCCCAGCCGTAAAAAAAAAAAATGAATGTAGATTATACAGTTATTTTTTTTATATGTACATTTTTCATGTTTCACAAGTATGCATTGTGCTATTTACAAAAAAAAATATATGCTGATGTAGCTATCCTCCTATTCATACAAGCATTATAAATATAACTTACTTCTAATACATTTAATTTATTGTGTATACAAATATTTTGGGACAATGTTTGTATTATGGGTAGTACTTAATAGCGAGACATTTAGCCAGGTATTTCACACACATGACAATAGACAATTTCGGCGCGTGCGTTCAGGAATGTGCTTCCGTTTGCTACCCCTGTAATCGCGTAGTAAACGCCGCTAATTAACCTATGCGTTTAGAAACCAGCTGAGCGCGGCTCGTGGGCGCGTTGACGCTTTGTGAACGCGTTTCCTGTAACCGTCGCCGTCTGTCTCACACCTCGCTTGTGTGTTTGTTCTATCAATGCTACGAATGCTTGTTAATTATTTATAACTTGCCCACAATTATTATTATTTATATCTAATACCCTAATTTATATTAAACAATTATTATTGATATTTAAATATTAGTATTCAAATTATTTCTAACTTTACATGATTTATATTTACATTGCCTCTAATATTTCGTATGGCTCTTTATGGGTGATCCGACCATATTCTTCTATCCACGCGTAAAATGCTTCACTTCCCCGGATAACACAGTAACGCCACCTAAATCTACCTCCGTGGGAACGTCGTCTCCAAGTTCCTGTACTACCGGACACGCTGTGTTAGGGGAGCATTGTTGTATTGTACTTACCTCCCACAATTGTTCTCTAACGTCCGGTGTGAACACCTTATTAACTGACACACAAATTTCATGAGAAAAATCACCTTTATTACAACTAATATTTTTCCTATTTCTACCAATCTTATTTTTTAACATTTTCGCAGGATTTATTGCGCACCCTTTTTGGATGCGCCCTGTTGCTAGTTTTTTGTATGGGGAAACTGTTTTGCTTTTGCAATAGGGTTTCTAACATTTTCTATTTCGCTGGTGTGTTCGGTCGTACCGGTATCTGATACCTCGAATGGATGTTTGTATGGCTCTCATTGGAGTTCCATCGTTGCTTTTACTTATCGGTTTCTGCCTATTGAAACTCGTTTTTCCTTTATAGTCAAAGGTTTTATTTTGCGGTTTCGGCGATGGTGGTTGTGGAGCCGAACTAGTGCTAGGCCTTGGATCCGTTTGGGTCTCATATTCCCCACGTCTATTTTGGCTATCATTATTTGGATTATAGTTCGGGTTATACCTCCAGCCGCTGAAATCGAAAACGGTTTCACTTTGTGATATTAATATTAATAGTTCGTCAACCGTACGTATACCTTGCGTAAATGCTGCTACACGAATATTATGATTAAAATGGTACGCCATTTTCGTGACTATATCGACCTCGGAAAACGCTGGTTTTAAATGTTTAGAGCGTTCAACCTGTTGTATGATATAGTTTTCAGGCGTTATACCCTGCTTCCGGTCATAACGTCCGTATTTAATTCATTACGCAGGAGTCTTTGCGTGTGCGCATTCCAATATCGGTTTTCAAACATTTGTCTAAATTCCGTGTATGTGGTAATTTTATCACGTACAATGTTATACCATCGCCTGGCTGAATCACGCATCGCGTTCACTACCCATTGTATCCGGTCTTGGTCCTCTAATCGCGAACCTCCCCTTGCCATTTCGTTTTCGCAAGTTAGCAAGAACTCGATCAGGTTTTCATTATTTTCACCGGTGAAATAGACTCGGTTCTTCTCGTCTACCTGCCCTTGTACTAGAATATTTGGTGCCGATGTCCTCCGTACTTCCTGTCGCACTTTAGAAATCTCCTCGCTAAGCGTTTGCAATACATTTACTCTATTTGTATCGACATCGGAACGAACTTCTACAATCGACGCATCTAACCTAGCAACTTGTCGTTGTGTTTCGCTTACGTCGGTTTGTATCCGTACTTCAAGATTATCAACTTTTTAGCTACATCCGCGGTCTGTTTCTCACACTTGCCGATATGTTCTTTAAACCGCCCCTCCATACGCGAAATCTGTTCAATAAACAATTTATGCATTGTGGTCTCAAAAACCTTAAAAGGTTCATTTATTTTTGTCTCGACCGTATGAATTTTTTCTCCGACTTCGGTAACTTTAGAATCTAAACTTTTCACGCTTTCTTCGTTTTAGTAGCTATTTCTTTATTTACTTGCTCGAATTTTGCATTGATTTTTGCATCGGTTTGTCTTACCTCCGCGTTTATATCCGCGTTACTCTGTTCTAGTGTCTCGGTTAAACTTGTTTTCTGTGCGTCTATTTTAGCCGTTATTTCCGCGTTATTTAGTTCAGCTTTGGCTGCACTTTGTTGAAATTTCGCGTTCATATTAGCTACTAATTCCGCGTTTGTTTGCTCAAATTTCGCGTTCATTTCTGCAGCGGTTTGCTCAGCTTTAGCCGCGTTTTGTTTCATTTCTTGCAACAATTGTTTGAACATTTTGTCGGTGTCCATTGTTACACAAGATTCTTAATACTCTATTGGTGTACTTATTACCAATTCACAAAACAATCTTTAGGGATTGTTGGAGTTGGACGCCAGCTGTTTTACTAATTAAAACAGCAAACTTGTTGCAATTTAATTTGCTACAAATAAATTTTACAATTTAAAATTTAATCAAAATTAAATCGGACCCCACGTTCCGGGCGACATATATAACTAATCAAACTTTGTTAAAACTTCGGGAAGCTCCAAGTTCAGGGCGACATTTATAACTTTACTATTATGGTGTGTGTGAACTGACCTACCTGCTGTGCATTCTTGCGTCTTCTTCTTCAGACTAGGGCCGTAGGAATTTGTGATTTGAATTCGCAAGTAGGTTAATTCAAAGGTACAAGCACAAAGTGTATAGTTATAATTATTGTGAATAGTTTGGTGATGTTGGTAGATTTTGAAATACAGCAATAACAAAACAGTGTCAGGTATAAAATTGGCGTTTATTATTCTAATAGCACATAAAATGAAAAACTTATATCTAGCGTAATTCTTACGTACTAAAGAGTAATGAGTAATTTGATCAATGTGTTTAGAATGAATATTAGCTTTCAGAAGGAAAGCTTATAAATATGAATTTATTCGAACTTGTTCCTTATTACTTTCAAAGCTAATTATTTAAATAATTTAATTAATGATTTTTTAAGATTTTAATATTGATTTTACTAATTCAGAATGCTTCTAAAATACTCTTAAATAAATTAGCCGTGAATCTTGTTTTACGTGCCTTTTATTTACTTTGTGATTGGTTTCAGGTATACTGCAGTATAAGTTTCTTAAGTGATTTGATATTAAGATTTGTATAGCGCTTTTTATCTACTCTACTTCTTATCTATTTCTTCTTAATTAATTAATACTTGTTCTACAGATTATCACAATATTGAAGTTATTATTAACTTAGAGTCTCTGTTTTTATAGGCATCTGAATGAAATTGACTTTGCAATTGATTTAACAAAGGAAAGGAAAATGTTCTTTTATATAAAATTTATAAATGATTTTGACTTTCCTGGTACTGAAGTTCTGGACGATGTCCTCTGGGGTCCCTCGATGTCCTAGTCCCATCAGCTAGTGGCGATGATTTCCGCTGCGTCCTGGGTTCCAACGAAGAGTTCAGGGATCAGCAACTTAGGTCCTTCAGCAACTGTTAATGGAATTAACGTCAGTGGATTAACTGCTGCAACTGCTTCAGGTCCTCGATCCGGATACTCTGCACTGTGTGTGTGTACGTCGTCTCTGGTGTAGATCTGCGTCGTCAGTTCTTCAGCTTGTACCACGATTTAGACGGCCTCGTTCTGTAGTACTCTGTGTGTGGCTTCTAGTAGTATATGGTCGATCTCTTATATGCGTACGCCAACAGTATGAGTGTATTGCGTTGTACGCTTATTTGTTGATGAATAAGACTATCGCACGTAGACGTCGTCACAGTCCAGTCGTTCTAGAAGAGTGCCTTTGTTGTTCTGTAGTTGATACTTTACAGAAGTGTGTGTGTGTGTGTGTGTGTGTTCACTGTTTGAGTCCTGATTGAAGAGTATGTGTTGACTGCGTGAACGTTAACAGAAGAGAGTGTGTTGACTGTTCGAGTTGTAACAGAAGAGTGAAGAGCGTTCAGGCCGCAATCAACGGTTGTTCAAAATTTTTAGAATGATCTGATTGGCTGAAACATTCTCCTTACTACTTAAAATTGAGTCACCTTATTCCGTGAAAACGAAAAATAATTCCCAACTCCGAGAATTATTATTATTCTTAATATTCTGGAATACACCGGAACCAATTGTCGGTCGGATGTCCGGTTGCAATTTTTATTGCGATTATCTTGGCCGTAAGCCAAGTTCTGCTTAATCTAGCATATACATTTGATTCGTAATTTTTACTATTATAACATATCCAAATCTGAACTTCCTAGCTCACTTATTAAGGAAGTTATTTAAATAAAATGAATTAGCTCATTAACTCTTTAATTATATTTAATGAAATTCGCACACCGTATTCTTAATATTTCGGTAAACATTTTGGCTATTTTGGATTTTGCCTATATTTATTCGTTTTTGAAATTTTAATGTTTTAAAGTTAGGGCGTGTCCCTAATTTATAACGGTGCGTGTGCGTGGTTACATAACGCCAACGGAACATATCCGCCGGGCGTTTTACAATTGTTTGGAATGCTCGCTACTGCGCAAAATATGGTTCTATCGATTTAAATTTATTTTATACTTGATTTTCAAACTTTCTACATATAACCCCAAATCTATGGGAATTGGTACGTTATATACACCCCCAGCCGTAAAAAAAAAAAAAATGAATGTAGATTATACAGTTATTTTTTTTATATGTACATTTTTCATGTTTCACAAGTATGCATTGTGCTATTTACAAAAAAAAATATATGCTGATGTAGCTATCCTCCTATTCATACAAGCATTATAAATATAACTTACTTCTAATACATTTAAATTATTGTGTATACAAATATTTTGGGACAATGTTTGTATTATGGGTAGTACTTAATAGCGAGACATTTAGCCAGGTATTTCACACACATGACAATAGACAATTTCGGCGCGTGCGTTCAGGAATGTGCTTCCGTTTGCTACCCCTGTAATCGCGTAGTAAACGCCGCTAATTAACCTATGCGTTTAGAAACCAGCTGAGCGCGGCTCGTGGGCGCGTTGACGCTTTGTGAACGCGTTTCCTGTAACCGTCGCCGTCTGTCTCACACCTCGCTTGTGTGTTTGTTCTATCAGTGCTACGAATGCTTGTTAATTATTTATAACTTGCCCACAATTATTATTATTTATATCTAATACCCTAATTTATATTAAACAATTATTATTGATATTTAAATATTAGTATTCAAATTATTTCTAACTTTACATGATTTATATTTACATTGCCTCTAATATTTCGTATGGCTCTTTATGGGTGATCCGACCATATTCTTCTATCCACGCGTAAAATGCTTCACTTCCCCGGATAACACAGTAACGCCACCTAAATCTACCTCCGTGGGAACGTCGTCTCCAAGTTCCTGTACTACCGGACACGCTGTGTTAGGGGAGCATTGTTGTATTGTACTTACCTCCCACAATTGTTCTCTAACGTCCGGTGTGAACACCTTATTAACTGACACACAAATTTCATGAGAAAAATCACCTTTATTACAACTAATATTTTTCCTATTTCTACCAATCTTATTTTTAAACATTTTCGCAGGATTTATTGCGCACCCTTTTTGGATGCTCCCTGTTGCTAGTTTTTTGTATGGGGAAACTGTTTTGCTTTTGCAATAGGGTTTCTAACATTTTCTATTTCGCTGGTGTGTTCGGTCGTACCGGTAACTGATACCTCGAATGGATGTTTGTATGGCTCTCATTGGAGTTCCATCGTTGCCTTTACTTATCGGTTTCTGCCTATTGAAACTCGTTTTTCCTTTATAGTCAAAGGTTTTATTTTGCGGTTTCGGCGATGGTGGTTGTGGAGCCGAACTAGTGCTAGGCCTTGGATTCGTTTGGGTCTCATATTCCCCACGTCTATTTTGGCTATCATTATTTGGATTATAGTTCGGGTTATACCTCCAGCCGCTGAAATCGAAAACGGTTTCACTTTGTGATATTAATATTAATAGTTCGTCAACCGTACGTATACCTTGCGTAAATGCTGCTACACGAATATTATGATTAAAATGGTACGCCATTTTCGTGACTATATCGACCTCGGAAAACGCTGGTTTTAAATGTTTAGAGCGTTCAACCTGTTGTATGATATAGTTTTCAGGCGTTATACCCTGCTTCCGGTCATAACGTCCGTATTTAATTCATTACGCAGGAGTCTTTGCGTGTGCGCATTCCAATATCGGTTTTCAAACATTTGTCTAAATTCCGTGTATGTGGTAATTTTATCACGTACAATGTTATACCATCGCCTGGCTGAATCACGCATCGCGTTCACTACCCATTGTATCCGGTCTTGGTCCTCTAATCGCGAACCTCCCCTTGCCATTTCGTTTTCGCAAGTTAGCAAGAACTCGATCAGGTTTTCATTATTTTCACCGGTGAAATAGACTCGGTTCTTCTCGTCTACCTGCCCTTGTACTAGAATATTTGGTGCCGATGTCCTCCGTACTTCCTGTCGCACTTTAGAAATCTCCTCGCTAAGCGTTTGCAATACATTTACTCTATTTGTATCGACATCGGAACGAACTTCTACAATCGACGCATCTAACCTAGCAACTTGTCGTTGTGTTTCGCTTACGTTTGTTTGTATCCGTACTTCAAGATTATCAACTTTTTAGCTACATCCGCGGTCTGTTTCTCACACTTGCCGATATGTTCTTTAAACCGCCCCTCCATACGCGAAATCTGTTCAATAAACAATTTATGCATTGTGGTCTCAAAAACCTTAAAAGGTTCATTTATTTTTGTCTCGACCGTATGAATTTTTTCTCCGACTTCGGTAACTTTAGAATCTAAACTTTTCACGCTTTCTTCGTTTTAGTAGCTATTTCTTTATTTACTTGCTCGAATTTTGCATTGATTTTTGCATCGGTTTGTCTTATCTCCGCGTTTATATCCGCGTTACTCTGTTCTAGTGTCTCGGTTAAACTTGTTTTCTGTGCGTCTATTTTAGCCGTTATTTCCGCGTTATTTAGGTCAGCTTTGGCTGCACTTTGTTGAAATTTCGCGTTCATATTAGCTACTAATTCCGCGTTTGTTTGCTCAAATTTCGCGTTCATTTCTGCAGCGGTTTGCTCAGCTTTAGCCGCGTTTTGTTTCATTTCTTGCAACAACTGTTTGAACATTTTGTCGGTGTCCATTGTTACACAATATTCTTAAAACTGTATTGGTGTACTTATTACCAATTCACAAAACATTCTTTAGGGATTGTTTGAGTTGGACGCCAGCTGTTTTACTAATTAAAACAGCAAACTTGTTGCAATTTAATTTGCTACAATTAAATGTTACAATTTAATATTTAATCAAAATTAAATCGGACCCCACGTTCCGGGCGACATATATAACTAATCAAACTTTGTTAAAACTTCGGGAAGCTCCAAGTTCAGGGCGACATTTATAACTTTACTATTATGGTGTGTGTGAACTGACCTACCTGCTGTGCATTCTTGCGTCTTCTTCTTCAGACTAGGGCCGTAGGAATTTGTGATTTTAATTCGCAAGTAGGTTAATTCAAAGGTACAAGCACAAAGTGTATAGTTATAATTATTGTGAATAGTTTTGTGATGTTGGTAGATTTTGAAGTACAGCAATAACAAAACAGTGTCGGGTATAAAATTGGGGTTTATTATTCTAATAGCACATAAAATGAAAAACTTATATCTAGCGTAATTCTTACGTACTAAAGAGTAATGAGTAATTTGATCAATGTGTTTAGAATGAATATTAGCTTTCAGAAGGAAAGCTTATAAATATGAATTTATTCGAACTTGTTCCTTATTACTTTCAAAGCTAATTATTTAAATAATTTAATTAATGATTTTTTAAGATTTTAATATTGATTTTACTAATTCAGAATGCTTCTAAAATACTCTTAAATAAATTAGCCGTGAATCTTGTTCTACGTGCCTTTTATTTACTTTGTGATTGGTTTCAGGTATACTGCAGTATAAGTTTCTTAAGTGATTTGATATTAAGATTTGTATAGCGCTTTTTATCTACTCTACTTCTTATCTATTTCTTCTTAATTAATTAATACTTGTTCTACAGATTATCACAATATTGAAGTTATTATTAACTTAGAGTCTCTGTTTTTATAGGCATCTGAATGAAATTGACTTTACAATTGATTTAACAAAGGAAAGGAAAATGTTCTTTTATATAAAATTTATAAATGATTTTGACTTTCCTGGTACTGAAGTTCTGGACGATGTCCTCTGGGGTCCCTCGATGTCCTAGTCCCATCAGCTAGTGGCGATGATTTCCGCTGCGTCCTGGGTTCCAACGAAGAGTTCAGGGATCAGCAACTTAGGTCCTTCAGCAACTGTTAATGGAATTAACGTCAGTGGATTAACTGCTGCAACTGCTTCAGGTCCTCGATCCGGATACTCTGCACTGTGTGTGTGTACGTCGTCTCTGGTGTAGCTCTGCGTCGTCAGTTCTTCAGCTCGTACCACGATTTAGACGGCCTCGTTCTGTAGTACTCTGTGTGTGGCTTCTAGTAGTATATGGTCGATCTCTTATATGCGTACGCCAACAGTATGAGTGTATTGCGTTGTACGCTTATTTGTTGATGAATAAGACTATCGCACGTAGACGTCGTCACAGTCCAGTCGTTCTAGAAGAGTGCCTTTGTTGTTCTGTAGTTGATACTTTACAGAAATGTGTGTGTGTGTGTGTGTGTGTGTTCACTGTTTGAGTCTTGATTGAAGAGTATGTGTTGACTGCGTGAACGTTAACAGAAGAGAGTGTGTTGACTGTTCGAGTTGTAACAGAAGAGTGAAGAGCGTTCAGCCCGAAATCAACGGTTGTTCAAAACTTTTAGAATGATCTGATTGGCTGAAACATTCTCCTTACTACTTAAAATTGAGTCACCTTATTCCGTGAAAACGAAAAATACTTCCCAACTCCGAGAATTATTATTATTCTTAATATTCTGGAATACACCGGAACCAATTGTCGGTCGGATGTCCGGTTGCAATTTTTATTGCGATTATCTTGGCCGTAAGCCAAGTTCTGCTTAATCTAGCATATACATTTGATTCGTAATTTTTACTATTATAACATATCCAAATCTGAACTTCCTAGCTCACTTATTAAGGAAGTTATTTAAATAAAATGAATTAGCTCATTAACTCTTTAATTATATTTAATGAAATTCGCACACCGTATTCTTAATATTTCGGTAAACATTTTGGCTATTTTGGATTTTGCTATTCGTTTTTGAAATTTTAATGTTTTAAAGTTAGGGCGTGTCCCTAATTTATAACGGTGCGTGTGCGTGGTTACATAACGCCAACGGAACATATCCGCCGGGCGTTTTACAATTGTTTGGAATGCTCGCTACTGCGCAAAATATGGTTCTATCGATTTAAATTTATTTTATACTTGATTTTCAAACTTTCTACATATAACCCCAAATCTATGGGAATTGGTACGTTATATACACCCCCAGCCGTAAAAAAAAAAAAATGAATGTAGATTATACAGTTATTTTTTTTATATGTACATTTTTCATGTTTCACAAGTATGCATTGTGCTATTTACAAAAAAAAATATATGCTGATGTAGCTATCCTCCTATTCATACAAGCATTATAAATATAACTTACTTCTAATACATTTAATTTATTGTGTATACAAATATTTTGGGACAATGTTTGTATTATGGGTAGTACTTAATAGCGAGACATTTAGCCAGGTATTTCACACACATGACAATAGACAATTTCGGCGCGTGCGTTCAGGAATGTGCTTCCGTTTGCTACCCCTGTAATCGCGTAGTAAACGCCGCTAATTAACCTATGCGTTTAGAAACCAGCTGAGCGCGGCTCGTGGGCGCGTTGACGCTTTGTGAACGCGTTTCCTGTAACCGTCGCCGTCTGTCTCACACCTCGCTTGTGTGTTTGTTCTATCAATGCTACGAATGCTTGTTAATTATTTATAACTTGCCCACAATTATTATTATTTATATCTAATACCCTAATTTATATTAAACAATTATTATTGATATTTAAATATTAGTATTCAAATTATTTCTAACTTTACATGATTTATATTTACATTGCCTCTAATATTTCGTATGGCTCTTTATGGGTGATCCGACCATATTCTTCTATCCACGCGTAAAATGCTTCACTTCCCCGGATAACACAGTAACGCCACCTAAATCTACCTCCGTGGGAACGTCGTCTCCAAGTTCCTGTACTACCGGACACGCTGTGTTAGGGGAGCATTGTTGTATTGTACTTACCTCCCACAATTGTTCTCTAACGTCCGGTGTGAACACCTTATTAACTGACACACAAATTTCATGAGAAAAATCACCTTTATTACAACTAATATTTTTCCTATTTCTACCAATCTTATTTTTAAACATTTTCGCAGGATTTATTGCGCACCCTTTTTGGATGCGCCCTGTTGCTAGTTTTTTGTATGGGGAAACTGTTTTGCTTTTGCAATAGGGTTTCTAACATTTTCTATTTCGCTGGTGTGTTCGGTCGTACCGGTATCTGATACCTCGAATGGATGTTTGTATGGCTCTCATTGGAGTTCCATCGTTGCCTTTACTTATCGGTTTCTGCCTATTGAAACTCGTTTTTCCTTTATAGTCAAAGGTTTTATTTTGCGGTTTCGGCGATGGTGGTTGTGGAGCCGAACTAGTGCTAGGCCTTGGATCCGTTTGGGTCTCATATTCCCCACGTCTATTTTGGCTATCATTATTTGGATTATAGTTCGGGTTATACCTCCAGCCGCTGAAATCGAAAACGGTTTCACTTTGTGATATTAATATTAATAGTTCGTCAACCGTACGTATACCTTGCGTAAATGCTGCTACACGAATATTATGATTAAAATGGTACGCCATTTTCGTGACTATATCGACCTCGGAAAACGCTGGTTTTAAATGTTTAGAGCGTTCAACCTGTTGTATGATATAGTTTTCAGGCGTTATACCCTGCTTCCGGTCATAACGTCCGTATTTAATTCATTACGCAGGAGTCTTTGCGTGTGCGCATTCCAATATCGGTTTTCAAACATTTGTCTAAATTCCGTGTATGTGGTAATTTTATCACGTACAATGTTATACCATCGCCTGGCTGAATCACGCATCGCGTTCACTACCCATTGTATCCGGTCTTGGTCCTCTAATCGCGAACCTCCCCTTGCCATTTCGTTTTCGCAAGTTAGCAAGAACTCGATCAGGTTTTCATTATTTTCACCGGTGAAATAGACTCGGTTCTTCTCGTCTACCTGCCCTTGTACTAGAATATTTGGTGCCGATGTCCTCCGTACTTCCTGTCGCACTTTAGAAATCTCCTCGCTAAGCGTTTGCAATACATTTACTCTTTTTGTATCGACATCGGAACGAACTTCTACAATCGACGCATCTAACCTAGCAACTTGTCGTTGTGTTTCGCTTACGTCGGTTTGTATCCGTACTTCAAGATTATCAACTTTTTAGCTACATCCGCGGTCTGTTTCTCACACTTGCCGATATGTTCTTTAAACCGCCCCTCCATACGCGAAATCTGTTCAATAAACAATTTATGCATTGTGGTCTCAAAAACCTTAAAAGGTTCATTTATTTTTGTCTCGACCGTATGAATTTTTTCTCCGACTTCGGTAACTTTAGAATCTAAACTTTTCACGCTTTCTTCGTTTTAGTAGCTATTTCTTTATTTACTTGCTCGAATTTTGCATTGATTTTTGCATCGGTTTGTCTTACCTCCGCGTTTATATCCGCGTTACTCTGTTCTAGTGTCTCGGTTAAACTTGTTTTCTGTGCGTCTATTTTAGCCGTTATTTCCGCGTTATTTAGTTCAGCTTTGGCTGCACTTTGTTGAAATTTCGCGTTCATATTAGCTACTAATTCCGCGTTTGTTTGCTCAAATTTCGCGTTCATTTCTGCAGCGGTTTGCTCAGCTTTAGCCGCGTTTTGTTTCATTTCTTGCAACAATTGTTTGAACATTTTGTCGGTGTCCATTGTTACACAAGATTCTTAATACTCTATTGGTGTACTTATTACCAATTCACAAAACAATCTTTAGGGATTGTTGGAGTTGGACGCCAGCTGTTTTACTAATTAAAACAGCAAACTTGTTGCAATTTAATTTGCTACAAATAAATTTTACAATTTAAAATTTAATCAAAATTAAATCGGACCCCACGTTCCGGGCGACATATATAACTAATCAAACTTTGTTAAAACTTCGGGAAGCTCCAAGTTCAGGGCGACATTTATAACTTTACTATTATGGTGTGTGTGAACTGACCTACCTGCTGTGCATTCTTGCGTCTTCTTCTTCAGACTAGGGCCGTAGGAATTTGTGATTTGAATTCGCAAGTAGGTTAATTCAAAGGTACAAGCACAAAGTGTATAGTTATAATTATTGTGAATAGTTTGGTGATGTTGGTAGATTTTGAAATACAGCAATAACAAAACAGTGTCAGGTATAAAATTGGCGTTTATTATTCTAATAGCACATAAAATGAAAAACTTATATCTAGCGTAATTCTTACGTACTAAAGAGTAATGAGTAATTTGATCAATGTGTTTAGAATGAATATTAGCTTTCAGAAGGAAAGCTTATAAATATGAATTTATTCGAACTTGTTCCTTATTACTTTCAAAGCTAATTATTTAAATAATTTAATTAATGATTTTTTAAGATTTTAATATTGATTTTACTAATTCAGAATGCTTCTAAAATACTCTTAAATAAATTAGCCGTGAATCTTGTTTTACGTGCCTTTTATTTACTTTGTGATTGGTTTCAGGTATACTGCAGTATAAGTTTCTTAAGTGATTTGATATTAAGATTTGTATAGCGCTTTTTATCTACTCTACTTCTTATCTATTTCTTCTTAATTAATTAATACTTGTTCTACAGATTATCACAATATTGAAGTTATTATTAACTTAGAGTCTCTGTTTTTATAGGCATCTGAATGAAATTGACTTTGCAATTGATTTAACAAAGGAAAGGAAAATGTTCTTTTATATAAAATTTATAAATGATTTTGACTTTCCTGGTACTGAAGTTCTGGACGATGTCCTCTGGGGTCCCTCGATGTCCTAGTCCCATCAGCTAGTGGCGATGATTTCCGCTGCGTCCTGGGTTCCAACGAAGAGTTCAGGGATCAGCAACTTAGGTCCTTCAGCAACTGTTAATGGAATTAACGTCAGTGGATTAACTGCTGCAACTGCTTCAGGTCCTCGATCCGGATACTCTGCACTGTGTGTGTGTACGTCGTCTCTGGTGTAGATCTGCGTCGTCAGTTCTTCAGCTCGTACCACGATTTAGACGGCCTCGTTCTGTAGTACTCTGTGTGTGGCTTCTAGTAGTATATGGTCGATCTCTTATATGCGTACGCCAACAGTATGAGTGTATTGCGTTGTACGCTTATTTGTTGATGAATAAGACTATCGCACGTAGACGTCGTCACAGTCCAGTCGTTCTAGAAGAGTGCCTTTGTTGTTCTGTAGTTGATACTTTACAGAAGTGTGTGTGTGTGTGTGTGTGTGTGTGTTCACTGTTTGAGTCCTGATTGAAGAGTATGTGTTGACTGCGTGAACGTTAACAGAAGAGAGTGTGTTGACTGTTCGAGTTGTAACAGAAGAGTGAAGAGCGTTCAGGCCGCAATCAACGGTTGTTCAAAATTTTTAGAATGATCTGATTGGCTGAAACATTCTCCTTACTACTTAAAATTGAGTCACCTTATTCCGTGAAAACGAAAAATAATTCCCAACTCCGAGAATTATTATTATTCTTAATATTCTGGAATACACCGGAACCAATTGTCGGTCGGATGTCCGGTTGCAATTTTTATTGCGATTATCTTGGCCGTAAGCCAAGTTCTGCTTAATCTAGCATATACATTTGATTCGTAATTTTTACTATTATAACATATCCAAATCTGAACTTCCTAGCTCACTTATTAAGGAAGTTATTTAAATAAAATGAATTAGCTCATTAACTCTTTAATTATATTTAATGAAATTCGCACACCGTATTCTTAATATTTCGGTAAACATTTTGGCTATTTTGGATTTTGCCTATATTTATTCGTTTTTGAAATTTTAATGTTTTAAAGTTAGGGCGTGTCCCTAATTTATAACGGTGCGTGTGCGTGGTTACATAACGCCAACGGAACATATCCGCCGGGCGTTTTACAATTGTTTGGAATGCTCGCTACTGCGCAAAATATGGTTCTATCGATTTAAATTTATTTTATACTTGATTTTCAAACTTTCTACATATAACCCCAAATCTATGGGAATTGGTACGTTATATACACCCCCAGCCGTAAAAAAAAAAAAATGAATGTAGATTATACAGTTATTTTTTTTATATGTACATTTTTCATGTTTCACAAGTATGCATTGTGCTATTTACAAAAAAAAATATATGCTGATGTAGCTATCCTCCTATTCATACAAGCATTATAAATATAACTTACTTCTAATACATTTAAATTATTGTGTATACAAATATTTTGGGACAATGTTTGTATTATGGGTAGTACTTAATAGCGAGACATTTAGCCAGGTATTTCACACACATGACAATAGACAATTTCGGCGCGTGCGTTCAGGAATGTGCTTCCGTTTGCTACCCCTGTAATCGCGTAGTAAACGCCGCTAATTAACCTATGCGTTTAGAAACCAGCTGAGCGCGGCTCGTGGGCGCGTTGACGCTTTGTGAACGCGTTTCCTGTAACCGTCGCCGTCTGTCTCACACCTCGCTTGTGTGTTTGTTCTATCAGTGCTACGAATGCTTGTTAATTATTTATAACTTGCCCACAATTATTATTATTTATATCTAATACCCTAATTTATATTAAACAATTATTATTGATATTTAAATATTAGTATTCAAATTATTTCTAACTTTACATGATTTATATTTACATTGCCTCTAATATTTCGTATGGCTCTTTATGGGTGATCCGACCATATTCTTCTATCCACGCGTAAAATGCTTCACTTCCCCGGATAACACAGTAACGCCACCTAAATCTACCTCCGTGGGAACGTCGTCTCCAAGTTCCTGTACTACCGGACACGCTGTGTTAGGGGAGCATTGTTGTATTGTACTTACCTCCCACAATTGTTCTCTAACGTCCGGTGTGAACACCTTATTAACTGACACACAAATTTCATGAGAAAAATCACCTTTATTACAACTAATATTTTTCCTATTTCTACCAATCTTATTTTTAAACATTTTCGCAGGATTTATTGCGCACCCTTTTTGGATGCTCCCTGTTGCTAGTTTTTTGTATGGGGAAACTGTTTTGCTTTTGCAATAGGGTTTCTAACATTTTCTATTTCGCTGGTGTGTTCGGTCGTACCGGTAACTGATACCTCGAATGGATGTTTGTATGGCTCTCATTGGAGTTCCATCGTTGCCTTTACTTATCGGTTTCTGCCTATTGAAACTCGTTTTTCCTTTATAGTCAAAGGTTTTATTTTGCGGTTTCGGCGATGGTGGTTGTGGAGCCGAACTAGTGCTAGGCCTTGGATCCGTTTGGGTCTCATATTCCCCACGTCTATTTTGGCTATCATTATTTGGATTATAGTTCGGGTTATACCTCCAGCCGCTGAAATCGAAAACGGTTTCACTTTGTGATATTAATATTAATAGTTCGTCAACCGTACGTATACCTTGCGTAAATGCTGCTACACGAATATTATGATTAAAATGGTACGCCATTTTCGTGACTATATCGACCTCGGAAAACGCTGGTTTTAAATGTTTAGAGCGTTCAACCTGTTGTATGATATAGTTTTCAGGCGTTATACCCTGCTTCCGGTCATAACGTCCGTATTTAATTCATTACGCAGGAGTCTTTGCGTGTGCGCATTCCAATATCGGTTTTCAAACATTTGTCTAAATTCCGTGTATGTGGTAATTTTATCACGTACAATGTTATACCATCGCCTGGCTGAATCACGCATCGCGTTCACTACCCATTGTATCCGGTCTTGGTCCTCTAATCGCGAACCTCCCCTTGCCATTTCGTTTTCGCAAGTTAGCAAGAACTCGATCAGGTTTTCATTATTTTCACCGGTGAAATAGACTCGGTTCTTCTCGTCTACCTGCCCTTGTACTAGAATATTTGGTGCCGATGTCCTCCGTACTTCCTGTCGCACTTTAGAAATCTCCTCGCTAAGCGTTTGCAATACATTTACTCTATTTGTATCGACATCGGAACGAACTTCTACAATCGACGCATCTAACCTAGCAACTTGTCGTTGTGTTTCGCTTACGTCGGTTTGTATCCGTACTTCAAGATTATCAACTTTTTAGCTACATCCGCGGTCTGTTTCTCACACTTGCCGATATGTTCTTTAAACCGCCCCTCCATACGCGAAATCTGTTCAATAAACAATTTATGCATTGTGGTCTCAAAAACCTTAAAAGGTTCATTTATTTTTGTCTCGACCGTATGAATTTTTTCTCCGACTTCGGTAACTTTAGAATCTAAACTTTTCACGCTTTCTTCGTTTTAGTAGCTATTTCTTTATTTACTTGCTCGAATTTTGCATTGATTTTTGCATCGGTTTGTCTTATCTCCGCGTTTATATCCGCGTTACTCTGTTCTAGTGTCTCGGTTAAACTTGTTTTCTGTGCGTCTATTTTAGCCGTTATTTCCGCGTTATTTAGGTCAGCTTTGGCTGCACTTTGTTGAAATTTCGCGTTCATATTAGCTACTAATTCCGCGTTTGTTTGCTCAAATTTCGCGTTCATTTCTGCAGCGGTTTGCTCAGCTTTAGCCGCGTTTTGTTTCATTTCTTGCAACAACTGTTTGAACATTTTGTCGGTGTCCATTGTTACACAATATTCTTAAAACTGTATTGGTGTACTTATTACCAATTCACAAAACATTCTTTAGGGATTGTTTGAGTTGGACGCCAGCTGTTTTACTAATTAAAACAGCAAACTTGTTGCAATTTAATTTGCTACAATTAAATGTTACAATTTAATATTTAATCAAAATTAAATCGGACCCCACGTTCCGGGCGACATATATAACTAATCAAACTTTGTTAAAACTTCGGGAAGCTCCAAGTTCAGGGCGACATTTATAACTTTACTATTATGGTGTGTGTGAACTGACCTACCTGCTGTGCATTCTTGCGTCTTCTTCTTCAGACTAGGGCCGTAGGAATTTGTGATTTTAATTCGCAAGTAGGTTAATTCAAAGGTACAAGCACAAAGTGTATAGTTATAATTATTGTGAATAGTTTTGTGATGTTGGTAGATTTTGAAGTACAGCAATAACAAAACAGTGTCGGGTATAAAATTGGGGTTTATTATTCTAATAGCACATAAAATGAAAAACTTATATCTAGCGTAATTCTTACGTACTAAAGAGTAATGAGTAATTTGATCAATGTGTTTAGAATGAATATTAGCTTTCAGAAGGAAAGCTTATAAATATGAATTTATTCGAACTTGTTCCTTATTACTTTCAAAGCTAATTATTTAAATAATTTAATTAATGATTTTTTAAGATTTTAATATTGATTTTACTAATTCAGAATGCTTCTAAAATACTCTTAAATAAATTAGCCGTGAATCTTGTTCTACGTGCCTTTTATTTACTTTGTGATTGGTTTCAGGTATACTGCAGTATAAGTTTCTTAAGTGATTTGATATTAAGATTTGTATAGCGCTTTTTATCTACTCTACTTCTTATCTATTTCTTCTTAATTAATTAATACTTGTTCTACAGATTATCACAATATTGAAGTTATTATTAACTTAGAGTCTCTGTTTTTATAGGCATCTGAATGAAATTGACTTTACAATTGATTTAACAAAGGAAAGGAAAATGTTCTTTTATATAAAATTTATAAATGATTTTGACTTTCCTGGTACTGAAGTTCTGGACGATGTCCTCTGGGGTCCCTCGATGTCCTAGTCCCATCAGCTAGTGGCGATGATTTCCGCTGCGTCCTGGGTTCCAACGAAGAGTTCAGGGATCAGCAACTTAGGTCCTTCAGCAACTGTTAATGGATTTAACGTCAGTGGATTAACTGCTGCAACTGCTTCAGGTCCTCGATCCGGATACTCTACACTGTGTGTGTGTAACTTGTCTCTGGTGTAGCTCTGCGTCGTCAGTTCTTCAGCTCGTACCACGATGTAGACGGCCTCGTTCTGTATTACTCTGTGTGTGGCTTCTAGTAGTATATGGTCGATCTCTTATATGCGTACGCCAACAGTATGAGTGTATTGCGCTGTACGCTTATTTGTTGATGAATAAGACTATCGCACGTAGACGTCGTCACAGTCCAGTCGTTCTAGAAGAGTGTCTTTGTTGTTCTGTAGTTGATACTTTACAGAAGTGTGTGTGTGTGTGTGTGTGTGTTCACTGTTTGAGTCCTGATTGAAGAGTATGTGTTGACTGCGTGAACGTTAACAGAAGAGAGTGTGTTGACTGTTCGAGTTGTAACAGAAGAGTGAAGAGCGTTCAGCTCGAAATCAACGGTTGTTCAAAATTTTTAGAATGATCTGATTGGCTGAAACATTCTCCCTACTACTTAAAATTGAGTCACCTTATTCCGTGAAAACGAAAAATATTTTCCACACTCCGAGAATTATTATTATTTTTAATATTCTGGAATACACCGGAACCAATTGTCGGTCGGATGTCCGGTTGCAATTTTTATTGCGATTATCTTGGCCGTAAGCCAAGTTCTGCTTAATCTAGCATATACATTTGATTCGTAATTTTTACTATTATAACATATCCAAATCTGAACTTCCTAGCTCACTTATTAAGGAAGTTATTTAAATAAAATGAATTAGCTCATTAACTCTTTAATTATATTTAATGAAATTCGCACACCATATTCTTAATATTTCGGTAAACATTTTGGCTATTTTGGATTTTGCCTATATTTATTCGTTTTTGAAATTTTAATGTTTTAAAGTTAGGGCGTGTCCCTAATTTATAACGGTGCGTGTGCGTGGTTACATAACGCCAACGGAACATATCCGCCGGGCGTTTTACAATTGTTTGGAATGCTCGCTACTGCGCAAAATATGGTTCTATCGATTTAAATTTATTTTATACTTGATTTTCAAACTTTCTACATATAACCTTAAATCTATGGGAATTGGTACGTTATATACACCCCCAGCCGTAAAAAAAAAAAAATGAATGTAGATTATACAGTTATTTTTTTTATATGTACATTTTTCATGTTTCACAAGTATGCATTGTGCTATTTACAAAAAAAAATATATGCTGATGTAGCTATCCTCCTATTCATACAAGCATTATAAATATAACTTACTTCTAATACATTTAAATTATTGTGTATACAAATATTTTGGGACAATGTTTGTATTATGGGTAGTACTTAATAGCGAGACATTTAGCCAGGTATTTCACACACATGACAATAGACAATTTCGGCGCGTGCGTTCAGGAATGTGCTTCCGTTTGCTACCCCTGTAATCGCGTAGTAAACGCCGCTAATTAACCTATGCGTTTAGAAACCAGCTGAGCGCGGCTCGTGGGCGCGTTGACGCTTTGTGAACGCGTTTCCTGTAACCGTCGCCGTCTGTCTCACACCTCGCTTGTGTGTTTGTTCTATCAATGCTACGAATGCTTGTTAATTATTTATAACTTGCCCACAATTATTATTATTTATATCTAATACCCTAATTTATATTAAACAATTATTATTGATATTTAAATATTAGTATTCAAATTATTTCTAACTTTACATGATTTATATTTACATTGCCTCTAATATTTCGTATGGCTCTTTATGGGTGATCCGACCATATTCTTCTATCCACGCGTAAAATGCTTCACTTCCCCGGATAACACAGTAACGCCACCTAAATCTACCTCCGTGGGAACGTCGTCTCCAAGTTCCTGTACTACCGGACACGCTGTGTTAGGGGAGCATTGTTGTATTGTACTTACCTCCCACAATTGTTCTCTAACGTCCGGTGTGAACACCTTATTAACTGACACACAAATTTCATGAGAAAAATCACCTTTATTACAACTAATATTTTTCCTATTTCTACCAATCTTATTTTTAAACATTTTCGCAGGATTTATTGCGCACCCTTTTTGGATGCGCCCTGTTGCTAGTTTTTTGTATGGGGAAACTGTTTTGCTTTTGCAATAGGGTTTCTAACATTTTCTATTTCGCTGGTGTGTTCGGTCGTACCGGTATCTGATACCACGAATGGATGTTTGTATGGCTCTCATTGGAGTTCCATCGTTGCCTTTACTTATCGGTTTCTGCCTATTGAAACTCGTTTTTCCTTTATAGTCAAAGGTTTTATTTTGCGGTTTCGGCGATGGTGGTTGTGGAGCCGAACTAGTGCTAGGCCTTGGATCCGTTTGGGTCTCATATTCCCCACGTCTATTTTGGCTATCATTATTTGGATTATAGTTCGGGTTATACCTCCAGCCGCTGAAATCGAAAACGGTTTCACTTTGTGATATTAATATTAATAGTTCGTCAACCGTACGTATACCTTGCGTAAATGCTGCTACACGAATATTATGATTAAAATGGTACGCCATTTTCGTGACTATATCGACCTCGGAAAACGCTGGTTTTAAATGTTTAGAGCGTTCAACCTGTTGTATGATATAGTTTTCAGGCGTTATACCCTGCTTCCGGTCATAACGTCCGTATTTAATTCATTACGCAGGAGTCTTTGCGTGTGCGCATTCCAATATCGGTTTTCAAACATTTGTCTAAATTCCGTGTATGTGGTAATTTTATCACGTACAATGTTATACCATCGCCTGGCTGAATCACGCATCGCGTTCACTACCCATTGTATCCGGTCTTGGTCCTCTAATCGCGAACCTCCCCTTGCCATTTCGTTTTCGCAAGTTAGCAAGAACTCGATCAGGTTTTCATTATTTTCACCGGTGAAATAGACTCGGTTCTTCTCGTCTACCTGCCCTTGTACTAGAATATTTGGTGCCGATGTCCTCCGTACTTCCTGTCGCACTTTAGAAATCTCCTCTCTAAGCGTTTGCAATACATTTACTCTATTTGTATCGACATCGGAACGAACTTCTACAATCGACGCATCTAACCTAGCAACTTGTCGTTGTGTTTCGCTTACGTCGGTTTGTATCCGTACTTCAAGATTATCAACTTTTTAGCTACATCCGCGGTCTGTTTCTCACACTTGCCGATATGTTCTTTAAACCGCCCCTCCATACGCGAAATCTGTTCAATAAACAATTTATGCATTGTGGTCTCAAAAACCTTAAAAGGTTCATTTATTTTTGTCTCGACCGTATGAATTTTTTCTCCGACTTCGGTAACTTTAGAATCTAAACTTTTCACGCTTTCTTCGTTTTAGTAGCTATTTCTTTATTTACTTGCTCGAATTTTGCATTGATTTTTGCATCGGTTTGTCTTACCTCCGCGTTTATATCCGCGTTACTCTGTTCTAGTGTCTCGGTTAAACTTGTTTTCTGTGCGTCTATTTTAGCCGTTATTTCTGCGTTATTTAGTTCAGCTTTGGCTGCACTTTGTTGAAATTTCGCGTTCATATTAGCTACTAATTCCGCGTTTGTTTGCTCAAATTTCGCGTTCATTTCTGCAGCGGTTTGCTCAGCTTTAGCCGCGTTTTGTTTCATTTCTTGCAACAATTGTTTGAACATTTTGTCGGTGTCCATTGTTACACAAGATTCTTAATACTCTATTGGTGTACTTATTACCAATTCACAAAACAATCTTTAGGGATTGTTGGAGTTGGACGCCAGCTGTTTTACTAATTAAAACAGCAAACTTGTTGCAATTTAATTTGCTACAAATAAATTTTACAATTTAAAATTTAATCAAAATTAAATCGGACCCCACGTTCCGGGCGACATATATAACTAATCAAACTTTGTTAAAACTTCGGGAAGCTCCAAGTTCAGGGCGACATTTATAACTTTACTATTATGGTGTGTGTGAACTGACCTACCTGCTGTGCATTCTTGCGTCTTCTTCTTCAGACTAGGGCCGTAGGAATTTGTGATTTGAATTCGCAAGTAGGTTAATTCAAAGGTACAAGCACAAAGTGTATAGTTATAATTATTGTGAATAGTTTGGTGATGTTGGTAGATTTTGAAATACAGCAATAACAAAACAGTGTCAGGTATAAAATTGGGGTTTATTATTCTAATAGCACATAAAATGAAAAACTTATATCTAGCGTAATTCTTACGTACTAAAGAGTAATGAGTAATTTGATCAATGTGTTTAGAATGAATATTAGCTTTCAGAAGGAAAGCTTATAAATATGAATTTATTCGAACTTGTTCCTTATTACTTTCAAAGCTAATTATTTAAATAATTTAATTAATGATTTTTTAAGATTTTAATATTGATTTTACTAATTCAGAATGCTTCTAAAATACTCTTAAATAAATTAGCCGTGAATCTTGTTCTACGTGCCTTTTATTTACTTTGTGATTGGTTTCAGGTATACTGCAGTATAAGTTTCTTAAGTGATTTGATATTAAGATTTGTATAGCGCTTTTTATCTACTCTACTTCTTATCTATTTCTTCTTAATTAATTAATACTTGTTCTACAGATTATCACAATATTGAAGTTATTATTAACTTAGAGTCTCTGTTTTTATAGGCATCTGAATGAAATTGACTTTGCAATTGATTTAACAAAGGAAAGGAAAATGTTCTTTTATATAAAATTTATAAATGATTTTGACTTTCCTGGTACTGAAGTTCTGGACGATGTCCTCTGGGGTCCCTCGATGTCCTAGTCCCATCAGCTAGTGGCGATGATTTCCGCTGCGTCCTGGGTTCCAACGAAGAGTTCAGGGATCAGCAACTTAGGTCCTTCAGCAACTGTTAATGGAATTAACGTCAGTGGATTAACTGCTGCAACTGCTTCAGGTCCTCGATCCGGATACTCTGCACTGTGTGTGTGTACGTCGTCTCTGGTGTAGCTCTGCGTCGTCAGTTCTTCAGCTCGTACCACGATTTAGATGGCCTCGTTCTGTAGTACTCTGTGTGTGGCTTCTAGTAGTATATGGTCGATCTCTTATATGCGTACGCCAACAGTATGAGTGTATTGCGTTGTACGCTTATTTGTTGATGAATAAGACTATCGCACGTAGACGTCGTCACAGTCCAGTCGTTCTAGAAGAGTGCCTTTGTTGTTCTGTAGTTGATACTTTACAGAAGTGTGTGTGTGTGTGTGTGTGTGTGTTCACTGTTTGAGTCCTGATTGAAGAGTATGTGTTGACTGCGTGAACGTTAACAGAAGAGAGTGTGTTGACTGTTCGAGTTGTAACAGAAGAGTGAAGAGCGTTCAGGCCGCAATCAACGGTTGTTCAAAATTTTTAGAATGATCTGATTGGCTGAAACATTCTCCTTACTACTTAAAATTGAGTCACCTTATTCCGTGAAAACGAAAAATAATTCCCAACTCCGAGAATTATTATTATTCTTAATATTCTGGAATACACCGGAACCAATTGTCGGTCGGATGTCCGGTTGCAATTTTTATTGCGATTATCTTGGCCGTAAGCCAAGTTCTGCTTAATCTAGCATATGCATTTGATTCGTAATTTTTACTATTATAACATATCCAAATCTGAACTTCCTAGCTCACTTATTAAGGAAGTTATTTAAATAAAATAAATTAGCTCATTAACTCTTTAATTATATTTAATGAAATTCGCACACCGTATTCTTAATATTTCGGTAAACATTTTGGCTATTTTGGATTTTGCCTATATTTATTCGTTTTTGAAATTTTAATGTTTTAAAGTTAGGGCGTGTCCCTAATTTATAACGGTGCGTGTGCGTGGTTACATAACGCCAACGGAACATATCCGCCGGGCGTTTTACAATTGTTTGGAATGCTCGCTACTGCGCAAAATATGGTTCTATCGATTTAAATTTATTTTATACTTGATTTTCAAACTTTCTACATATAACCCCAAATCTATGGGAATTGGTACGTTATATACACCCCCAGCCGTAAAAAAAAAAAAAAGAATGTAGATTATACAGTTATTTTTTTTATATGTACATTTTTCATGTTTCACAAGTATGCATTGTGCTATTTACAAAAAAAAATATATGCTGATGTAGCTATCCTCCTATTCATACAAGCATTATAAATATAACTTACTTCTAATACATTTAAATTATTGTGTATACAAATATTTTGGGACAATGTTTGTATTATGGGTAGTACTTAATAGCGAGACATTTAGCCAGGTATTTCACACACATGACAATAGACAATTTCGGCGCGTGCGTTCAGGAATGTGCTTCCGTTTGCTACCCCTGTAATCGCGTAGTAAACGCCGCTAATTAACCTATGCGTTTAGAAACCAGCTGAGCGCGGCTCGTGGGCGCGTTGACGCTTTGTGAACGCGTTTCCTGTAACCGTCGCCGTCTGTCTCACACCTCGCTTGTGTGTTTGTTCTATCAGTGCTACGAATGCTTGTTAATTATTTATAACTTGCCCACAATTATTATTATTTATATCTAATACCCTAATTTATATTAAACAATTATTATTGATATTTAAATATTAGTATTCAAATTATTTCTAACTTTACATGATTTATATTTACATTGCCTCTAATATTTCGTATGGCTCTTTATGGGTGATCCGACCATATTCTTCTATCCACGCGTAAAATGCTTCACTTCCCCGGATAATACAGTAACGCCACCTAAATCTACCTCCGTGGGAACGTCGTCTCCAAGTTCCTGTACTACCGGACACGCTGTGTTAGGGGAGCATTGTTGTATTGTACTTACCTCCCACAATTGTTCTCTAACGTCCGGTGTGAACACCTTATTAACTGACACACAAATTTCATGAGAAAAATCACCTTTATTACAACTAATATTTTTCCTATTTCTACCAATCTTATTTTTAAACATTTTCGCAGGATTTATTGCGCACCCTTTTTGGATGCTCCCTGTTGCTAGTTTTTTGTATGGGGAAACTGTTTTGCTTTTGCAATAGGGTTTCTAACATTTTCTATTTCGCTGGTGTGTTCGGTCGTACCGGTAACTGATACCTCGAATGGATGTTTGTATGGCTCTCATTGGAGTTCCATCGTTGCCTTTACTTATCGGTTTCTGCCTATTGAAACTCGTTTTTCCTTTATAGTCAAAGGTTTTATTTTGCGGTTTCGGCGATGGTGGTTGTGGAGCCGAACTAGTGCTAGGCCTTGGATCCGTTTGGGTCTCATATTCCCCACGTCTATTTTGGCTATCATTATTTGGATTATAGTTCGGGTTATACCTCCAGCCGCTGAAATCGAAAACGGTTTCACTTTGTGATATTAATATTAATAGTTCGTCAACCGTACGTATACCTTGCGTAAATGCTGCTACACGAATATTATGATTAAAATGGTACGCCATTTTCGTGACTATATCGACCTCGGAAAACGCTGGTTTTAAATGTTTAGAGCGTTCAACCTGTTGTATGATATAGTTTTCAGGCGTTATACCCTGCTTCCGGTCATAACGTCCGTATTTAATTCATTACGCAGGAGTCTTTGCGTGTGCGCATTCCAATATCGGTTTTCAAACATTTGTCTAAATTCCGTGTATGTGGTAATTTTATCACGTACAATATTATACCATCGCCTGGCTGAATCACGCATCGCGTTCACTACCCATTGTATCCGGTCTTGGTCCTCTAATCGCGAACCTCCCCTTGCCATTTCGTTTTCGCAAGTTAGCAAGAACTCGATCAGGTTTTCATTATTTTCACCGGTGAAATAGACTCGGTTCTTCTCGTCTACCTGCCCTTGTACTAGAATATTTGGTGCCGATGTCCTCCGTACTTCCTGTCGCACTTTAGAAATCTCCTCGCTAAGCGTTTGCAATACATTTACTCTATTTGTATCGACATCGGAACGAACTTCTACAATCGACGCATCTAACCTAGCAACTTGTCGTTGTGTTTCGCTTACGTCGGTTTGTATCCGTACTTCAAGATTATCAACTTTTTAGCTACATCCGCGGTCTGTTTCTCACACTTGCCGATATGTTCTTTAAACCGCCCCTCCATACGCGAAATCTGTTCAATAAACAATTTATGCATTGTGGTCTCAAAAACCTTAAAAGGTTCATTTATTTTTGTCTCGACCGTATGAATTTTTTCTCCGACTTCGGTAACTTTAGAATCTAAACTTTTCACGCTTTCTTCGTTTTAGTAGCTATTTCTTTATTTACTTGCTCGAATTTTGCATTGATTTTTGCATCGGTTTGTCTTATCTCCGCGTTTATATCCGCGTTACTCTGTTCTAGTGTCTCGGTTAAACTTGTTTTCTGTGCGTCTATTTTAGCCGTTATTTCCGCGTTATTTAGGTCAGCTTTGGCTGCACTTTGTTGAAATTTCGCGTTCATATTAGCTACTAATTCCGCGTTTGTTTGCTCAAATTTCGCGTTCATTTCTGCAGCGGTTTGCTCAGCTTTAGCCGCGTTTTGTTTCATTTCTTGCAACAACTGTTTGAACATTTTGTCGGTGTCCATTGTTACACAATATTCTTAAAACTGTATTGGTGTACTTATTACCAATTCACAAAACATTCTTTAGGGATTGTTTGAGTTGGACGCCAGCTGTTTTACTAATTAAAACAGCAAACTTGTTGCAATTTAATTTGCTACAATTAAATGTTACAATTTAATATTTAATCAAAATTAAATCGGACCCCACGTTCCGGGCGACATATATAACTAATCAAACTTTGTTAAAACTTCGGGAACCCCAAGTTCAGGGCGACATTTATAACTTTACTATTATGGTGTGTGTGAACTGACCTACCTGCTGTGCATTCTTGCGTCTTCTTCTTCAGACTAGGGCCGTAGGAATTTGTGATTTTAATTCGCAAGTAGGTTAATTCAAAGGTACAAGCACAAAGTGTATAGTTATAATTATTGTGAATAGTTTTGTGATGTTGGTAGATTTTGAAGTACAGCAATAACAAAACAGTGTCGGGTATAAAATTGGGGTTTATTATTCTAATAGCACATAAAATGAAAAACTTATATCTAGCGTAATTCTTACGTACTAAAGAGTAATGAGTAATTTGATCAATGTGTTTAGAATGAATATTAGCTTTCAGAAGGAAAGCTTATAAATATGAATTTATTCGAACTTGTTCCTTATTACTTTCAAAGCTAATTATTTAAATAATTTAATTAATGATTTTTTAAGATTTTAATATTGATTTTACTAATTCAGAATGCTTCTAAAATACTCTTAAATAAATTAGCCGTGAATCTTGTTCTACGTGCCTTTTATTTACTTTGTGATTGGTTTCAGGTATACTGCAGTATAAGTTTCTTAAGTGATTTGATATTAAGATTTGTATAGCGCTTTTTATCTACTCTACTTCTTATCTATTTCTTCTTAATTAATTAATACTTGTTCTACAGATTATCACAATATTGAAGTTATTATTAACTTAGAGTCTCTGTTTTTATAGGCATCTGAATGAAATTGACTTTACAATTGATTTAACAAAGGAAAGGAAAATGTTCTTTTATATAAAATTTATAAATGATTTTGACTTTCCTGGTACTGAAGTTCTGGACGATGTCCTCTGGGGTCCCTCGATGTCCTAGTCCCATCAGCTAGTGGCGATGATTTCCGCTGCGTCCTGGGTTCCAACGAAGAGTTCAGGGATCAGCAACTTAGGTCCTTCAGCAACTGTTAATGGATTTAACGTCAGTGGATTAACTGCTGCAACTGCTTCAGGTCCTCGATCCGGATACTCTACACTGTGTGTGTGTAACTTGTCTCTGGTGTAGCTCTGCGTCGTCAGTTCTTCAGCTCGTACCACGATGTAGACGGCCTCGTTCTGTATTACTCTGTGTGTGGCTTCTAGTAGTATATGGTCGATCTCTTATATGAGTACGCCAACAGTATGAGTGTATTGCGTTGTACGCTTATTTGTTGATGAATAAGACTATCGCACGTAGACGTCGTCACAGTCCAGTCGTTCTAGAAGAGTGTCTTTGTTGTTCTGTAGTTGATACTTTACAGAAGTGTGTGTGTGTGTGTGTGTGTGTGTTCACTGTTTGAGTCCTGATTGAAGAGTATGTGTTGACTGCGTGAACGTTAACAGAAGAGAGTGTGTTGACTGTTCGAGTTGTAACAGAAGAGTGAAGAGCGTTCAGCTCGAAATCAACGGTTGTTCAAAATTTTTAGAATGATCTGATTGGCTGAAACATTCTCCCTACTACTTAAAATTGAGTCACCTTATTCCGTGAAAACGAAAAATATTTTCCACACTCCGAGAATTATTATTATTTTTAATATTCTGGAATACACCGGAACCAATTGTCGGTCGGATGTCCGGTTGCAATTTTTATTGCGATTATCTTGGCCGTAAGCCAAGTTCTGCTTAATCTAGCATATACATTTGATTCGTAATTTTTACTATTATAACATATCTAAATCTGAACTTCCTAGCTCACTTATTAAGGAAGTTATTTAAATAAAATGAATTAGCTCATTAACTCTTTAATTATATTTAATGAAATTCGCACACCGTATTCTTAATATTTCGGTAAACATTTTGGCTATTTTGGATTTTGCCTATATTTATTCGTTTTGAAATTTTAATGTTTTAAAGTTAGGGCGTGTCCCTAATTTATAACGGTGCGTGTGCGTGGTTACATAACGCCAACGGAACATATCCGCCGGGCGTTTTACAATTGTTTGGAATGCTCGCTACTGCGCAAAATATGGTTCTATCGATTTAAATTTATTTTATACTTGATTTTCAAACTTTCTACATATAACCCCAAATCTATGGGAATTGGTACGTTATATACACCCCCAGCCGTAAAAAAAAAAAATGAATGTAGATTATACAGTTATTTTTTTTATATGTACATTTTTCATGTTTCACAAGTATGCATTGTGCTATTTACAAAAAAAAATATATGCTGATGTAGCTATCCTCCTATTCATACAAGCATTATAAATATAACTTACTTCTAATACATTTAAATTATTGTGTATACAAATATTTTGGGACAATGTTTGTATTATGGGTAGTACTTAATAGCGAGACATTTAGCCAGGTATTTCACACACATGACAATAGACAATTTCGGCGCGTGCGTTCAGGAATGTGCTTCCGTTTGGTACCCCTGTAATCGCGTAGTAAACGCCGCTAATTAACCTATGCGTTTAGAAACCAGCTGAGCGCGGCTCGTGGGCGCGTTGACGCTTTGTGAACGCGTTTCCTGTAACCGTCGCCGTCTGTCTCACACCTCGCTTGTGTGTTTGTTCTATCAATGCTACGAATGCTTGTTAATTATTTATAACTTGCCCACAATTATTATTATTTATATCTAATACCCTAATTTATATTAAACAATTATTATTGATATTTAAATATTAGTATTCAAATTATTTCTAACTTTACATGATTTATATTTACATTGCCTCTAATATTTCGTATGGCTCTTTATGGGTGATCCGACCATATTCTTCTATCCACGCGTAAAATGCTTCACTTCCCCGGATAACACAGTAACGCCACCTAAATCTACCTCCGTGGGAACGTCGTCTCCAAGTTCCTGTACTACCGGACACGCTGTGTTAGGGGAGCATTGTTGTATTGTACTTACCTCCCACAATTGTTCTCTAACGTCCGGTGTGAACACCTTATTAACTGACACACAAATTTCATGAGAAAAATCACCTTTATTACAACTAATATTTTTCCTATTTCTACCAATCTTATTTTTAAACATTTTCGCAGGATTTATTGCGCACCCTTTTTGGATGCGCCCTGTTGCTAGTTTTTTGTATGGGGAAACTGTTTTGCTTTTGCAATAGGGTTTCTAACATTTTCTATTTCGCTGGTGTGTTCGGTCGTACCGGTATCTGATACCTCGAATGGATGTTTGTATGGCTCTCATTGGAGTTCCATCGTTGCCTTTACTTATCGGTTTCTGCCTATTGAAACTCGTTTTTCCTTTATAGTCAAAGGTTTTATTTTGCGGTTTCGGCGATGGTGGTTGTGGAGCCGAACTAGTGCTAGGCCTTGGATCCGTTTGGGTCTCATATTCCCCACGTCTATTTTGGCTATCATTATTTGGATTATAGTTCGGGTTATACCTCCAGCCGCTGAAATCGAAAACGGTTTCACTTTGTGATATTAATATTAATAGTTCGTCAACCGTACGTATACCTTGCGTAAATGCTGCTACACGAATATTATGATTAAAATGGTACGCCATTTTCGTGACTATATCGACCTCGGAAAACGCTGGTTTTAAATGTTTAGAGCGTTCAACCTGTTGTATGATATAGTTTTCAGGCGTTATACCCTGCTTCCGGTCATAACGTCCGTATTTAATTCATTACGCAGGAGTCTTTGCGTGTGCGCATTCCAATATCGGTTTTCAAACATTTGTCTAAATTCCGTGTATGTGGTAATTTTATCACGTACAATGTTATACCATCGCCTGGCTGAATCACGCATCGCGTTCACTACCCATTGTATCCGGTCTTGGTCCTCTAATCGCGAACCTCCCCTTGCCATTTCGTTTTCGCAAGTTAGCAAGAACTCGATCAGGTTTTCATTATTTTCACCGGTGAAATAGACTCGGTTCTTCTCGTCTACCTGCCCTTGTACTAGAATATTTGGTGCCGATGTCCTCCGTACTTCCTGTCGCACTTTAGAAATCACCTCTCTAAGCGTTTGCAATACATTTACTCTATTTGTATCGACATCGGAACGAACTTCTACAATCGACGCATCTAACCTAGCAACTTGTCGTTGTGTTTCGCTTACGTCGGTTTGTATCCGTACTTCAAGATTATCAACTTTTTAGCTACATCCGCGGTCTGTTTCTCACACTTGCCGATATGTTCTTTAAACCGCCCCTCCATACGCGAAATCTGTTCAATAAACAATTTATGCATTGTGGTCTCAAAAACCTTAAAAGGTTCATTTATTTTTGTCTCGACCGTATGAATTTTTTCTCCGACTTCGGTAACTTTAGAATCTAAACTTTTCACGCTTTCTTCGTTTTAGTAGCTATTTCTTTATTTACTTGCTCGAATTTTGCATTGATTTTTGCATCGGTTTGTCTTACCTCCGCGTTTATATCCGCGTTACTCTGTTCTAGTGTCTCGGTTAAACTTGTTTTCTGTGCGTCTATTTTAGCCGTTATTTCCGCGTTATTTAGTTCAGCTTTGGCTGCACTTTGTTGAAATTTCGCGTTCATATTAGCTACTAATTCCGCGTTTGTTTGCTCAAATTTCGCGTTCATTTCTGCAGCGGTTTGCTCAGCTTTAGCCGCGTTTTGTTTCATTTCTTGCAACAATTGTTTGAACATTTTGTCGGTGTCCATTGTTACACAAGATTCTTAATACCCTATTGGTGTACTTATTACCAATTCACAAAACAATCTTTAGGGATTGTTGGAGTTGGACGCCAGCTGTTTTACTAATTAAAACAGCAAACTTGTTGCAATTTAATTTGCTACAAATAAATTTTACAATTTAAAATTTAATCAAAATTAAATCGGATCCCACGTTCCGGGCGACATATATAACTAATCAAACTTTGTTAAAACTTCGGGAAGCTCCAAGTTCAGGGCGACATTTATAACTTTACTATTATGGTGTGTGTGAACTGACCTACCTGCTGTGCATTCTTGCGTCTTCTTCTTCAGACTAGGGCCGTAGGAATTTGTGATTTGAATTCGCAAGTAGGTTAATTCAAAGGTACAAGCACAAAGTGTATAGTTATAATTATTGTGAATAGTTTGGTGATGTTGGTAGATTTTGAAATACAGCAATAACAAAACAGTGTCAGGTATAAAATTGGGGTTTATTATTCTAATAGCACATAAAATGAAAAACTTATATCTAGCGTAATTCTTACGTACTAAAGAGTAATGAGTAATTTGATCAATGTGTTTAGAATGAATATTAGCTTTCAGAAGGAAAGCTTATAAATATGAATTTATTCGAACTTGTTCCTTATTACTTTCAAAGCTAATTATTTAAATAATTTAATTAATGATTTTTTAAGATTTTAATATTGATTTTACTAATTCAGAATGCTTCTAAAATACTCTTAAATAAATTAGCCGTGAATCTTGTTCTACGTGCCTTTTATTTACTTTGTGATTGGTTTCAGGTATACTGCAGTATAAGTTTCTTAAGTGATTTGATATTAAGATTTGTATAGCGCTTTTTATCTACTTCTTATCTATTTCTTCTTAATTAATTAATACTTGTTCTACAGATTATCACAATATTGAAGTTATTATTAACTTAGAGTCTCTGTTTTTATAGGCATCTGAATGAAATTGACTTTGCAATTGATTTAACAAAGGAAAGGAAAATGTTCTTTTATATAAAATTTATAAATGATTTTGACTTTCCTGGTACTGAAGTTCTGGACGATGTCCTCTGGGGTCCCTCGATGTCCTAGTCCCATCAGCTAGTGGCGATGATTTCCGCTGCGTCCTGGGTTCCAACGAAGAGTTCAGGGATCAGCAACTTAGGTCCTTCAGCAACTGTTAATGGAATTAACGTCAGTGGATTAACTGCTGCAACTGCTTCAGGTCCTCGATCCGGATACTCTGCACTGTGTGTGTGTACGTCGTCTCTGGTGTAGCTCTGCGTCGTCAGTTCTTCAGCTCGTACCACGATTTAGATGGCCTCGTTCTGTAGTACTCTGTGTGTGGCTTCTAGTAGTATATGGTCGATCTCTTATATGCGTACGCCAACAGTATGAGTGTATTGCGTTGTACGCTTATTTGTTGATGAATAAGACTATCGCACGTAGACGTCGTCACAGTCCAGTCGTTCTAGAAGAGTGCCTTTGTTGTTCTGTAGTTGATACTTTACAGAAGTGTGTGTGTGTGTGTGTGTGTGTGTTCACTGTTTGAGTCCTGATTGAAGAGTATGTGTTGACTGCGTGAACGTTAACAGAAGAGAGTGTGTTGACTGTTCGAGTTGTAACAGAAGAGTGAAGAGCGTTCAGGCCGCAATCAACGGTTGTTCAAAATTTTTAGAATGATCTGATTGGCTGAAACATTCTCCTTACTACTTAAAATTGAGTCACCTTATTCCGTGAAAACGAAAAATAATTCCCAACTCCGAGAATTATTATTATTCTTAATATTCTGGAATACACCGGAACCAATTGTCGGTCGGATGTCCGGTTGCAATTTTTATTGCGATTATCTTGGCCGTAAGCCAAGTTCTGCTTAATCTAGCATATGCATTTGATTCGTAATTTTTACTATTATAACATATCCAAATCTGAACTTCCTAGCTCACTTATTAAGGAAGTTATTTAAATAAAATAAATTAGCTCATTAACTCTTTAATTATATTTAATGAAATTCGCACACCGTATTCTTAATATTTCGGTAAACATTTTGGCTATTTTGGATTTTGCCTATATTTATTCGTTTTTGAAATTTTAATGTTTTAAAGTTAGGGCGTGTCCCTAATTTATAACGGTGCGTGTGCGTGGTTACATAACGCCAACGGAACATATCCGCCGGGCGTTTTACAATTGTTTGGAATGCTCGCTACTGCGCAAAATATGGTTCTATCGATTTAAATTTATTTTATACTTGATTTTCAAACTTTCTACATATAACCCCAAATCTATGGGAATTGGTACGTTATATACACCCCCAGCCGTAAAAAAAAAAAAAAGAATGTAGATTATACAGTTATTTTTTTTATATGTACATTTTTCATGTTTCACAAGTATGCATTGTGCTATTTACAAAAAAAAATATATGCTGATGTAGCTATCCTCCTATTCATACAAGCATTATAAATATAACTTACTTCTAATACATTTAAATTATTGTGTATACAAATATTTTGGGACAATGTTTGTATTATGGGTAGTACTTAATAGCGAGACATTTAGCCAGGTATTTCACACACATGACAATAGACAATTTCGGCGCGTGCGTTCAGGAATGTGCTTCCGTTTGCTACCCCTGTAATCGCGTAGTAAACGCCGCTAATTAACCTATGCGTTTAGAAACCAGCTGAGCGCGGCTCGTGGGCGCGTTGACGCTTTGTGAACGCGTTTCCTGTAACCGTCGCCGTCTGTCTCACACCTCGCTTGTGTGTTTGTTCTATCAGTGCTACGAATGCTTGTTAATTATTTATAACTTGCCCACAATTATTATTATTTATATCTAATACCCTAATTTATATTAAACAATTATTATTGATATTTAAATATTAGTATTCAAATTATTTCTAACTTTACATGATTTATATTTACATTGCCTCTAATATTTCGTATGGCTCTTTATGGGTGATCCGACCATATTCTTCTATCCACGCGTAAAATGCTTCACTTCCCCGGATAACACAGTAACGCCACCTAAATCTACCTCCGTGGGAACGTCGTCTCCAAGTTCCTGTACTACCGGACACGCTGTGTTAGGGGAGCATTGTTGTATTGTACTTACCTCCCACAATTGTTCTCTAACGTCCGGTGTGAACACCTTATTAACTGACACACAAATTTCATGAGAAAAATCACCTTTATTACAACTAATATTTTTCCTATTTCTACCAATCTTATTTTTAAACATTTTCGCAGGATTTATTGCGCACCCTTTTTGGATGCTCCCTGTTGCTAGTTTTTTGTATGGGGAAACTGTTTTGCTTTTGCAATAGGGTTTCTAACATTTTCTATTTCGCTGGTGTGTTCGGTCGTACCGGTAACTGATACCTCGAATGGATGTTTGTATGGCTCTCATTGGAGTTCCATCGTTGCCTTTACTTATCGGTTTCTGCCTATTGAAACTCGTTTTTCCTTTATAGTCAAAGGTTTTATTTTGCGGTTTCGGCGATGGTGGTTGTGGAGCCGAACTAGTGCTAGGCCTTGGATCCGTTTGGGTCTCATATTCCCCACGTCTATTTTGGCTATCATTATTTGGATTATAGTTCGGGTTATACCTCCAGCCGCTGAAATCGAAAACGGTTTCACTTTGTGATATTAATATTAATAGTTCGTCAACCGTACGTATACCTTGCGTAAATGCTGCTACACGAATATTATGATTAAAATGGTACGCCATTTTCGTGACTATATCGACCTCGGAAAACGCTGGTTTTAAATGTTTAGAGCGTTCAACCTGTTGTATGATATAGTTTTCAGGCGTTATACCCTGCTTCCGGTCATAACGTCCGTATTTAATTCATTACGCAGGAGTCTTTGCGTGTGCGCATTCCAATATCGGTTTTCAAACATTTGTCTAAATTCCGTGTATGTGGTAATTTTATCACGTACAATATTATACCATCGCCTGGCTGAATCACGCATCGCGTTCACTACCCATTGTATCCGGTCTTGGTCCTCTAATCGCGAACCTCCCCTTGCCATTTCGTTTTCGCAAGTTAGCAAGAACTCGATCAGGTTTTCATTATTTTCACCGGTGAAATAGACTCGGTTCTTCTCGTCTACCTGCCCTTGTACTAGAATATTTGGTGCCGATGTCCTCCGTACTTCCTGTCGCACTTTAGAAATCTCCTCGCTAAGCGTTTGCAATACATTTACTCTATTTGTATCGACATCGGAACGAACTTCTACAATCGACGCATCTAACCTAGCAACTTGTCGTTGTGTTTCGCTTACGTCGGTTTGTATCCGTACTTCAAGATTATCAACTTTTTAGCTACATCCGCGGTCTGTTTCTCACACTTGCCGATATGTTCTTTAAACCGCCCCTCCATACGCGAAATCTGTTCAATAAACAATTTATGCATTGTGGTCTCAAAAACCTTAAAAGGTTCATTTATTTTTGTCTCGACCGTATGAATTTTTTCTCCGACTTCGGTAACTTTAGAATCTAAACTTTTCACGCTTTCTTCGTTTTAGTAGCTATTTCTTTATTTACTTGCTCGAATTTTGCATTGATTTTTGCATCGGTTTGTCTTATCTCCGCGTTTATATCCGCGTTACTCTGTTCTAGTGTCTCGGTTAAACTTGTTTTCTGTGCGTCTATTTTAGCCGTTATTTCCGCGTTATTTAGGTCAGCTTTGGCTGCACTTTGTTGAAATTTCGCGTTCATATTAGCTACTAATTCCGCGTTTGTTTGCTCAAATTTCGCGTTCATTTCTGCAGCGGTTTGCTCAGCTTTAGCCGCGTTTTGTTTCATTTCTTGCAACAACTGTTTGAACATTTTGTCGGTGTCCATTGTTACACAATATTCTTAAAACTGTATTGGTGTACTTATTACCAATTCACAAAACATTCTTTAGGGATTGTTTGAGTTGGACGCCAGCTGTTTTACTAATTAAAACAGCAAACTTGTTGCAATTTAATTTGCTACAATTAAATGTTACAATTTAATATTTAATCAAAATTAAATCGGACCCCACGTTCCGGGCGACATATATAACTAATCAAACTTTGTTAAAACTTCGGGAACCCCAAGTTCAGGGCGACATTTATAACTTTACTATTATGGTGTGTGTGAACTGACCTACCTGCTGTGCATTCTTGCGTCTTCTTCTTCAGACTAGGGCCGTAGGAATTTGTGATTTTAATTCGCAAGTAGGTTAATTCAAAGGTACAAGCACAAAGTGTATAGTTATAATTATTGTGAATAGTTTTGTGATGTTGGTAGATTTTGAAGTACAGCAATAACAAAACAGTGTCGGGTATAAAATTGGGGTTTATTATTCTAATAGCACATAAAATGAAAAACTTATATCTAGCGTAATTCTTACGTACTAAAGAGTAATGAGTAATTTGATCAATGTGTTTAGAATGAATATTAGCTTTCAGAAGGAAAGCTTATAAATATGAATTTATTCGAACTTGTTCCTTATTACTTTCAAAGCTAATTATTTAAATAATTTAATTAATGATTTTTTAAGATTTTAATATTGATTTTACTAATTCAGAATGCTTCTAAAATACTCTTAAATAAATTAGCCGTGAATCTTGTTCTACGTGCCTTTTATTTACTTTGTGATTGGTTTCAGGTATACTGCAGTATAAGTTTCTTAAGTGATTTGATATTAAGATTTGTATAGCGCTTTTTATCTACTCTACTTCTTATCTATTTCTTCTTAATTAATTAATACTTGTTCTACAGATTATCACAATATTGAAGTTATTATTAACTTAGAGTCTCTGTTTTTATAGGCATCTGAATGAAATTGACTTTACAATTGATTTAACAAAGGAAAGGAAAATGTTCTTTTATATAAAATTTATAAATGATTTTGACTTTCCTGGTACTGAAGTTCTGGACGATGTCCTCTGGGGTCCCTCGATGTCCTAGTCCCATCAGCTAGTGGCGATGATTTCCGCTGCGTCCTGGGTTCCAACGAAGAGTTCAGGGATCAGCAACTTAGGTCCTTCAGCAACTGTTAATGGATTTAACGTCAGTGGATTAACTGCTGCAACTGCTTCAGGTCCTCGATCCGGATACTCTACACTGTGTGTGTGTAACTTGTCTCTGGTGTAGCTCTGCGTCGTCAGTTCTTCAGCTCGTACCACGATGTAGACGGCCTCGTTCTGTATTACTCTGTGTGTGGCTTCTAGTAGTATATGGTCGATCTCTTATATGCGTACGCCAACAGTATGAGTGTATTGCGTTGTACGCTTATTTGTTGATGAATAAGACTATCGCACGTAGACGTCGTCACAGTCCAGTCGTTCTAGAAGAGTGTCTTTGTTGTTCTGTAGTTGATACTTTACAGAAGTGTGTGTGTGTGTGTGTGTGTGTGTGTTCACTGTTTGAGTCCTGATTGAAGAGTATGTGTTGACTGCGTGAACGTTAACAGAAGAGAGTGTGTTGACTGTTCGAGTTGTAACAGAAGAGTGAAGAGCGTTCAGCTCGAAATCAACGGTTGTTCAAAATTTTTAGAATGATCTGATTGGCTGAAACATTCTCCCTACTACTTAAAATTGAGTCACCTTATTCCGTGAAAACGAAAAATATTTTCCACACTCCGAGAATTATTATTATTTTTAATATTCTGGAATACACCGGAACCAATTGTCGGTCGGATGTCCGGTTGCAATTTTTATTGCGATTATCTTGGCCGTAAGCCAAGTTCTGCTTAATCTAGCATATACATTTGATTCGTAATTTTTACTATTATAACATATCTAAATCTGAACTTCCTAGCTCACTTATTAAGGAAGTTATTTAAATAAAATGAATTAGCTCATTAACTCTTTAATTATATTTAATGAAATTCGCACACCGTATTCTTAATATTTCGGTAAACATTTTGGCTATTTTGGATTTTGCCTATATTTATTCGTTTTGAAATTTTAATGTTTTAAAGTTAGGGCGTGTCCCTAATTTATAACGGTGCGTGTGCGTGGTTACATAACGCCAACGGAACATATCCGCCGGGCGTTTTACAATTGTTTGGAATGCTCGCTACTGCGCAAAATATGGTTCTATCGATTTAAATTTATTTTATACTTGATTTTCAAACTTTCTACATATAACCCCAAATCTATGGGAATTGGTACGTTATATACACCCCCAGCCGTAAAAAAAAAAAATGAATGTAGATTATACAGTTATTTTTTTTATATGTACATTTTTCATGTTTCACAAGTATGCATTGTGCTATTTACAAAAAAAAATATATGCTGATGTAGCTATCCTCCTATTCATACAAGCATTATAAATATAACTTACTTCTAATACATTTAAATTATTGTGTATACAAATATTTTGGGACAATGTTTGTATTATGGGTAGTACTTAATAGCGAGACATTTAGCCAGGTATTTCACACACATGACAATAGACAATTTCGGCGCGTGCGTTCAGGAATGTGCTTCCGTTTGGTACCCCTGTAATCGCGTAGTAAACGCCGCTAATTAACCTATGCGTTTAGAAACCAGCTGAGCGCGGCTCGTGGGCGCGTTGACGCTTTGTGAACGCGTTTCCTGTAACCGTCGCCGTCTGTCTCACACCTCGCTTGTGTGTTTGTTCTATCAATGCTACGAATGCTTGTTAATTATTTATAACTTGCCCACAATTATTATTATTTATATCTAATACCCTAATTTATATTAAACAATTATTATTGATATTTAAATATTAGTATTCAAATTATTTCTAACTTTACATGATTTATATTTACATTGCCTCTAATATTTCGTATGGCTCTTTATGGGTGATCCGACCATATTCTTCTATCCACGCGTAAAATGCTTCACTTCCCCGGATAACACAGTAACGCCACCTAAATCTACCTCCGTGGGAACGTCGTCTCCAAGTTCCTGTACTACCGGACACGCTGTGTTAGGGGAGCATTGTTGTATTGTACTTACCTCCCACAATTGTTCTCTAACGTCCGGTCTGAACACCTTATTAACTGACACACAAATTTCATGAGAAAAATCACCTTTATTACAACTAATATTTTTCCTATTTCTACCAATCTTATTTTTAAACATTTTCGCAGGATTTATTGCGCACCCTTTTTGGATGCGCCCTGTTGCTAGTTTTTTGTATGGGGAAACTGTTTTGCTTTTGCAATAGGGTTTCTAACATTTTCTATTTCGCTGGTGTGTTCGGTCGTACCGGTATCTGATACCTCGAATGGATGTTTGTATGGCTCTCATTGGAGTTCCATCGTTGCCTTTACTTATCGGTTTCTGCCTATTGAAACTCGTTTTTCCTTTATAGTCAAAGGTTTTATTTTGCGGTTTCGGCGATGGTGGTTGTGGAGCCGAACTAGTGCTAGGCCTTGGATCCGTTTGGGTCTCATATTCCCCACGTCTATTTTGGCTATCATTATTTGGATTATAGTTCGGGTTATACCTCCAGCCGCTGAAATCGAAAACGGTTTCACTTTGTGATATTAATATTAATAGTTCGTCAACCGTACGTATACCTTGCGTAAATGCTGCTACACGAATATTATGATTAAAATGGTACGCCATTTTCGTGACTATATCGACCTCGGAAAACGCTGGTTTTAAATGTTTAGAGCGTTCAACCTGTTGTATGATATAGTTTTCAGGCGTTATACCCTGCTTCCGGTCATAACGTCCGTATTTAATTCATTACGCAGGAGTCTTTGCGTGTGCGCATTCCAATATCGGTTTTCAAACATTTGTCTAAATTCCGTGTATGTGGTAATTTTATCACGTACAATGTTATACCATCGCCTGGCTGAATCACGCATCGCGTTCACTACCCATTGTATCCGGTCTTGGTCCTCTAATCGCGAACCTCCCCTTGCCATTTCGTTTTCGCAAGTTAGCAAGAACTCGATCAGGTTTTCATTATTTTCACCGGTGAAATAGACTCGGTTCTTCTCGTCTACCTGCCCTTGTACTAGAATATTTGGTGCCGATGTCCTCCGTACTTCCTGTCGCACTTTAGAAATCACCTCTCTAAGCGTTTGCAATACATTTACTCTATTTGTATCGACATCGGAACGAACTTCTACAATCGACGCATCTAACCTAGCAACTTGTCGTTGTGTTTCGCTTACGTCGGTTTGTATCCGTACTTCAAGATTATCAACTTTTTAGCTACATCCGCGGTCTGTTTCTCACACTTGCCGATATGTTCTTTAAACCGCCCCTCCATACGCGAAATCTGTTCAATAAACAATTTATGCATTGTGGTCTCAAAAACCTTAAAAGGTTCATTTATTTTTGTCTCGACCGTATGAATTTTTTCTCCGACTTCGGTAACTTTAGAATCTAAACTTTTCACGCTTTCTTCGTTTTAGTAGCTATTTCTTTATTTACTTGCTCGAATTTTGCATTGATTTTTGCATCGGTTTGTCTTACCTCCGCGTTTATATCCGCGTTACTCTGTTCTAGTGTCTCGGTTAAACTTGTTTTCTGTGCGTCTATTTTAGCCGTTATTTCCGCGTTATTTAGTTCAGCTTTGGCTGCACTTTGTTGAAATTTCGCGTTCATATTAGCTACTAATTCCGCGTTTGTTTGCTCAAATTTCGCGTTCATTTCTGCAGCGGTTTGCTCAGCTTTAGCCGCGTTTTGTTTCATTTCTTGCAACAATTGTTTGAACATTTTGTCGGTGTCCATTGTTACACAAGATTCTTAATACCCTATTGGTGTACTTATTACCAATTCACAAAACAATCTTTAGGGATTGTTGGAGTTGGACGCCAGCTGTTTTACTAATTAAAACAGCAAACTTGTTGCAATTTAATTTGCTACAAATAAATTTTACAATTTAAAATTTAATCAAAATTAAATCGGATCCCACGTTCCGGGCGACATATATAACTAATCAAACTTTGTTAAAACTTCGGGAAGCTCCAAGTTCAGGGCGACATTTATAACTTTACTATTATGGTGTGTGTGAACTGACCTACCTGCTGTGCATTCTTGCGTCTTCTTCTTCAGACTAGGGCCGTAGGAATTTGTGATTTGAATTCGCAAGTAGGTTAATTCAAAGGTACAAGCACAAAGTGTATAGTTATAATTACTGTGAATAGTTTGGTGATGTTGGTAGATTTTGAAATACAGCAATAACAAAACAGTGTCAGGTATAAAATTGGGGTTTATTATTCTAATAGCACATAAAATGAAAAACTTATATCTAGCGTAATTCTTACGTACTAAAGAGTAATGAGTAATTTGATCAATGTGTTTAGAATGAATATTAGCTTTCAGAAGGAAAGCTTATAAATATGAATTTATTCGAACTTGTTCCTTATTACTTTCAAAGCTAATTATTTAAATAATTTAATTAATGATTTTTTAAGATTTTAATATTGATTTTACTAATTCAGAATGCTTCTAAAATACTCTTAAATAAATTAGCCGTGAATCTTGTTCTACGTGCCTTTTATTTACTTTGTGATTGGTTTCAGGTATACTGCAGTATAAGTTTCTTAAGTGATTTGATATTAAGATTTGTATAGCGCTTTTTATCTACTTCTTATCTATTTCTTCTTAATTAATTAATACTTGTTCTACAGATTATCACAATATTGAAGTTATTATTAACTTAGAGTCTCTGTTTTTATAGGCATCTGAATGAAATTGACTTTGCAATTGATTTAACAAAGGAAAGGAAAATGTTCTTTTATATAAAATTTATAAATGATTTTGACTTTCCTGGTACTGAAGTTCTGGACGATGTCCTCTGGGGTCCCTCGATGTCCTAGTCCCATCAGCTAGTGGCGATGATTTCCGCTGCGTCCTGGGTTCCAACGAAGAGTTCAGGGATCAGCAACTTAGGTCCTTCAGCAACTGTTAATGGAATTAACGTCAGTGGATTAACTGCTGCAACTGCTTCAGGTCCTCGATCCGGATACTCTGCACTGTGTGTGTGTACGTCGTCTCTGGTGTAGCTCTGCGTCGTCAGTTCTTCAGCTCGTACCACGATTTAGACGGCCTCGTTCTGTAGTACTCTGTGTGTTGCTTCTAGTAGTATATGGTCGATCTCTTATATGCGTACGCCAACAGTATGAGTGTATTGCGTTGTACGCTTATTTGTTGATGAATAAGACTATCGCACGTAGACGTCGTCACAGTCCACTCGTTCTAGAAGAGTGCCTTTGTTGTTCTGTAGTTGATACTTTACAGAAGTGTGTGTGTGTGTGTGTGTGTTCACTGTTTGAGTCCTGATTGAAGAGTATGTGTTGACTGCGTGAACGTTAACAGAAGAGAGTGTGTTGACTGTTCGAGTTGTAACAGAAGAGTGAAGAGCGTTCAGCCCGAAATCAACGGTTGTTCAAAATTTTTAGAATGATCTGATTGGCTGAAACATTCTCCTTACTACTTAAAATTGAGTCACCTTATTCCGTGAAAACGAAAAATAATTCCCAACTCCGAGAATTATTATTATTCTTAATATTCTGGAATACACCGGAACCAATTGTCGGTCGGATGTCCGGTTGCAATTTTTATTGCGATTATCTTGGCCGTAAGCCAAGTTCTGCTTAATCTAGCATATACATTTGATTCGTAATTTTTACTATTATAACATATCCAAATCTGAACTTCCTAGCTCACTTATTAAGGAAGTTATTTAAATAAAATGAATTAGCTCATTAACTCTTTAATTATATTTAATGAAATTCGCACACCGTATTCTTAATATTTCGGTAAACATTTTGGCTATTTTGGATTTTGCCTATATTTATTCGTTTTTGAAATTTTAATGTTTTAAAGTTAGGGCGTGTCCCTAATTTATAACGGTGCGTGTGTGTGGTTACATAACGCCAACGGAACATATCCGCCGGGCGTTTTACAATTGTTTGGAATGCTCGCTACTGCGCAAAATATGGTTCTATCGATTTAAATTTATTTTATACTTGATTTTCAAACTTTCTACATATAACCCCAAATCTATGGGAATTGGTACGTTATATACACCCCCAGCCGTAAAAAAAAAAAAAATGAATGTAGATTATACAGTTATTTTTTTTATATGTACATTTTTCATGTTTCACAAGTATGCATTGTGCTATTTACAAAAAAAAATATATGCTGATGTAGCTATCCTCCTATTCATACAAGCATTATAAATATAACTTACTTCTAATACATTTAAATTATTGTGTATACAAATATTTTGGGACAATGTTTGTATTATGGGTAGTACTTAATAGCGAGACATTTAGCCAGGTATTTCACACACATGACAATAGACAATTTCGGCGCGTGCGTTCAGGAATGTGCTTCCGTTTGCTACCCCTGTAATCGCGTAGTAAACGCCGCTAATTAACCTATGCGTTTAGAAACCAGCTGAGCGCGGCTCGTGGGCGCGTTGACGCTTTGTGAACGCGTTTCCTGTAACCGTCGCCGTCTGTCTCACACCTCGCTTGTGTGTTTGTTCTATCAGTGCTACGAATGCTTGTTAATTATTTATAACTTGCCCACAATTATTATTATTTATATCTAATACCCTAATTTATATTAAACAATTATTATTGATATTTAAATATTAGTATTCAAATTATTTCTAACTTTACATGATTTATATTTACATTGCCTCTAATATTTCGTATGGCTCTTTATGGGTGATCCGACCATATTCTTCTATCCACGCGTAAAATGCTTCACTTCCCCGGATAACACAGTAACGCCACCTAAATCTACCTCCGTGGGAACGTCGTCTCCAAGTTCCTGTACTACCGGACACGCTGTGTTAGGGGAGCATTGTTGTATTGTACTTACCTCCCACAATTGTTCTCTAACGTCCGGTGTGAACACCTTATTAACTGACAGACAAATTTCATGAGAAAAATCACCTTTATTACAACTAATATTTTTCCTATTTCTACCAATCTTATTTTTAAACATTTTCGCAGGATTTATTGCGCACCCTTTTTGGATGCTCCCTGTTGCTAGTTTTTTGTATGGGGAAACTGTTTTGCTTTTGCAATAGGGTTTCTAACATTTTCTATTTCGCTGGTGTGTTCGGTCGTACCGGTAACTGATACCTCGAATGGATGTTTGTATGGCTCTCATTGGAGTTCCATCGTTGCCTTTACTTATCGGTTTCTGCCTATTGAAACTCGTTTTTCCTTTATAGTCAAAGGTTTTATTTTGCGGTTTCGGCGATGGTGGTTGTGGAGCCGAACTAGTGCTAGGCCTTGGATCCGTTTGGGTCTCATATTCCCCACGTCTATTTTGGCTATCATTATTTGGATTATAGTTCGGGTTATACCTCCAGCCGCTGAAATCGAAAACGGTTTCACTTTGTGATATTAATATTAATAGTTCGTCAACCGTACGTATACCTTGCGTAAATGCTGCTACACGAATATTATGATTAAAATGGTACGCCATTTTCGTGACTATATCGACCTCGGAAAACGCTGGTTTTAAATGTTTAGAGCGTTCAACCTGTTGTATGATATAGTTTTCAGGCGTTATACCCTGCTTCCGGTCATAACGTCCGTATTTAATTCATTACGCAGGAGTCTTTGCGTGTGCGCATTCCAATATCGGTTTTCAAACATTTGTCTAAATTCCGTGTATGTGGTAATTTTATCACGTACAATGTTATACCATCGCCTGGCTGAATCACGCATCGCGTTCACTACCCATTGTATCCGGTCTTGGTCCTCTAATCGCGAACCTCCCCTTGCCATTTCGTTTTCGCAAGTTAGCAAGAACTCGATCAGGTTTTCATTATTTTCACCGGTGAAATAGACTCGGTTCTTCTCGTCTACCTGCCCTTGTACTAGAATATTTGGTGCCGATGTCCTCCGTACTTCCTGTCGCACTTTAGAAATCTCCTCGCTAAGCGTTTGCAATACATTTACTCTATTTGTATCGACATCGGAACGAACTTCTACAATCGACGCATCTAACCTAGCAACTTGTCGTTGTGTTTCGCTTACGTCGGTTTGTATCCGTACTTCAAGATTATCAACTTTTTAGCTACATCCGCGGTCTGTTTCTCACACTTGCCGATATGTTCTTTAAACCGCCCCTCCATACGCGAAATCTGTTCAATAAACAATTTATGCATTGTGGTCTCAAAAACCTTAAAAGTTTCATTTATTTTTGTCTCGACCGTATGAATTTTTTCTCCGACTTCGGTAACTTTAGAATCTAAACTTTTCACGCTTTCTTCGTTTTAGTAGCTATTTCTTTATTTACTTGCTCGAATTTTGCATTGATTTTTGCATCGGTTTGTCTTATCTCCGCGTTTATATCCGCGTTACTCTGTTCTAGTGTCTCGGTTAAACTTGTTTTCTGTGCGTCTATTTTAGCCGTTATTTCCGCGTTATTTAGGTCAGCTTTGGCTGCACTTTGTTGAAATTTCGCGTTCATATTAGCTACTAATTCCGCGTTTGTTTGCTCAAATTTCGCGTTCATTTCTGCAGCGGTTTGCTCAGCTTTAGCCGCGTTTTGTTTCATTTCTTGCAACAACTGTTTGAACATTTTGTCGGTGTCCATTGTTACACAGTATTCTTAAAACTCTATTGGTGTACTTATTACCAATTCACAAAACATTCTTTAGGGATTGTTTGAGTTGGACGCCAGCTGTTTTACTAATTAAAACAGCAAACTTGTTGCAATTTAATTTGCTACAATTAAATGTTACAATTTAATATTTAATCAAAATTAAATCGGACCCCACGTTCCGGGCGACATATATAACTAATCAAACTTTGTTAAAACTTCGGGAACCCCAAGTTCAGGGCGACATTTATAACTTTACTATTATGGTGTGTGTGAACTGACCTACCTGCTGTGCATTCTTGCGTCTTCTTCTTCAGACTAGGGCCGTAGGAATTTGTGATTTTAATTCGCAAGTAGGTTAATTCAAAGGTACAAGCACAAAGTGTATAGTTATAATTATTGTGAATAGTTTTGTGATGTTGGTAGATTTTGAAGTACAGCAATAACAAAACAGTGTCGGGTATAAAATTGGGGTTTATTATTCTAATAGCACATAAAATGAAAAACTTATATCTAACGTAATTCTTACGTACTAAAGAGTAATGAGTAATTTGATCAATGTGTTTAGAATGAATATTAGCTTTCAGAAGGAAAGCTTATAAATATGAATTTATTCGAACTTGTTCCTTATTACTTTCAAAGCTAATTATTTAAATAATTTAATTAATGATTTTTTAAGATTTTAATATTGATTTTACTAATTCAGAATGCTTCTAAAATACTCTTAAATAAATTAGCCGTGAATCTTGTTCTACGTGCCTTTTATTTACTTTGTGATTGGTTTCAGGTATACTGCAGTATAAGTTTCTTAAGTGATTTGATATTAAGATTTGTATAGCGCTTTTTATCTACTCTACTTCTTATCTATTTCTTCTTAATTAATTAATACTTGTTCTACAGATTATCACAATATTGAAGTTATTATTAACTTAGAGTCTCTGTTTTTATAGGCATCTGAATGAAATTGACTTTACAATTGATTTAACAAAGGAAAGGAAAATGTTCTTTTATATAAAATTTATAAATGATTTTGACTTTCCTGGTACTGAAGTTCTGGACGATGTCCTCTGGGGTCCCTCGATGTCCTAGTCCCATCAGCTAGTGGCGATGATTTCCGCTGCGTCCTGGGTTCCAACGAAGAGTTCAGGGATCAGCAACTTAGGTCCTTCAGCAACTCTTAATGGATTTAACGTCAGTGGATTAACTGCTGCAACTGCTTCAGGTCCTCGATCCGGATACTCTGCACTGTGTGTGTGTAACTCGTCTCTGGTGTAGCTCTGCGTCGTCAGTTCTTCAGCTCGTACCACGATTTAGACGGCCTCGTTCTGTATTACTCTGTGTGTGGCTTCTAGTAGTATATGGTCGATCTCTTATATGCGTACGCCAACAGTATGAGTGTATTGCGCTGTACGCTTATTTGTTGATGAATAAGACTATCGCACGTAGACGTCGTCACAGTCCAGTCGTTCTAGAAGAGTGTCTTTGTTGTTCTGTAGTTGATAATTTACAGAAGTGTGTGTGTGTGTGTGTGTGTTCACTGTTTGAGTCCTGATTGAAGAGTATGTGTTGACTGCGTGAACGTTAACAGAAGAGAGTGTGTTGACTGTTCGAGTTGTAACAGAAGAGTGAAGAGCGTTCAGCCCGAAATCAACGGTTGTTCAAAATTTTTAGAATGATCTGATTGGCTGAAACATTCTCCTTACTACTTAAAATTGAGTCACCTTATTCCGTGAAAACGAAAAATAATTCCCAACTCCGAGAATTATTATTATTCTTAATATTCTGGAATACACCGGAACCAATTGTCGGTCGGATGTCCGGTTGCAATTTTTATTGCGATTATCTTGGCCGTAAGCCAAGTTCTGCTTAATCTAGCATATACATTTGATTCGTAATTTTTACTATTATAACATATCCAAATCTGAACTTCCTAGCTCACTTATTAAGGAAGTTATTTAAATAAAATGAATTAGCTCATTAACTCTTTAATTATATTTAATGAAATTCGCACACCGTATTCTTAATATTTCGGTAAACATTTTGGCTATTTTGGATTTTGCCTATATTTATTCGTTTTTGAAATTTTAATGTTTTAAAGTTAGGGCGTGTCCCTAATTTATAACGGTGCGTGTGCGTGGTTACATAACGCCAACGGAACATATCCGCCGGGCGTTTTACAATTGTTTGGAATGCTCGCTACTGCGCAAAATATGGTTCTATCGATTTAAATTTATTTTATACTTGATTTTCAAACTTTCTACATATAACCCCAAATCTATGGGAATTGGTACGTTATATACACCCCCAGCCGTAAAAAAAAAAAAAATGAATGTAGATTATACAGTTATTTTTTTTATATGTACATTTTTCATGTTTCACAAGTATGCATTGTGCTATTTACAAAAAAAAATATATGCTGATGTAGCTATCCTCCTATTCATACAAGCATTATAAATATAACTTACTTCTAATACATTTAAATTATTGTGTATACAAATATTTTGGGACAATGTTTGTATTATGGGTAGTACTTAATAGCGAGACATTTAGCCAGGTATTTCACACACATGACAATAGACAATTTCGGCGCGTGCGTTCAGGAATGTGCTTCCGTTTGCTACCCCTGTAATCGCGTAGTAAACGCCGCTAATTAACCTATGCGTTTAGAAACCAGCTGAGCGCGGCTCGTGGGCGCGTTGACGCTTTGTGAACGCGTTTCCTGTAACCGTCACCGTCTGTCTCACACCTCGCTTGTGTGTTTGTTCTATCAGTGCTACGAATGCTTGTTAATTATTTATAACTTGCCCACAATTATTATTATTTATATCTAATACCCTAATTTATATTAAACAATTATTATTGATATTTAAATATTAGTATTCAAATTATTTCTAACTTTACATGATTTATATTTACATTGCCTCTAATATTTCGTATGGCTCTTTATGGGTGATCCGACCATATTCTTCTATCCACGCGTAAAATGCTTCACTTCCCCGGATAACACAGTAACGCCACCTAAATCTACCTCCGTGGGAACGTCGTCTCCAAGTTCCTGTACTACCGGACACGCTGTGTTAGGGGAGCATTGTTGTATTGTACTTACCTCCCACAATTGTTCTCTAACGTCCGGTGTGAACACCTTATTAACTGACAGACAAATTTCATGAGAAAAATCACCTTTATTACAACTAATATTTTTCCTATTTCTACCAATCTTATTTTTAAACATTTTCGCAGGATTTATTGCGCACCCTTTTTGGATGCTCCCTGTTGCTAGTTTTTTGTATGGGGAAACTGTTTTGCTTTTGCAATAGGGTTTCTAACATTTTCTATTTCGCTGGTGTGTTCGGTCGTACCGGTAACTGATACCTCGAATGGATGTTTGTATGGCTCTCATTGGAGTTCCATCGTTGCCTTTACTTATCGGTTTCTGCCTATTGAAACTCGTTTTTCCTTTATAGTCAAAGGTTTTATTTTGCGGTTTCGGCGATGGTGGTTGTGGAGCCGAACTAGTGCTAGGCCTTGGATCCGTTTGGGTCTCATATTCCCCACGTCTATTTTGGCTATCATTATTTGGATTATAGTTCGGGTTATACCTCCAGCCGCTGAAATCGAAAACGGTTTCACTTTGTGATATTAATATTAATAGTTCGTCAACCGTACGTATACCTTGCGTAAATGCTGCTACACGAATATTATGATTAAAATGGTACGCCATTTTCGTGACTATATCGACCTCGGAAAACGCTGGTTTTAAATGTTTAGAGCGTTCAACCTGTTGTATGATATAGTTTTCAGGCGTTATACCCTGCTTCCGGTCATAACGTCCGTATTTAATTCATTACGCAGGAGTCTTTGCGTGTGCGCATTCCAATATCGGTTTTCAAACATTTGTCTAAATTCCGTGTATGTGGTAATTTTATCACGTACAATGTTATACCATCGCCTGGCTGAATCACGCATCGCGTTCACTACCCATTGTATCCGGTCTTGGTCCTCTAATCGCGAACCTCCCCTTGCCATTTCGTTTTCGCAAGTTAGCAAGAACTCGATCAGGTTTTCATTATTTTCACCGGTGAAATAGACTCGGTTCTTCTCGTCTACCTGCCCTTGTACTAGAATATTTGGTGCCGATGTCCTCCGTACTTCCTGTCGCACTTTAGAAATCTCCTCGCTAAGCGTTTGCAATACATTTACTCTATTTGTATCGACATCGGAACGAACTTCTACAATCGACGCATCTAACCTAGCAACTTGTCGTTGTGTTTCGCTTACGTCGGTTTGTATCCGTACTTCAAGATTATCAACTTTTTAGCTACATCCGCGGTCTGTTTCTCACACTTGCCGATATGTTCTTTAAACCGCCCCTCCATACGCGAAATCTGTTCAATAAACAATTTATGCATTGTGGTCTCAAAAACCTTAAAAGTTTCATTTATTTTTGTCTCGACCGTATGAATTTTTTCTCCGACTTCGGTAACTTTAGAATCTAAACTTTTCACGCTTTCTTCGTTTTAGTAGCTATTTCTTTATTTACTTGCTCGAATTTTGCATTGATTTTTGCATCGGTTTGTCTTATCTCCGCGTTTATATCCGCGTTACTCTGTTCTAGTGTCTCGGTTAAACTTGTTTTCTGTGCGTCTATTTTAGCCGTTATTTCCGCGTTATTTAGGTCAGCTTTGGCTGCACTTTGTTGAAATTTCGCGTTCATATTAGCTACTAATTCCGCGTTTGTTTGCTCAAATTTCGCGTTCATTTCTGCAGCGGTTTGCTCAGCTTTAGCCGCGTTTTGTTTCATTTCTTGCAACAACTGTTTGAACATTTTGTCGGTGTCCATTGTTACACAATATTCTTAAAACCCTATTGGTGTACTTATTACCAATTCACAAAACATTCTTTAGGGATTGTTTGAGTTGGACGCCAGCTGTTTTACTAATTAAAACAGCAAACTTGTTGCAATTTAATTTGCTACAATTAAATGTTACAATTTAATATTTAATCAAAATTAAATCGGACCCCACGTTCCGGGCGACATATATAACTAATCAAACTTTGTTAAAACTTCGGGAACCCCAAGTTCAGGGCGACATTTATAACTTTACTATTATGGTGTGTGTGAACTGACCTACCTGCTGTGCATTCTTGCGTCTTCTTCTTCAGACTAGGGCCGTAGGAATTTGTGATTTTAATTCGCAAGTAGGTTAATTCAAAGGTACAAGCACAAAGTGTATAGTTATAATTATTGTGAATAGTTTTGTGATGTTGGTAGATTTTGAAGTACAGCAATAACAAAACAGTGTCGGGTATAAAATTGGGGTTTATTATTCTAATAGCACATAAAATGAAAAACTTATATCTAGCGTAATTCTTACGTACTAAAGAGTAATGAGTAATTTGATCAATGTGTTTAGAATGAATATTAGCTTTCAGAAGGAAAGCTTATAAATATGAATTTATTCGAACTTGTTCCTTATTACTTTCAAAGCTAATTATTTAAATAATTTAATTAATGATTTTTTAAGATTTTAATATTGATTTTACTAATTCAGAATGCTTCTAAAATACTCTTAAATAAATTAGCCGTGAATCTTGTTCTACGTGCCTTTTATTTACTTTGTGATTGGTTTCAGGTATACTGCAGTATAAGTTTCTTAAGTGATTTGATATTAAGATTTGTATAGCGCTTTTTATCTACTCTACTTCTTATCTATTTCTTCTTAATTAATTAATACTTGTTCTACAGATTATCACAATATTGAAGTTATTATTAACTTAGAGTCTCTGTTTTTATAGGCATCTGAATGAAATTGACTTTACAATTGATTTAACAAAGGAAAGGAAAATGTTCTTTTATATAAAATTTATAAATGATTTTGACTTTCCTGGTACTGAAGTTCTGGACGATGTCCTCTGGGGTCCCTCGATGTCCTAGTCCCATCAGCTAGTGGCGATGATTTCCGCTGCGTCCTGGGTTCCAACGAAGAGTTCAGGGATCAGCAACTTAGGTCCTTCAGCAACTGTTAATGGAATTAACGTCAGTGGATTAACTGCTGCAACTGCTTCAGGTCCTCGATCCGGATACTCTGCACTGTGTGTGTGTACGTCGTCTCTGGTGTAGCTCTGCGTCGTCAGTTCTTCAGCTCGTACCACGATTTAGACGGCCTCGTTCTGTAGTACTCTGTGTGTTGCTTCTAGTAGTATATGGTCGATCTCTTATATGCGTACGCCAACAGTATGAGTGTATTGCGTTGTACGCTTATTTGTTGATGAATAAGACTATCGCACGTAGACGTCGTCACAGTCCACTCGTTCTAGAAGAGTGCCTTTGTTGTTCTGTAGTTGATACTTTACAGAAGTGTGTGTGTGTGTGTGTGTGTGTGTTCACTGTTTGAGTCCTGATTGAAGAGTATGTGTTGACTGCGTGAACGTTAACAGAAGAGAGTGTGTTGACTGTTCGAGTTGTAACAGAAGAGTGAAGAGCGTTCAGCCCGAAATCAACGGTTGTTCAAAATTTTTAGAATGATCTGATTGGCTGAAACATTCTCCTTACTACTTAAAATTGAGTCACCTTATTCCGTGAAAACGAAAAATAATTCCCAACTCCGAGAATTATTATTATTCTTAATATTCTGGAATACTCCGGAACCAATTGTCGGTCGGATGTCCGGTTGCAATTTTTATTGCGATTATTTTGGCCGTAAGCCAAGTTCTGCTTAATCTAGCATATACATTTGATTCGTAATTTTTACTATTATAACATATCCAAATCTGAACTTCCTAGCTCACTTATTAAGGAAGTTATTTAAATAAAATGAATTAGCTCATTAACTCTTTAATTATATTTAATGAAATTCGCACACCGTATTCTTAATATTTCGGTAAACATTTTGGCTATTTTGGATTTTGCCTATATTTATTCGTTTTTGAAATTTTAATGTTTTAAAGTTAGGGCGTGTCCCTAATTTATAACGGTGCGTGTGCGTGGTTACATAACGCCAACGGAACATATCCGCCGGGCGTTTTACAATTGTTTGGAATGCTCGCTACTGCGCAAAATATGGTTCTATCGATTTAAATTTATTTTATACTTGATTTTCAAACTTTCTACATATAACCCCAAATCTATGGGAATTGGTACGTTATATACACCCCCAGCCGTAAAAAAAAAAAAAATGAATGTAGATTATACAGTTATTTTTTTTATATGTACATTTTTCATGTTTCACAAGTATGCATTGTGCTATTTACAAAAAAAAATATATGCTGATGTAGCTATCCTCCTATTCATACAAGCATTATAAATATAACTTACTTCTAATACATTTAAATTATTGTGTATACAAATATTTTGGGACAATGTTTGTATTATGGGTAGTACTTAATAGCGAGACATTTAGCCAGGTATTTCACACACATGACAATAGACAATTTCGGCGCGTGCGTTCAGGAATGTGCTTCCGTTTGCTACCCCTGTAATCGCGTAGTAAACGCCGCTAATTAACCTATGCGTTTAGAAACCAGCTGAGCGCGGCTCGTGGGCGCGTTGACGCTTTGTGAACGCGTTTCCTGTAACCGTCACCGTCTGTCTCACACCTCGCTTGTGTGTTTGTTCTATCAGTGCTACGAATGCTTGTTAATTATTTATAACTTGCCCACAATTATTATTATTTATATCTAATACCCTAATTTATATTAAACAATTATTATTGATATTTAAATATTAGTATTCAAATTATTTCTAACTTTACATGATTTATATTTACATTGCCTCTAATATTTCGTATGGCTCTTTATGGGTGATCCGACCATATTCTTCTATCCACGCGTAAAATGCTTCACTTCCCCGGATAACACAGTAACGCCACCTAAATCTACCTCCGTGGGAACGTCGTCTCCAAGTTCCTGTACTACCGGACACGCTGTGTTAGGGGAGCATTGTTGTATTGTACTTACCTCCCACAATTGTTCTCTAACGTCCGGTGTGAACACCTTATTAACTGACAGACAAATTTCATGAGAAAAATCACCTTTATTACAACTAATATTTTTCCTATTTCTACCAATCTTATTTTTAAACATTTTCGCAGGATTTATTGCGCACCCTTTTTGGATGCTCCCTGTTGCTAGTTTTTTGTATGGGGAAACTGTTTTGCTTTTGCAATAGGGTTTCTAACATTTTCTATTTCGCTGGTGTGTTCGGTCGTACCGGTAACTGATACCTCGAATGGATGTTTGTATGGCTCTCATTGGAGTTCCATCGTTGCCTTTACTTATCGGTTTCTGCCTATTGAAACTCGTTTTTCCTTTATAGTCAAAGGTTTTATTTTGCGGTTTCGGCGATGGTGGTTGTGGAGCCGAACTAGTGCTAGGCCTTGGATCCGTTTGGGTCTCATATTCCCCACGTCTATTTTGGCTATCATTATTTGGATTATAGTTCGGGTTATACCTCCAGCCGCTGAAATCGAAAACGGTTTCACTTTGTGATATTAATATTAATAGTTCGTCAACCGTACGTATACCTTGCGTAAATGCTGCTACACGAATATTATGATTAAAATGGTACGCCATTTTCGTGACTATATCGACCTCGGAAAACGCTGGTTTTAAATGTTTAGAGCGTTCAACCTGTTGTATGATATAGTTTTCAGGCGTTATACCCTGCTTCCGGTCATAACGTCCGTATTTAATTCATTACGCAGGAGTCTTTGCGTGTGCGCATTCCAATATCGGTTTTCAAACATTTGTCTAAATTCCGTGTATGTGGTAATTTTATCACGTACAATGTTATACCATCGCCTGGCTGAATCACGCATCGCGTTCACTACCCATTGTATCCGGTCTTGGTCCTCTAATCGCGAACCTCCCCTTGCCATTTCGTTTTCGCAAGTTAGCAAGAACTCGATCAGGTTTTCATTATTTTCACCGGTGAAATAGACTCGGTTCTTCTCGTCTACCTGCCCTTGTACTAGAATATTTGGTGCCGATGTCCTCCGTACTTCCTGTCGCACTTTAGAAATCTCCTCGCTAAGCGTTTGCAATACATTTACTCTATTTGTATCGACATCGGAACGAACTTCTACAATCGACGCATCTAACCTAGCAACTTGTCGTTGTGTTTCGCTTACGTCGGTTTGTATCCGTACTTCAAGATTATCAACTTTTTAGCTACATCCGCGGTCTGTTTCTCACACTTGCCGATATGTTCTTTAAACCGCCCCTCCATACGCGAAATCTGTTCAATAAACAATTTATGCATTGTGGTCTCAAAAACCTTAAAAGGTTCATTTATTTTTGTCTCGACCGTATGAATTTTTTCTCCGACTTCGGTAACTTTAGAATCTAAACTTTTCACGCTTTCTTCGTTTTAGTAGCTATTTCTTTATTTACTTGCTCGAATTTTGCATTGATTTTTGCATCGGTTTGTCTTATCTCCGCGTTTATATCCGCGTTACTCTGTTCTAGTGTCTCGGTTAAACTTGTTTTCTGTGCGTCTATTTTAGCCGTTATTTCCGCGTTATTTAGGTCAGCTTTGGCTGCACTTTGTTGAAATTTCGCGTTCATATTAGCTACTAATTCCGCGTTTGTTTGCTCAAATTTCGCGTTCATTTCTGCAGCGGTTTGCTCAGCTTTAGCCGCGTTTTGTTTAATTTCTTGCAACAACTGTTTGAACATTTTGTCGGTGTCCATTGTTACACAATATTCTTAAAACTCTATTGGTGTACTTATTACCAATTCACAAAACATTCTTTAGGGATTGTTTGAGTTGGACGCCAGCTGTTTTACTAATTAAAACAGCAAACTTGTTGCAATTTAATTTGCTACAATTAAATGTTACAATTTAATATTTAATCAAAATTAAATCGGACCCCACGTTCCGGGCGACATATATAACTAATCAAACTTTGTTAAAACTTCGGGAACCCCAAGTTCAGGGCGACATTTATAACTTTACTATTATGGTGTGTGTGAACTGACCTACCTGCTGTGCATTCTTGCGTCTTCTTCTTCAGACTAGGGCCGTAGGAATTTGTGATTTTAATTCGCAAGTAGGTTAATTCAAAGGTACAAGCACAAAGTGTATAGTTATAATTATTGTGAATAGTTTTGTGATGTTGGTAGATTTTGAAGTACAGCAATAACAAAACAGTGTCGGGTATAAAATTGGGGTTTATTATTCTAATAGCACATAAAATGAAAAACTTATATCTAGCGTAATTCTTACGTACTAAAGAGTAATGAGTAATTTGATCAATGTGTTTAGAATGAATATTAGCTTTCAGAAGGAAAGCTTATAAATATGAATTTATTCGAACTTGTTCCTTATTACTTTCAAAGCTAATTATTTAAATAATTTAATTAATGATTTTTTAAGATTTTAATATTGATTTTACTAATTCAGAATGCTTCTAAAATACTCTTAAATAAATTAGCCGTGAATCTTGTTCTACGTGCCTTTTATTTACTTTGTGATTGGTTTCAGGTATACTGCAGTATAAGTTTCTTAAGTGATTTGATATTAAGATTTGTATAGCGCTTTTTATCTACTCTACTTCTTATCTATTTCTTCTTAATTAATTAATACTTGTTCTACAGATTATCACAATATTGAAGTTATTATTAACTTAGAGTCTCTGTTTTTATAGGCATCTGAATGAAATTGACTTTACAATTGATTTAACAAAGGAAAGGAAAATGTTCTTTTATATAAAATTTATAAATGATTTTGACTTTCCTGGTACTGAAGTTCTGGACGATGTCCTCTGGGGTCCCTCGATGTCCTAGTCCCATCAGCTAGTGGCGATGATTTCCGCTGCGTCCTGGGTTCCAACGAAGAGTTCAGGGATCAGCAACTTAGGTCCTTCAGCAACTCTTAATGGATTTAACGTCAGTGGATTAACTGCTGCAACTGCTTCAGGTCCTCGATCCGGATACTCTGCACTGTGTGTGTGTAACTCGTCTCTGGTGTAGCTCTGCGTCGTCAGTTCTTCAGCTCGTACCACGATTTAGACGGCCTCGTTCTGTATTACTCTGTGTGTGGCTTCTAGTAGTATATGGTCGATCTCTTATATGCGTACGCCAACAGTATGAGTGTATTGCGCTGTACGCTTATTTGTTGATGAATAAGACTATCGCACGTAGACGTCGTCACAGTCCAGTCGTTCTAGAAGAGTGTCTTTGTTGTTCTGTAGTTGATACTTTACAGAAGTGTGTGTGTGTGTGTGTGTGTTCACTGTTTGAGTCCTGATTGAAGAGTATGTGTTGACTGCGTGAACGTTAACAGAAGAGAGTGTGTTGACTGTTCGAGTTGTAACAGAAGAGTGAAGAGCGTTCAGCCCGAAATCAACGGTTGTTCAAAATTTTTAGAATGATCTGATTGGCTGAAACATTCTCCTTACTACTTAAAATTGAGTCACCTTATTCCGTGAAAACGAAAAATAATTCCCAACTCCGAGAATTATTATTATTCTTAATATTCTGGAATACACCGGAACCAATTGTCGGTCGGATGTCCGGTTGCAATTTTTATTGCGATTATTTTGGCCGTAAGCCAAGTTCTGCTTAATCTAGCATATACATTTGATTCGTAATTTTTACTATTATAACATATCCAAATCTGAACTTCCTAGCTCACTTATTAAGGAAGTTATTTAAATAAAATGAATTAGCTCATTAACTCTTTAATTATATTTAATGAAATTCGCACACCGTATTCTTAATATTTCGGTAAACATTTTGGCTATTTTGGATTTTGCCTATATTTATTCGTTTTTGAAATTTTAATGTTTTAAAGTTAGGGCGTGTCCCTAATTTATAACGGTGCGTGTGCGTGGTTACATAACGCCAACGGAACATATCCGCCGGGCGTTTTACAATTGTTTGGAATGCTCGCTACTGCGCAAAATATGGTTCTATCGATTTAAATTTATTTTATACTTGATTTTCAAACTTTCTACATATAACCCCAAATCTATGGGAATTGGTACGTTATATACACCCCCAGCCGTAAAAAAAAAAAAAATGAATGTAGATTATACAGTTATTTTTTTTATATGTACATTTTTCATGTTTCACAAGTATGCATTGTGCTATTTACAAAAAAAAATATATGCTGATGTAGCTATCCTCCTATTCATACAAGCATTATAAATATAACTTACTTCTAATACATTTAAATTATTGTGTATACAAATATTTTGGGACAATGTTTGTATTATGGGTAGTACTTAATAGCGAGACATTTAGCCAGGTATTTCACACACATGACAATAGACAATTTCGGCGCGTGCGTTCAGGAATGTGCTTCCGTTTGCTACCCCTGTAATCGCGTAGTAAACGCCGCTAATTAACCTATGCGTTTAGAAACCAGCTGAGCGCGGCTCGTGGGCGCGTTGACGCTTTGTGAACGCGTTTCCTGTAACCGTCACCGTCTGTCTCACACCTCGCTTGTGTGTTTGTTCTATCAGTGCTACGAATGCTTGTTAATTATTTATAACTTGCCCACAATTATTATTATTTATATCTAATACCCTAATTTATATTAAACAATTATTATTGATATTTAAATATTAGTATTCAAATTATTTCTAACTTTACATGATTTATATTTACATTGCCTCTAATATTTCGTATGGCTCTTTATGGGTGATCCGACCATATTCTTCTATCCACGCGTAAAATGCTTCACTTCCCCGGATAACACAGTAACGCCACCTAAATCTACCTCCGTGGGAACGTCGTCTCCAAGTTCCTGTACTACCGGACACGCTGTGTTAGGGGAGCATTGTTGTATTGTACTTACCTCCCACAATTGTTCTCTAACGTCCGGTGTGAACACCTTATTAACTGACAGACAAATTTCATGAGAAAAATCACCTTTATTACAACTAATATTTTTCCTATTTCTACCAATCTTATTTTTAAACATTTTCGCAGGATTTATTGCGCACCCTTTTTGGATGCTCCCTGTTGCTAGTTTTTTGTATGGGGAAACTGTTTTGCTTTTGCAATAGGGTTTCTAACATTTTCTATTTCGCTGGTGTGTTCGGTCGTACCGGTAACTGATACCTCGAATGGATGTTTGTATGGCTCTCATTGGAGTTCCATCGTTGCCTTTACTTATCGGTTTCTGCCTATTGAAACTCGTTTTTCCTTTATAGTCAAAGGTTTTATTTTGCGGTTTCGGCGATGGTGGTTGTGGAGCCGAACTAGTGCTAGGCCTTGGATCCGTTTGGGTCTCATATTCCCCACGTCTATTTTGGCTATCATTATTTGGATTATAGTTCGGGTTATACCTCCAGCCGCTGAAATCGAAAACGGTTTCACTTTGGGATATTAATATTAATAGTTCGTCAACCGTACGTATACCTTGCGTAAATGCTGCTACACGAATATTATGATTAAAATGGTACGCCATTTTCGTGACTATATCGACCTCGGAAAACGCTGGTTTTAAATGTTTAGAGCGTTCAACCTGTTGTATGATATAGTTTTCAGGCGTTATACCCTGCTTCCGGTCATAACGTCCGTATTTAATTCATTACGCAGGAGTCTTTGCGTGTGCGCATTCCAATATCGGTTTTCAAACATTTGTCTAAATTCCGTGTATGTGGTAATTTTATCACGTACAATGTTATACCATCGCCTGGCTGAATCACGCATCGCGTTCACTACCCATTGTATCCGGTCTTGGTCCTCTAATCGCGAACCTCCCCTTGCCATTTCGTTTTCGCAAGTTAGCAAGAACTCGATCAGGTTTTCATTATTTTCACCGGTGAAATAGACTCGGTTCTTCTCGTCTACCTGCCCTTGTACTAGAATATTTGGTGCCGATGTCCTCCGTACTTCCTGTCGCACTTTAGAAATCTCCTCGCTAAGCGTTTGCAATACATTTACTCTATTTGTATCGACATCGGAACGAACTTCTACAATCGACGCATCTAACCTAGCAACTTGTCGTTGTGTTTCGCTTACGTCGGTTTGTATCCGTACTTCAAGATTATCAACTTTTTAGCTACATCCGCGGTCTGTTTCTCACACTTGCCGATATGTTCTTTAAACCGCCCCTCCATACGCGAAATCTGTTCAATAAACAATTTATGCATTGTGGTCTCAAAAACCTTAAAAGTTTCATTTATTTTTGTCTCGACCGTATGAATTTTTTCTCCGACTTCGGTAACTTTAGAATCTAAACTTTTCACGCTTTCTTCGTTTTAGTAGCTATTTCTTTATTTACTTGCTCGAATTTTGCATTGATTTTTGCATCGGTTTGTCTTATCTCCGCGTTTATATCCGCGTTACTCTGTTCTAGTGTCTCGGTTAAACTTGTTTTCTGTGCGTCTATTTTAGCCGTTATTTCCGCGTTATTTAGGTCAGCTTTGGCTGCACTTTGTTGAAATTTCGCGTTCATATTAGCTACTAATTCCGCGTTTGTTTGCTCAAATTTCGCGTTCATTTCTGCAGCGGTTTGCTCAGCTTTAGCCGCGTTTTGTTTCATTTCTTGCAACAACTGTTTGAACATTTTGTCGGTGTCCATTGTTACACAATATTCTTAAAACTCTATTGGTGTACTTATTACCAATTCACAAAACATTCTTTAGGGATTGTTTGAGTTGGACGCCAGCTGTTTTACTAATTAAAACAGCAAACTTGTTGCAATTTAATTTGCTACAATTAAATGTTACAATTTAATATTTAATCAAAATTAAATCGGACCCCACGTTCCGGGCGACATATATAACTAATCAAACTTTGTTAAAACTTCGGGAACCCCAAGTTCAGGGCGACATTTATAACTTTACTATTATGGTGTGTGTGAACTGACCTACCTGCTGTGCATTCTTGCGTCTTCTTCTTCAGACTAGGGCCGTAGGAATTTGTGATTTTAATTCGCAAGTAGGTTAATTCAAAGGTACAAGCACAAAGTGTATAGTTATAATTATTGTGAATAGTTTTGTGATGTTGGTAGATTTTGAAGTACAGCAATAACAAAACAGTGTCGGGTATAAAATTGGGGTTTATTATTCTAATAGCACATAAAATGAAAAACTTATATCTAGCGTAATTCTTACGTACTAAAGAGTAATGAGTAATTTGATCAATGTGTTTAGAATGAATATTAGCTTTCAGAAGGAAAGCTTATAAATATGAATTTATTCGAACTTGTTCCTTATTACTTTCAAAGCTAATTATTTAAATAATTTAATTAATGATTTTTTAAGATTTTAATATTGATTTTACTAATTCAGAATGCTTCTAAAATACTCTTAAATAAATTAGCCGTGAATCTTGTTCTACGTGCCTTTTATTTACTTTGTGATTGGTTTCAGGTATACTGCAGTATAAGTTTCTTAAGTGATTTGATATTAAGATTTCTATAGCGCTTTTTATCTACTCTACTTCTTATCTATTTCTTCTTAATTAATTAATACTTGTTCTACAGATTATCACAATATTGAAGTTATTATTAACTTAGAGTCTCTGTTTTTATAGGCATCTGAATGAAATTGACTTTACAATTGATTTAACAAAGGAAAGGAAAATGTTCTTTTATATAAAATTTATAAATGATTTTGACTTTCCTGGTACTGAAGTTCTGGACGATGTCCTCTGGGGTCCCTCGATGTCCTAGTCCCATCAGCTAGTGGCGATGATTTCCGCTGCGTCCTGGGTTCCAACGAAGAGTTCAGGGATCAGCAACTTAGGTCCTTCAGCAACTCTTAATGGATTTAACGTCAGTGGATTAACTGCTGCAACTGCTTCAGGTCCTCGATCCGGATACTCTGCACTGTGTGTGTGTAACTCGTCTCTGGTGTAGCTCTGCGTCGTCAGTTCTTCAGCTCGTACCACGATTTAGACGGCCTCGTTCTGTATTACTCTGTGTGTGGCTTCTAGTAGTATATGGTCGATCTCTTATATGCGTACGCCAACAGTATGAGTGTATTGCGCTGTACGCTTATTTGTTGATGAATAAGACTATCGCACGTAGACGTCGTCACAGTCCAGTCGTTCTAGAAGAGTGTCTTTGTTGTTCTGTAGTTGATACTTTACAGAAGTGTGTGTGTGTGTGTGTGTGTTCACTGTTTGAGTCCTGATTGAAGAGTATGTGTTGACTGCGTGAACGTTAACAGAAGAGAGTGTGTTGACTGTTCGAGTTGTAACAGAAGAGTGAAGAGCGTTCAGCCCGAAATCAACGGTTGTTCAAAATTTTTAGAATGATCTGATTGGCTGAAACATTCTCCTTACTACTTAAAATTGAGTCACCTTATTCCGTGAAAACGAAAAATAATTCCCAACTCCGAGAATTATTATTATTCTTAATATTCTGGAATACACCGGAACCAATTGTCGGTCGGATGTCCGGTTGCAATTTTTATTGCGATTATTTTGGCCGTAAGCCAAGTTCTGCTTAATCTAGCATATACATTTGATTCGTAATTTTTACTATTATAACATATCCAAATCTGAACTTCCTAGCTCACTTATTAAGGAAGTTATTTAAATAAAATGAATTAGCTCATTAACTCTTTAATTATATTTAATGAAATTCGCACACCGTATTCTTAATATTTCGGTAAACATTTTGGCTATTTTGGATTTTGCCTATATTTATTCGTTTTTGAAATTTTAATGTTTTAAAGTTAGGGCGTGTCCCTAATTTATAACGGTGCGTGTGCGTGGTTACATAACGCCAACGGAACATATCCGCCGGGCGTTTTACAATTGTTTGGAATGCTCGCTACTGCGCAAAATATGGTTCTATCGATTTAAATTTATTTTATACTTGATTTTCAAACTTTCTACATATAACCCCAAATCTATGGGAATTGGTACGTTATATACACCCCCAGCCGTAAAAAAAAAAAAAATGAATGTAGATTATACAGTTATTTTTTTTATATGTACATTTTTCATGTTTCACAAGTATGCATTGTGCTATTTACAAAAAAAAATATATGCTGATGTAGCTATCCTCCTATTCATACAAGCATTATAAATATAACTTACTTCTAATACATTTAAATTATTGTGTATACAAATATTTTGGGACAATGTTTGTATTATGGGTAGTACTTAATAGCGAGACATTTAGCCAGGTATTTCACACACATGACAATAGACAATTTCGGCGCGTGCGTTCAGGAATGTGCTTCCGTTTGCTACCCCTGTAATCGCGTAGTAAACGCCGCTAATTAACCTATGCGTTTAGAAACCAGCTGAGCGCGGCTCGTGGGCGCGTTGACGCTTTGTGAACGCGTTTCCTGTAACCGTCACCGTCTGTCTCACACCTCGCTTGTGTGTTTGTTCTATCAGTGCTACGAATGCTTGTTAATTATTTATAACTTGCCCACAATTATTATTATTTATATCTAATACCCTAATTTATATTAAACAATTATTATTGATATTTAAATATTAGTATTCAAATTATTTCTAACTTTACATGATTTATATTTACATTGCCTCTAATATTTCGTATGGCTCTTTATGGGTGATCCGACCATATTCTTCTATCCACGCGTAAAATGCTTCACTTCCCCGGATAACACAGTAACGCCACCTAAATCTACCTCCGTGGGAACGTCGTCTCCAAGTTCCTGTACTACCGGACACGCTGTGTTAGGGGAGCATTGTTGTATTGTACTTACCTCCCACAATTGTTCTCTAACGTCCGGTGTGAACACCTTATTAACTGACAGACAAATTTCATGAGAAAAATCACCTTTATTACAACTAATATTTTTCCTATTTCTACCAATCTTATTTTTAAACATTTTCGCAGGATTTATTGCGCACCCTTTTTGGATGCTCCCTGTTGCTAGTTTTTTGTATGGGGAAACTGTTTTGCTTTTGCAATAGGGTTTCTAACATTTTCTATTTCGCTGGTGTGTTCGGTCGTACCGGTAACTGATACCTCGAATGGATGTTTGTATGGCTCTCATTGGAGTTCCATCGTTGCCTTTACTTATCGGTTTCTGCCTATTGAAACTCGTTTTTCCTTTATAGTCAAAGGTTTTATTTTGCGGTTTCGGCGATGGTGGTTGTGGAGCCGAACTAGTGCTAGGCCTTGGATCCGTTTGGGTCTCATATTCCCCACGTCTATTTTGGCTATCATTATTTGGATTATAGTTCGGGTTATACCTCCAGCCGCTGAAATCGAAAACGGTTTCACTTTGTGATATTAATATTAATAGTTCGTCAACCGTACGTATACCTTGCGTAAATGCTGCTACACGAATATTATGATTAAAATGGTACGCCATTTTCGTGACTATATCGACCTCGGAAAACGCTGGTTTTAAATGTTTAGAGCGTTCAACCTGTTGTATGATATAGTTTTCAGGCGTTATACCCTGCTTCCGGTCATAACGTCCGTATTTAATTCATTACGCAGGAGTCTTTGCGTGTGCGCATTCCAATATCGGTTTTCAAACATTTGTCTAAATTCCGTGTATGTGGTAATTTTATCACGTACAATGTTATACCATCGCCTGGCTGAATCACGCATCGCGTTCACTACCCATTGTATCCGGTCTTGGTCCTCTAATCGCGAACCTCCCCTTGCCATTTCGTTTTCGCAAGTTAGCAAGAACTCGATCAGGTTTTCATTATTTTCACCGGTGAAATAGACTCGGTTCTTCTCGTCTACCTGCCCTTGTACTAGAATATTTGGTGCCGATGTCCTCCGTACTTCCTGTCGCACTTTAGAAATCTCCTCGCTAAGCGTTTGCAATACATTTACTCTATTTGTATCGACATCGGAACGAACTTCTACAATCGACGCATCTAACCTAGCAACTTGTCGTTGTGTTTCGCTTACGTCGGTTTGTATCCGTACTTCAAGATTATCAACTTTTTAGCTACATCCGCGGTCTGTTTCTCACACTTGCCGATATGTTCTTTAAACCGCCCCTCCATACGCGAAATCTGTTCAATAAACAATTTATGCATTGTGGTCTCAAAAACCTTAAAAGTTTCATTTATTTTTGTCTCGACCGTATGAATTTTTTCTCCGACTTCGGTAACTTTAGAATCTAAACTTTTCACGCTTTCTTCGTTTTAGTAGCTATTTCTTTATTTACTTGCTCGAATTTTGCATTGATTTTTGCATCGGTTTGTCTTATCTCCGCGTTTATATCCGCGTTACTCTGTTCTAGTGTCTCGGTTAAACTTGTTTTCTGTGCGTCTATTTTAGCCGTTATTTCCGCGTTATTTAGGTCAGCTTTGGCTGCACTTTGTTGAAATTTCGCGTTCATATTAGCTACTAATTCCGCGTTTGTTTGCTCAAATTTCGCGTTCATTTCTGCAGCGGTTTGCTCAGCTTTAGCCGCGTTTTGTTTCATTTCTTGCAACAACTGTTTGAACATTTTGTCGGTGTCCATTGTTACACAATATTCTTAAAACTCTATTGGTGTACTTATTACCAATTCACAAAACATTCTTTAGGGATTGTTTGAGTTGGACGCCAGCTGTTTTACTAATTAAAACAGCAAACTTGTTGCAATTTAATTTGCTACAATTAAATGTTACAATTTAATATTTAATCAAAATTAAATCGGACCCCACGTTCCGGGCGACATATATAACTAATCAAACTTTGTTAAAACTTCGGGAACCCCAAGTTCAGGGCGACATTTATAACTTTACTATTATGGTGTGTGTGAACTGACCTACCTGCTGTGCATTCTTGCGTCTTCTTCTTCAGACTAGGGCCGTAGGAATTTGTGATTTTAATTCGCAAGTAGGTTAATTCAAAGGTACAAGCACAAAGTGTATAGTTATAATTATTGTGAATAGTTTTGTGATGTTGGTAGATTTTGAAGTACAGCAATAACAAAACAGTGTCGGGTATAAAATTGGGGTTTATTATTCTAATAGCACATAAAATGAAAAACTTATATCTAGCGTAATTCTTACGTACTAAAGAGTAATGAGTAATTTGATCAATGTGTTTAGAATGAATATTAGCTTTCAGAAGGAAAGCTTATAAATATGAATTTATTCGAACTTGTTCCTTATTACTTTCAAATCTAATTATTTAAATAATTTAATTAATGATTTTTTAAGATTTTAATATTGATTTTACTAATTCAGAATGCTTCTAAAATACTCTTAAATAAATTAGCCGTGAATCTTGTTCTACGTGCCTTTTATTTACTTTGTGATTGGTTTCAGGTATACTGCAGTATAAGTTTCTTAAGTGATTTGATATTAAGATTTGTATAGCGCTTTTTATCTACTCTACTTCTTATCTATTTCTTCTTAATTAATTAATACTTGTTCTACAGATTATCACAATATTGAAGTTATTATTAACTTAGAGTCTCTGTTTTTATAGGCATCTGAATGAAATTGACTTTATAATTGATTTAACAAAGGAAAGGAAAATGTTCTTTTATATAAAATTTATAAATGATTTTGACTTTCCTGGTACTGAAGTTCTGGACGATGTCCTCTGGGGTCCCTCGATGTCCTAGTCCCATCAGCTAGTGGCGATGATTTCCGCTGCGTCCTGGGTTCCAACGAAGAGTTCAGGGATCAGCAACTTAGGTCCTTCAGCAACTCTTAATGGATTTAACGTCAGTGGATTAACTGCTGCAACTGCTTCAGGTCCTCGATCCGGATACTCTGCACTGTGTGTGTGTAACTCGTCTCTGGTGTAGCTCTGCGTCGTCAGTTCTTCAGCTCGTACCACGATTTAGACGGCCTCGTTCTGTATTACTCTGTGTGTGGCTTCTAGTAGTATATGGTCGATCTCTTATATGCGTACGCCAACAGTATGAGTGTATTGCGCTGTACGCTTATTTGTTGATGAATAAGACTATCGCACGTAGACGTCGTCACAGTCCAGTCGTTCTAGAAGAGTGTCTTTGTTGTTCTGTAGTTGATACTTTACAGAAGTGTGTGTGTGTGTGTGTGTGTTCACTGTTTGAGTCCTGATTGAAGAGTATGTGTTGACTGCGTGAACGTTAACAGAAGAGAGCGTGTTGACTGTTCGAGTTGTAACAGAAGAGTGAAGAGCGTTCAGCCCGAAATCAACGGTTGTTCAAAATTTTTAGAATGATCTGATTGGCTGAAACATTCTCCTTACTACTTAAAATTGAGTCACCTTATTCCGTGAAAACGAAAAATAATTCCCAACTCCGAGAATTATTATTATTCTTAATATTCTGGAATACACCGGAACCAATTGTCGGTCGGATGTCCGGTTGCAATTTTTATTGCGATTATTTTGGCCGTAAGCCAAGTTCTGCTTAATCTAGCATATACATTTGATTCGTAATTTTTACTATTATAACATATCCAAATCTGAACTTCCTAGCTCACTTATTAAGGAAGTTATTTAAATAAAATGAATTAGCTCATTAACTCTTTAATTATATTTAATGAAATTCGCACACCGTATTCTTAATATTTCGGTAAACATTTTGGCTATTTTGGATTTTGCCTATATTTATTCGTTTTTGAAATTTTAATGTTTTAAAGTTAGGGCGTGTCCCTAATTTATAACGGTGCGTGTGCGTGGTTACATAACGCCAACGGAACATATCCGCCGGGCGTTTTACAATTGTTTGGAATGCTCGCTACTGCGCAAAATATGGTTCTATCGATTTAAATTTATTTTATACTTGATTTTCAAACTTTCTACATATAACCCCAAATCTATGGGAATTGGTACGTTATATACACCCCCAGCCGTAAAAAAAAAAAAAATGAATGTAGATTATACAGTTATTTTTTTTATATGTACATTTTTCATGTTTCACAAGTATGCATTGTGCTATTTACAAAAAAAAATATATGCTGATGTAGCTATCCTCCTATTCATACAAGCATTATAAATATAACTTACTTCTAATACATTTAAATTATTGTGTATACAAATATTTTGGGACAATGTTTGTATTATGGGTAGTACTTAATAGCGAGACATTTAGCCAGGTATTTCACACACATGACAATAGACAATTTCGGCGCGTGCGTTCAGGAATGTGCTTCCGTTTGCTACCCCTGTAATCGCGTAGTAAACGCCGCTAATTAACCTATGCGTTTAGAAACCAGCTGAGCGCGGCTCGTGGGCGCGTTGACGCTTTGTGAACGCGTTTCCTGTAACCGTCACCGTCTGTCTCACACCTCGCTTGTGTGTTTGTTCTATCAGTGCTACGAATGCTTGTTAATTATTTATAACTTGCCCACAATTATTATTATTTATATCTAATACCCTAATTTATATTAAACAATTATTATTGATATTTAAATATTAGTATTCAAATTATTTCTAACTTTACATGATTTATATTTACATTGCCTCTAATATTTCGTATGGCTCTTTATGGGTGATCCGACCATATTCTTCTATCCACGCGTAAAATGCTTCACTTCCCCGGATAACACAGTAACGCCACCTAAATCTACCTCCGTGGGAACGTCGTCTCCAAGTTCCTGTACTACCGGACACGCTGTGTTAGGGGAGCATTGTTGTATTGTACTTACCTCCCACAATTGTTCTCTAACGTCCGGTGTGAACACCTTATTAACTGACAGACAAATTTCATGAGAAAAATCACCTTTATTACAACTAATATTTTTCCTATTTCTACCAATCTTATTTTTAAACATTTTCGCAGGATTTATTGCGCACCCTTTTTGGATGCTCCCTGTTGCTAGTTTTTTGTATGGGGAAACTGTTTTGCTTTTGCAATAGGGTTTCTAACATTTTCTATTTCGCTGGTGTGTTCGGTCGTACCGGTAACTGATACCTCGAATGGATGTTTGTATGGCTCTCATTGGAGTTCCATCGTTGCCTTTACTTATCGGTTTCTGCCTATTGAAACTCGTTTTTCCTTTATAGTCAAAGGTTTTATTTTGCGGTTTCGGCGATGGTGGTTGTGGAGCCGAACTAGTGCTAGGCCTTGGATCCGTTTGGGTCTCATATTCCCCACGTCTATTTTGGCTATCATTATTTGGATTATAGTTCGGGTTATACCTCCAGCCGCTGAAATCGAAAACGGTTTCACTTTGTGATATTAATATTAATAGTTCGTCAACCGTACGTATACCTTGCGTAAATGCTGCTACACGAATATTATGATTAAAATGGTACGCCATTTTCGTGACTATATCGACCTCGGAAAACGCTGGTTTTAAATGTTTAGAGCGTTCAACCTGTTGTATGATATAGTTTTCAGGCGTTATACCCTGCTTCCGGTCATAACGTCCGTATTTAATTCATTACGCAGGAGTCTTTGCGTGTGCGCATTCCAATATCGGTTTTCAAACATTTGTCTAAATTCCGTGTATGTGGTAATTTTATCACGTACAATGTTATACCATCGCCTGGCTGAATCACGCATCGCGTTCACTACCCATTGTATCCGGTCTTGGTCCTCTAATCGCGAACCTCCCCTTGCCATTTCGTTTTCGCAAGTTAGCAAGAACTCGATCAGGTTTTCATTATTTTCACCGGTGAAATAGACTCGGTTCTTCTCGTCTACCTGCCCTTGTACTAGAATATTTGGTGCCGATGTCCTCCGTACTTCCTGTCGCACTTTAGAAATCTCCTCGCTAAGCGTTTGCAATACATTTACTCTATTTGTATCGACATCGGAACGAACTTCTACAATCGACGCATCTAACCTAGCAACTTGTCGTTGTGTTTCGCTTACGTCGGTTTGTATCCGTACTTCAAGATTATCAACTTTTTAGCTACATCCGCGGTCTGTTTCTCACACTTGCCGATATGTTCTTTAAACCGCCCCTCCATACGCGAAATCTGTTCAATAAACAATTTATGCATTGTGGTCTCAAAAACCTTAAAAGTTTCATTTATTTTTGTCTCGACCGTATGAATTTTTTCTCCGACTTCGGTAACTTTAGAATCTAAACTTTTCACGCTTTCTTCGTTTTAGTAGCTATTTCTTTATTTACTTGCTCGAATTTTGCATTGATTTTTGCATCGGTTTGTCTTATCTCCGCGTTTATATCCGCGTTACTCTGTTCTAGTGTCTCGGTTAAACTTGTTTTCTGTGCGTCTATTTTAGCCGTTATTTCCGCGTTATTTAGGTCAGCTTTGGCTGCACTTTGTTGAAATTTCGCGTTCATATTAGCTACTAATTCCGCGTTTGTTTGCTCAAATTTCGCGTTCATTTCTGCAGCGGTTTGCTCAGCTTTAGCCGCGTTTTGTTTCATTTCTTGCAACAACTGTTTGAACATTTTGTCGGTGTCCATTGTTACACAATATTCTTAAAACTCTATTGGTGTACTTATTACCAATTCACAAAACATTCTTTAGGGATTGTTTGAGTTGGACGCCAGCTGTTTTACTAATTAAAACAGCAAACTTGTTGCAATTTAATTTGCTACAATTAAATGTTACAATTTAATATTTAATCAAAATTAAATCGGACCCCACGTTCCGGGCGACATATATAACTAATCAAACTTTGTTAAAACTTCGGGAACCCCAAGTTCAGGGCGACATTTATAACTTTACTATTATGGTGTGTGTGAACTGACCTACCTGCTGTGCATTCTTGCGTCTTCTTCTTCAGACTAGGGCCGTAGGAATTTGTGATTTTAATTCGCAAGTAGGTTAATTCAAAGGTACAAGCACAAAGTGTATAGTTATAATTATTGTGAATAGTTTTGTGATGTTGGTAGATTTTGAAGTACAGCAATAACAAAACAGTGTCGGGTATAAAATTGGGGTTTATTATTCTAATAGCACATAAAATGAAAAACTTATATCTAGCGTAATTCTTACGTACTAAAGAGTAATGAGTAATTTGATCAATGTGTTTAGAATGAATATTAGCTTTCAGAAGGAAAGCTTATAAATATGAATTTATTCGAACTTGTTCCTTATTACTTTCAAAGCTAATTATTTAAATAATTTAATTAATGATTTTTTAAGATTTTAATATTGATTTTACTAATTCAGAATGCTTCTAAAATACTCTTAAATAAATTAGCCGTGAATCTTGTTCTACGTGCCTTTTATTTACTTTGTGATTGGTTTCAGGTATACTGCAGTATAAGTTTCTTAAGTGATTTGATATTAAGATTTGTATAGCGCTTTTTATCTACTCTACTTCTTATCTATTTCTTCTTAATTAATTAATACTTGTTCTACAGATTATCACAATATTGAAGTTATTATTAACTTAGAGTCTCTGTTTTTATAGGCATCTGAATGAAATTGACTTTACAATTGATTTAACAAAGGAAAGGAAAATGTTCTTTTATATAAAATTTATAAATGATTTTGACTTTCCTGGTACTGAAGTTCTGGACGATGTCCTCTGGGGTCCCTCGATGTCCTAGTCCCATCAGCTAGTGGCGATGATTTCCGCTGCGTCCTGGGTTCCAACGAAGAGTTCAGGGATCAGCAACTTAGGTCCTTCAGCAACTGTTAATGGATTTAACGTCAGTGGATTAACTGCTGCAACTGCTTCAGGTCCTCGATCCGGATACTCTGCACTGTGTGTGTGTAACTCGTCTCTGGTGTAGCTCTGCGTCGTCAGTTCTTCAGCTCGTACCACGATTTAGACGGCCTCGTTCTGTATTACTCTGTGTGTGGCTTCTAGTAGTATATGGTCGATCTCTTATATGCGTACGCCAACAGTATGAGTGTATTGCGCTGTACGCTTATTTGTTGATGAATAAGACTATCGCACGTAGACGTCGTCACAGTCCAGTCGTTCTAGAAGAGTGTCTTTGTTGTTCTGTAGTTGATACTTTACAGAAGTGTGTGTGTGTGTGTGTGTGTGTTCACTGTTTGAGTCCTGATTGAAGAGTATGTGTTGACTGCGTGAACGTTAACAGAAGAGAGTGTGTTGACTGTTCGAGTTGTAACAGAAGAGTGAAGAGCGTTCAGCTCGAAATCAACGGTTGTTCAAAATTTTTAGAATTATCTGATTGGCTGAAACATTCTCCCTACTACTTAAAATTGAGTCACCTTAATCCGTGAAAACGAAAAATATTTCCCACACTCCGAGAATTATTATTATTTTTAATATTCTGGAATACACCGGAACCAATTGTCGGTCGGATGTCCGGTTGCAATTTTTATTGCGATTATCTTGGCCGTAAGCCAAGTTATGCTTAATCTTGCATATACATTTGATTTGTACTTTTCACTATTATAACATATCCAAATCTGAACTTCCTAGCTCACTTATTAAGGAAGTTATTTAAATAAAATGAATTAGCTCATTAACTCTTTAATTATATTTAATGAAATTCGCACACCGTATTCTTAATATTTCGGTAAACATTTTGGCTATTTTGGATTTTGCCTATATTTATTCGTTTTTGAAATTTTAATGTTTTAATGTTAGGGCGTGTCCCTAATTTATAACGGTGCGTGTGCGTGGTTACATAACGCCAACGGAACATATCCGCCGGGCGTTTTACAATTGTTTGGAATGCTCGCTACTGCGCGAAATATGGTTGTATCGATTTAAATTTATTTTATACTTGATTTTTAAAACTTTCTACATATAACCCCAAATCTATGGGAATTGGTACGTTATATACACCCCCAGCCGTAAAAAAAAAAATGAATGTTGATTATACAGTTATTTTTTTTTTATATGTACATTTTTCATGTTTCACAAGTATGCATTGTGCTATTTACAAAAAAAAATATATACTGATGTAGCTATCCTCCTATTCATACAACCATTATAAATATAACTTACTTCTAATACATTTCAATTATTGTGTATAAAAATATTGTGGGATAATGTTTGTATTATGGGTAGTACTTAATAGCCAGACATTTAGCCAGGTATTTCACACACATGACAATAGACAATTTCGGCGCGTGCGTTCAGGAATGTGCTTCCGTTTGCTACCCCTGTAATCGCGTAGTAAACGCCGCTAATTAACCTATGCGTTTAGAAACCAGCTGAGCGCGGCTCGTGGGCGCGTTGTCGCTTTGTGAACGCGTTTCCTGTAACCGTCGCCGTCTGTCTCACACCTCGCTTGTGTGTTTGTTCTATCAATGCTACGAATGCTTGTTAATTATTTATAACTTGCCCACAATTATTATTATTTATATCTAATACCCTAATTTATATTAAACAATTATTATTGATATTTAAATATTAGTATTCAAATTATTTCTAACATTACATGATTTATATTTACATTGCCTCTAATATTTCGTATGGCTTTATATGGGTGATCCGACCATATTCTTCTATCCACGCGTAAAATGCTTCACTTCCCCGGATAACACAGTAACGCCACCTAAATCTACCTCCGTGGGAACGTCGTCTCCAAGTTCCTGTACTACCGGACACGCTGTGTTAGGGGAGCATTGTTGTATTGTACTTACCTCCCACAATTGTTCTCTAACGTCCGGTGTGAACACCTTATTGACTGACACACAAATTTCATGAGAAAAATCACCTTTATTACAACTACTATTTTTCCTATTTCTACCAATCTTATTTTTAAACATTTTCGCAGGATTTATTGCGCACCCTTTTTGGATGCGCCCTGTTGCAAGTTTTTTGTATGGGGAAACTGTTTTGCTTTTGCAATAGGGTTTCTAACATTTTATATTTCGCTGGTTTGTTCGGTCGTACCGGTATCTGAATACCTCGAATGGATGTTTGTATGGCTCTCATTGGAGTTCCATCGTTGCCTTTACTTATCGGTTTCTGCCTATTGAAACTCGTCTTTCCTTTATATTCAAAGGTTTTATTTTGCGGTTTCGGCGATGGTGGTTGTGGAGCCGAACTAGTACTAGGCCTTGGATCCGTTTGGGTCTCATATTCCCCACGTCTATTCTGGCTATCATTATTTGGATTATATTTCGGGTTATACCTCCAGCCGCTGAAATCGAAAACGGTTTCACTTTGGGATATTAATATTAATAGTTCGTCAACCGTACGTATACCTTGCGTAAATGCTGCTACACGAATATTATGATTAAAATGGTACGCCAATTTCGTGACTATATCGACCTCGGAAAACGCTGGTTTTAAATGTTTAGAGCGTTCAACCTGTTGTATGATATAGTTTTCAGGCGTTATACCCTGCTTCCGGTCATAACGTCCGTATTCTAATTCATTACGCAGGAGTATTTGCGTGTGCGCATTCCAATATCGGTTTTCAAACATTTGTCTAAATTCCGTGTATGTGGTAATTTTATCACGTACAATGTTATACCATCGCCTGGCTGAATCACGCATCGCGTTCACTACCCATTGTATCCGGTCTTGGTCCTCTAATCGCGAACCTCCCCTTGCCATTTCGTTTTCGCAAGTTAGCAAGAACTCGATCAGGTTTTCATTATTTTCACCGGTGAAGTAGACTCGGTTCTTCTCGTCTACCTGCCCTTGTACTAGAATATTTGGTGCCGATGTCCTCCGTACTTCCTGTCGCACTGTAGAAATCTCCTCGCTAAGCGTTTGCAATACATTTACTCTATTTGTATCGACATCGGAATGAACTTCTACAATCGACGCATCTAACCTAGCAACTTGTCGTTGTGTTTCGCTTACGTCGGTTTGTATCCGTACTTCAAGATTATCAACTTTTTAGCTACATCCGCGGTCTGTTTCTCACACTTGCCGATATGTTCTTTAAACCGCCCCTCCATACGCGAAATCTGTTCAATAAACGATTTATGCATTGTGGTCTCAAAAACCTTAAAAGTTTCATTTATTTTTGTCTCGACCGTATGAATTTTTTCTCCGACTTCGGTAACTTTAGAATCTAAACTTTTCACGCTTTCTTCGTTTTAGTAGCTATTTCTTTATTTACTTGCTCGAATTTTGCATTGATTTTTGCATCGGTTTGTCTTATCTCCGCGTTTATATCCGCGTTACTCTGTTCTAGTGTCTCGGTTAAACTTGTTTTCTGTGCGTCTATTTTAGCCGTTATTTCCGCGTTATTTAGTTCAGCTTTGGCTGCACTTTGTTGAAATATCGCGTTCATATTAGCTACTAATTCCGCGTTTGTTTGCTCAACTTTCGCGTTCATTTCTGCAGCGGTGTGCTCAGCTTTAGCCGCGTTTTGTTTCATTTCTTGCAACAATTGTTTGAACATTTTGTCGGTGTCCATTGTTACACAATATTCTTAAAACTCTATTGCTGTACTTATTACCAATTCACAAAACATTCTTTAGGGATTGTTTGAGTTGGACGCCAGCTGTTTTACTAATTAAAACAGCATACTTGTTGCAATTTAATTTGATACAATTAAATTTTACAATTTAAAATTTAATCAAAATTAAATCGGACCCCACGTTCCGGGCGACATATATAACGAATCAAACTTTGTTAAAACTTCGGGAAGCCCCAAGTTCAGGGCGACATTTATAACTTTAGTATTATGGTGTGTGTGAACTGACCTACCTGCTGTGCATTCTTGCGTCTTCTTCTTCAGACTAGGGCCGTAGGAATTTGTGATTTGAATTCGCAAGTAGGTTAATTCAAAGGTACAAGCACAAAGTGTATAGTTATAATTATTGTGAATAGTTTTGTGATGTTGGTAGAATTTGAAGTACAGCAATAACAAAACAGTGTCGGGTATAAAATTGGGGTTTGTTATTCTAATAGCACATAAAATGAAAAACTTATATCTAGCGTAATTCTTACGTACTAAAGAGTAATGAGTAATTTGATCAATGTGTATAGAATGAATATTAGCTTTCAGAAGGAAAGCTTATAAATATGAATTTATTCGAACTTGTTCCTTATTACTTTCAAAGCTAATTATTTAAATAATTTAATTAATGATTTTTTAAGATTTTAATATTGATTTTACTAATTCAGTATGCTTCTAAAATACTCTTAAATAAATTAGCCGTGAATCTTGTTCTACGTGCCTTTTATTTACTTTGTGATTGGTTCAGGTATACTGCAGTATAAGTTTCGTAAGTGATTTGATATTAAGATTTGTATAGCGCTTTTTATCTACTCTACTTCTTATCTATTTCTTCTTAATTAATTAATACTTGTTCTACAGATTATCACAATATTGAAGTTATTATTAACTTAGAGTCTCTGTTTTTATAGGCATCTGAATGAAATTGACTTTACAATTGATTTAACAAAGGAAAGGAAAATGTTCTTTTATATAAAATTTATAAATGATTTTGACTTTCCTGGTACTGAAGTTCTGGACGACGTCCTCTGGGGTCCCTCGATGTCCTAGTCGCATCAGCTAGTGGCGATGATTTCCGCTGCGTCCTGGGTTCCAACGAAGAGTTCAGGGATCAGCAACTTAGGTCCTTCAGCAACTGTTAATGGATTTAACGTCAGTGGATTAACTGCTGCAACTGCTTCAGGTCCTCGATCCGGATACTCTGCACTGTGTGTGTGTGTACCTCGTCTCTAGTGTAGCTCTGCGTCGTCAGTTCTTCAGCTCGTACCACGATTTAGACTGCCTCGTTCTGTAGTACTCTGTGTGTGGCTTCTAGTAGTATATGGTCGATCTCTTATATGCGTACGCCAACAGTATGAGTGTATTGCGCTGTACGCTTATTTGTTGATGAATAAGACTATCGCACGTAGACGTCGTCACAGTCCAGTCGTTCTAGAAGAGTGTCTTTGTTGTTCTGTAGTTGATACTTTACAGAAGTGTGTGTGTGTGTGTGTGTGTGTGTGTGTGTGTGTTCACTGTTTGAGTCCTGATTGAAGAGTATGTGTTGACTGCGTGAACGTTAACAGAAGAGAGTGTGTTGACTGTTCGAGTTGTAACAGAAGAGTGAAGAGCGTTCAGCCCGAAATCAACGGTTGTTCAAAATTTTTAGAATGATCTGATTGGCTGAAACATTCTTCCTACTACTTACAATTGAGTCACCTTATTCCGTGAAAACGAAAAATAATTCCCACACTCCGAGAATTATTATTATTTTTAATATTCTGGAATACACCGGAACCAATTGTCGGTCGGATGTCCGGTTGCAAATTTTATTGCGATTATCTTGGCCGTAAGACAAGTTATGCTTAATCTAGCATATGCATTTGATTCGTACTTTTTACTATTATAACATATCCAAATCTGAACTTCCTAGCTCACTTATTAAGGAAGTTATTTAAATAAAATGAATTAGCTCATTAACTCTTTAATTATATTTAATGAAATTCGCACACCGTATTCTTAATATTTCGGTAAACATTTTAGCTATTTTGGATTTTGCCTATATTTATTCGTTTTTGAAATTTTAATGTTTTAAAGTTAGGGCGTGTCCCTAATTTATAACGGTGTGTGTGCGTGGTTACATAACGCCAACGGAACATATCCGCCGGGCGTTTTACAATTGTTTGGAATGCTCGCTACTGCGCAAAATATGGTTCTATCGATTTAAATTTATTTTATACTTGATTTTTAAAACTTTCTACATATAACCCCAAATCTATGGGAATTGGTACGTTATATACACCCCCAGCCGTAAAAAAAAAAAAAAAATGAATGTAGTTTATACAGTTATTTTTTTTTATATGTACATTTTTCATGTTTCACAAGTATGCATTGTGCTATTTACAAAAAAAAATATATACTGATGTAGCTATCCTCCTATTCATACAAGCATTATAAATATAACTTACTTCTAATACATTTAAATTATTGTGTATAAAAATATTGTGGGACAATGTTTGTATTATGGGTAGTACTTAATAGCGAGACATTTAGCCAGGTATTTCACACACATGACAATAGACAATTTCGGCGCGTGCGTTCAGGAATGTGCTTCCGTTTGCTACCCCTGTAATCGCGTAGTAAACGCCGCTAATTAACCTATGCGTTTAGAAACCAGCTGAGCGCGGCTCGTGGGCGCGTTGTCGCTTTGTGAACGCGTTTCCTGTAACCGTCGCCGTCTGTCTCACACCTCGCTTGTGTGTTTGTTCTATCAATGCTACGAATGCTTGTTAATTATTTATAACTTGCCCACAATTATTATTATTTATATCTAATACCCTAATTTATATTAAACAATTATTATTGATATTTAAATATTAGTATTCAAATTATTTCTAACATTACATGATTTATATTTACATTGCTTCTAATATTTCCTATGGCTCTATATGGGTGATCCGACCATATTCTTCTATCCACGCGTAAAATGCTTCACTTCCCCGGATAACGCCACCTAAATCTACCTCCGTGGGAACGTCGTCTCCAAGTTCCTGTACTACCGGACACGTTGTGTTAGGGGAGCATTGTTGTATTGTACTTACCTCCCACAATTGTTCTCTAACGTCCGGTGTGAACACCTTATTGACTGACACACAAATTTCATGAGAAAAATCACCTTTATTACAACTACTATTTTTCCTATTTCTACCAATCTTATTTTTAAACATTTTCGCAGGATTTATTGCGCACCCTTTTTGGATGCGCCCTGTTCCAAGTTTTTTGTATGGGGAAACTGTTTTGCTTTTGCAATAGGGTTTCTAACATTTTATATTTCGCTGGTTTGTTCGGTCGTACCGGTATCTGATACCTCGAATGGATGTTTGTATGGCTCTCATTGGAGTTCCATCGTTGCCTTTACTTATCGGTTTCTGCCTATTGAAACTCGTCTTTCCTTTATATTCAAAGGTTTTATTTTGCGGTTTCGGCGATGGTGGTTGTGGAGCCGAACTAGTACTAGCCCTTGGATCCGTTTGGGTCTCATATTCCCCACGTCTATTCTGGCTATCATTATTTGGATTATAGTTCGGGTTATACCTCCAGCCGCTGAAATCGAAAACGGTTTCACTTTGGGATATTAATATTAATAGTTCGTCAACCGTACGTATACCTTGCGTAAATGCTGCTACACGAATATTATGATTAAAATGGTACGCCAATTTCGTGACTATATCGACCTCGGAAAACGCTGGTTTTAAATGTTTAGAGCGTTCAACCTGTTGTATGATATAGTTTTCAGGCGTTATACCCTGCTTCCGGTCATAACGTCCGTATTCTAATTCATTACGCAGGAGTATTTGCGTGTGCGCATTCCAATATCGGTTTTCAAACATTTGTCTAAATTCCGTGTATGTGGTAATTTTATCACGTACAATGTTATACCATCGCCTGGCTGAATCACGCATCGCGTTCACTACCCATTGTATCCGGTCTTGGTCCTCTAATCGCGAACCTCCCCTTGCCATTTCGTTTTCGCAAGTTAGCAAGAATCAGGTTTTCATTATTTTCACCGGTGAAATAGACTCGGTTCTTCTCGTCTACCTGCCCTTGTACTAGAATATTTGGTGCCGATGTCCTCCGTACTTCCTGTCGCACTTTAGAAATTTCCTCGCTAAGCGTTTGCAATACATTTACTCTATTTGTATCGACATCGGAACGAACTTCTACAATTGACGCATCTAACCTAGCAACTTGTCGTTGTGTTTCGCTTACGTCGGTTTGTATCCGTACTTCAAGATTATCAACTTTTTAGCTACATCCGCGGTCTGTTTCTCACACTTGCCGATATGTTCTTTAAACCGCCCCTCCATACGCGAAATCTGTTCAATAAACGATTTATGCATTGTTGTCTCAAAAACCTAAAAAGGTTCATTTATTTTTGTCTCGACCGTATGAATTTTTTCTCCGACTTCGGTAACTTTAGAATCTAAACTTTTCACGCTTTCTTCGTTTTAGTAGCTATTTCTTTATTTACTTGCTCGAATTTTGCATTGATTTTTGCATCGGTTTGTCTTATCTCCGCGTTTATATCCGCGTTACTCTGTTCTTGTGTCTCGGTTAAACTTGTTTTCTGTGCGTCTATTTTAGCCGTTATTTCCGCGTTATTTAGTTCAGCTTTGGCTGCACTTTGTTGAAATTTCGCGTTCATATTAGCTACTAATTCCGCGTCTGTTTGCTCAAATTTCGCGTTCATTTCTGCAGCGGTTTGCTCAGCTTTAGCCGCGTTTTGTTTCATTTCTTGCAACAATTGTTTGAACATTTTGTCGGTGTCCATTGTTACACAATATTCTTAACACTCTATTGCTGTACTTATTACCAATTCACAAAACATTCTTTAGGGATTGTTTGAGTTGGACGCCAGCTGTTTTACTAATTAAAACAGCAAACTTGTTGCAATTTAATTTGATACAATTAAATTTTACAATTTAAAATTTAATCAAAATTAAATCGGACCCCACGTTCCGGGCGACATATATAACTAATCAAACTTTGTTAAAACTTCGGGAAGCTCCAAGTTCAGGGCGACATTTATAACTTTACTATTATGGTGTGTGTGAACTGACCTACCTGCTGTGCCTTCTTGCGTCTTCTTCTTCAGACTAGGGCCGTAGGAATTTGTGATTTGAATTCGCAAGTAGGTTAATTCAAAGGTACAAGCACAAAGTTTTTAGTTATAATTATTGTGAATAGTTTTGTGATGTTGGTAGATTTTGAAGTACAGCAATAACAAAACAGTGTCGGGTATAAAATTGGGGTTTATTATTCTAATAGCACATAAAATGAAAAACTTATATCTAGCGTAATTCTTACGTACTAAAGAGTAATGAGTAATTTGATCAATATGTTTAGAATGAATATTAGCTTTCAGAAGGAAAGCTTATAAATATGAATTTATTCGAACTTGTTCCTTATTACTTTCAAAGCTAATTATTTAAATAATTTAATTAATGATTTTTTAAGATTTTAATATTGATTTTACTAATTCAGAATGCTTCTAAAATACTCTTAAATAAATTAGCCGTGAATCTTGTTCTACGTGCCTTTTATTTACTTTGTGATTGGTTTCAGGTATACTGCAGTATAAGTTTCTTAATTGATTTAATATTAAGATTTGTATAGCGCTTTTTAGCTACTCTACTTCTTATCTATTTCTTCTTAATTCATTAATACTTGTTCTACAGGTTATCACAATATTGAAGTTATTATTAACTTAGAGTCTCTGTTTTTATAGGCATCTGAATGAAATTGACTTTACAATTGATTTAACAAAGGAAAGGAAAATGTTCTTTTATATAAAAATTATAAATGATTTTGACTTTCCTGGTACTGAAATTCTGGACGATGTCCTCTGGGGTCCCTCGATGTCCTAGTCCCATCAGCTAGTGGCGATGATTTCCGCTGCGTCCTGGGTTCCAACGAAGAGTTCAGGGATCAGCAACTTAGGTCCTTCAGCAACTGTTAATGGATTTAACGTCAGTGGATTAACTGCTGCAACTGCTTCAGGTCCTCGATCCGGATACTCTGCACTGTGTGTGTGTACGTCGTCTCTGGTGTAGCTCTGCGTCGTCAGTTCTTCAGCTCGTACCACGATTTAGACGGCCTCGTTCTGTATTACTCTGTGTGTGGCTTCTAGTAGTATATGGTCGATCTCTTATATGCGTACGCCAACAGTATGAGTTTATTGCGCTGTACGCTTATTTGTTGATGAATAAGACTATCGCACGTAGACGTTGTCACAGTCCAGTCGTTCTAGAAGAGTGTCTTTGTTGTTCTGTAGTTGATACTTTACAGAAGTGTGTGTGTTTGTGTGTGTCCAATGTTTGAGTCCTGATTGAAGAGTATGTGTTGACTGTGTGAACGTTAATAGAAGAGAGTGTGTTGACTGTTCGAGTTGTAACAGAAGAGTGAAGAGCGTTCAGCCCGAAATCAACGGTTGTTCAAAATTTTTAGAATGATCTGATTGGCTGAAACATTTTCCCTACTACTTAAAATTGAGTCACCTCATACCGTGAAAACGAAAAATAATTCCCACACTCCGAGAATTATTATTATTTTTAATATTCTGAAATACACCGGAACCAATTGTCGGTCGGATGTCCTGTTGCAATTTCTATTGCGATTATCTTGGCCGTAAGCCAAGTTATGCCTAATCTAGCATATACATTTGATTCTTAATTTTTACTATTATAACATACCCAAATCTGAACTTCCTAGCTCACTTATTAAGGAAGTTATTTAAATAAAATGAATTAGCTCATTAACTCTTTAATTATATTTAATGAAATTCGCACACCGTATTCTTAATATTTCGGTAAACATTTTGGCTATTTTGGATTTTGCCTATTGGACGGTAGCGCAATGATTTTATTTTCTTGGTTGGCTAATCTGATTTATATTGCGCATCAATTTTTGCGTGGTTGAACTTTGCACAGTGCACATTCAGTTTTCTCGGCGTTCGTTTCGCCGAACTCTTCTCTGTCAATTATTGTCGACATTAAATGTAGGCTTTAGGCCCTTACATTCTCGCTTATGGCCAACTAGCGCCATAATTAACTTCTTATTCTCGGTTATGGCCGACTAGGCTCTCTTCATGTTTAACTAAATTCGTATTAACTTGCAACATGCAGTATTAGCCTGCCTCATTCAAATTTACATCTGTAATGTGATTATTTAAATATTAAACTTATTCGTAGACAGTCCATTTCTCGTTATTTCTTAATTCATTTACACATTATCTCAATCACTATGGAAGACCAGCCAGCAGAATATTTAAACCAAGAAGAGTACATTTAGCCCACTCGGGCCCAATTAACTAACACTTCTTTTCCACGCTTGTGGAACATTATTTTATTCAACAGTTTCGGTCCACTTGGACCGGGTCTAATCATTTTTTGGTCCACCGTGCCTGGATTCCAATCAGCATTTTAGTCCTCACGGTGCGCATCATTCATTTTTTTGGTCACTCCCGACCTGGATTTTCACTTAATATCTTTACATCTGTTTCTGGCCATCACGGGCGAATTAGCACGTCAGCTAATGCGACCGTGGCGTGATTTGCGTCGCCATTTCGTCCGTCATCTTCGGACAACGCAATAACAAGTTCCTGCCGGCTGTAGTGCTTCAAAGTGGTCATCTCTGCCAGCTGTTCACCATCGTCACCAAGGAGCCGACGCTGTGGGACGTCGCCAACCAGGTACCACCAGCAACAGTAAAAAGGTGCGTAAAAAATATCTGAAGAAGGCCTCAAGGTGCTGACCAGAAAGAGAGGCGGATTGAAATCCGCGATAGTGCGGATACAATCCGCGGTAAATTCGTTTGACATTCATTTAAGCACAAAACATTTTTTGACTGTAAGATTAGAAAGTCTTAAGAGCTTGGCCTCGAAGTACGACGAGGTACAGTCTGAGATAGAACTTATCAGTAAGGATACGAGCGCTGCTCAGGCAGACCGAGTCGAGGTTGAGGAAATGATATACTCAACTGAGGCAAACATTTTACAACTTCTTGACACTTTTAATACTCAGACAGTGCCTCCTGTACTATCGACGCCTATGCATTTAAAGCCGATAAGTTTGCCCTGCTTCTCAGGCAACATACTTGAGTGGCAACACTTCTATTCAATTTTCAATGATCTAGTGCATTCAAGATCCGACTTAACACCAGTACAGAAACTGCATTATTTGCATTCCTCGGTGAAGTGTGAACCATTAGACTTAATTAAATCATTACCCATTTGTCAAGAAAATTATGTAATAGCGTTGAACTTGCTGTCCGAGAGGTATAATAATCCATTTATATTAGCCAAATATTACGTACAAAACCTACTTCAGGTTAAGTCCACAATAAAGGACTCAGTCCAAAGCTTGGCGGAGTTTACGAATGCAATAACGTCTTCCGTTAATTCACTGGCGGCAATGAAGCTGTCCGTAAATACATTTGAGTTTATTACCATACAGTTGCTCTCCACCAAACTTGACCCTATTACTTTAAAACTGTGGAAGGAGTCAATAGACCCTGACAACTTGCCCAGTTTTCAAGACTTTACGCATTTTTTAAACTTGCGCCGACAGCTTTTGGAAAATACAATGCCAATTGAATCCGGACAGCAGTTCAACAAACCTAGCGTAAAACCAAACAATAAATTTGAGAAATATAGCTTAAGAAATACTGCTAGCAGCAATACCTTTAAAAATTATCACGCAGTGGCAAGGCATTTGTGCGTGTGTTGTAAATCTGACCACCCGCTTTACATGTGTAACAATTTTCGTACATTAAGTGCCGCTGAGCGGGGGCAATTGGTTGCAAATCATAAATGCTGTATTAACTGCCTTAGAGCAGGTCATTTGATAACAAATTGTAAAAGTAAACGAGTCTGTAAAGTTTGTTCAAAGGGTCATCACACCTTGCTGCACGCTAATTACGTGCCACAATCACCAGCTGCCAGCACCAATTATTGTTCATTTAAATTACAGTGTAAAAACAATATTCTTCTATCCACAGCGGTTGTATATGTCGTTGATCAGGCTGGCAATAGGCATAAAGCTCGGGCACTCCTAGATGCCGGGTCCCAGATCAATTTTTGTACGAAATCATTTGCGAAAAGGTTGCACCTTAAACTAACCCGATCTAATATTCCAATTACAGGAATAAACAACACAGCGTGTTGCGCTACTGACATTGTTTCCATGCGTATTATTTCTCGCTATCAGAGACATAGTTTTGAGGCCAAATGTGCCGTCCTATCTAACTTAACTCATAATCTACCTTCAATCTCGTTTGACAACAACCGGTTTCACATTCCAAACAAAATTTTTCTCGCCGACCCAGATTTTAATATATCTTCACAGATCGACATACTATTAGGGGCACAATTTTATCTGGATTTAATATTAGCCAATAAATACACACGCGGACACAACTTCCCTATCATTCAGGAAACAAAACTGGGTTACATTCTGGCCGGCAATCTGCCCAAACACTGCCACACCCAGGGTCCTGCGGTTTCGTTCCTGGCAAGGAACGAGGACAGTCAAATTCTACAATCTCTCGAGAGATTTTGGGAGGCAGAAACAATCCCTGGCGATACCCCTGACGGCGAGTCGGCTTGCGAAGAGCATTTTGTGCGCTCTACTCAGCGCAACCACGAGGGTAGATTTATAGTGTCGCTCCCATTCAAATCTGATAATCCCCACTTGGGGGAATCGTACACAAGTGCCGAATCAAGATTTTTAAGTTTGGAGCGTCGATTCAGGCGCGATCCGAAGCTCGCTCACGACTACGCGGACTTTATCAGGGAATATATGGATCTTGGGCACATGACACTCATCGATCATGGCGCTATCAATTCAGGAGCGTCAAATATTTACTACTTGCCTCACCATGCAGTGTTTAAACATTCTAGCTTGACCACAAAACTGCGCGTTGTTTTTGATGGTTCGTCCAAGACTACTAATGGTCTTTCGTTAAATGACATATTATTAGTAGGTCTCAATGTTCAGCAGGATCTCTTCTCTATTCTGTTGCGTTTTCGCATACATAAGTATGTCCTGATTGCCGACATCGAGAAAATGTATCGTCAGATTCGCGTAGCTGAAGGAGATTGTCACTATCAACGCATTTTGTGGCGTGACTCTCCCCTCGAACCACTTAAGCATTTCGCGCTGCAAACAGTAACCTACGGCACGGCTAGCGCCTCTCTTTTGGCCACTCGGTGCCTTCTACAAATTGCTAGAGACAATCAAACTTCCTTTCCTCAAGCGGCTTTAGCCATAACTAACGATTTTTATGTCGACGATCTACTTACCGGTTCGGACACTATCCCCGATCTAACCAAGATGAAATCTGACCTAGGTGCGTTACTTGCTCAATATGGTTTCACGTTGCACAAATGGGCATCAAATGAACCCACAGCGGTCGCAAATCATCACAACTTTTCACGACCCCTAAATAAACAGGACAAAGTGCGTACCCTGGGCATTCTTTGGAACAACACTGCCGATTCATTTTTGTTTGATGTCAAACTATCTCCGGTCGATCATAGCATATCCAAGAGAAAGATTCTCTCAACTATCGCCGGAATATATGATCCGCTGGGTTTAATCGGACCAGTTGTCTTTTTGTATAAACACTTTATGCAGCGACTTTGGCTTTGTAAGCTTGGTTGGGATGAACCGATTTCCGGTCAGTCACTTTCGGATTGGCATTCTTTGTGTAACAAATTGAGTTTGATTGGTAAAATAATAGTCCCGCGATCTATTCGTTTCAACCGTGAGGCGGTTACGGTTCAGTTGCATGGGTTTTCGGATGCCTCGGAGAAAGGGTTCGGCTGTTGTATATATATTCGAGTCATTTATCAGGATTCTACTGCTTCCTGTCGTCTCCTGTGTTCCAAATCTCGCGTGGCTCCCCTACGACAAGTGTCATTACCTCGCATCGAGCTCTGCGCTTGTTTGTTATTATCGCGACTTGTATCCAAGGTTATTCCTGCTCTTCATTCGTTTATTGATGGTGTACATTTGTATTCTGATTCTATGGTGGCTCTTTTCTGGATTCATGCGCAGTCTACGCGTTGGAAGACATACGTCGCTAATCGGGTTGCTGAAATTCAGCGTCGCACGCAAGCTTATACCTGGCATCACATTGATTCGCGACGCAATCCTGCTGATATTATATCTAGGGGGTGTTTCCCTGACGTTTTGCGCGATTGCTCGCTTTGGTGGCACGGTCCTGGCTGTCTGTCTCAATCGTCAGAGTCTAATCCTGTCCCATCCTTCGTACCGGCCACTCCATCGTCTTCGGAAGTCACCGCGGAAGAGAAAACTACACACAACCGGTCGCTAATGTCTACCCTGGCTGTTGACTTATCGTTGGACTTTTCCTCGTTACACCGGCTGACACGTGTATACGTTTACTGTTTTCGTTTCATCCGAAATATTAGGCACCCATGTACGGACAAACTTTCGGGCGATCTGACCAATGTAGAAATTCATCAGTCTCTCAATTTCTTCATAAAACAATCTCAGTCGATCCACTTCGCAACCGAAATTAGTTGTCTTCGGAACGGATCTTCTGTTTCCATTAGGAGCAAGTTGGCTTCTCTCGACCCGTTTCTTGACACTTCTGGAGTGATACGCGTGGGCGGACGTTTGCAGCATTCCCAATTACCCTACGATTCGAAACATCCTATCGTATTATCCCCTTCGGCGCATATTACACGCCTTATCATCGAACGTGAACACATTCGTTTACTTCACGCTGGTGCTCAGCTCGTGCATCATTCACTGCGTCAACGTTGGTGGATTGTCAATGCCCGGCTAGTCATCCGTTCCATTATTCATAAGTGTCACAAGTGTATCAGGTTTAGTACCACACAGCAGGTCCAGAGACTTGGCATTTTGCCATCCCCTAGAGTCACTCCTTCAAGGCCGTTTCTATTTTGCGCGGTTGACTATGGTGGTCCCTTCATGATTCGTCATGGCGGGCAGAAGTCTAGAACTTTTACTAAGGCATACGTATCTCTGTTTGTTTGCTTAGCAACTAGGGCTATTCACCTGGAATTGGTGTCCGACCTTACTGCAAGCGCATTTATAGCTGCTTTACGTCGTTTTATGGCACGTCGGGGTATACCTAGTCAGCTGTACTCCGACAACGGCACGAACTTCAGGAAAACACGCACCATCCTACATGACATTTACAACTTTTGGCGCAACAAGAGTGCCATCACCTCGATTAGGTCATTCACATCCTCTCAGGGGATATCATGGTCATTTATTCCGCCCTCCTCACCTCACTTCGGTGGCCTTTGGGAGAGCGGCATAAAGAGTTTGAAATTTCATCTGCGGCGCGTGGTAGGCAAATCTATATTAAACTTCGAAGAGTTCACGACCGTTTTGTCTCAGATAGAGGCATGTCTGAACTCTCGACCCTTATTTGCTATTTCCTCGGATGTTAACGACCCGGTGCCACTTACACCTGGCCATTTTTTGATTTGCGCGCCCCTAACTGCGATTCCTGACCCTGACCTTTCTCACGTTCCTGTTTCTCGTCTTGGTCGCTGGCAGCTCCTTCAGAGGTTTGTCCAAGACATTTGGAAGGCGTGGTCTCGCGATTATTTGCGCCAGCAGCAACAGCGTCACAAGTGGAAGTTTGCCAAAGATAATGTTTCCATTGGTGACTTAGCTTTGATTATAGAGGATAACTTGCCTCCATTAGCCTGGAAATTTGGCGTGATCATCGCCACATTTCCCGGCCCAGATAACTTGGTTCGCGTCGTAGACATTCGCACGCCTACGGGTGTTTTGCGGAGACCAATACATAAATTATGTCTGTTGCCAGCGCGAGACGAGATTTGACATTATGATTATAGCACAATGCTACCTTATTCAGCCATTGGCTTATTATTTATTACGACCATTTGGTCAACATAATTGTGATGAATTGTCACAATATTTTTGTCAATTGTGCGTCATTGCACGCTTCTAATTTTCATGTTTTGGTGGCCTCATTTTAAAATTGTAAGGGAGGCGAACAATAACGTAAGGGAATTATTATTTTGTTTTATTTTGAGGACACATAAATAAAATGTTCCAGCTTGTTAAGTTACAAGCACTCGTTTCAGCATAATCCTAATTATTTTTGAGTTAGCAACTGTTTGTTTGCTCAAGCAAGTATTAGTTTAATTAATATGCAAGGCTTATTATTATTTGTATTTTCGTATGTGGAACATTTGATTCATGCCTCATGTCTTCCTCACTATTGTGTACAGCTTTGGTTACTTCTAAATTTATTTTCAATTGTTTCTGTAATCACAGTATTGTATGTTATTTAAATTATTGTCATTGTATTCACATAAATTGTATTTATGTAAAAACGATTGTAAGCGTCTGCCGTATGTAACTGCCACGTCTAATTTATTCATATTGTATTTTATATTTTATTCATTTTGTAAGTAAGCATGCACAATTCTTTATTTAAAACTATGGCATACATGTCATAGCTGGGCTGCATTCAGCATCTAGCTTGCTCATATATTGTTACATATTGTAAATTCCTGAAACTTCAGGAATAGCATGTCTAGGTCATTACATGCCGCACTGCTGAATATGCAATAGAACATGCAACTACAACATGTTCAACAACAATTTTGTTCATGATGAACCTCCGTTCATGTATTAAACATTGTATAATTATGTATTTTCTTTCATGTTCTGTAATGTTACATACTGCACACTTGTGCCAGAAATATTGTTAACCAGACTTATTCGTATATGAAACAGCTGTTCGCCGACCTTGGCCTACAGTCGCCTATCTGCATGCTTATCTCTAAACTAGCGGCACACTGCCGTTATCTAATCTCAACTCAAGGTTCAACTTGGCCTTGAAGCTAATCATGGTTAATAACAACCGTACTCTTTAAATCAAATTGTAAATGTATTATAATTTATTAAAATGTGTATTAAAAAATCTTTTTGATTTTTGACGGGCAGCTTATGGACGGTAGCGCAATGATTTTATTTTCTAGGTTGGCTAATCTGATTTATATCGCGCATCAATTTTTGCGTGGTTGAACTTTGCACAGTGCACATTCAGTTTTCTCGGTGTTCGGTTCGCCGAACTCTTCTCTGTCAATTAGTGTCGACATTAAATGTAGGCTTTAGGCCCTTACATTCTCGCTTATGGCCAACTAGCGCCATAATTAACTTCTTATTCTCGGTTATGGCCGACTAGGCTCTCTTCATGTTTAACTAAATTCGTATTAACTTGCAACATGCAGTATTAGCCAGCCTCATTCAAATTTACATCTGTAATGTGATTATTTAAATATTAAACTTATTCGTATACAGTCCATTTCTCGTTATTTCTTAATTCATTTACACATTATCTCAATCACTATGGAAGACCAGCCAGCAGAATATTTAAACCAAGAAGAATACATTTAGACCACTCGGGCCCAATTAACTAACACTTCCTGTCCACGCTTGTGGAACATTATTTTATTCAACAGTTTCGGTCCACTTGGACCGGGACTAATCATTTTTTGGTCCACCGTGCCTGGATTCCAATCAGCATTTTAGTCCTCACGGTGCGCATCATCCACCTATATTTATTCGTTTTTGAAATTTTAATGTTTAAAAGTTAGGGCGTGTCCCTAATTTATAACGGTGCGTGTGCGTGGTTACATAACGCCAAAGGAACATATCCGCCGGGCGTTTTACAATTGTTTTCCAAAACAAGTTTCGTTACTGCGCGAAATATGGTTCTATCGATTTAAATTTATTTTATACTTGATTTTTTAAACTTTCTACATATAACCCCAAATCTATGGGAATTGGTACGTTATATACACCCCAAGCCGTTAAAAAAAAAAAAGTATGTAGATTATACAGTTATTTTTTTTTTTTGTACATTTTTCATGTTTCACAAATATGCATTGTGCTATTTACTTAGAAAAACATATACTGATGTAGCTATCCTCCTATTCATACAAGCATTATAAATATAACTTACTTCTAATACATTTAAATTATTGTGTATAAAAATATTGTGGGACAATGTTTGTATTATGGGTAGTACTTAATAGCGAGACATTTAGCCAGGTATTTCACACACATGACAATAGGCAATTTCGGCGCGTGCGTTCAGGAATGTGCTTCCGTTTGCTACCCCTGTTATCGCGTAGTAAACGCCGCTAATTAGCCTATGCGTTTAGAAACCAGCTGAGCGCGGCTCGTGGGCGCGTTGTCGCTTTGTGAACGCGTTTACTGTAACCGTCACCGTCTGTCTCACACCTCGCTTGTGTGTTTGTTCTATCAATGCTACGAATGCTTGTTAATTATTTATAACTTGCCCACAATTATTATTATTTATAGCTAATACCCTAATTTATATTAAACAATTATTATTGATATTTAAATATTAGTATTCAAATTATTTCTAACTTTACATGATTTATATTTACATTGCCTCTAATATTTCGTATGGCTCTTTATGGGTGATCCGACCATATTCCTCTATCCACGCGTAAAATGCTTCACTTCCCCGGATAACACGGTAACGCCACCTAAATCTACCTCCGTGGGAACGTCGTCTCCAAGTTCCTGTACTACCGGACACGCTGTGTTAGGGGAGCATTGTTGTATTGTACTTACCTCCCACAATTGTTCTCTAACGTCCGGTGTGAACACCTTATTAACTGACACACAAATTTTATGAGAAAAATCACCTTTATTACAACTACTATTTTTCCTATTTCTACCAATCTTATTTTTAAACATTTTCTCAGGATTTATTGCGCACCCTTTTTGGATGGGCCCTGTTGCAAGTTTTTTGTATAGGGAAACTGTTTTGCTTTTGCAATAGGGTTTCTAACATTTTCTATTTCGCTGGTTTGTTCGGTCGTACCGGTATCTGATACCTCGGATGTTTGTATGACTCTCATTGGAGTTCCAGCGTTGCCTTTACTTATCGTTTTCTGCCTATTGAAACTTGTCTTTCCTTTATATTCAAAGGTTTTATTTTGCGGTTTCGGCGATGCTGGTTGTGGAGCCGAACTAGTACTAGGCCTTGGATCCGTTTGGGTCTGATATTCCCCACGTCTATTCTGGCTATCATTATTTGGATTATAGTTCGGGTTATACCTCTAGCCGCTGAAATCGAAAACGGTTTCACTTTGGGATATTAATATTAGTAGTTCGTCAACCGTACGTATACCTTGCGTAAATGCTGCTACACGAATATTATGATTAAAATGGTACGCCAATTTCGTGACTATATCGAACTCGGAAAACGCTGGTTTTAAATGTTTAGAGCGTTCAACCTGTTGTATGATATAGTTTTCAGGCGTTATACCCTGCTTCCGGTCATAACGTCCGTATTCTAATTCATTACGCAGGAGTCTTTGCGTGTGCGCATTCCAATATCGGTTTTCAAACATTTGTCTAAATTCCGTGTATGTGGTAATTTTATCACGTACAACGTTATACCATCGCCTGGCTGAATCACGCATCGCGTTCACTACCCATTGTATCCGGTCTTGGTCCTCTAATCGCGAACCTCCCCTTGCCATTTCGTTTTCGCAAGTTAGCAAGAACTCGATCAGGTTTTCATTATTTTCACCGGTGAAATAGACTCGGTTCTTCTCGTCTACCTGCCCTTGTACTAGAATATTTGGTGCCGATGTCCTCCGTACTTCCTGTCGCACTTTAGAAATCTCCTCGCTAAGCGTTTGCAATACATTTACTCTATTTGTATCGACATCGGAACGAACTTCTACAATCGACGCATCTAATCTAGCAACTTGTCGTTGTGTTTCGCTTACGTCGGTTTGTATCCGTACTTCAAGATTATCAACTTTTTAGCTACATCTGCGGTCTGTTTCTCACACTTGCCGATATGTTCTTTAAACCGCCCCTCCATACGTGAAATCTGTTCAATAAACGATTTATGCATTGTAGTCTCAAAAACCATAAAAGGTTCATTTATTTTTGTCTCGACCGTATGAATTTTTTCTCCGACTTCGGTAACTTTAGAATCTAAACTTTTCACGCTTTCTTCGTTTTAGTAGCTATTTCTTTATTTACTTGCTCGAATTTTGCATTGATTTTTGCATCGGTTTGTCTTATCTCCGCGTTTATATCCGCGTTACTCTGTTCTAGTGTCTCGGTTAAACTTTTTCTCTGTTCGTCTACTTTAGCCGTTTTTTCCGCGTTATTTAGTTCAGCTTTGGCTGCACTTTGTTGAAATTTCGCGTTCATATTAGCTACTAATTCCGCGTTTGTTTGCTCAAATTTCGGGTTCATTTCTGCAGCGGTTTGCTCAGCTTTAGCCGCGTTTTGTTTAATTTCTTGCAACAATTGTTTGAACATTTTGTCGGTGTCCATTGTTACACAATATTCTTAACACTCTATTGCTGTACTTATTACCAATTCACAAAACATTCTTTAGGGATTGTTGAGTTGGACGCCAGCTGTTTTACTAATTAAAACAGCAAGCTTGTTGCAAATTAATTTGCTACAATTAAATTTTGCAATTTAAAATTTAATCAAAATTAAATCGGACCCCACGTTCCGGGCGACATATATAACTAATCAAACTTTGTGAAAACTTCGGGAAGCCCCAAGTTCAGGGCGACATTTATAACTTTACTATTATGGTGTGTGTGAACTGCCCTACCTGCTGTGCATTCTTGCGTCTTCTTCTTCAGACTAAGGCCGTAGGAATTTGTGATTTGAATTCGCAAGTAGGTTAATTCAAAGGTGAAAGCACAAAGTTTATAGTTATAATTATTGTGAATAGTTTTGTGATGTTGGTAGATTTTGAAGTACAGCAATAACAAAACAGTGTCGGGTATAAAATTGGGGTTTATTATTCTAATAGCACATAAAATGAAAAACTTATATCTAGCGTAATTCTTACGTACTAAAGAGTAATGAGTAATTTGATCAATGTGTTTAGAATGAATATTAGCTTTCAGAAGGAAAGCTTATAAATATGAATTTATTCGAACTTGTTCCTTATTACTTTCAAAGCTAATTATTTAAATAATTTAATTAATGATTTTTTAAGATTTTAATATTGATTTTACTAATTCAGCAAGCTTCTAAAATACCCTTAAATAAATTAGCCGTGAATCTTGTTCTACGTGCTTTTTATTTACTTTGTGATTGGTTTCACGTATACTGCAGTATAAGTTTCTTAAGTGATTCGATAAGTAAGATTTGTATAGCGCTTTTTATCTACTCTACTTCTTATCTATTTCTTCTTAATTAATTAATACTTGTTCTACAGATTATCACAATATTGAAGTTATTATTAACGTAGAGTCTCTGTTTTTATAGGCATCTGAATGAAATTGACTTTACAATTGATTTAACAAAGGAAAGGAAAATGTTCTTTTATATAAAATTTATAAATGGTTTTGACTTTCCTGGTACTGAAGTTCTGGACGATGTCCTCTGGGGTCCCTCGATGTCCTAGTCCCATCAGCTAGTGGCGATGATTTCCGCTGCGTCCTGGGTTCCAACGAAGAGTTCAGGGATCAGAAACTTAGGTCCTTCAGCAACTGTTAATGGATTTAACGTCAGTGGATTAACTGCTGCAACTGCTTCAGGTCCTCGATCCGGATACTCTGCACTGTGTGTGTGTACCTCGTCTCTGGTGTAGCTCTGCGTCGTCAGTTCTTCAGCTCGTACCACGATTTAGACGGCCTCGTTCTGTAGTACTCTGTGTGTGACTTCTAGTAGTATATGGTCGATCTCTTATATGCGTACGCCAACAGTATGAGTGTATTGCGCTGTTCGCTTATTTGTTGATGAATAAGACTATCGCACGTAGACGTCGTCACAGTCCAGTCGTTCTAGAAGAGTGTCTGTGTTGTTCTGAAGTTGATACTTTACAGAAGTGTGTGTGTGTGTTCACTGTTTGAGTCCTGATTGAAGAGTATGTGTTGACTGCGTGAACGTTAACAGAAGAGTGTGTGTTGACTGTTCGAGTTGTAATAGAAGAGTGAAAAGCGTTCAGCCCGAAATCAACGGTTGTTCAAAATTTTTAGAATGATGTGATTGGCTAAAACATTCTCCCCACTACTTAAAATTGAGTCACCTCATTCCGTAAAAACGAAAAATAATTCCCACAGTCCGAGAATTATTATTATTTTTAATATTCTGGAATACACCGGAACCAATTGTCGGTCGGATGTCAGGTTGCAATTTGTATTGCGATTATCTTGGCCGCAAGCCAAGTTATGCTTAATCTAACATATGCATTTGATTCGTAATTTTTGCAGTTATAACATACCCAAATCTGAACTTCCTAGCTCACTTTTTAAGGAAGTTATTTAAATAAAATGAATTAGCTCATTAACTCTTTAATTTTATTTAATGAAATTCGCACACCATATTCTTAATATTTCGGTAAACATTTTGGCTATTTTGGATTTTGCCTATATTTATTCGTTTTTGAAATTTTAATGTTTTAAAGTTAGGGCGTGTCCCTAATTTATAACGGTGCGTGTGCGTGGTTACATAACGCCAACGGAACATATCCGCCCGGCGTTTTACAATTGTTTGGAATGCTCGCTACTGCGCGAGATATGGTTCTATCGATTTAAATTTATTTTATACTTGATTTTTAAAACTTTCTACATATAACCCCAAATCTATGGGATTTGGTACGTTATAATATATATTATAAGGTTACCAAAATCCATAGATTTGGGGTTATATGTAGAAAGTTTCAAAAATCAAATGTAAAATAAATCTAAATCGTTACAACCATGTCTCGCGCTGTAGCGAGGATTTCAAGCAATTGTAAAGCGCCCAACGGCTATGTCCGGTGGCGTTACGTAAGCACACACACACCGTTATAAATTAGGGACACGCCCTAACATTAAATCATTAATATTTCGGAAACGAATGAATATAGGCAAAAACCAAGATAGCCAAAATGTTTGCCGAAATATTAAGAATAGGGTGTGCAAATTTCAATGAATATAATTAAAGAGTAAATGAGATAATCCATTTTATTTAAATAACTCCCATAGTGAGTGAGCTAGGGGGTTCAGCTTTGATATGTTATAACTATAAAAATTACGAATCAAATGTATATGTTAGAATAAGCATAACTTGGCTTGCAGCCAAGATAATCGCAATACAAATTGCAACCGGAAATCCGACCGACAATCGAATTCGGTGTATTTCAGAATATTAAAAATAATAACAATTCTCGAACTGTGGGAATTATTTTTCGTTCTCATGGAGTGAGGTGACTAAATTTCAAGTAGAACGGAGAGTGTTTCAGCCAATCAGATCATTCTAAAAATTTTGAAGAACCGTTGGTTTTGGGCTGAACACAGACACTCTTCTGTAAGGACTCAACCTGTGAACAACACTCGACTTTCGACTGGAAACACTCGAACAGTGATGACGTTTAACTACGATCGTCTTAGACACTCTGTAACTACTCGATGTGAAAATGAATATTCACCATAGTCTTATGTGTCAACAAACAGATCAACTGTAACGACTCGACTGTGAAGGCGTCTACGTACGATACTCTTATTTGTCAACAAATAAGCGTACTGCGCAATACATCAAACTGTTGGCGTACGCATGTAAGAGATCGAACACATACTACGTGAAGTCAAATCAAGAGTACAACAGAACGAGGCCGTCTAGAACGTGGTACGAGCTGAAGAACTGACGACGCAGAGCGACACCCGAGACGAGATACACACACACACACACACACACACACACACACACACACACACACACACACGAGTGCAGAGTATCCGGACCGAGGGCCTAAAGCAGTTGTGGCAGTTAAACCAGGGACGTTAAAACCATCAACAGTTGCAGAAGGAGCTGAGTTGCTGATTCCTGAACTTTTTGCCGGAATCCAGCACCCAGAGGAAATCATCGCCACTAGCTGATTGGACCAGGACATCGAGGGACCCCAGAGGACATCATCGAGATCTTCAGTACCAGGAAAGTCAAAAATCATTTATACACTTTTTAAAAGATCATTTTTCTTTTTCTGTTAAAATCATTATAAAGTTAAATTCATTCAGATGCCGATAAGACAGAGACGCTAAATCAATTAGAACATCAATATTGTGATAATCTGTAGAACACGTATAAGTTAAGTAAGAAGCAATAGATAAGAAATAGACGTAGATAAAAACGCTATATAAATCTTAACATTGAATTACTTAGAAACTTATACTGTAGTATACGTGAAACAAATCACAAGTAAATAAAAAGCACGTTGAACTAGATTCACGGCTAATTTATTTCAGAGTATTTTAAAAGCATCTTGAAGTAGTAAAATCAGTATTAAAGCATTGCAAATTCATTAATTAAATTATTTTAAAAATTAGCTTTCGAAATCAATAAGAAACAAAATTCGTATAAATTCATATTCATAAGCTTTTCCTCTGAAAGCTAATCTTTATTCAGAAAACATTGAACAAATTACTAATTACTCTTTTAGTACGTAAGAAATGCGTTAGATGTAAGTTTTTCATTTTATGTGCTATTAGAATAATAAACCCCAACTTTATACCCAACACTGTTTCGTTATTGCTGTACTCCAAAACTACCAACATCACAAAACTATTCGAAATAATTATAACTGTATTCTTGTGCATTGTACATTTGAATTAACCTACTTGCGAATTCAAAACACAAATTCCTACGGCCTTAGTCGGAAGAAGACGCAAGAACGCACAGCAGGTAGGTCAGTTCACACTACAATCATTTATATGGATATATTGCATTTATTAAATAAAGTGCAAAAAAAAATAATGTTATAATATATACATTTAGAAATAACCTTTTTTTGAGAGTTTAGTTGTAGAAATTGACCATACAACGAACAAATTAATATTAATGAATATTCAACAATTAGTCTTGCTTTGCGTGGTGTAATATTTTGGTTCCCAAGACTTTGGAGCTTATAAAAACCAAAATCCTATGCGAAGGTAGTATTTGGCGACCAACGCGTGGCTGTCGGGGGTAGTAGGCTTATTGACGGGGTCCAGCGTTGTCCAGAGTTGGGTTTCAGTTACTCCTGGCTTGGTGTGTTCCTGGATATGTCCAGAGTCCATCGTCGTTCTCCAGCAGTGTGTGGTCCGTCCCAGAGGATTCTGTCTGCTGCAAGGTGGACATTTAAATGATTTTATATGACATAAAAAAAGCGATGTTATTATTATTACACCTGTTATAAAGAATTTGGCGCCCAGGAACGTGGTGCGCCACCATGCCATATAACTATTTTTAAAAAAATTGAAAGTTAAATGAATGCTCTACAAATGAATATGTGTTAAAAAAAAATATGTTTTATGTGCATATTGTATGATAACTATTATTCATGTTAAACATTATTTGTTATTATATTTAAATTGTTGTGTTTTATAATCGCACAACTGGCGCTCAACAAGTAATTGTATTGAAAATGAAAGTATTATTATATTTTTAAGAGAAAGTGTAATAATAAAAATAATTAAAATAATAATAATAATTATAATAAATCAGATTATTAGAAACGCGATAACCAATAATAATTATTTAAAAACATAATATAAAACGTTCGACATGGTAGAACAGGGTAGCTTCAATATGGAGACACTTCAAAATAAGATGCAAGCCATGGTAGAAGAATTAAAACAGGATAATTTAAAACTAAAAGAAGAATTAAAACAAGATATCATAGAAAGTACTACGCTGGTTGCTGATACAATTACAGACACTAATACACGCATAGATGCACTCGAAACGAAAGTTAAACAAGCACTTCATGAACAAGCTGTTAGAATGGAAAACAAGAATAAAGAAGTACGTGCAGAGTGGAAGAAAGATTTGAAAGATATCCAGAAACAAATAACAGAAGATTTAAATGATAAACTAAGTATAGTAAAATATGAATAAGGCAGAAAATACGTGATGTCCATGATTGGATTAAAGCGAACACAAACAAAACGTGTGAAATAGAAACACGAACTAATATAATAGAGACTAAACTAGAAGAAGCGTCCAAAACTGCTGAGGACTCTTCTAGTGAAATGACTAATATTAAGAAGAGGTGAAGACAGAAATAGATCAACTTCGAGCTGAGCTACGTAGACGTCCAGCCCAGATGGTCTATCCAACACGATTACATGATAGCGTTAAGTTCACATTTGCAGGAAATAAATGGGAAAACAGTATGGAATTTTTGGTTAATTGTGAGAAAGAAATGGAGCAAATTGGTAATAATATCAATGATACTGAGAAAATAAATTTTGTTACTCGCCATTTCAAGGAGTCAGCTGCACAGTGGTATACTATCATACGCGATAATATTACGACTTATCAGTAATTTCGGCATTCTTTTGAAAATAGGTATTGGAACATCCATATGCAACGTCAGGAGATCAGTTAGAATATGGTATATTTAATATTCATGGTCGCCAGAGTATTGGGCAATATACGATAGCACAGATTGAGAGAGTAAAACATCTTAAACCTAGATTTTCAGAGTATGAAATAATATCCAAATTATCTTACCATTTTCAGAAAAATATCCAACTCGCTGTTTACACGCAAGGTATTAAAACGATTGAAGAATTTTTAATAATTGTAACAGTCTGAGAACATCACTCGCGGTGAGAGTACACAACACAATTATCAACCGCACATTAATTATAATCACAATGGTAATAATTATAAACAACAAACGCAACACACGCAAAATAAATCATCTGTTAACATAGGTCACAAACCAGCGACTCAGTGTGTTGAAGGCGTTCGTAAAGAGAAGAAGAGGGATAGCAGTGAGAGAGAGAGAGAGAGAGAGAGAGAGAGAGAGTGTAGAGGGGAGAATGGAGGCTATGTGTGGCCTACTTCTAAGAAAAAATTCCCAAAACCATATGATCGCCCGCTCAATGCGATGAAAACAAACAATGAAACAAAAAGATGGTGCGAGCGGAAATAGCTGTACAATCGACTTCTCAACTATGACTAAATACGCATACAAAGCAGTACACAATTAATAATATATATCCTGGTGATATACGGAAAGAATTACTTAGCACGGACGGAGGTGTGAATCAAACGGGTCATCAAACACAATGTCCTACTGTTAATGTGCATATATAAATAACCGTAAAATTAAGATGCTAGTAGACACAGGTAGTCAACTATCAGTTTTAAATGCTGCCTGGATGCAACGCAATAAAAATTATTTTAAAAATACACCAATATTAACTGTCACTAATATGAACATTACAACCGCTACTAATAAGCGAGAAAAAGTTAGAAAGCAAGAATACGTAACAATCACACATGAGGATTTAGAATTAGAATGTCCAATGATTATTGTGAATAAACTAATATATGATGGTATTTAGGAATTGATTTATTGAATGTGCTAGATGCTAAAATTGATATCGTTAACAATAAGATTAAATGTAATTATAAGGGTATTCAACATAGCTTAAACATGAATGAAGCAGAGGACCATTATAAGGTAAGCGAGACCCCTATTGTCTTATCTAAACCCAATGTCCAATTTGTACCAACTCAATACATAAGTCAAACTACCGACAAAATTTCTAAACAGGAAGAAAAGCAGCTTAACGAACTAATTAGTGAATATGAAGTTATTTTCAGCGAAACACCGACGCAGACGACAGTCTACGAACATACTATAACTGTGACAGACCCAACAAAATTTGTCAGGAGGACATAGTCTATACCAATGCGTTACGAGGAAGAAGTAGAAACTGAGATACGTCGCATGCTGGATAATAACGTGATTGAACGGTCCAACAGCAACTTCTTAAATCGTCTTGTACTAGTAAAGAAGAAAAACGGGGATATTCGTCTATGCCTGGACATGAGGGAGCTGAACAGTATTATAATAAAAAAATATGACTGTGCGCCAACTGTTTACGAAGTGTGAAGGAGCACGCTACTTGACTAAGCTAGATCTACGTTCAAGCTTCTGGCAGATTCCAATACGAGAAGAAGATAGAAAATTTACTGCATTCCTGTTTAAGAACAAGTGCTACCACCATAAAGTAGTTCCATTTGGATTGAGTACGAGTTTGTCAGCTATTGTAAAATGTTTAGAAAGAACATTAGTCCCAGAGGTGGAACCTTATACGATGATCTTCGCGGATGATATTCTAGTGATCTCTAAGACATTCAATGAACATATCCAGAATCTGCGAACAATATTTCATAAGTTTAGGCAAACATGTCCCTAAACTTAAACATATGTGATTTCATTAAAACGTCCAACCAATTCCTAGGACACATCATCTCATCCTCAGGTATACAACCAGATCCCAGCAAGATAATCAGTATAACCAATATTCCCATACCCAGAAATCTCAAAGGCCTCCGTGCATTTTTAGGTCTACCTGGATATTACAGGAGATTTACGCCGTTATATACAGAAAGGACTCAACGTTTATTAGAGTTGACGAAGAAAGGAAGAAAATGGAAATGGGAGGAGAAGCATCAAGAAGCCTTCGATAAAGTGAAAACATTATTTATAGAAAACATCATGCTACACCATCATCAACGGGAAGGAAAACGTCAGTCTCATCTACCTGCTCAATATAAGCTACATAATAATATTCGTTTCAAGTTAATAAGACATGACTGGAAAATTGTGTTGACAAATGAAATGTTATTTAAAATGATTACACCAAATCAAGAGAGCTCAGCACATGCTTCGGCATTAAAATGTTATTTACCCCAACGAGAAGATTTTACAATTAACAAAATGTTCAGAAAGATTAAAGGTGAATTGAAGAAATGCTATGATTGCCAGACTGCTAAGCAACCCAATCTTCATACCTACGTGGAAATGCAAAGTGTACAGAAAGAGGCGAAAGGGGAGTTAGTTGCAGTGGACTTCTTAGGCCCATTACCACGACTTGACATAGGCCCATTACAGTATGACTTTTAGACATACTGGTCTCTATAGACGTGTTTTCTAAGGCAGTTCATGTGTATCCTGTTATGCGACCACAACGAAAGCTGTCCTAAAAACTCTGTTACAAAAATATATTCCGATGTATGGTAAAATGAAGGGAGTTCTTAGCGATCAAGGAGTACAGTTTCAAAGCGTCGAATGGAATAAAGTATAAAGGGAAAATAGAATTCAGCCCATACTCACATCCATCAGAAATCCACAGGGAAATTTAGCCGAGAGAGTGAATAAAGAATTGGGTAAGTACCTACGTATTTACTGCCATAATCAACACAATAGAATGGGCAGAATATTTACCGTTGTTTGAACAAGCCATTAATGATAATTATAGCGATGCAACAAGCTACATACCGACAGAGCTTGAGCAATGTCGTCAACCTGACAGATTTTGGAAGCGGTACGTTCACAAACCTGCTAATCAGAACTTACCAGTACCTTTAAGCTTCAAAATTGATCATGCTAAAAGTAGAATAATTAAAAAGGTAATAAGAGAATGGAAAGATTCAACAGAACTCATAAGTTACAGAATTTTAATGTTGGAGGGAGAGTGTTATTAAAACCAAATCCAGTTGGCAAACGCATAGACAATACTGCTAAAAATTTCTTTAGATTGTATGATGGACCTTATACTTTGCTAAGACAAGTTGGCAAGCAAACTTTTATTGTACATGATGACAAAAGACAGAGAGAGATAGGCAAATATCATGCGAACTCTCTAAGGAAAGTTTATGAGTGAGTAAGTAGGTCACTATTAGAATTAAAGGAAAACGCACGCTATAGAGAGTTAAAGTGGATATACTGACGAATCCACGCAGCACTTCAACATGTATGGGAGGGGAATATTTTGTTCAGACCAGCATACATAAGGATAAATTAAATAATGATAATACCATTATTATGAGCATAACTAATTAAATTAAATGAATATTGTATTATTAAAATATAATGTAAATTTTGTCAAATGCAAAAGGCAAAATTTTAATTAACAAGTTTATTAAATTTTGTATTTTAAGCAAGGAAATAATGCAACAGTACTTCTGCGTACGTTACTGTGCATTGTTGCAATTAGTTATAAAAATTTGCTAAATTATAATAAATAAATAATATTGTCAGTATTTATAAATAATGCACATTGTAAGCTCTAAGTAAACAGTGAAGGGAACACCGAATTGGCAGGTCGGTACAGGAAGGTCACGCCACACTCAGCTGAGCTTGTGTACATGTGTATTTTATATGTGTGTGTGAAGCCAGTTGATTCCTGCATAGCGTTACCCCTGAATAAATGTAAATTAAATAAGTAATTTATTTAAATTTTGGTAAGTGCGCGTAAGATATGACAAAACAAATTTCGCCATGCTATTAATAATATAAAAACCCACACATATGTAAAATCTAGTGCGAAAAAAATAATACGTATTAATACAGTGTAAATAAAAGTGAATAGAACCAAGAATAATTAAAGTATAGAAAAAACGGTTAACATACAATTAAACATTTAAAAAATTTCCGAACATCGAGTAATTAGCAAAAGACTTCGCATGTTGCGAATATGATTAAAATAATTGTGAAAAATAAACGAATCTGTGAAGGGACGCTCGACAAACTAAATCGTGCACAGAACTGTCAAAACATGATTTTTACGCCCGAGAGTATAAATACGCAAGGTTCACCAGCCTTGATCTTTTTTCGTTGGAACACAGCGGCAGCCGGAGGCTATGCCCGACGACGATCTATATTTTGTTGGATCACCGTTGCAGTCAGAAGCTATGCCCGACGAGGGAGCATCCACATCCAAAGTCTATATCCCAGCAGTACCGTACGAGTCATCTGAATACTAAGTGGACCAGGAGGACCAGGCAACGGACTCGAGGAGGATCAGACGACTACGGAGGATCGACCCAGGACATAGGACTCAGGATCATGACGAGGAATCACTGAGTATCACCGCACCGAAATAAGGTGAAATAAAACCATATTTACTCGTCAGCCAAAGATTCAATAAAGACATTAGAAAAAAGTTAAAAAATAATAATAACTTTAAAAGTGTAATTAATACTTTTAAATTTAATTGTTCAATTTATAGTATTTGATAATTATGTTAAATTTACGAAATTATATTTTTTGAAATCATAACAGAGTAGAAATGTTTAAAGAAATTTTTATATTGTTTGATATGTCATGCATGAATAAGATATTAATATGTATTAACATAAAATAATAGGGAATTAAAAAAAAAGAAATACAATCTGAGCAAGCCGAGAGCAAAATTATATATTATAAAATGTTTTATTTATTCTTGTAAATTTATATTATGTAACTTATATCTATGAATAATGTGTAATGTTATTTGTATCGTGGCAATAATTATATGTATGACAAACACATAAAAAGGATAATATTATGCAAATATAATGAAGAAATTGTAATTCGAAATATTTTGGAAATTCTATTTAATAAATTTTTAAATGATTTTGTATGACAAGAGAAGAGTTGTTATTATTATTACACCTGTTATAATATATATATATATATATATATATATATATACATATATGTATATATATTGCACCGATACATAACCTAAATTTGATATACTGTAATTTATGTGGCCTCACGTTCTTTTGGACCCAAAATTATACAACGATACCTTCGGTATATGCGGGTTGTAAATAATTATAACAATACCAGGTGTAACTATAATAAGAGTAGTAAATTTATGAGTAGTTAAAATTTCATGTTTATTGTTTTAACAAGCATTATAAATAATAAAACATTGTTAATAATCTCCGATCAAGATATCACTCATTATTAAGTTCATCTCTTAAGCTATACGATGTTACACACATTTAAAACACTCTTACATTTAGACATGTTAATAATCTTAATCTAGACATTTATTGAAATTGATTTAATAAAAGAATTAAAATTTATATGCAATTAAGTTTTATTTTAATTGAATTAATTTTACTCAGATCTGACCTCAGCTTGGTCAGTCTATACCAATGTTTTTTAAAAATAAATTTAAAATTATATTAATTATTACTCTTAGACTGGCATTTGTTTCGTATTCAAAATTTAAATTATTCTTTTCTACAAAATGCAAATATCAAATCATTTCAATTATTTTTCTTTGATAAAAAAAATATACCATCTCAAAATTAAACTCTTTTTTTTCTATATTTATCTATATGCGAGCGCTCATACTTACGACTGAAACATTTACATAAGACTATTACATTCTTTCTGATTATAAACTTTTTTGTTTTAATTCATTGTCTCTTTATATAGTCTTTATGAACTCTTTAAAAAATCATTTATAAATGCATTATGCATGTCACCTCGAGTTTTGATGACCTTACGACTTATTGACGAGGTCCAGCGTTGTCCAGAGTTGGGTTTCCGTTACTCCTGGCTTGGCGTGATCCTGGATATGTCCAGAGTCAAGCGTCGTTCTCCAGCAATGTGTGGTCCGTCCCAGAGAATTACTATCTGCTGCGAGGTGGATCTGATTCGGCTGTTAGACGTCTAAAAAGCATCTCCTAACGTCTAGCATCTCGCATCGCTCTTTGTAGCTTCTCTGTTCATACTCTTGCTGACTTAAACAGTCCCGGTACTCTACGTTTCCCGTACTAGTGTAAACATAATTACTGAACGTCTTTATTCGTTCGTAGATGAGACTTATAAAAAAATAAAACTGTTCTGCCGATGGACAGCATGTCCGACTGCAACTGTGTTTTGTAAAGAAGAGAAGGGTTTCCAGTCGAACCCTTAATTTATATCCTCTCGAAATTCCGCACCTGTTGGTTCCGAAATTATTCTGTCGAGACCTGCAGATCACGTGATAACCCCCACTCCCGAACCTTTTCATATATTTGCAATTTTTTGCAAATGGCAATGTTTTGTACGGAATTGAGATAGCACAAATCATAGCTAATTTGATTAAGCACTCACTGTATTAATTTGAGCGTCTTAGTGTAATTTGCGTATTTTTGGCACATTTATTTCGCACTGACTTCGCGTAGTGTGTCCTATTAACGTCATTTTCTTACTGTGGATAACTATAAAATTTACACACACTTTGGTGCCTTTTGTTTGTTTATACACTAATTAGTTTTCACACAGTGAATTAAAATAACTATTTTAGTAATTAATTGGGGAGGGTAGCTGAGATTCCTGTCTGTACATGCATCACTAACACACACAAGATACACGAGTAACACACATACAATCGAGCAGGTGTTCTTTGCCTGTTGGAACAGGTTAATTTCTCCCCTAGTATAACAATGAAACATTTTTACAATCCCAGACTTGTCCATTTACCCCAAACTTATAATAATTCTACAAATTTTATATTTATTTAACTCAATGCTCAATACAGCATATGGCTGTATCGTTGCAATATATATATATATATATATATAATTTTGTCTATATATATGCGTACTGGAACAGGAAATCTATTTGGTTCCTCAGATTTGTAGAGCTTTTTTGTAAGATAAAGAAACCCGTTTTTGACCTGGTCTGTGTTGCAGCTTGACCTATATTCCATACATCAGAACACTTTTCCTACGCCAAGGCCTGCCAGTTATACTCCAGGATATGGAGAATCTGAGAATTACCATGAAGCCGGAAGAGTATCATAAATAGACTGTGGAAAGCTTTTCACACCATACCACACTGGTACTTTTGTACCATAAGACGCTCTGATAAATGTTGGTGTGGAGTTTGGGCTGACATGGTAATTGAACAAACCCTAATAAAAACTATGAAAAGTATTGATGGTGTTTCACATGGAACAGCCTTCACTGACAATGTCTTGAATAGATGGATTTGTGGTTTGCCAGTAGCCCATCATATATGTAAATCGATAGAAAATTTTTGCAATACACATGCTCTCTCCAGCAACCAACATGCTGAACTGAGAAGTGAGGAATTGAAGTCGATTAGCGAATTCATAAAAAAGTTGAACTATGGCTGCGACAACACTCTTCGTTTACAGACAAAGAAGACCTCTATCCATTGGAATCTGGAACAGTTGTTTCTGAGGATGTAAACTGCTCCCTAGCTGTATCAGTTGGTGAACTGTCCCTTCAAACCATAGGAACTGATACCTTGAATGTTTTTCGCTTGTATACGAGACATTCGTCTCCTACATTCGAAGACATTGTAAGAACAAAGTTGCAGTAGTTTTTGATGGCTACTCCGAAAGTTCTTTTAACACAAACATTTTAGGACGTCAAAGGCGAATGATACAGCGGACGGCACAAGAAATTTTATTTAATGAGGGAACAACTCTTGTCCAACCTTAACCCACGTTTCTCAGTAATTTTAAAAATACTGAATGCTTCATTGCACAGCTTGCCCATCGTCTGGAGAGTACTGGCATTGTTGCAATTATTGCTGAAGACGATGGCAGACGTCTACATTGTCCGCAAAGAAGTAGATGCCTCACAAGGAAACGGGTAAGTTGTCATTGTTAGCAAGACGTTGATCTCACTGCTCTTTTCATAGTCCTTGCCCCAGAAGAAATGGATATCATTGTGATGAAAGAAAGTAAAGGGAATGTCAAAACAACGGCTTACAGCTCAAAAGATTTACAAAGTTCTCCCATTCTTCACGAGTGTAGAAAATCAATTCTGTTCCTTCACGCAATGAGTGGCTATGACGCCACGTCAGCCTTCTTCGGAATAGGAAAACTGCAGATAATTCAACTGTTCAACCGATCCCAACATCTCCATGATATCCCTACTGTGTTCAATGATCGACACGTGAGGTATTGAACAAGCCGGCGAAACATTTATTCACGCAGTGTACATTAAATTCTGGCAAACAGCTCTTCCAAACAAGTTGAACGATCGCAGATTTCAATGTTTTAATGAGCTAGTAGGTCAGGCAAACAACGCTGTGATTCTTTCGCTCTTGGCCCTCACCGCTGATGCAGCATGCCTCCACTCACATCGTGTATATCTGGAAATTCAGATGTGGTTGGGGAATTCCTTGGACCCGAAGACCTGTAGTTGGAGGCAACGGAATTCATCGCTCTCTCCAGTGTACATGGCACAAGCACCTGCTCCAGGAAGGATCCTAACTCTGAGTGGTTGCACTCAGAGCTGTGGACGAAAGTGCAAGTGTGTTAAAATAGAATTACGCTGCACGCTTATGTGTAAGATTTGTCGTGGGCAAAGGCGCACTAATAGGGTACTCTTTGACTTGTATAATGAGTTTCCTGACGATCCTTTGTAAATCAGTGATATTCTTTCTTCACCGTACTATTATTATTTATTTTACAATGTCGGTGACGAGTAAAAATGGTTTCATGTCACCTTATTGCTTGTGCGGTGATACTCAGTGATTCCTCGTCATGGTCCTGAGTCCTGTGTCCTGTGTCGATCCACTGTTGTCATCTGATCCTCCTGGAGTCCGTCGTCCGGTTCTCCTGGTCCACTCAGCATTCAGATGCCTCGTACGCACCGTCTCCACATTGCTGGGGTATCGACCTTGGATGCTCCACAGTCGGGCATAGCCTTCGGCTGCAGACCTATTCCAGTAGAATGAGGGTCGAAGCTTGCGATCCTAGCTTATTTATACTGTCGGGCGCAAAAATCATGTTTCAACCATTCTGTGCACGAATTATATTGTTATAGTTTGTCAAGCGTCCCTTTACAGATTCGTTTATTTTTCGTACTTATTTTAATTTTATTCGCAACATGCAAAGTCTTTTGTGTATTACTCGATGTTCATCCGATGGGTAATTTTTTATGTATAATTGTATATTAGCAGTTTTTCTATACTTTAATTATTCTTGGTTACTTTTATTTACACTGCATTAATATGTATTATTTGTTTCGCATTAGATTTTCCACATGTGCGCGTGTTTATATTATTAATAACGTGGCGTAATTTGTTTTGTCATATCTTACGCGCACTTACCAAAATTTAAATAAATTACATATTTAATTCACATTTATTCAGGGGTGACGCTACGCCGGTTTCTACTGGTTCACACTCACACATATCATTAACACTGTACACAATTTTAGGTTGTGTGTGGCGTGATATGCCAGTACCGTCCTGCACATTCGGTGTTCCCCGTCGCTGGTTACTTTCAGCGTTCAATACGCATTTCTTTAAATATTGAAAATATTAATTATTTATTCTAATTTAGCAGTTTTTTAACTAACTGCGACAATGCACAGTAACGTACGTAGACGTACTGTTGCAATGTGTGTGTGTGCGTGTGTACATATATATACATTGCAACAATACGTATATTTGCATATTTGCCCAGGGCGGTATGTTTTATATTGTAATTAGCGTAAATAGAATAAGAAACAGTTTTAGACAATTTTGTGCGTGAAAATGCAGGCTCTGTCCTGTCGAGAGGGACACCTGCTTCGCCAGCGTAAGTTATAGCGTTCGTGTGTTTGTGTGTGTGTCCCAGTTCCGACAGGCTTTAAACGAAAAGATGGGGTGATGCGTTACAGCCGTAACCAGGTTTTAACAGGATTATAATAAATTAATTAATACGTTTTAAACCTGTTAACAAAGACTTACGCCAATTATAAAGACACCATTATATTAAGGGATTTTTAACGAGTACGGTAATATAAAAATATTGCAGAAAGGTCCAATATTAATGATGCTAACTAATTAATATTAATTACTAATGTAACTGAAGAGTAATTAATATGTGTGGTATATGTGAGTGACCAGAAAAAATTTACGCAAACAATGATATCGCTCATGTGACGAATATGGTCATGAGTTCGCGATAATTAACCAAAAAGTGAGTGTAATAAAAAGGACGCTTTGGCAATCTCTAGCTTGTCGAAAACAGGCCTGTTCCTGTCAAATCGCCACCAGTATAAATACCACTGGCAATTTTGGGCGATCACACACTCAGACTCAAGAAATCTACAGACGACGTTACGCTGCCCGATTGCAGATCGACTTGGACACACACACACACACACACACACACACTACAAAACTCACACCAAGACGTAAGGAGGAATTCTGGAGCATCAACAACAACAACACTTAGAGACAACGACCACAGCAGCAGAATAACCATCATCAACATCATCATACTCTCAGGATTCTGGACATACACACACACGCAACGGTAACAGCAGATAAACGCAGGTGATAAAAAAAATTATATTTTATTGTGAAGAGAGCTCTCGAAAAAAACTTAAATATGAACAGGTAATAATTAGAATTTTAAAGTAAAATAGTAGTTATATAAGAGAGTGTAATTTAACAACCACTCGTAGAAAAGAAATACTAATCTTTGTTGTATTTTTTGGGTGTGTCAGTATAAATAAGTAATAGATTGGAAGTAAATGTAATATCATTTTTATTTGTTTATAGCAACAATAAATTCATTCTTGAATCTTAAAAATTATTTTGTTGGCAAATGAGTTGCCATCAGTAATTAAAATTTGAGTTAATTTCAGACACACAAATAAAAAGAATTTAAATAACTTTGATTAACATGTTCGGTTAGTTAATAAGATTATTTGGGTATTTATTTTTGTTGTATGTTATGAATAGCATAGCAGGTTACAGATTTGTGAAGCTGATAAAGGTGAATATTTATTTGTATAATGTTTGAAATTTTAATAGTGGAATATTTTTCTATCAAATAATAAATCTTAGAATGATTATTTTGAAACGGGTTTAATTGATTATTTCATGTCAACGACATCCCACTCCTCTTTAAAAATTATTTAATCATTGTGCAACCATTTATACTTGACGCAACGAGAAACCAAATCCTGCGACCTGGCCGGTGTAGTACATATTATAGTTGCGTTGAGAATTGCATAATTATACAATTGTTGCGTTATATATTTGTATAATAAAATTGATGTAACGTTGCAATATATATATATATATATATATATATATATATAAATAATAATATTTTTGATGTAATTGATTAATGATGTGCTTTTGAAAAGAAAAATTTCAAAGAAGGTACTGCGACAACACAAATTACTAAACTATTGGCGCATAGGATATGATAGTATGTGTATCAAAAATTAAAAGTCTATATTGGAGTGTTTAAGATTATTTATTGCACAAGACATAAGTAATTGTTTATATGGTATATTTGATATGTACAGAATGTAGTGTTTGATATAGAGTCTTTCTTTTTTAAAAATGTTAAATACTGTTCATACACATGACGTGATACGTTACATAAAGAAGATTCCCACGATGATGTTGCTGAAGAGAACGGCAGGTCTTTGCTGTGTAGTTGGGTCGTCAGGTGTGGCTTATAAATGACAGACGTACACCCTGAAACGCTTACAGCAGGGCTGGTGTCCTGTAACAGCTGGGCTGGTGTCCTGTAACAGCTGGGCTGGTGTCCTGTAACAGCTGGGCTGGTGTCCTGTAACAGCTGGGCTGGTGTCCTGATACAGCTGGGCTGGTGTCCTGTAACAGCCGGGCTGGTGTCCTGTGACCACTGGGCTGGTGTCCTGTGATTTCCACGATGAATCTGACGCTTCGCACACACAACGGTACTAAGGATCTTACTACCCGTAAAATTAATATAGAGTTTATGACCAACAAGTATCTCAGGTGACAGTGAGTTTAATCTAATAACGGTATATTGAACTTATACCCTCCGGATTCTTCAAGTGTTCACGCGAATAACAAGGTCTACCGCGATCAGCAAACCTCCCTATGCGGAAATCTTCCACTATCACGGAAACTTCCTGATGAAACAACTTACTATTGCGTAACTATTAATGATACTGACACTGCAGAAAATCTCACACAGTGATACAGTTACACTCGCTTATTACACACGTAATACTATAATAATAATAGCGTGTGTAAAGAGTTAATATACTACTGTTCTGCGTCAACACGCGTTACTATCGCCGAATAGTCTTAACAGATTCTTGCAAGCGACAGAATCTTGTACAAGAACTGCGTGACCCGATCGTGATAGCGGGTAGAGACGAACTCTCGTAATTATGCACACAATGCTGTAATAATAACACTGTGTGCAGTTGTAAAACACGAACAACTCTGAGTCTTCACGCGTTACTATCGACGAATAGCCTTTACAACTTCTTGCAAGCGATAGAATCTTGTACAAGAATTGCACGTCCCGTCCGCGGTAGCTAGCAGTGAAGAACTGCTTGTGTAACCACAGGCTTGAGAAAATTCCCAACCACCTTTCAGCATTCTATTGGTGGAAGCAAGTCACATGGTTAGTACACAATGACATGCACTTTTCATGCTGTAAAGTGCATTTACTTTGTAAGAGCATGCATAGCGGTAATCAGAATACCCTTATCTCATGCATAACTGCATACTTTACTAATATCATATATGAACGTAAATAATAGTCAGAAATATATAGGGATTGTAGCGCATACATATGTCTAAGCTCAGTTAAATGTCAAACACAACGATAATTAATTCACACACAGCCCGGGAACTTTACCACTCCTCGCGCACGCGCGCACATTCCCACAAACACAGTACATGAATAACAATAAATAAATAATGCACAGTTTTACTAAACTAAACCCTTATCTTTACTAAAATACAACTGATAACATAACCAAATTTAACCATCTACCAATATAAACATGAATGTCCATAGTCTGTGTATTATATGAGCTTGCCCCGCTTATCATGATCCTGTGATTCGTTGCAGTACGTATAACCTTGAAAATAAGACAAAATCAGATGCTTACTTATTTTCGCCCTTTTACCGGCGTCTGTTAAACATAAACGGTACTTCGTACACAAAACATGCATAAGACATTTTTGTGTTGACTTTCTGAGGAAAATTTTTTTGTAACAGAGGTTGTTGTTGAAAATCATGTGGTTTTGTGTAAAAATTGAAAAACTGAAAAACCCGCAAAAAAGTGCTGTTTTGGAGGGCGGTGGTGGGGACATGGCGGTGTTGGGTCATGACAAGCTACATGACAGGAAGTTAAAAATACAAACGCTCGCGTACGCTCACCAACTTATATATAAACATCTCTCACTTATACATTTGCAGTTTTGTAAAATATATCCGCATAGTGCATAATATTGTTTGGAAGTATACACCAAAAATATTACTTTTATCAATACACGTTTTAGATAAGGATTTTTTCCAGAAATGTAGAGACGTAATAATTCACACAATTCGTTATAAACGTAACCACATCACTTCTGGTTAACTTCTGGTCACGTCTGGTTACTGAATTACTTCGTTTCTGGCAGCGAAAACGTGAATTTATTTCTAAAACTTTATTATTTACGTTTTTATGAGTTGTTATCATTGCGTGTCTGTACGTCGAAATTAGTTAACGCGAGTTGTTAATGTGAAGCCATTAAGCTGTAACTACGCTTCCTAAACCAAACCTAATGAAAATTGAAACGCTTCTTGTCTAGCCTAACATAGTCATATTGGAACCAGGTGAAATTACTATTTAGGTGATGTGTATTGTAATTGATCTTAAAAAGTTCTATTTATTCTCTTCGTTTCCCTTTATATAGTAAACAGAAGTTAAAGCCCGCTGTAATCATTTGTTCATACATTTTTCCCGTTAAATTGCTCAAAGAGTCACAGTATGATATGAAAAATAAAAATTTAAAAATAGGCAGTCATTGAGGACTGCCGACAGAAGTGAAAACTTAAAAATATGAATAACAGTGGTTTTTTTGGATATTCAAATTAATTGTAGTATCAAAAATTAAAATTTTTTGTAAATTAAAATCTTTAACATCAGTCTGGTTTTCACATCTATCGGCACTCCGAGCAACAATTATATACATTTTTATATGGTTTACTTATTAATCAAAACATATGATGGGCTGCGCAAGCCCAGTACAAAATATAAATACAACTTAATTGACATAATCCAAAATTTCGATAATATAAGCTAATAAAAATAATTTTGAATTAGTAACCATTTTCAAAATTCAACACACAAATCTAAAATTATTATAAAATTTTATAGAATTTTTAATTTTAAAATCCGCGGCAAAAATACTATCGAACAACTAGAAATTTGTTTTACCACGCTAGTAAGATAACTCCTAAGCCACTATGAAATACTCATTGCATGATGTATGGCAGAGGTCAAATATAAAAAATAAAAAATAAATAATATCAATTTTTTAAATGGAAATATTGATACGAATATTGGAAATATTTGAAAATACATGCTTTGTTTATGTTATTCATTTTTCTATATAAAAATATTAACATATTTAGTACTCACTTTTGTACTGCACAGTGATCCTACATTTGAACATTTAAAATAATGATCAAACTAAAACACAATTTAAACAATGCACAGTATACACACATTAAACTTTCCACGTAGTCAATTTAACTTTACTTATATACATATACACAGCACTAATGTTACAATCTTACAATAATAAAAAAACTATTAAAAATACATACTTCGACATTAGACATGACAAAAAACCCTAAGTTAACAGCCAGACGGACAAATAACAATTATGTAAATATCATATAATATAGTATAAGTAATTAATAAGAATAAAAATAATGTAAAATAGATCATAAGTATTGCGTTAATTGTTAATACGGAAAGCCGAAATCGCGCTAGGGATCGAACACGCGATAGCAAATTCGGCAGCGTAAGAAACTCCAAAATAAAGTACGTAAACGATAAAAGTGTGTTAAATAGTATAAATAATATTACAATTGTATAATATAATTGTAGTATAATAGTATTACACACAAGTATAATCTATACTTTCACTGCTGGCCACGCGCAACACGCCATACTTATAGCTACAGATATACTGTTAGCATTTGCTTGTCGGTGACGCGAACTCATAAGATTTTACCCATCCAAAAATCGCGCTAGGGATCGAACACTCGATAGCAAATTCGGCAGTGTAAGGAACTCCAAAATAAAGTACGTAAACGATAAAAGTGTGTTAAATAGTATAAATAATAGTATTACACACAAGTATAATCTATACTTTCACTGCTGGCCACGCGCAACACGTCATACTTATAGCTACAGATATACTGTTAACATTAGCATGCCGACATTATCATGTTGGCATTAGCATGTCGGTGACGCGAACTCATAAGATTTTACCCATCCAAAAATCGCCCAACGTGCCTATAGAAGTTTTCACTTCAATAAAATACGCACCTTGAATAACTTTATAAATTTATAAAAAATAAGAGAAGAAAGGTTTTGTGGGTTTTATTAGTCGTGCCAAGTATATAAAGAGTAGACAGTTTTGAATTATATACCAAAAGGAAACTAATAAACTTTGGTCAAACATTAATTCAAAGATATTATTTTACATTTGTATTTCAATGCCTATCAAAGTGACTGCTACAGATTCTTTTTTTTTGTAAACGCAGCTTCCATTTCGCTTTTAAGCTTTCAACCAAAAGAAATCTGCCTTTGATCAACGCCCACGTCGATGATTATAGTTTGCTTACAGGTAATATGTTTACTTACTACTTTTTCCTCTTGAAGCCAGTTATGAAAGTTTTTCTCCTTACTTGTCATTACCTCTTTTAAAAAACGAATAAACTGTTTTTGTATTTACCACAAAGTGCCTATAAGGGAAACACAAGTATGTATACTTCTTGCCGGTAAATCGATTAGTCTCAGCCAATAACAACATGAAATTTAACCTACCTTGGACCAACTTAGATCAGCATTCTTCTCCACAAATACAACACAGTACGTACTGCTTACGGTTATGTAATAACTAATGAATAACTAAAAATTAACCAATAATTACTTAATATCATGCAATAAACCATCCACTACTACACCGCTATTAGCTAAAAGTTACAGACTGAACCGCACCCAAGTTTGTTGTGACCTTAGTAGATAGACAGTCAGAAGCTGCACGTGGCATCTTGCGCTCTGGTTTGTGTGTGTTGTCAGGGCCGGAGCCCGATGAACATTCAAGTGGTGTAGCGCGGACGATTTCTGGGCACAAGGACAAGAGTGCGGTCCACCTGTACACGATTGACTTGTATGAAGAGGGTTCGGAATGTTGCCTTAGACGATCGCCACGCCTGAGACGCGACTTCGTGGCTCCTTAAGGCATCACCCACGGGAAATTAGAGAAGCGCTCGATAGGCTCGACTGCTAGCAGGCCGTAGCGATCGGTTGCCATACCAGGGCGCATGACTCCTACAGTTAGGCCCTTGCATATCTTGCGATTTTCCATGCCCTGGATTTCAGCCCAGCCGAATCGGCAAAGCAGGTGCTGAGTGACCTTAGTCCGATCAGGCCTTGGACATGTGCCTCTCCAGTTACCAGGTTTGGGAGCTGGCCCGTGATATACGTATAGGGTGTCTAGAAGAATGCCACAGATTTTGATATGTTTCATCGCTGCATGCTCACGTCTAACTCAATGATTCCTTGTTCTTTATTCTAGGAAGTATAGAATTATTGTGGTGTACAATGAGTAGCGGCCAATTGTCAGCTGTCAGATGTGCCCGATGACATGCAGTGAGCTTGTTAGACTTCCCCAGAGGGAGCGATAGAATCAAGAAGCAGAAGGCTCTTGCCCGGCAGATGCCAAGACCGTGGTCAAATACTATAGAGGGGCGTAGAGTCGTTGTGCCTTATGCGAAATCACAGCGGGCTGTGGCATGCCAGATTTGGCCGGTGAGATGCCGTGAAGATACCTGAACGTTCCAGAATAACCATAGATCGCTTCCGATTGTGAGGTGTTAGTCGTGCCCGGTGACTTGCCAAGGGCGCGACAGCTTTCGAAAGGAGACACTTGTATTCCTCACAAACGCCGCCAGAGACTGGCTGACATATATGACCCAAACAGTCTAGCTTTCCTTTTTGAGACACCAGTAAAATTTGTGGCAAGATTTATAAAAGACTACTGATCTCAACTAAACAATAAATGGTACAGAAACTTCCAGTATTTCCTTTCTACAGCTGATTCGATACAAAAAATTCATAAAAATGCCTCGGAAGTTAGAAATGTTTTTTTGCATCATGTATTACAGCATATAAATCCAGCGTACATTACTTCTCACTATTAATATGAACACCTGTATAATTTGGATTTGTGTGGTGGGAGTTGTATTATTATTATTCACGACCGATCTATTGGTAGTGAAATGCCTACGTGATCGTGCAGCACGTAAACGTACGAAAAGTTAAAACAGAATATACTTGACAACTATTTTAGCAAAAATATCATGTAAAATTCAAGGTTTCAATATGCAGTGTAGCGTTCATATAAACTACTTTGAAAAAATACAGTAAAAAATAGTGTACTGTTAAATAAGCAATAGTGTAGTGAAACTACTGCAATAAAATAACATATAGTGTAGTGTTTATGAAAACTATTTTGTCGAAAATAAAAATACGTAGGTTGAATTGAATATACTGTAGTACAATAATTTACATTAAAATATTAGATCCTCTATTATCTAGATTTTCGTTAATCTGGATGACCTTCGCTCCCAGTTGATCCGGATAAAGAGGTTGTACTGTAGTACAGTCACATAATATTAAAACATACACTATTTACACATATACTCAATAGAATCAGTTTTACTAAATGAGGTTAATTCTGTTATTATTGTTGAGAGAAACAGAAATTAAACATTTTTTGGTTAGTTGACTTTCAACTGGTCTTAAGACAGGCTGTTGATCTATTCATTATACAATGTGTGCCTTATGTAGGTTTTTGATCTTTTGAAACACAAAATTACGGGATCCAGTTGATACAGAAAAGGTATTGACAACTTTTGTCAAGTTCTATATTTAGCTTAATGCTAATTTGTACCTTTTCAGTAGTTAGAGAAAAGCAGTAAATTTTTGAGTGAATATACTAATTTTGTTGTTATGCCTGGAAATCCAGTTCTTTAAGATTTCAATTTTGGTCCAAATAATCTGTATCACATATATAACGAACTGCTAACTGTTTCAATAAATCTGCACGTCTATTTGTTCTGACCATGCAATAAAATTATACAACCCAAGTTCAAATTATTTTATTTCCCTGGGTTGCGATATTTTCTTTTCTTGCACATCGTTTGTATCCTGTAAGTTATCTACCTATCTCTTATGTGTTTATAATTTTGAGCTATATTTCTTGACAATCTACTTACATGGTGCAACAATATTAAAATATTTGTGTCATGTAAATGGAATGCATAAAGACACTTTAATAAAGACTAAGACCATCACAAAATCTAATCCGATTTCAATTATTTTCTTCGGAATTCAGTTTAGTCCTACACACTATAGTTTTATGTGATGTTATATTTGAAGATAAATTTCTAACTGTTGCTTTGATATTCTGTGTATGTACTAAAAACCATGTAACACAGAACAACATACTATAGTAGTGGACTCGCACATTTAAACTACATTCTATTGATACTGTAACTACATCACAGAAAAATCTACGTGTTTATCGAATGTTCCAGAGTGATCCGGAATGTAACGTGTGTGGCGTACGTGCTTGTTGACGCATTTTCTAGACTGTGCCAGACTTCGCTCGGGCTCACGGACTGTGTCAAGGCCGCAAGTAATTACGTCGTAACTATACTGGCGCTATCGCGCATTATGGAATAATCTAGTAATTTGGGGCGGTATAAATACTCAACGACGTTTAGTCAGTATTAGTATGATATATTGACAGTGCGGTTCGAGAGGTATAGTAGCGATATTACTGCGCGCGTTCAAGTGGTTATTAGTTAAGAGTGGTGTTTTATAATCGGACGGTGTAATTGTAATAAAATTGTGTTTAATTTTAGTGGCCATTTTATTGCGTGTGAACAATTTTCGTTTGATTTGTTGTAGAGACTGTATTGTTAATTACGAACTGCTTAATTGTAAAAATTAAAGGTGTGATTAGTGACTTAATTGGTGTCTTGTACTTAATTTGTTTCCACTGTACCTACGACGATCAAGTGGTGTCAGAAGTGGGATAGAAAGGTTAACAGTGGAAACAGTGGACGCTTTGTACAAGACGAGTGTAATTCTTAATTAATCGGAAAACAATGGATGCCAGTCAGATGATGGAAAATTTCCAGGCGCTGTTGTTACAGACAGAGGTACGACGACGACAGGATGCAGAGAAAGCGGAAGAGAGACAGAAAACCTTCCTACTGGAAGCAGAGGAAAGACGCAGACAGGAGGCAGAAGAAGCAGAATGACGAAAAAAAGAAGAAAGAAGAAAAGAAAGAGAAGAAGCAGAAAAACGACAGGATAAAAAACGCAGGCAGGAAAGAGAAGAACGGAAGCGTGAAACAGAAGATATCAAGGAGTTAATACAGGAGAAAAAGCAGACACAAGAACAAACCGCTGCAGAGTTGGGTCTCCTACGAGGTGGGCTTAATAACCAAGTTACTAAAATATCGGAGGTACAAGAATCAATGATATTAAAAATAGGTGAAGTAGAAAAATCTGTCTCGATTGTTGAAGAATCGATGTGTACAAAAATATCTGACATAGAAGAATCTGTTGCAAATAAAATATCTGCAGTTGAAAACTGAATGGCAAACATAAGAGTACAAATTAAAAGTGAAGTTGAGCAGTGGCTGAGGATGCAACCAAAACAACTTTGTGAACAGACTGTAAAAATGATAAAGACAGAAAAAGACGCAGAAAATAAGTTAGCAGAGGAAGTCACTTTGCCTTCAGTAGAGACGGTTCATATCAAAGCTCCAACCTTTGACGGAAGCAGTCACTGGGCAACGTACCTCCGCCAATTTGAAGCTGCTGCATGCGCAAATAATTGGACGGAAAAAGACAAGGATGTTTCACTCGTTCTCTCATTAAAAGGACCCGCGGCAGAACTACTACAGAAAGTGCCACCAGACAGCCAAAACACTTATGCCGAATTCATAAAAGCTCTGGAATTACGGTATTGTGATAAACATTTGCGAGATGTGTACTGCACCCAGTTGAGAGCAAGGCGACAGCATGCCGGGGAGAGCCTTCAAGAGTTTGAAGCAAGTATCGACAAACTAATTAGACTGGCCTATCCTGAAGTGCCAGAAGATTTTCGAACGAGTTTTGCGATGCAGACATTTACTGCCGCTGTCCGAGATAACGTAATACAGCAAGTGTTACGAATGGCAAGACACCAGAACAGTGCGGACACCCTGGTACATGATTTGCAATTTGAGACCACCAAATCAGCGTCTGGTTAGACAAGTCACAAATTGCGCGCGATAAAAGATCGCAACGGCACAGACGATGAGGAAGAAGAACAAGGAACAGAGACTCGACGGTCGACGCCATAGAATAAAGTAAGAAAGAATGGAAGACAGAAGTGTTATCGATGTGGGAAACCTGGACATCTACAACAGGATTGTCGGGTTAGAGTTCAGCAGCAGGGAAATGAGCAGTAGTCGGTACAACGGGGCGTGAGCTGACTAACTGGAAGAACGAAGCCCCTAGACAATACGCAATTTCTACAATTCATAAAAACAGCGAGAGCTTGGTGGATACCGGATTCGTTCAAGAAAGGCCAACCTCGATTACAGTTGACACACGCGCAACAGTTTCCATTGTGCGCCCCGATGTGGTGAAAGATCTCAAGCCAATCTGGTGCTCTTGCAGCTTGCGAACAGCTACTGGACGGCCTGTAAAAGTGTTTGGGAAAGTGGAGATACACCTGAGCCTCGGTCGACTTAAGTTTAGTCATCAAGTACTTGTTGCAGACATTGTGGATGAAGCAATTTTTGGTGTGGACGTTATGAACGCATACGGATTTATAGTCGACTTCAAAAACAGTGTCTTGAGAATCGGAGGAGAAGAGGTAATGCTCTCCACAATGACTACATCGGAAAAATCGATGGACGTCATAAACCAAGTGGCAGTAACTGTTCCGCCAAACTCTGAAAAGATAATCATGGTTAGAACCGAGGTAGATACTAGGGGCAACCAGTGCTCTATATTCGAACCCCAGGTAGTCAGCACACCGGGCATACTAATTGCCAGAAGTTTAGTAAATCCTGACGAAACCGGAAATATACCTATTAGAGTGGCGAATATTTTGGATCAAGTTATCACTTTACAAAGCAATACGCTGCTAGGCAAATTGACTTCTGTGGCTTGGGTAGCCGGAATGACGCAACGAAGATCCAGTGCTTCGGATAATTCCAAATTACCAGAGGAACTGCAAGAATTATTGAACAGATCTTCTAACGATCTCTCAAGTGGTGAGGTAAAAGAACTCAGAAAGTTTTTACATGAATTCAAAGATTGTTTTGCAGTTCGGGGACAGTGACTGGGAAGAAACTCTCTTGTGCAACATCGCATCAATACCGGGGACACAACATCGATACGCCAACATCCTCGAAGGCCTCCATTATCTAAACAAGAGGAACTGTCTCGGTTGGTACAGGACATGTTGACAGAGTAATCGAACCTTCGTCAAGTGCTTGGTCTTCGCCTGTAGTGCTGGTAGCGTAGAAGGATGGTGGATTGCTTTTCTGCGTAGACTACCGGAGGTTAAATGACGTTACAAAGAAAGACTGCTATCCATTACCTCGCGTTGACGATACACTCGACACGTTGTACGGAGCACAGTGGTTTTCCACATTGGACTTGAAGAGTGGGTCCAATTGATATTGGTAAGTGGATCTTCATCAAGAAGACAAAGAAAAGACCGCTTTCTCGACTATAAGTGGCTTATTCCAATTTAACTTCATGCAATGTGGACTCTGTAATGTGCCGGAAACATTTGAAAGATTGATGGACCTGGTACTCCGAGTCCTCACATGGAAAACCTGCCTTGTTTATTTAGACGATGTCATAGTCATCGGGAAGACTTTCAAAGACCATTTGGAAAAGCTTAAGGAGGTTCTAACTAGAATTCACGGTGCCCAACTGAAGCTGAGCCCGAAGATGTGTTCTCTATTCCAGAAGGATGTACAGTATCTGTGCTATCTGGTTTCGGCAGCGAGTGTTAGCATGGATCCTAATAAAGTATACACCGTAAGAGACTGGTCAGTGCCGAAGAGTCAACACGAAGTTCGGAGTTTTCTGGCGTTATGCTCATATTACAGACGTTTTGTGAAAGGCTTGGCTACTATTGCTAAACCACTACATGAGCTAACAGAAAATAAACGAAACTTCCAGTGGTCGAGGGAGGACTCAAGCATCTAGGACTTTAAAAAAATTGCATTATGTCCGCAGCCAATTCTCGCTTTCCCAGATTCCGAAGGGAAGTACATTTTGAGCACAGACGCAAGCAATACTGGTCTAGGAGGAGTTTTGTCTTAAGTTCAAAACGGTGAAGAACGAGTAATAGCGTATTACAGCAAGACACTTTCTAAACCGGAGAGAAATTATTGCGTCGCAAGGAAAGAGTTGCTGGCAATCGTCCGAGCGTTGGAGTACTTCCATAAATACTATATAAGAGAGTTTTCACTTCGTACCGACCATGCCGCGCTTCCATGGCTCTTAAGATTCAAAAATCCGGACAGTTGGCAAGGTGGCTTGAACGTCTGCAAGAGTACAACTTCAATGTACAACATCGATGGGGGCGCCTGCATGGTAATGCAGATGGATTATCACGAAGACCGTGCCCGGAAGACTGCCGACATTGCCGCAGAAAGGAAGAACACAACTCAAGCGATCATGTTCAAGCCATCACTGTAGATTTCCTGGCTGACGGCTGGACAACACAAGACTGTCGATAAGAACAGATGACTAATGAAGACATCGGCCAGAACTTGACAGCAAAAGAGGAAGGTCGCCGCCCAGTTTGGCAAGATATCTGCCATGGTTCCGAAGTGCTGAAGGGCTACTGGGCACAATGGGAATCTCTGACCTTAGAAAACGGATTGCTAAAAAGGGGTTGGGAAAGTGCAGATGGACGAGACGTGGTCATGCTGTTGATAGTTTCCCGAAGTAAAGTGCAGTCTGTTTTGAAGGAGATGCATGATGGAACATCTGGATGCCATCTTGGCGTTAACAAAATTGGCGTTAACAAAACTCTTGACAAAATACGGAAGCGAGTCTATTGGCTTCATCTTCGCAACGACGTAGAAGAATGTGTTCGGACTTATGAAATATGTGCTGCAAGCAAGGGCCCACAAACCAGAAGCAGAGGAAAAATGAGACAATATAACGTTGGACTGCTTTTGAGAAAATTGCCATAGACATTGCTGGACCATTCCCAGTTACTGACGATGGAAACCGGTACATGTGACCGTTGTAGGTGACAACCTTACTAAGTGGGTGGAAGCCTACGTAATTCCAAATCAGGAGGTTACCACTGTGGCAAAGCAGTTAGTTTACAACTTCTGTTGTCGTTATGGAGCCCATATGGAAATCCATACGGATCAAGGGAGAAATTTCGAATCAGGAGTGTTTAAAGAATTTTGCCGTCTACTCGGAATTCGGAAGACCAGGACAACGCCTCTGCATCCTCAGTCGGACGGGGTGGTTGAGAGATTCAACAGGACACTCGAGCAGCATCTTTCGAAGGTTGTTGGCGAGAACCAAACAGACTGGGATAAACGTATACCACTATTCCTCATGGCGTATAGGTCATCAGTACACGACACAACCGGCATGACTCCAGCCAGCAAAATTGGTGTTTGGGATGGAGATTCGTCTTCCTGGGGACTTAATATTTAGATCACCTGAGACTCAGTCCCAAGAGCCACAGATCTATTCCTCGCAATTAGAAAATCAACTGCGAGAAATGATTCGCTTGGTAAGAGGACGGCTGACGATTGGCAGTGATAGAATTAAAACTCGGTATGACATTCGCAGCATTAGTGTGGGTTTCCAAGAAGGAGATCATGTCTGGTTGTACAACCCAAAGCGCCATCGTGGTCGCTCACCTAAGCTTCAGTCGAACTGGGAAGGACCCTAAACTGTGAAAAAAAGAATCAACGATGTTCTTTATCGGATTCAACAGGAAGGGCAACGAAAGTTCAAGGTCGTCCACCTAGATCGCCTGGCTGTGTACACTACTTCAGAGACGGTTTGCCAGTTCGGGACGAACAGGCTTAAGGAGGGGGCAGTGTTACGACACTAAACAACAATCTACATTTTATCGAATGTTCTAGAGTGATCCAGAATGTAACGTGTGTGGCGTACATGTCTGTTGACGCATTTTCTAGACTGTGCCAGACTTCGCTCGGGCGCACGGACTGTGTCAAGGCCGCAAGTAATTACGTCGTAACTATACTGACGCTATCGCGCATTATGGAATAATCTAGTAATTTGGGGCGGTATAAATACCAGTACTCAACGACGTTCAGTCAGTATTGGTGCGATATATTGACAGTGCGGTTCGAGAGTTAGAGTAGCGATATTACTGTGCGCGTTCAAATTGTTATTAGTTATGAGTGGTGTTTTATAATCGGACGGTATAATTGTAATAAAATTGTGTTTAATTTTAGTGGACATTTTATTGCGTGTGAACAATTTTCGTTTGATTTGTTGTAGAGACTGTATTATTAATTACGAAATGTTTAACTGTAAAAATTAAAGGTGTAATTAGTGACTTAATTGGTGTCTTGTACTTAATTTGTTTCTACTGTACCTACGACGATCAAGTAGACCGTCGTAACAATACATTACCTTTGAATTAATGCTGATTTATTTATACTTTAATTTACATTCTAACTTAATACCATCTAGTAAAGTTTATTAATGTCTTGGTATCATTTTATAACTGAATTACATTGTAAAAATTGAATATTTTTTGGAGAATAATCATCTAAATATTTGGACAACAGCTATTAATAACAGCCTGTTTATAATAAATATCCGTGTATACAAGAATACTTAAACGCTAGACTAAGTGTGAATTTACTGTACATAAATAATTAAAATTTATAGTAAGCCGTAGTTTTATTATTATTTACGAATACATGATGCATATAAAAATGATGTTACAGTGACAAAAATATTTTCCCTTACATTAATATGATAACCTTAGTGACCGTGACAAAAATATTTCCCAGCAATGCATTAAGAGTGACTGGAACAGACTGCCCGCAACTCTATACAACAATGTCCGTCAAGATATAGACTTATTTTTTTCGAGAGACTGAATTCAACAGCTCGTGTGTTTCTGTACTCTACCCACCGGTAAAAGATAACAGAAACACACGAGCTGTTGAATTAAATTTCTGGGGGGGGGGGAGCAAACGTTGTTATTCTTTTCATTGTATTCTTTTCTTGTTTACTATAACTTTCATTATTTTAGGTTAGTGCCAATTATTTATTCATTTTGTGTAGCCTCAAGTTCAAAATAGCTTGAGGTGTTCAGCGTGGGCGTATTTTCATATTTCTTTCTGCTTCCTAACATCATGTGTTACGTGTTATTTTAACTGTTTCAACATTTTTTGATTCTCAATACTTTTGTAAATGATTTTCTGTGATTTACAATTTTAATAATGATTCAGAGTTGAGCCTTGTTAGACACCCCAAGCAATTTAAATAATTGTATAATTGTTTTTATATGTGTTTTATATTTTAATGTTTATATGTTATTATTATGGGTTACATATAAGAGGTATAATATGTTGTCATTTTATCGTCTCATAAAAGCAAATATTATGAATTCATATTTTTAATTTTTAATATTTAATTAATTTTTAAAAGCAATCATTCATAAATCAATGATTTATATTCGTCAATATTTTAGTTAGATATTTCATGCCATCGACGTGTCACTCCTCTTTGAGAAAAGCTTATGTGGCAACAAACACAAAATCCTACGACCTAGCCTGTAGTTTAAACACGATTCAGTTGCGTTAGGTATAACCACAGAATTGCATTTACAATGATATTACTTGTTTGTTTGCAACATATATTTCCTTGCAAAGGTATATAGCAGATCTTCCAACGAACTGATGAAAGAAGTTGCGTCTTTTTGTTTTTAACTTGACATCATAATTCACAAATGGAAATATTATATGTAAATAATTAAAAACCTATTTCTTACAGAAGGAACGACAGCAATTTGATGATTTATCTCCATTCCGTAACAGTATTCCAGGGACGTTCTGCTAAACGTATAGGTATAATAATTTTACCTTCTTTTTCCTCGGCCACGAGATTCTGTTGACTCTTATTTCGTAAACGCGTTCAGAACATATGTCACAACTGCAGTATTTTTTTCACTTGATGTCTCGTCATGAGGTTAAAATTATAAAAAGAAATAAGTCACATGTATCCTGTACATGGGAAACTATTAAGAATGCCTCTTACACTGCCCGTACAGATGAGTTGCGTCAATCAAATGTCCATCATAATACACTCCAATCTCACTACTTATGTGTACAGCTGTGTCGTTTAATGCGTGGGAATCAAAATGGAACTGATCATTAAGTCTGGTCCTGTTTCCTTTGTTGTAGTTTCTAAAGGCTCTGTATATTTCAAACGATCCAAGAGCTCAGCACCTGGAAAACTCAAATATACGCAATAATGGGCACATAACGCTACACTGGTCCAAGGTGTAACGTTTGTTATGTCAGCTGTAATGCAGGTATTGATTGGCAGTACACTCAGAATTAATCACTATGACGAAACTATTAAAAACAGCCATTAATTTATAAAGTTTATCGATGGAAACTTTAGCGAGGATCAGTCAACAAGTATAACACAAATTGTGTATATTTGTGTCGACGTTTCTACAATATTAATTGCCATCATCAGGACCCATGACAATACAAGATGGGTCCTGTATGGATATACATGACATCCATGACATTATCATTTATGGAAACACAAGAGAAAATATCAAACATAACAATATCGAATAATTGAGTGAATGTGTGTGTGTGTGTGTGTGTGTGTGTGTGAGAGAGAGAGAGAGAGAGAGAGAGAGAGAGAGAGAGAGAGAGAGAGAGAGAGAGAGAGAGAGAGAGAGAGAGAGAGAGAGAGTTGAAGCAGTTTGTATTATAGCATCATAATAATTACCCCAGAACAAAATTAATACTGTATAACAATTTAAAATATTGATAATTAAATAATCCCTTATTTATATTTGTTAGTAACTGTATAAGCAGTAATCATCTAATATATGTTATAATTTGTACAGATACCAATACATGTCAATTTATAGCATGGCAAAATATATTATAGTTGCTGAAGACGGATTTTAGGGATGTTCAATTATGAATATTGTTAAACGTTATTACAGTATTATCATTTTCCACTCACTGCTGGCATTGAAAACATCCATAATTAATTTAATTACGTATAAAATAACAGTAGAGAATCGCAGTCTTACATTAAAGACTTACAAAATATTACAAAAACAAACTTATGGTACACCAATCTATCCTTTAAAAATTACGGATTAATTAATGATTGCATTATTAAATTACGTATTACCGATTAATACTACTAAATTAAGAATTAATTTATAAACATGAATTAATTAATTAATTAATTTAAATGTTTTATTTTTCACTTTTTTGTATTTTATAAAAATTCTAATTACTTTTACCTTATACACACGGATTTAGTAAATAAGGAAAAGAAATTTCTTCCTCTTGTGGGAAACAACATTACCAGAATTACGTACTTAAAGAATTCCTACACAAAATTATTTGTGCGTACTAGATGCCGGACAGTGGCGTATGAGGAAAAATGTCGAATTATACGAACTACGCAAGGAACCGGACATCGTCACAGTAATAAAACTACAACAAGGTAGAATTAGGTAGGCGGTTACGTACAAAGAATGGCAGAGGAAAGGGCAGTGAAAAAAGTATCCATTGGAGGACCAGGAGGAAGAAGAGCAAGATGAGGCTAAGAAGAAGATGGATGGACGATTCAGATGAAGACTTGAGAAGATTGGGGGGTCAGAAGTGGTGAAGAGTCGCACAGGATAGAGAGGAGTGGAGGCCTGTCGTTCTGGACGCCAGGGCTCGTCATGAGCTGTAGCGCCGTGGAATATTAGTAGTAGTAGTAGTAGTAGTAGTAGTAGTAGTAGTAGTAGTAGTAGTTGTAGTGGTAGTAGTAGTAGTAGTAGTAGTGGTGGTGGTGGTGGTGGTGGTGGTGGTGGTAGTAGTAGTAGTAGCTGTTATGCGAAAAATGCTACTGACAGTACAATACATCTGTCTACATTGTTTCGGCTTTACCGGGATTGTTTAAGTAACAGCTATTGTTAAGATAAAAATTTGTCATCCAAAAGAATTTCAAAAATGAAAAGGTACTGTCATATTTATTGTCACATAAAATGTAATTTTGTTAACTTTTGGTAAGAAAATAAAATATTTCAATAATGTAATCTTAGAACGTTAGCCAGCTTTCGCAGGTGTAGTTATGAAAAGTACTTTGACGGAGGTGAAAGGCAAAAAAAAAATTTCATTATCTTGTCATTGCTGCTTCTTATACAAATTTTAATAAATAAATCTTTCTGTATAAAATATGAGTAACAAATTTTGGTAATGAGTGATAAAACTTAGCATGCATTCTGCTTGTGTCAAATTTTTCATGACAATTGTTTAAGGGAAATCAGATCAACGGCATTTTTATTTACGAAAAATTATTAAGAGATTCAGTCAATATTATTCGTTGAAATTAGTTGGTGAATAAAAAAATATATTCTATTCTACAACATAGTCTATTTACATTTCCAATTACTTGTGCTCTGCTTAAGTAAGAGGCACTTGTCGGTTCCGAATGCATCTGCAAAGTCTTTCAGTCTATTCTTTGCCACTGTAAAATATGACTGGCTGATAAATTAATTGTAATTTTCGTAAAATGTGACTTGCTCATTGAATAGTAGGCTGACTTCCATCTTGTTATCGGACTTAAGAAGACATTTAATCTCCTAATAAGCATTAGCCATTAGAAACAAAATCATGTTAACGACAATGTTAATTCTGCTAGCTAAAATAAAATTTGAAGCACTTTATAAGACAAAGACTAGAAATACAACGCTTTAGAGAATGAGACGATCATTTCAAACGGCTTAACTGTCTTCACAAAAAACTCACTTCTGATCATCGCTTACTGTGCTAGCTAAATTAAATAAGTTTATACAAATTCATTAATATAACAAATGCACGACCATCAAATGCCAGAGTCGATTATCCACAGTTCTAAAACTTGTCCAGAAATGGAATCCTCTTGTGTTATACTTTAATCAGGTAATCTTATTGAAACAGGGTAATAACAGACCAACAGTCATTAGGTATTCATTATATGTCTAACTTTCAGACAATAATGTTTATTTCCTTTTTACTTTTTATTTCTCTAGGAAATCGGTTACGGTTTTAGCTAATATTCACTGTAATGAAAAAATCTTTTAGTTATCTCGCCTTCTGTTTTCACAACCATTTCTATATCTCAACTTAATACCAGCAACTTGTAATAATTTGATAACAATTGTAACCTATTGTTCTTGTATACTAACAATTTCGTACGATCGTAAATTTAGTATTAAATTTCTTGGAAAACCTATGTAGCATTTCGATTTCTGTTTCGCGATAGTCTAAGCTCGTTCTTATGTCAAGGTAAACTGAACATTATTTATAGATACAATTTTCATGTCTCAAATAACAGTTTTAGATTAAATAAAATATTAAAAACTGCACACTTTAATAGTCAAATATACCCTTGATAAGTTAATGGGAATAATAGTTAAAAAGAATTGCTCTTAAAATTAAAGGTTGTAGAACACTTTTCACTAACTAAAGTTTTATCACTTAACTGAAAATGTTAAAACCCTTCTTGAGAAAGACTGATCAAAGGCCATATAATCAAACAATATTGAGACGGAATTGTTCTAACCTCACATTTTAAACACAGTATTTCTTAACATTTCCGTTTTCTCCAGAACGGCGTAATTTGTCAGTAGCTCTGAAACTATGTAGTCTATGTAACCAGATTCGTATGCAACCCAAACCCCAAGGGCAGAGGCCTTAATTGTATTAACTGTATATAACAATCTTCTGTAAAAACCTAAGTAATTTGAAATAATTAATGCTTGATGCCTTTATTTGGTGAAAATCCATTGTAAATTATAGTAAAAAATAAAACCATAAAATAGTTTTAGTGATTTTCACTCGCCAATTTATTAAAATTATAAATCCATGACAGCTGTTTCGGCAGCACAGTGCCTTCATCAGATGGTGTCAGCTCTGATGAAGGCACTGTACTGCCGAAACAGCTGTCATGGATTTATAATTTTAATAAATTGACGAGTGAAAATCACTAAAACTATTTTATGGTTTTATTTTTTACTATAAGTAATTTGAATCGTTATTGAAGAGTGGAACAGTAATAACTAGCTACTAGTAACCAATAAACGTACAGAACTGTCGTAGCCTCGAAGAACAGGTGTAACGGGAATGAAAGATTTTATTACACACTGAATATCAATCAATTTATATCCAGCTTCGTGCTCTGAATAAATATAAGGTAGATAGGTGACTCCGGCAGACAACACTATCTAGTAAACAAAAGATACTAATTATTAAGTTTAAACATTCTTTGCCATTTACTTACGGTATATTTATAAAAATAAACGTAAATTACCTAGAAACAAACGTTTATTTATGGGAAATACTACGTAAAATTTAACAAGTTACATAGGAACAAAGTGAATAGACGATTGAAGAATGAGCAAACTTATGAAAAATAACAAACTGTTCATGGATTTAAATGAGGATTTTTTTTATTTAGAGTTTGTTTCATGCTAAAAAATTTCAACATGTTATCAGCAAATAGGGAAGTGATATAAAAGCAGAGATCTTTAGAAAGAACCGCTGACAGTGATAAAAGCATAATAGAAAATAAAGAGATAAACAAAATGTGATTGCAGTCGTGATAAACTTAAAATAGACTATATCCTTTACAGAATTATGAAACTAATTTTTCTGGGTAAGAGACTAATAAAACATCATGACAAACAGGGGATGGGAACGACAGTTGCTATATAAAATGATGGTTCATAGGACCCTTACATGAAGAAACATTTGAATTATCAATGTAGAGAACAGTAGCTACAACACAGTAGCTACGACAAAATTTACATGTTATAAATTCGGATATTTGTATCAAAATTCGTCATGAAATTAATATTTTCAAAAGTGTGCTTGCGTATTCTCGTTTACAGGTATGTTTGAGTCACAGTGAGAGAACAAAGGGAATTCACAGTGGAGCGGGACGCTACGGTACAGTTCCTCCCTACGTATTTGCGTCTACAGCACAATAAATTCTACTTCAGGCAAAGTAAAACTAAAATCTCTTGACAGTTCTAAGCCGATTACCTTGCGTTGTCTTCAAATAAACTTTCTCTTCTCTTTCACTGTTTGCGATAATACACTCTCAAACGCGCGCGAGAGCGTACTCAAGTATTCAAATACAATCACTGTCACCCTTTCTATCTCATACACATCCACCCACGCGCGCGTGAGAATACACATTACTGAAGTTAGCAATTTGACAGGCATATTCCCAAATGTAGAAAAGATTTCCTGCTTTAAATTGCTGAACATTACTTGTGCTTATATATATATATATATATATATATATATATATATATATATATTGCAACGATACAGCCATATGCTGTATTAGGCATTGATTTGAATAAATATAAAATTTGTAGAATTATTGTAAGTTAAGAGTAAATGGACAGGTCTGAGATTGTAAAAATATTTCATTGGTAGATTAGGGGAGAAATTACCCTGTTCCGACAAGCAGAGAACACCTGCTCGATTGTATGTGTGTTACACGTGTATCTTGTGTGTGTTAGTGATGCATGTACAGACAGGAATCTCAGCTACCCTCCCCAAGTAATTAATAAAATAACGATTTTAATTATTTGTGAGAAAACTATTTAGTGTAGAAACAAACCAAATGCACCAAAGTGTGTGTTAAATTTATATTTATCCCCAGTGAGAAAATGAAGTTAATAGGATACATTACGCGGAGACAGTGCGAAATAAATTTGCCAAAAATACGCAAATTACCCTAAGACGCTCAAATTAATATAGTGAGTGCTTAATCAAATTAGCTATGATTTTTGTTATCTCGATTCCGTGGAAAATATTGCTATTTGTTAATAATTGCAAATATATGAATAGGTTCGGGAGGGGGGGCTATCAGGTGATCTGCAGGTATCGACAGGACGATTTTGGAGCCAACTGGTGCGGAATCTCGAGAGGGTATAAATTAAGGGTTCGACCGAAAACCCTTCTCTTCTTTTCAACACACAGTTGCAGTCGGAGATGCTGTCCGTTGGCAGAACACCTTTATTTTTTTTCAAGTCTCATTAACGATCTAATAAGACGTTCAACAATTAGGTTGACAATATTTCGGAAAGCGTAAAGTACGGGACCGTTTAAGTCTACAAAGAGTATCTACGGAGAAGCTACCAGAGCGACGAAGGATGTTGGACGTTAGACAATGTTTTTGGACGCCTAACCGACGTTTAAGATCTACCTTGCAGCAGATAACAATTCTCTGAAGCGGACCACACACTGCTGGAGAACAACGCTGGACTGTAGATGTAGCCAGGACCACACACTGGTGGAGAACGACGCTGGACTCTAGATTTAGCCAGGACCACACAATGGTGGAGAACGACGTTGGACGCTAGACGTAGCCAGGACGACACCAGGCCAGGAGGAATGGAAAAATAACTCTGGATAACGCTGGACCCCGCCAATAAGTCGTAAGATCATTAGAACTCGAGGTGACATGCATAACGCATTTATAAATGTATTTTTAAAGAGCTCATAAAGACTATATCAAAAGACAATAAATTAAAACAAAGAAAAATTTATAATTAGAAATAATATTTTATAAATGTAGATAAATGTTTAGTCGTAGAAATGAGCGATCGCATATAAGGGACTAATAAAAAAAAGAAATTTAAAGTTGAGAGAGTAGATTTTGTTTATCAAAGTAAATAGTTCAATTGATTTGATATTTACATTATAGAAAAGAATAATTTAAATTTGAATGTAAAACAAATGCCAGTCTAAAAGTAATTAATATAAATTTAAATTTAATTTTAAATAATTATATAATTCCCTTATTATCCACTCTAGTGATAACAAAGTTTCGTCAGTTATGACGCGTTTCGGGACTAAGTCCCATCCTCAGATAACACTGATTTCAATATAATAAACTAATACAATAAAATCGCAACCATGATACTGGTCATGTCAATAAAATAAAACTTCGAATCGCATGTGAAATGTTATACGAACCACGGCTGGAGCTTCCGCATGCGTTCACCCTCAACCGCGATCGTCACGCGACTGGTCAAAGATTAAATCCAAACCGATGGCAGTGTCAAACAAGTAGTTTGATGCAAAATTTATCTGATCATTTAATAAAATTTTTTTAGTGGTACTATTTTTTATAGCTTTATAAATTTCAAATTCCTCCAGACTATCCATCCGTTTACCTTTTTTACAAAAATGCAACGTTGTTAAATTTTCTTCAAAGCTCGTATATTTATGTCCCCTTGATATTAAATGTTGTGCAAAATTGTATTTAGTATTACTTGGCTTGGGAATATGTTCTAAAAATCTTGTATAAAAACATCTGCCTGATTGACCGATGTAGAAAGCTTCACAATCATCACATTTTATTTTATATACAACAGATTTATTTTTTAAAGGTACTTTGTTTTTGTTTTTGAAATAATTTCCCAAGTTATTATTTGTTTTAAATGATATGATATACTGTAGTTATTATCTTTGAGAACGGGTCTTAAAATGTTTGGCATAATACCTGTGAAATTAGCAGAAAGATATTTACAATTTTTATTACTTGTTTTTATATAGTTTGAATTTTTATTCTCTAAACGTTTTCTATGTTTATTTATTATTTTGTCTACTATTGTAGATTTATACCCGTTGTTTATAGTTATTTGTTTGATAGTGCTAACCTCATTCAAGTAGTCCTCCTTTTCGAGGGGAACATTTAAAAGTCTGTTGACAAGACTGTTAAATACTGCCATTTTTTGTGTAACCGTTCTCAAAGATAATAACTATATCATATCATTTAAAACAAATAATAACTTGGGAAATTATTTCAAAAACAAAAACAAAGTACCTTTAAAAAAGAAATCTGGTGTATATAAAATAAAATATGATGATTGTGAAGCGTTCTACATCGGTCAATCAGGCAGATGTTTTTATGCAAGATTTTTAGAACATATTCCCAAGCCAAGTAATACTAAGTCCAATTTTGCACAACATTTAATATCAAGGGGACATAAATATAGGAGCTTTGAAGAAAATTTAACAGCGTTGCATTTTTGTAAAAAAGGTAAACGGATGGATAGTCTGGAGGAATTTGAAATTTATAAAGCTATAAAAAATAGTACCACTAAAAACAGTTTACTAAATGATCAGATAAATTTTGCATCAAACTACTTGTATGAAACTGCCATCGGTTTGGATTTAATCTTTGACCAGTCGCGTGACGATCGCGGTTGAGGGTGAACGCATGCGGGAGCTCCAGCCGTGGTTCGTATAACATTTCACATGCGATTTGAAGTTTTATTTTATTTTATTTGATTGACATGACCAGTATCATGGTTGCGATTTTATTGTATTAGTTTATTATATTGAAATAAGTGTTATCTGAGGATGGGACTTAGTCCCGAAACGCGTCATAACTGACGAAACTTTGTATCACTAGAGTGGATAATAAGGTAATTATATAATTATATAATAAGTGATACGGTACGCAAAAAAATAAGTAATTTAATTTTAAACTTTGGTATAGACTGAGCGAGTTGAGGTCAGAGAAGAAGTAGAAAGAATTCAATTCAAATTACATTTTAATTTTATATTTTATTAGTAAATCAAATTATTAACATGTCTAGATTAAGATTATTAACATGTCTAGATGTAAGAGGGTTTTTAAATATGTGTAACACCGTACAGTATTGTGCCGTGTTTTGGTGAAAACCCGGCGTGCCATAAACGTGAATAAAAATAAAAAAGGGTCTAACTACCGAAATAATTATTTATGTAATTACGCGTATGCGGGCGATATGGTAATTCCGCGTTATGAATTGCTCTGTAAACTGTCGCTACCTGGTGGTGGAGCGCACAGTTACGGTTTTCGACTTGTAGCTTGATGCATGGGCTGCATTCTGGACTAGACAGCCGTTACGTACAGATACAGACGTTCTTGCCGGCCGACCTAAATTGCTTAAATCTACAAGTTCTATCTACTATGATTGAGTAAAGGCTACTGTGATCCCCGATAAGTCCGATTTAAGGTATATTGTTACCTATTTTATAAAAGATAAAGCGAAAATTGAAATTAGCTGGGTTGTGAGTCAGATGAAAAATTGTACGTTGCCGCATGTTGATGAATGGATGGCTATGTTCATGATCGAATATTTGATTATTTTTGTTGCTCTTGTACAGCACGATAATTTCTATTATAATTAACTATTGCTATTATAATTAACTATAAATATTGGGACGTAGAAGAAAGATGATTTGTAATTGTAAAGTGAGGGAACCTTATTATGTCGTAGCACGTGCCTCTGAATACTTATACCTGTTCGAGTTTGTCAGTTTGCGTAATGTCATCACTTTCTGAGCTGTAATGCAATACGTTATTGTCAGTTATGAGGAGATATTCATATAATATTGAATCTTTGAGGGGGCGCGAGTGTACTCTAGTATTGCAAAAGTAAATTTTAAAAGAAAAGTAAGGGGTTAAAACTGGTCTTGGTGTGCTGAGTGAGTTTTAGGCTGTGGGGACGTGGGTGTTGAAAATGATGAGTGACGATAGTAATTTTCTTTAAAAATGTTTAAGGGTTTCCGCCTCGCCGGAGAACAACCCATTCCAGCAGATGGCTGTTTACCTGCCATAATGCAACAACAACCAGACTCGATGCGGGTTGCGGCTGGAATAGCGTGTGCACATCATGCCGAAATTGCCCCATGAGACATTCTAGGACAATACGAAGGTGAAATTTAATCTTTTTATATACATTTGGCCACTTCAACAAATCTCCAGTGCGTGACAATGTCTGGAGTTAACATGTTCGACGATGGTGCTCGCGTCTAGCTAGATATAATTTGGGGGGGGGGTGATAAATTTTATTTACAAGGAGTTCAGTATGTAATACGTCCCAAAGTAACTGTAGATTTGGCCGAGGGGCTCGTGTCCGGCTAGCAGTTTTTTTAATATACATCTATTTAAGATTAAAAGTTGAAGTAGTAAAAGTATACAAATCTGAAATCTTATCAGGTAGGTGGGTTGGTTATTATTTAATTTTCTTTAATAAGCGTTCGTTCTAATAGGGGTTTGGAAGTCTTAAGGGATTATATTGTTTTCTTAATTTTTAACTGATTCAGGCACCTGTGCAGGGGGCAGTTTTATGCAGGTACCGGACGTGTTCTTAATTGTTCGATCGGGCCGGACACGTGTGCTCGGTCGGGTCAGTTAAGGTTTCTAAAGTTATATACCAATATATATATATATATATATATATATATATAGACTTAGCGCCGCATAATTTCTTCATCACACGCCAATTTTTACCCAGGGTATCTAAAACAAATTTGAGGAACTTGTATAAGTACATCTTTAGGTGAAGAAGTTATTTTGCCCAAGTTATGGTGTGTCAGCGTACGAAAAACTTATACAAATTTTTATACATCGTATTTTTGCTGTACGCTGAAGCCAGACAACCTGTTCGATATATACAAATGTATATAATGAAATATGGGTAGTTAGTCGGCCATATTGGCATTCGTAATAATTATTCTATAAAATTTGTAACATGTGTAAAAAAGACAGACACTACAGAGGAAAGTGTGTTTTTATTCTGTTTAGTTGGTATAACGAAATATCACGACCTGCCATAATTTATTCTGTTTAGTCGTCGCGTTGTGCGGTAATTCGTTGAGTTTGCTAACGTGTGTGGGACAGAATTTTGTAATTCGTATGAAGTGTTTGTGATTGCAAGTCGAAGTAAAAATATGTTGGAGGCGCTAGGAATAATAATGAAAGGTAAGATGATCATTTATTTAGTGTATGTTGTCCGTTGTTTGTAGGAAATTAGCTGTTAGGTTATGTATGAATGTCTGGATTACTTTGGGTTGTACACTAGGCCTACCGGTTGTTATAGACCCAACTATACATAATATCACTGTGTTCTGTCCAAAATTTAATAATGGAGCAAATTAGCATTCTAATTTAATTAATACAATATACCTAGGCTAACGCCATGCGTTCTTATGGGAGTAAAAATTTAATTTTTTGTCTCCGTAAATAGGTTCGACCGCCGTTTAAAATTATTTTTCTCGTGTTTATATAACATAGAAGAATATAATAAAAATATATCAGCGCAATATCAGCATTGATGAGAATCTTCATAATTACCCAAGGGGTAATTAACTAATTTTAAAAAAAAGTCCCTGTAAGGCACTGAAGCAATTTAATTAAATAAAGTTTCGGTAACCAAAGTTTCTTTATTATAGATACTCCTGTAAGTCTGACAATTATTTTGTCTACTCTAGCCTACCTATATATGTGTAATGTATCCAATTTGTAAATCATTTTATTCGTAAAATGTGGTCCTACCTAACACAAGATGGTACGCCTTACTATAATATATTTAATTTGAACTCTGCTCGTATTTAACTAGTTACAAATTTTATTTAATTCTTCAGTCCAGCTATATTACTCTAAATATACTTTCAAATTCAGCATTTTTCATAAAATTCATAAAAGAAATACGTTAGGTTATGTTTCATGTCTAGATTACTTTGTCGAACACGTATCTATTATAGAACCAACTATGCCTAATAGCACTGTGTTCTGCCCAAAATTTAATAATTGAGCAAGTTAGCATTCTAATTTAATTAATACAATTTTATTTTTTCATTATTAGCGGGCCAATTTATACAAAAACAAAAATTCTGGAGTTTTGTATTGTAGTGTTTTAGGGTAAATAGAATTGCCATAATCAATTTAATACAGTAGGCGTATTGTTTTGATTGTGAAACAAAAATCATTTGTTTGATGTTTTAATTCAGTTCACTTACTTAGGCTTGGGTGTTAAGTATAATAGGCTAAGTTCTTTATCACAGTAAATTGTCTCTAGCTCCAGATACTTGCATGTCTACATCAATTGTCATATTTTACTTTTCAGATGACTGTGAAAGTAGGCCTAGGAGACGTACAGCAAAAAAAGGTACATATAGTTTTAATTGTTATTTATATTCAGTGTATAAAAGCACCCCTTAACTCTAATCAACTAAAAATATAAAATTAATTAACCCATTTTTGAAAAAGACCCTGTGAGGGAACTGACTCCAGTTAAATGAAATATGTATTCTGTATTAAATGCTTATTCTGTATAAATATCAAGTTACTGATACCTTTACACAGAATAATTTTATTTAGATTAAGTCTGGCCTATGATAATATAACTGATTTAGCTAAACTTACTGCGGATTAGCCTGTAAGCCTAACCTAACTCTGAAATAAAATTAATTACTTTTAGAAAAAGATCAAAAGTTTATAGGCCTGGGTGTTAAGTATAATAGACTAAGTTCTGTGTCACAGTTGAATTATCTTTAGCTCCAGAACTTACACCAATAGTGCATGTCTACATATATTTTCATACTTTACTTTCATATTTGACTGGGAACGTAGTAAGTTCAGTGTTAATTTATTCATGTTACCTTATATTTGGTGTATAAAATCACCCCTTAAACTCTAGTTAACTTAAAAATATTTTTTTTTTATTATAGATACTCCTGTAAGTCTGACAATTATTTTGTCTACTCTAAAAAAATTCCATTTATTACTTTTATGGTGATTCATGTATGAACGTTACATAATTTTAATTTTCTTACAGATGTAAGACTGTTTCCGGAAAATGTATGCGATCGAATTTCACAAGATTTAGGACACACACAAGTGTCTGATCAAGTAAGTTTGAGTGGTAGATTAGGCCTGAAATTTATGCTAAATTTTGTTCGTAAATTCTGCCTAAATTTTTTGCCAGTAATTTAATCTATGGCTTTGATATGAAGTATAAAATGTCTGAAGACAAGTACTAAGCCTTGAGTTCCTACTGAGTACACCCATTAGCCTATAGAAATATTAGCTAGACTGCGTACGTTTTCAATTGTAAAAATGAAATAGGCCTACCTATATTTGTGTAATGTATCCAATTTGTAAGTCATTTTATTCGTAAAATGAGGTCCTACCTAACACAAGATGGTAGGCCTTACCATAATATATTTAATTTGTACTCTGCTCGTATTTAACTAGTTAACATATTTTATTTTATTCTTCAGTCCCACTATATTACTCTAAATATACTTTCAAATTCAGGATTTTTCAGAGAAACGTAATTAATTAAATAAGATATGACTTAATAAGTTAAGGTTAATTTTAACACCTAATATAACAAAATTTATAATATAGGCCTATGGCTACTGTAATACGGAAGCAAACTGTTGTAATATTTTGTACACATAGTTACTTTCATAACATCGAGTCCATTAAATTGTAATTTATTTGACATAAAAATTTTATTTTAACACAGTTCTGCTTTAAAAATTAAGGACTAACAGGTTTTGCTGGTGACTAAAGAAAGCATCGTTCTTTTATCTTATGTAAAATTTATTATTGCATGCAAGTCTGATTAAAGCTCACTAAACTAAAATTATCACTGCTTTCAGCAGCAGGTTCTTAAACCCGATAATTGATGTAGGCCTATAGTGTTATTTTTATTTAATTTCTTATTATCTGTATTTATAATCTGTAACTTAATGTGTAGAATTGTATTTATATTGTTTAACCTCCTAAATGATACTCAACTAATATCACATGAAATTTTAAAAAATTAGTATCTTAATATTCTAAATTTTATGGGGTGTGTTATACTTAATAGTAGATATGGATACTTAATGATACTTAATAATACTTAATGATACGGAGTATGGATGAATTATCCGTAATGTATTTGCTAGTTATAATACCGTTATAATCAGGATTATATTATTCAATGTTAATCATTTGAACAGTTTTTGTTTTTCGAGTTTGTGTGATTATATTAGAAATCTTTTTCAGGAATCTTCAGTGCAGGGATGTAACCAAGCAATAGTGACTTGAGTTCATTTAAATTAAAATAGATTACTATAAAATAACTACTAGATTATGCTGTAAATTTAATTTTTTTTAGAAATTTACACAAAATCCATTAACTTTTTGTAAATTCATAGTGCTAACCTACAAATATTGTGCTAGGTTAAGAAAATAAATTATTCTCTTAATTATTAGCTTAATATTATTATAATTATTAACTTAGTGAAAAATTATGTATGAGTTTTGTAATGATCTTTCAGGTTCCTCCTGAACTTTCCAGAATTGACTGGGAAAAAATGACTATTATTGCACCATCAGTAGTATCGACATCAGATGATATTGATGTGGAAAACATATGAAGTGGAGAAGGTAATATAATCAAAGCAATTTAGCCTATAGATAATTTAAAATTTTTTTTTCTGTTTGTGAATTTTGTAACATTAGCATATTTGATTTAATGTTTGTTTCATATGTAGTGTTAGGTTTACCTAAATTATCTTTACTTGACAAACTAGACTTGTATAGGTACTTTAAATCAATTAAGAAAATCAGCTTTGAATGTAGCACAATTAATTCATACCATATTTCATTAATGTTTTGTTTTCAAAGCATTTTTTTGTTCGGGTGTTAGCCTATTTAATTTGTGTTATGGCAAAGTTAATTTTCTGCATCAGGAATGTCCTATTTCATTGAGCAAGCTTTATAGGAGATTTTGAAGTTTGTGATAAAATAGCCATTAATGATTCTTTTGTCTTGTTAATAACAACAATATAAAGTTATTAACAGTCCCATTTACATTTTAAATGAGAAAATTTAGTAACATAGTAGTTGGAATCATTTTTAATTAGTAGTATTATGTGTCAATGCTTTCAAATCAGGGGCTTCCTTTGGAAAGTATAATCATATGATAATTTTAAGATAAGTATTGTTAGAAGCTCTAAATAAGTTTGTTTATATTATTTTTTATATAAAGAGTTTTGGAAGCTGCTGGAAAACAAAAGTTCTTAATAAAGTACATAATTAGTTTAATAACATTATTTCCCATAAAATTGCAATTATTTCATTTAGTAATTTGCACTTTTGTTGATACTGGCAATGATAATTATTTTTCTCTGTTAGCTAAAATTCTTTCTTTGTTACAGAGTCCATTGTTGTAGAAGCTCTTATATCGCCAGATGATTGTGCCAAATTTATAAGTTTGGAGGTAAATTTCTCCTTATAGAACTGCTGTATTCTTATATAGTTATCTCTCTCTGACCTCTATTTTGCACTATGAGGTGTACACTTATTTCCATTCTTATTTGGTATTCTTTTATCTCTTTGTACTATTATTTAGTTACAATAGTTTAATCATAGTAGTCTCTTTATAATTGGTTTAGTGTTTTTTGTACACTGGTCTGTCCCTTAGTGTATATCATTGACTAACATTACTTACATGTGGTGTCACATGACAGGTGTTCTTAATTACGATTATAATACATTATGTCCTTTCTTATAATATTCTTATACTATTACAATAGTGGCATTACACCTTACTTGTGGTATAGACATTAACCTTTTACTTCTATTTGGTATTATAAAGTGGTTTTGTTCACGTTTTACTTAGTGAATCCCCTTTTGGTCGGTTTTGGTTCACTTTATTTACTTAAATTCTTATTTAAAATCCATTTTGGGTATCTTATATTGGTACCTGTAGAAAGCTTATCAGTTCTTCTTGGTTTAAGGCACAAAACATTTTGGTTTAGGTAGGCTTTTCCTACTGATAGATGTGAATTTAGGTGAAATTTGTACCAACAATGTGTATGTTAGGTTGATACAAATTTACATTCTTTTAACCTTATTTTCTCAAGTTTGGTTTTATTAATGATAACTAATAACTCTTTAGTTATTGCCTTTTCTTATCTTACATGATTGTTTGACTATTTGAGTAATATTTGTTATTATTATGAGACAATTTTAATACTTCTTTATGTTACATGGTTGCTATGCATAACATGTTACTATGCTTTTATTCACAGCTTCTATTCAGTTAACAGTCTAGTTACTTTCATTCTTTTATAACATATCTTGTCCTATACATTTATAATATTATCTGTTGTATATTGTACAGGAATGGGTTTCCTCTCCTTAAAACCCCACTGTTGTGTTTGTCAATTTGTACATACACCTATGCCAATGTGTTTTGAATTATTTTAATTATGTAAATCTCGGAGATATTTGGAGTTGTGGGATGTATTGATGTAAGTAATTAATTATTAACTTAGCTCTCTAAAAACTATCAGTGTTTGTGTACCTGTAACTTAAATAATTAATGAGTTATTTTATAATTCCGTTCAACCCTATTATACCTTCAAGAGAATTCTGTCTAATTTTGTATTTTTACTCTCTCTCTCTTTGGTGTCAGATAATTCCGCTATAAGCGCTGTAGTATCGGCTCAACGAAACTTATAGGTTATTTCAATGTTTATGTTAACCAATTATTCTATACTTATTCAGTTACTTTATTATTCCTAGCTCATTAAACCATACTCCAAATAACAAGATTTTGCCAATATATAAAGGTTCTTTATTTGTTTACTTCTTTAACATTGAATAATATATGTTCTAATTAACATATGCTTGAGCTATAGATTGTATGAATCGATTGTTGATTATTCTGATACTTTATTTAAATTTAGTTTATAGTGTGTTTTAATTTGTAATTAATTTAATTCAGGGTGTGAAGGTTCTTGTAACTGTGGGGAAGATTAAAAATACATAGATAAGAATGCAAGATTTACAAATTTAAAGTGTTGTGTAGTTAGTATGATTAATATAATAATAATTTACCAGACTAGAACGAAGCCAATCGTGTAGGCGGTTGATTGATAAATTTACTGTTCTGGACAATTATGCCGTACGATTTTCTTTCTTCGATTTAATAGAATGGAATTCTTCTCCTGTCCACTTCGGAATTACAGCTTACTGGATTGGTTTACAGCCCGATTGATGCTTCTTCTGCAACGCCAGGATCCAAATACGTTCTTCTCTTGGTTGAAGCAATTAGTGTTGTTTTGTGTTTTTGAAAGGTTATAACTTCTGGTGTAGTGAATATTATTAATTGTGATACTGTTAATTCTTTCTATTTGGTTTAATATATCATCAATTCCCTTTGGATATGGGACAGTTCAAGTTCTTCCTTGTATAATCCAGTTATTTATTCTCTATTGTGATTTCATACTGTAGTGTTATTTGGATTAAACTGTACTGGTGATAGTCATAAACATTGTCATTAGGATTTTGTGTTTTATAATCGTGTCTGATGATTTAAAATATTCCGATTAAATAGATAATTCTTGGGTTTTTTAATCTCATCACATTCAGATCATCAAAGCAATTATTGTCAAATTAACAACTTCCTCTTCTTCTGTCGTCCCTAGCAACACACGACTTCTTCCTTCCACATGTTTTGAATATAGTGTTTATTTCATATATTTTTTGTCTATTCCTTATCAATTTGCTATCCTATCGGAATGTAACTTTACCGATAGTTGGTTTATTATTTTCTACACATATTCTGCTGGTTTTTTTATATAAGCCGGTTTTTTTCCTTTTTTTATATTTAATCCACTTTCGATATTAAATGTTATTAATCGATATCATGGCATTATGGTATTATCATAATTTGTATAAATTTTATTATATATCATTATTAATTTAATGTTTTTTCTAGCTCTTCAAATCGTATTCATTAATTATTATTAATTGATGTACCTAACCTTTATGTTATGAGTGGTTATATAGTGGTTTTGGCTGTTAGGCCTTTTATTGTAAACAGATCTACCTGTGTTTATAACTGGTACACATCTATAGCCCCTTTTACATAAATTCATACATATAATTAAATCTTAACTATTAACATTTACATAAACAATTATTTTTTCCATATCTAATAACAATTTTATCTTGACCTATGGATCACATATAAGAAAATTCAAATCTATTAACGTTAATTAGCTGCTTCACACTTCATTCTACAACAGTCATTGAATAATACATCTTGTTTCATTATCTTTCATTAACTCAACACATATTTGGTATAACATAACATAAACTTTATCATAACATTTGTTGTCACAAAATAATACCTCTTAACTCAAAATTCTTATTTGCTATTAGTAAATTATTGTTTCATTTTTTGTTTGTTTTTCATTAAACATATATCATCAACTATTGTCTAACTTACAGGTTCGGTTATTCTTGTTAATATTACCTTGCATCCTTATTTACCTTTATCTATGATTATAAATATAATTATTAGATCTTTGTTCTATCATGGGGTTAAATATTGACTTGTTTATTATTCTGTGAACCTTGTTTTTATGTAACTTGAGTGCTAGCATTTCTGTTGCGTTACAATATTGGTCATCTCAGTTAGTCAGTTCTTGTCCATCTCTTCAATCTGTAAGTTGTTCAGTCATTGCATATACGGGTAAGATGTTCTATAGTTGACTGGCTCTTGGAATCTATATTTTATGCCATGGTTGTTAGGTGTCTTTCTCGTAGTATGTTTCTTCCTTGTCTTCATTGGTTCCTTACTGACCGAAAACTATTGGGTTGTTGGTTCCTGTGGTACAACCATTGTTCGGTGCATCTTCTTTTTCTTATAATGTTATTTCACTTGTTAGTTACCATTAGTTTTATTAACTCTTATTGTTGTGAGTTTATCCTTGGTGATGAGTAGCTCATGTAGTTTCATGCTTGGCCTTTTAGAAGAAACACTTGGTTTGTCTCTTTCACTCAATTATTGACATGTGTTAATATTTTGGGTTACTGAAATATTTGGGCTCATATGTCTCGTTACAATATTAACTGGTTGTAGGCATATAAACTTATACACTGTTGTGAGAATTGTACAAAAGTACCTTTAAGCTAATTTCAAAACACAACATTTCAGAATTAATCACATTTTTTTCACTTTATAGGCTATGTCACACCAAAAGAAAATGTACAGGTCACTTTCAACAACAGTTGACAACAGCTGACTGAATATTATCCGATGACACAATACTAAACAGATGGGAGATAGTCACACCAACCAACCATTTTGTATATAGTCTTTAAAATGAGATTTTTTTGCTTGTACACGGAAAACCTGGATCACTGTATTAAGATATATATTTTAGATATGTAGGTCAATTTATTAATTTTGAGCTATTAATTTAGCTAGTGCTAAGCTTTAAAACACAGTTATTTGTATGAAAGAAAAGTACAATTTTGTAGGCCAAGTAATAAATCCAACTATGATTCTGAAAAATTGTCACGGGTAGGAAAATAAAAATAATAATAATTCACCGATCTGAATGACGTTTTACAGAATCGTGATAAACATAAAATTACTTTTGATAGTGATCCCATGCTCATCCCAAGTTGAAACTTTCAGAATATGTAGAGGAAAACAATATCTTTCACATATATTTTTTTGAGAATTTTAAAAATACAGTTTTTCAAAATTCAGTAAATGCAATAATGATGTGTTTATAAAAAATATATATATTTTCAACTAATTATGTTTTATATCATATGAAAGCCCTTTAAAAGAGCTTTCAAATGAACTCGATGTCATTGTTCTAGCTTAATTAGAACACAAGTTGTGAACAAATCAATATTGTTGCGCAAGTCAAAAATTTTATTTATTTTTTTCATTTTTGAGCACCCATTACTCAGTAACCTTTCGTCAGAAAAATGTGAAAAAATTGATTTGTGTTACTATTTATGAATACTACATGCATACTTAATTTCAAATAAATCTAAGAGGGTCAGGTTGTAGCACTTGTTGATTTGACACGGAATATCTCTTAAATGTAACTTGAAGTTTTCATTTTGTTGTAAACATACCAGTCTAGTTTTTCTATTTATAGTTTATGCTTTTTTTTTTTTTAATAATTTCAACTAATTGAACCCCTAATCAATCCTACACTCCCTCGCAGAAAAACCTATATTTAGTTCATTTATATTGTCATCTGAGTTTAGTTATGTTTGATGTAATAAATAAAATGTTTATTTCATCAAAGGTGTTTTCACTTTTTGTAATTATGTTCTTGTAAATAAATATTCTATGTACTTTATTAATGTAATCTTATAGTTACTGATAAAGTAACAAAGCCCAAATGTCTGTGTGGTATTTTTGTTGTAATAATATTTGTCTGATACGTATTATTTTTGCAATGTTTTTATGTATCTTCTATGAAGAAATAATTTGTTCATTATCCTTAATAATTATTAATTATTGATACCTTAGAATTGAAACTGTTTTGTATAAATTTTGTAATAAAAATCAATGTACTTGTAAGTCTTTTTTTATCAATAACCTATTGAAAATAACACACTCCTTGTGCAATGCAAGTAGGCCTACCAAATACCTACCAAAAATGTATATCCCCAATTTTTGATAGAATATTTGATTTTTGATGCCATCAGAATTTTACTTTGATTTTACTTTCATGTTCCATAAGGAAATGGAAGTATGGTGATGGCAAAAAAAATCGTGTTAGAGATTTTTGCAGATTCTGATTATACTACCCTCAAAACATGAAAAAAAGTAATTTATCGAAAAGTGTCTGTGTGTCTGTCTAGATTTTTTATGGCAAACGATAAGAGCCGCAAATTCAAACAGAATCAAATAATTTTTTGCATACAGCCCTGAATTGTAGAGTATTCAAGACCTATTGTTTTTTGTGAAGATCGGTTAAGATAAAGGGGTAGTTTACCTGCAATATTTTATGTTGTAACAAGAGAAATTTTTTCATGACGAACGATAACTGCCGTAAATTCAAACAGAATCAGATATTTTTTTACATATGTGCCCGAGTTATAGAGGACTCAAGGCCTATTGATTTTGGTGAAGATCGGTTACGGGGAAAGGGTAGTTTACCTGAAACATTTTTTTGTTGTAACGTAATAGTTTACCTGATAATTTTTTGTATATATGTACTACGTTATTGACAACAAAGAAGCAGTTTGTTTTTAAAATTCCTTCCCGGCCTGTTTGGCCGTAGACCAATGTTTTCTGCAAAACCAGACGTTTCGCCAGTGCCATCGACTTCCATCATCAGTGAAAATCAAGTGCGATAACGTGAGGTGGTATACGTTAGTGCCCACAGTAAGTGGCTGAAGCAGTAAGTAGAAAGAAGTAGTTTCAATGGAAATATTTCATTTCGAAAATGATTTTAAATATAAATCTTAGAACATGGAAGTCGTGTATGATTCTCCATACCAATATTTTGTTCTTAAGTGTGCTATTAAGTATTAGGAATCTTCTCCATGTCAAGGTATAGGATTACAGCCTGTTTTGCCTTCACTGAAGGCATCTCTTTTCCTTGCCCTACCTATATCTCGTCTTCCCTGAGGTCTGTATCTTATTACTTGTTTAGGTAGTCCCATGTTTTCCATTCTCTTGATATCCTGCCTCTATTTTATTTGTCCTTCCCTTATTCTGCCGGCTATAGAATATACATTTTACTTGGTACTTATATTTTCATTTCATATTTGATATCTAAGGGTTTGCATTATGAATACTCGACACAATATTTTTCTTGTTAGATTCGAAGTTTTAAGTACTTTTCTCTTAAAAAGTGTGTATGAACATTTTAGCACGACGAGATTGTCTGTATTATTATTATTCTTAACGTTTTGGTTTTTATTATTAATTTTTGGTTTATTGATTTATTCTACCCAATTCAATCTATTATTGAATCCGATATGAATAAATCGGTTTACTTACTCTTTGACATCGTTTATTAATTTTGTTTAAATAGTTTAGAATGTTTTTTGTTCCATTTCATGAGTTCGATTCTGAAGAAGTTGCGTTGACTCTTCTATTATTAGCTGCGGTGAGTTGCTCTGTACTTTCCTGTATAGACACTAACATAAACACAACATGTACATGATACTTAATATTATTATAACATTAATAGTTAATAACATTTTATTATGGCCTATGCATACTGCATTGGTCATTGTCACTTCTGATAGTGTCCTTTTTATTCATCTTGTGGTTTTATTACCTTAACTATAGTTTGTTAAGTGAGTTTACTATACTTTAGGAAGTTACCTTTTTATATGGGTTGTAATCCTATCAAATTATTCTCGTTATTGCTTGAATATCTCTTATCATTGTTTTGATAGCACTGTTATTATTGTGCAGTAGTTCATTCTGCATTTATACTGAAAATTGCTTTGGTTTAAAGTAACCAAGATTACTTGCATCTAGCTGTCAACATGGTTTATTTATTATTATGGTTATCATTAGTATTTGGGTGGCTATAATCCTTGAATTTACTTATTCGAATAGTATTCTGCCTCATTCAATGTTGTTGGTTTAGTTCCTACTCTTTTATGATAAGTTTACAAGATAATTTTGTTCATCATGCATCCATTCTATGGCAAGCATATAGTTATAATATACAACAATGGATTATTGTCGGTTTTGTGTTTCTGTATTACATTTGATTTATTTGACTTTATGTAGTACTGGTATATCTATTGGTTATTATTAGATTACATTTTGTTTATCTTTTACAGTCTTTACTATTGGTAATTAGTGGTTATTTCTAATATCAATTCCTAATTTTAAAATTAAAGGTGTACCTTCAATTTCACCAGAAGGAAAGTGGTATGTTGGTACAATGTAAGTAAAACATTTTGTTCTGTTTTCTTTTTTTCATATTTGGTTCAAACGTACAAGTGAAAAACTTTCTGGGGCGATGTAGCTCACAAACCCTACAAAGACTCGGCGTTTTCCACAACTTGTATTTAGGAAAGAACAAAAAGAAAAATCAGATTTCTGTGTTATGATCTGCATTATTCTGTTAGTTATTATGGTTTGTACCCTAAGAATATTCGTATGTTAGCCTCCGAATACTTGTTTGCAAATAATGTCGATTTTCTGGTGAACTGGGCCGGTAAAAGATTGTTTTACTGGCTTCATGCAGCGACATTCAAGGTTGTCTTTTAGAGAGGCTGAAGCAACAAGTTTTGCAATAGCATTTAGTTTTAATAAACATAACATAAAACTTTCTTCAATATTGGAATTCTGTGATAAGTCGCCTTCATTTTTACTGTCACAATATTTGGAATGTGAAGGAAACCAGGCAGCATAACGACAGTGCACTGTCCTAACAAAGTTGTCAGTTTGAAGGGAAATAAACAAGTCAGCAGGGTTACCCCTTTGGAAAAGGGTGAAACCAGTGGTATTTTCATAGATGGCAGCTGGAAACCACCACTTATCGTTATATCCACAGAGTGTTATGTAGATATCACTTTGATTATTTATGGACCAGCAGGTTGTATTGGAGTAGCACATCCATCAAGATAAATTACAGCCTCTCTTTTTTTACTATTTATGAAACAGTTTATACCTCATACCCGTTACAATCTGACTTCAGCCATTAGACAAGTGTTTATATGGCCTGTTTCGGTGCAGCCGCTGAGAGCTGGATGACAATAAACCCAGGTAAAACCATGACATACCTGGGCTAGCAAAAGATGCTCTTTCAAAGGCAGCTACACCATCTAACTGACAGCAGGTTTTAGTTCAACTGGAATTTGGCCATTAAATGAAAATATATTCAGTATCGAAGAGTTTCTGTGTTCACCTGTAATTGACAGAGAGATAGGAGACAAAAGTAATTATGAAGGAAGATTAACACCAACAAAAGATTGTCAAGAGACCACAGTAGCCGGACCTCCCACGTCGGAAATAAACGAGACATCTGCTAATACCTTATCACAATTGACACCAGAATAAATTCGCCCTTATCCGAAAGCGACTGCAAAAATAAAATAGAAATGCGCCAAGAAGAAAAAGTCAAGTATTCTCACTGACTCCTATTAAAAAAGCAATTCGTATTGAAGAGGAGGCATGACAAAAGAAAGAGCGATCAAAACGGAAACTAATCATGAACGGTAAAACGAAGGCGATTTGTGGACTGTATAGAAACGGTCAATCAAACTCTCCAAGACTTAAGAAATTGTAACAAATTAGTGGGTAGCGTAACATTTGTTATTTCAGAGGATTCTCGCTAGAGATTACCGGTAACTGCAAGAGGAACCCGCGCTGATATTGTCTCAGTGTGTTTAAAGTCCTCGGCGATGTGGAATGCTATTCAGACTAAATTTGCAAAGCAATATGAGAGCCCATTTAGGAGGAGGAGGAGATGGTGATTTTTCTACAAACTTACTGCACCTCGGTGACGGTAGTGTTCCTAATGATGATAGCTTCACAGAAATTGACGAAAAACTGGGACATAGTAAATAGTACAACACTGTATTAATTGCTAAATTCTGTGCAAAACGTCAAGTGTTTACTTGATAAAAATTACAAGTGGTTATTCCCAAAGAATCGAATCTGTGAAGGAAAATAATGATACAAGTTTGGAAAAATTTTCTGGGGATAATAAAAAGTCCGAAGAATCTATTAACACCGTATTTAATATTGAAAATATAGTGTACTATCTCCAAGAATTTTTGAATTCTTTAAATCAATCTTGCATTCCGCCACAACGGTTCATTCTAAAGGTTGGCACTCCAACAATGTTGTTGAAAAATTTACATCCTCCGAACGTTTGCATAATACAAAATGCAGGTGACACGGGAATTTCTGTGTCAAGTAGGTAATAGCGTTATTATCGACTCAAAAGCCCTCTTCACACACACATTCGAATCAGTAGGCTACTGGTTGTTAGCATTACCTGGTGTAATTACCAACTTATAAATTGTAACATTCTTTACTTTAGTACACACTTGAAGGAAATTAACAGTTTCGAAATTACATCCGTTCCATTTACATAATTTTCATTAAACCTACTTAATATGTAGTAGTGAACGATAAGCTTTTCCAGGTTTTACTAGTACTTGACCTACAACGGTCTGATCTCCTACACTCAGTGCCTCTGTCTTTAATGATCACTGCTTTTTTTTACATAATAATTTTCCCATTCCTGCATAGAATTTACCCGCTCGTACAGAAGGCAACAGAATTTAGTGAATCCAAGCTGCAATCGAAGTATAACTACGTTACTTTCACATCTCCGTAGGTATGCCACGAATATCCGTCATACTGAATTCTGCTCAATAAAAGTTTCATACTATCACATGACTCCGACATGTAAGCAGTAAGTTATAAACTGAAGGGATTGGTGAATTATTAAAAATGGAGTAAAATCAATAGGTTAAAAAAAGTTCGTAGAAGTCTTTTGAGTGGAGGGAACGTTAGAAAACTGTTTATGTTATGAATGCTTAAGCCTACAAATCGTGATAGTTGTTATTATTATTATTATATTATTACTATAAAACAACATTTGTATTATTTTAATACAGACAGGAGTGAATACAGCCTTCGAATGAATTAGTAGTACGAACGCGTCAGCCTGCCAACACACATTAGATCTGTATATTTGTGTCGTGACGACGGTAGTAATTTTCGTAAACAAAGACTGTTGTGTCATTACGACATTAAGAATGTTGTTGGCGTGAATTTAATGCGACAGATTTTTTTTACCTCTGCCCATGTTCTCTCTTTCAGTCCTCTCACTCACTCACTCACTCACTCTCTCTCTCTCGCGCGCGCACACGCACGCGCGCCAACTCGTACAGTTTCTTCTTTTTGTCAACAATTTCAGTGTTACACACAATCCTTCACTGTTTGTTTGTATCTGTTTGTTTAATCATTCATTGTGTTTGTACAGACTACACATTCAAACTTGAGTGATCTGTTTGTAGCAGTGTAACATTTCAACAAACACTTAAAGAGGCGCGCTTTGGGTGCAGTCGCAGAAGGACCTGCCATGCTAACTTAATGAAAATAAAAGGAAATTAATAGTGAGGTAGTCATGTTTAATTAAAGGTAGTAGTGAGGTTTGCCCCTATTAGTGAGGTAGGTGGGGAAAATTGACAGAGTAAGAGTGAGGGGGAGAAGAGAGACGGGGGAGAGAGAATTACGAATTTTTAATTATTCTCATTCATACCGAATATCATTTGTAAGAATATAGTTATGCAGTTATTGGTATACAGTAGTACCGAAGCAACATGTTTCAAGTTGACTCCCATCCGTTGGAAATTTATTCACCATTCTGATTAATAAAAATTTCTACAAGTACCAATAATATAAATAACAACCTGCAGAAGCAGAAGAGTTTATATCTTACAGAGTTGAAGAGTTGTAATGTTACATTAATTATATTTTTGCTTTTCGTATATCACAGTGAGCAGTAATCTAATTTTTTTGAAATAATACGTGAAGGCTTATATATTAAGAATTAATTTTTTTTTATAGTTTCCGTAACTTGCTTGTAAAATAATTAGGTATCCAAAAGGTAAGTTACATATTTTAATAGCAACTTATAAGTTCCTCATCCTCGGTTTTTTCCTTTCTTCAAAATGTACCACTTCTTAATTGCGAATAAATTATTTAACGTAATAATCGTTTCACCAAAGGCTGTTTGGATCCTGTTAATAAAACTCTTGAGTCTGCTGCACATAATCCTCGCTTTTGGTTCATGTTTCGTTAACTTTCTACATTACAATAAGTTTAATTATTTTCAAGTTCCTTATAAGTAGCCAACTGTAGTAAACATCATGTACTTTGACCTCTCTCTCACTCTCTCTCTCTTTCTTTCTGTTACTCTTGTTCTTCTCAATAACTGTATCTCAGGAAGTCTGAACGTAACAGGTTCTTAAGTAAACTTCATATGACTTAACGTGCAAAATCTTAAACATCATTTGGGCTTCAGTTATGTTATAATTTTGTAAGAAAGCTTTACAAAATACTTTTTACACTGCTTCTGTATACAAAACTAGGTGCAGGTATGTAATCAAATTTTTTAGTAGGCCTATTTATTCTAACACTGTTACAGTTTCTTGAAAACGCCGTATGTAAACAAACATTAAAACTTAGTAATAAGGTTTATCAAACTACTATTTTTCTTGGACGCATTAACGCAAATCAGTAATCTAGAGACCAATTTTATATTGAAAAATCGATGTCTAATAAACGGAATTTGATATGCAAAAATCCATCGGTTAAGAAAATAAAGTAAACTTGGTTAGTAACAAATAATTTTGGCAAAAATTTTTAATTTGATATAGGCTATAATTGATTCCAATTTTATTACAATCTGAGAAATGAAGCCAAATAGATTTTCATAAACGTTGGTCTAGTAACAAAAAAAGTTTCATTCTTAAGCGCACAATATTATAATTTCCCTTTCATCCCGGAAAAAAGACTGTATTAAGCTACTATCATACTTGTCTAGTCTACACTATTTAATGGGTATATTATAGGTTTCACAAAAATTGATTATCTTACACATGGTTTTAATATATCACTAAACTTTGTGAAAAGTCTGAGTGAAAAGAATTATATACACAACGGTTGATGTTAATACAGGTCTTAATTCGTTTCAAAATTTATAGATAAATAAAAAATTAAAATTATCACATATATTGTGTGGTGTATAAAATAAATTGTAATAATCCTTTCTAATATGATTACTTAAGCCATAATATCCGAAGTTGGACCGTTCCTTTATTCTTCTGTAGCCTCCTACATTCTTGCGTATCTGCTGTCATATTCGCGTCTCACAGTCATAGTAGACAGTAGGCTATAATATTATACCTTTTTTTGCGTTGTCTGAGACTTGTCTCAGAGGCTAAGACTCAGGCTGATCTGGGGCAAGCACCCTTCCGCCGATTGGAGATTTAGAGGAGTCGCACGCCAGCGCAGCGCGGACCGGTGGCGAAGTAGGTGGAGGCATTCAGGATAGAGTGTAGTGTATGGATGTGTATTTGTGTGTTTACGTAGTGTGCAGAGCCAAATGGGTGATGGTAGAGCCATAATAAAAGTATAAGTCAAACGACAGCCAAGACGAAGTCGAGTAACGCAGGACGCCAAAGCTGGAGGGAGGTGTCAGAGAGGCGTCAAGGTAAGGCGGGGAGGCACAAAGGAGAGGGATAAAGACCGGATAGGTAGATAGGAAAATTTAAGATGTTAAGTTATCAATAAGGAAGCCAGGTGTAGTAAGTATTACGAAGAGACTTAATTATTTCTATTTCTCCGTTGGCGGGGGTTTCTGGGAGGAGGTCCATCGGGAATGGTGAGGAGACGGTTTATGACAAAGGAAGGTCTGCGGTAGTTACAGGTAGTATTAATATTATACAATACCTCCTTCACATTTAAGTTGAGGAATTCCAATCAGCCTTCCGTTGCGTTACTTCTCTCTTGAGCCCTTGATATAATTCGTTGCCTGCTCTTTATTGCAGCTGTAATATCTCCTTCGTTTTATAATTCGTAACGTTAAATATTCTTCCTCACCCTGGAATTTTCCATTCTCTTTTACTAATTTCTTTTCACTTCATAAGACTTTTCTATACAAAAGCAAGTATATAAAAAAGTTATAAGGTCGGGGATTAGCAACCAAACGGCATTGTTTAAAACATTTATCTACAAGTTTCTTTTCTATAGTTCATCGTACACACCCTTGCGAGATAAAAATAACTACACGGTAGTTTCTTTCGCAATTTTTCGCATTATTTTGAGACAATCGACTGGTGATTTAGAGATAAATACTTAATATTAATGGGGTCTCATACATTTTATATTATATCTGTTTTCTATCCTACTGATAGAATTAGAAAAACGGTAGCTATCTCTCTTTTCCTTTTAAAAGCACAATACATATTAATTTACCAAGTAGCAGTTTCCTTCTTCATTTAAAATTTCTATCAAATCTACTGTATATTGGACAAAACAGAAGGGGAAACATACGTGCTTACAAGGTAGTGTAAACATCCTGTAATGCTGTCAAATCAAAATACAAAGGAAGGGGAAGTGAATACTGTAATGAGTAGCCCCTACATTCATATTTATGCAGGTGTAGGTGATGATTAAGGCCCGGATTTTTATGTAATTACATATTTGAATGCTGAGTGCACATTTACACGGAAAAGCCAGATATCGGCGAATCATACCAATAGGTGTCTTATCCGCGAGTTTAATTTTACATATTTTTACATATTTTGTTCATATTACATATTTCACTCCATCTTACATATTTTACTATACTTTACTTCAATTTGAAAATTGAAATGGCAAAAAATAGTTAGGCCTATAACAACATTACTCAGATGCGCAAATGTGCAATTAATCAGAATCAGGTCCAATTAAATTTATTACAAGAAAAGGCAAAATATTGCATCTGTTGCAATTGCACACATAGATTCTACTTTCAAGAAGTAAAATTTTTTACGAGCTCAAGCGACAAGTAAGGCATTTTGCACGGGATGTTAGATGAGAATGGTATGCGCGGCCCCACTCATTTACGTTTTGTTCGCACGTTCAGCGGGCTCGGTGGGGAAAGAACGTGCTGTCCGCGGTAAATAAATACTCTTCGCAGATCTTGCAATTCTCGCAACGGATTCCATCTACCTAAACAAACAAATATCTATATAACTCTATGCTATTGTAGGGCACAATGTGATTTTTGACGCCAGTATTATCGACGCTCTCGGAGTGTAAGCCTACACGTAAATAACAATCTGGCGTGCAGTGTGGTGTGTTGAAGTTATTGTCAAGTCAGTGTTTTGTCTTTCGCCTACACTTCTGCGCTTGCTTGTTTCTTGCCTTGGCGGATTCTCGTTGTTGGACAAAAGACGTCTTAAATAATATATTGTGCGGTATTGTTCAACGCAAGTTCTTAAGAGTTTTAAATACAAATATCCTTGTTTTATCATGGCACCGACCGCATCATCTTTGTCATCTAAGTTAAAATCATGGGTACAGATTGACAGTGCTTTTACAACTGACGATAAAGCTGTATTTTGCCAAGTTTGTTATGGCCAAATGGTGTTAAAGAAGAGAAGGTACTGCTGTTGTATACAGATGCAGCAGCATACATGTTAAAAGCAGGTAGTTCTCTAAATGTGTTTTACTCCAACCTACTACATGTTACATGCCTGGCTCATGGATTGCATCGAGTAGCTGAAACTGTCAGAGACCTTTTCCCCGAAGTAAATACATTAATATCAGCAACAAAAAAGGTGTTCTTGAAAGCTCCTTACAGTATCCAGTGCTACAAACAAAGGCTACCTGACACACCTCTGCCTCCAGAACCCGTAATTACAAGATGGGGAACCTGGATCGAAGCCGTAAATTTCTACAGTGACAACTTTGAAGCTGTGAAGTATGTGGTGGAAACATTATCTCCCGATTCTGCAGTGTCAGCGAGCGAATCCTTGTCTGCATTCAACAACTCTAAGGTGATATGTTCAGTTTCGTACATCAAAACGCATTTCAGTTGTATCAAGAAACTGGAGACTGCAGGTCTGACTCTCCAAGAGGCCATAGGAATAGTTGAAGAAGCAGTTAACAAGTTAAATGCTGTGCAGGGTGAAGTCGGTGACAAAGTTTCTACTAAATTAAATGCTGTGCTGAATAGAAACCCTGGTTACTCAACTTTACATACCATTTATCGCATATGTAACGGCGAAACTGTAGAATCGATTGAGAATATTCTTCCAAGTACGATTCCTCTATATAAACATGCGCCGGTGACGACATGTGATGTCGAGAGATCCTTTTCTATATATAAAAACATACTCTCAGACCGAAGACAGTCCATGTCAACAGACAATATAGAAAAGTATTTAATAATTAATTGTGCAACTAAACAGTGGAAAAAAAAACTTACATGGACACTTTATTCTTATGCAGAGTTATAGTAGAGTTTTATATATATATATATACAATATAGATTTTCAAGTCAAAAATCTACCTTTAATTTTATAGTAATTTCAACTCTCCTAGTAAAATACTTTGTTAAATAGTTAATAATTCTCAATGTTTTACTTTATACTCATGTCCTATACTACAGAAATCCATAGGTAAAATACTTTGTTGTTGTTAATTTTATAATATCAAGGTTTCTTTTTTAATACTGTTTTCTAAAATATGTTTTCATAAATTTTCTAAAGTACAATAAACAATTGAAAAGTAATTCATTTCTTATGCATGCTGTCTTATTGTAAACTCTTCAACAAAGAGTTGAACTTTCAGATACTGTGTATTCTGAGGGTTAACTTATTTTCTGTAACAGAAGTGGTAATCTAACTGGTGATTAGTGTCAGCCCCGAACTTGATTAGTATTTTATGGATTACATTGACTTTGCTCAAAATATATTTGCATGTTTTGAAAGTGATTTTAAAAAGTTTAAAATGAAGCACCTATTATTTTCAAAACCTTTCAAAGAGGGCACTGTTATGTTCTCGTAAAATGTAAATTATATTGTTGATGTGAAAGTATTTTAATACTACATATTTCTTAAATATTACATATTTAGCTACATATTTTCCTTATTTTTCCTACATATTTATGTACATAAAGGGAGACTGTGCGCTGCGCCGTACGCTAGACAGAGAGGGTATAATAGCAACTATCTCGCTCTACTTTCGTCAGTGAAACACGCGGCTGATGAGTAAATTTTAGTCGATTCATTTTTGCAGTTCAACCTGCGATAATTTCAAAACCAATAAATATACAGCAATTCTGAAAACTGCATTGTGTTCAGTAATTAAATCTCTATAAGTAGCCAAAATCTCAATTAATATAATTAACAATTACAGAATTGCAAAAATTAGTTTGGAGATACGTCCGGATATGGAAGGTTCCGGATATCACAGGTCCGGATGTGACAGGTTGTACTGTATTTACCTGATAACAATTCCCCCTAAATAAAATGGAAATCCCCAAATTCATATTTCGAAGCCACCTGTTGTAGATAAAACGGTATTTATCTTGGATACATACGTTTAATCTCATACAAACGTTTTTATGTGTGTTCCCATCAGCACCGACACACCTGTACAGGCTTCTCCATATTTTTCTACACCTGTCCAAATATGACTATACTGATTACAATAGTAATTTCTTCTACGGTTTGTTTATGACCATAAGATATGTCTTTATAGTTCCTTTTAAATACCATTATTTTCTGCTCATTCGTACAAAACTTTTAATTGTTGAATGTGCCAATTCTGATAATCTTTGCCAAACCCAAATTTTAATGTTATACGGCGTCACCTTATTATGTAGCAAACAAAATTAGAACAAATCACTGTTATTTTAGCAGTAGCTTTTTTAAGGAGCCCAGAGTAGGGCTATACCTACCCGACACGCACACATTTGAAGGATCAGTATTTTGTCTTGGAGTTCACTCTCCCAGCTGAGATACCCATGTTTTTAGGGACCAGGAACTCGCATTTGAACTTCTATCATCAGCTACATAATGTAAATCCTAGATAAATGTACAAGCCTATGCTCTAAAAGCCTAAGCTATGATACCCACAATCATCTACGTTTTACTAAAATAATGGTTGCAAGTTAAATTTTTTGATTCATGTTGATGCTTTTGTCTCGAAGAAACCAGGTAAATTAATCTGCTTTTCGTATCCGGCCGACGATGGTGTGCTCCCACTTACGAACAGTGGCACTTGCAACTCGTTTCACTTGCGAACACTCAAGTAGATAAGACACGTAATTAATTTTTGATACGTGAGAGTACCTCCCACTTGCGAACACACAAACAACGATGTATGTACATCCACCCTGTATTGTGTTTATGTTTTTATAATTCGTTAAATGTATTTTTTGTTACCAACTACGTTTACCAAGTTACAATTTTTATAAAACTCACACACACACACACACTTGCATAGCCGCTCCCTCTCTCTCTCTCTCTCTCTCTCTCTCTCTCTCTCTCTCTCTCTCTCTCTCTCTCTCTAAATTAAAAAGGAAGGTTATTTTTTATTTATTTTTATTAGTCAACTTGTAGAACGGACGACGTGATCTTGAGAAACATCCCAACTTCAGAATCTTTTTCATATCTTTTAGTTTATCCAATTCAGTATACTTTTTCGTCCTTTTCATAGCTTAAAAATTTCACTCCATCGTTACATCGTGTTCTGAATACATTTCTCTGCCTCAGATTATAAACATTTGATAATGTTTTTTATTCTTGGATGTGGTCTTCCAACGTGGCTGTTTAGTTTCTGATGCGTGCTTGTACGGTATTATTCATTGTATGACGTCGGAAGTAGCAGTTCCGTAACTCCTGTGGCACTAATCATTGTCTAGCTATTGTTCTACGAAACAATTACAGAATTAATCGAGTTTCTCTTCCTCTGGAACTTGACCATAGATATACTACCAGCCACATTCTACATCTTTTCGAAGGAAAGCAAGTGTAGCACACATCAGGATTTTTGTGCTCCCTAAGTCATTTGAATGTGTATACTCGTGCAAAGTCACTACTGCAGCTTTTGAATTTTCCATTCATGAAAAATTACTTTTAATCTTTCAAACTCTCTTTTCTATTGATTTAACCAAAAATCGGGAGCTTAGCTTGCACAACGTCTTCGCCCGGACGGAAACTACTCTCGTCAATTTTCAAACCGGGACAATTGACAAACTGGCAGGGACCCCGGGATCAGGTCGTCAAACCGGGACAATCCCGGTCAAACCGGGACGTATGGTAAGCCTATTTATACATGTATTTATCGGTTTTCAATATTGATGTGAGCATTGTACTGTAGAATTAGGAAGCGATTGTATTGAACGAATCACGATTATCAAATGATATACGGTATTCCTTTTAGTTCAACAATTCCGTCATCTCGTCTCCGGTACTTTGGAAAACCATTGTTATTTTCAATAGTTTAACGTAAAATGTTGCTCGGTTATTATGTGTACATATTCCATCAATCATGCAAGGAACATTAGGATTACGAGCTCTACAAGATCCATGTATCATTCGAGATAACAATTTTATGAATCCTTGGAAAAGTGATACGGCACAAAACTTAGGATAAGCAAGAGGTAGTGTATTAACTTTTTAAATTGTATATTATTATTATTTTTATTATGTTTTTACTATAAAATATTCATATTATTTTAATATGATTTTCTGGAACACGTTTGGTGGAAACGTAAAACCGGCCAGCTGATAAATAAGAGGTTGCGAGTTCAGACGTAGATGTGTATATATGTGTCAGCCAAAACAGTGTTTTGTAAACGTACACGTCTGTCATTACAACATTAAGAATGTTATTTGACCTTGAGTAGGTACTCATGTTGACGGGAATGAGAAATCTTGTGGTGTTAGCGCTGAATAGACACAACACAGGGGGGGCCATTCCGGCTTCCCGCGCTAACCTAGCGATCAGCTGTTTTTGCCGCGTGACGTCCGACTGGTGGAAGAAATACGCGCGAGTCTTGATTTACCATGCAATCTTACCTGAGACAATGTCCTACTTAGCATCTCTCTGCTGTTTACACGAAATATTAACAATAATTGTAATGAGCTATTCATATAGAAAAAGGATTAAACAACAAGATTAAATGGTTTGCGGCAAAAAATAATGGTAAAATCTATTTCTACATTTAATAGAAAAGTAAGCAAGTCTGTCCACATATAACATTGACAAAATGGCACAAGATGTAAAATTAAGTCGGAATTTTTTATTATTCGTTAATTTTATATTAATAGAATTATTTCGATTGTTATTAATTTACTTAGAAACCTCAGATGATACTGATATTTTTCAGTGAAACGTGCGTCAGGTGTTAAAAAGAATATACGAAATTATACTACTTGCAGAAGAAACAAATTGAAAACATCACAAATTTTATATATATATATAATATGCCTGCGTGGGTGGGTGCGCGTACGTACACACGCGTGCGCGCATGAGTGCGTGTATAAACATTTCTATGTAGTATAATATATTTGAAACAAGCTTCCAATTATTATAATTATAATCAATATCATAATCATTTTCTTTATCTACATTTTCTACATTCTACATTATCTACATTGAAATTTATTGACATTTAAAAGATACATTAAATATACTGTATTGAAAAGGACACTGTGCGCTGCGCCGTACGCTAGACAGAAAGGGTATAATAGCAACTATCTCGCTCTACATTCGTCAGTGAATCACGCGGCAGATGAGTAAATTTTAGTCGATCCATTTTTGCAGTTCAACCTGCGATAACTTCAAAACCAATAAATATACAGCAATTCTGAAAACTGCATTGTGTTCAGTAATTAAATCTCTATAAGTAGCCAAAATCTCAATTAATATAATTAACAATTACAGAAGATACACAGAAGAAGAACGTGTTTTTTTAGACGTTTCTATTGGTTTACTACTAATGTACAATGAAGATATACTTATTATATCTTTATTTAGTACATAGTTATTTACGTGTCAAGAAAAGAACGTGTGAATAAAGTGATCACAACATTTTATACCTTATATGTTTTCTGTCATTGAATGATTAACCCACTTTTTAATAACAGCGTTGAAAAATAGTTGATTACGTCTTTCAAAGATTATTTTTACTACGGTACTGAAATTAAAAATAACTAAGATCGTATACAGGAATTAAACGTAGGCGACTGGAATACACAGCCGAGACACAGCAGCTGCAGGAATTGCTTACGTTCAGTAGACTTGGCAACGTTGTGACCTTCGTGACTTTATATACATTTTGTGGCAACACTGTGCATATTTTTCATCAGTAAAAGCTAAACCGATATCCGTGATAAAATAGTAATGCATTTTTTTAAACGTGTGAGTGGTTTGTAACGATAAAGTTAACAGGGTAATTATTATTCAACTTTTTTCAACAAACTATCTTGAAACGGATATATATTTTTACGGTTTTTTATGCTGATTACGAATATGTAAGAATAAAATGTCTAAGCTTACTCGTAACTTTTATATATGGGGTCTCAAAAAGATGAACTTATCTGGTCAGAACTTGCATGTTTAGCTAATGATGGATAAACGTGATTATATATATATATGTATATATATATATATAACTTTAATATTTATACTAAATTTACCTCAAGATGCTTTTTCTATTTGGAACATGTTTCGAGAGTTCCTGTTCTCTCATCTTCAGCCTTCGCCATCTTGTTTCGCAAACAAGATGGCGAAGGCTGAAGATGAGAGAACAGGAACTCTCGAAACATGTTCCAAATAGAAAAAACATCTTGAGGTAAATTTAGTATAAATATTAAAGTATTATATACATCAAGAAACGGACTGTAGCAGAAAGTGATTGAAAAAAAAAATATATATATATATATATATATATATATATAGCTGTATATTGCTCTGTTAAGTAAAAGTATTTCGCAATTTTATGGAATTATGTAACACAATTTAAAATCTTTATCACTGCCATTGTTACTTCAGAATGCCTTAAGCTTTTATGCATACCTTATAAGAGGATTTTTTCTCTACATGATACTAAATTTGTAAAGATATAATTTCAGCTTCAGTTTGCTCTTTTTATATTTAAATTGTTGGTGGTCATGTCCACTTGGGAGTTCTGTAAACGTTTGAATATTTTTCTCCATAAAAACTTACAATTTTATAAACCTATACAGCTATGTTAACTATGTGATGGTCTGCTTCTATAAGGGGACTATTTTGTATTATAGATAGTAATTTACAGATGGTGTGGGGCTACTTGCCAATATAAATTTTGTATTTTCCAATCATCACCTTTTATTCAGTTTGTTTTACATTCTGTTACTTATTTTCTCCTACTTTAAATTCCTTTTACTCGTTCTTGGGAGTTAATGGGTTTTGATTTTTTACTGGGAGGTTAGATAAGGCTGTGTGGGCCATTTAAACGGGTTATTGAGCACGGGTCAATGTCGATCAGTCCAGATGTCTCCCCATTCAGGTATGGGTACGATGGGAAGGTACAGGCTGCCTGTCGGAATTAACAAGCTGTATTGTGTTATGCTGTACTGTAGCTGTGATATGTGTTTCTGTGTATATGTATTTTTATGTGCAATTAGATGTTTACATTTTATATTGTGAATTGAATTATTGAAATCTAAACCTTATATTTGTATTAGCAATGAACTAGAAATTAAAGTTGTAATTTTATCTCAAAAGAGAATTAATGAAATTAAAAAAAAAAAATTACATTTTGTATCGAGATGGAACCTAAAAAAAATTTTAAAGTTGTATTTTTAATATTAATATTGGATTGTTGAGATTTGAAATTGAAAATTATATTTTGTATTAAAGTAGAGTCATTGAATTTGCAACTTATAGGCATGAATGTGAAGATTTAAAATTTATAATAAAAATTGTTATTGTTGTTTAACAGCCGAGTTTAATTGCAAGTCCCATCCCACTGGACCCAGCGTATTTTTGGCTTCTCTGGGCCATCTGCCTAGGTTTAAATATCTGGTGGCCCCTCTTAAAAAAAAAACATTTTATAAAATTAAAAAAAAAATGTTAAGAGGGGTTACAAATGGTAGCAGAGCGTGGTTCCTTCTAGGGTCGAACCCTTGGGTCCTTGGATGTGACGGGGCTTGCAAACTCGGAAATAGTTTGGAACAAGGCAGACTTCAAAAATTTTGAAAGGGCGAATATAGGTAGATGTTATGTTATGTTCAATGTTAATGTGCCTAGGTGAACGTATAATTGTTAGACTGGTGCCGCCACGCGGCATGTGTTTTGTTGTTTTTGGTGGGATTGTTTCCTTTGGGGACTTGGACTTACCGGAGATCTGTGGGCATGGCTGGCAAGTCGGCTGGTTAATTAATCGATATGCGAGTATTGCGTGCGAGTTTGGCGGGATGCGGTGTGGCCCGACCGACAGTCGGTACCGTCACCGACTGGACGTATTCTCAAAATTTTGGACGGTTATGACGATTAGATGTTGAGGGTTAGCTACGTGTTGTTGAAATGTATATGTTGTGGTAGGTGTTCGGTGGTGTGCATTGTATGTCTATGTTAGATTGTTGTTGTTGTTTCTCTTCTTGTGTATGATGTCGGAATGAGAGCTGATTCTGGAGTGGGTTGGGTCTCCGCAGCGCTAGGGAACCCGGGGGTCCACTTGATGGAAGAGTTTGTACTCAGGTGTTTCTTTTTGTAAGTCATGTTTGTGTGTTAGGTGTTTCGTGGGAATTTATGTTTTGTTGTTGTGTGTTGTGAATTGTGCAATTCTGGCGGCGGTATGCTATCAGAGATTGCCCCACCCCTTTTCAGGGGTTCTCCAGAAACTTTCGGTGTTGGATGGAGTAGATGAGGACAGGTTGCTGGTCTTCTTGGACCAGGTCCTGCAGTTGGCAGATTTCCCGGGGGTGTCCGATGGGGAGTTCTTGTCCCTTATATACCCGTATTGCCGGGGTTCATTGGCAGGGCTGGTCACCAACGCTCTGCGTCGGGGCGGCAGTGTCGACGCTTTTCATGGGAAAGTGTTGGATTTCTTCATACCCCATCGATGACGTGCCCAGCTTAAGTTTGATTTATTCTATCGCCTACAGGCCAACGGAGAGGTGTTGGGGGACTTCGTGCACGATATAAGGAAAGCTGGCCGGGTATTGAGGTTGGGGTTGCCCGAGGCGGAGGTTATACAAGCAATTCTGGAAGGACTGAATCCCCAAGAGAGATCTCGTTTTTTCGCTGATCTGGACCGGTTGTGTGTGGTTTCTAGTACTGTCCAGGCGGTTGACGAGTCCCGGGGAAGAGCTGCTACAGATGTCCAATACTCAAGTGGTTTATTAGGAAAAGCTAAAGAAGACAAACATGGCGGTTGGAGGAGAACACAAGAGACGGTCAGAAAAACTGAATATTCCGGAAGTAATGGAGGCTACAAGGGGGTGGCAAGTGTGAGGACGGTAACAACGGTTACAGTAGAGAAAGCAAATAAGGATGAATTTAACAGGGGAAGAAGAAATTATACTAGTAAAACAACATCGGCCTGTAGGGAGCCTGTAGCAAGGCGTTATTCCTATTTGGAAAAGGGTGAAAGTTTAAACGTTCCAGATGAATCGCAAGTGTCTAATAGAGTTGTAGATGAAGAAGGTAAAGAGAAAGAAGAAGAGGGGAAGTACTTCGGTGGATCAACACAAGACAACAAGAACACGTCTGTTAATACGGAGTTAGAGGACTCAGAGGTGACGTCACAGTTGAATCCAGATGCCGTAGAATTTGTTCCGGTATCTCCATCTCGGTTCATGAGGGATCCAGATCCTGTAACATCATCATCGCCTACGCAGGGATATGAGAAGTCACTTGGTGGTGTAACCTTACCATCGCCAGTAGAATTTAAATTAGACATTGCACATGGACCTGGACAGCTGGATTCCAGGGTGGGAAATGTTGAGGACGCTATAGTTGCTGAAGGTGGTCAAGGAGAGGAATCAAAGGAAGAGGCAGAAGAACGGTCTGCAGATGTCTGCACAGGGAAGTATAGTTGTAGGTGTTAGGGAGACTGAAGAGTCTGAGTTTGCAGATGGACGCGGGGATGTCCATGCTGCAAGTGTAGGGGAAGGAGAGGAGGTAGAAGTTGAGGATGAATTTGGCGGCACCGTTGTGGAGTGTGCGGGTGAGAATGATGTAGTGTGTGAAGATTTTTTGGCGTCTACTTTGTGTACTTTTACGCATTTGTTTAAGACGAGGAGGTCTACATTCTTCTGCCCCGAATGGAATATCATGAGCATGCTCAGGCATGTTTGCAAGGCGTCGAGCGAGATCTCTCTTCTTGATTCTCTACAGCAAGCATCTCATAAGCATGTTCAGTCATGTATGCTCTTAAGTCATTCACGTCGTTGTTTTTCATATTCGACATCACGTGTGGTAGGAGCATGCGACAAAGTCATTGAGACTTTCCCTCTTTAGATTCAGCGGGTCGTCTGTTAACAGCATGCGATTAAATCGTTCAGAATGTTCTTCGAACTCAACTATTCAAAGTTTACGCGACCGTTCACACTGATACAAAAGTTTGTTTTCGTTATCTAACTGTCTCTCACATCCACATTTGCGTTTTCCCGCAGCATATTTAGTCACTGATCTACCCATTGCTGTAACTTAATTATAATAAAAAATGAAAAAAGGAATTTCGTTATAGGTATTTAAAAGATATGTTAGTTCACTTTAGAAACTTAAAAAGATAAATTATAAAAAAATTAATAAAAAACGACTTAAAACTAAAAGAGCAAGCTATTCTTTGTAATGCAGTAAACTATTATAATAACGTTTTTTGTATAAAGAATTTATTAAATAAAATATTTATTAGAAGATTTAAAAAAATATAAAATCAATTATATGAGTTAATAATTAACAATTAATAATTTGAAATAAACTTGTACAATAATAAGTTAAATTTTCCCACACGCAATAATAATGTCAAGTAATAGAGTTACATACTAATTGAAAAACGGTGACAACTTTCCATTAATCTTCAACAATAACTCGATCCGCACTAAGGTAATCGCTCAGCATAACTGAATTGACAAAGCCAGCTTCTGTTGCTTATATAGGTAGCGCAGGTGTTCGAGAATAGCTTTCCATCCTTACTGCAGCGTGCCAGCATAATGCGTATTTCAAGTGCTTTTAAACATACTGGAAGGTACTTTAGTGTTACGTGAGTAACTTGATACAGACGAGGCCTTGATACAGACGAGGCACGCTGGGCTAATCGAGAAAGGCGTAGAACGACACTCTCTACTGTCCTAGAGTGTTCCATAATTGATCCACAATATTTTATATACAAACAAAATCATTATTTTTAACTTTTTAGTTCGTTTTTTTTGAACACGGTTTTATTTTTTCTTAATTATTTTTAGATATTGCTGAAGCTTATGCATTATAACCCACATTATATACTACCATAGTGAACAAAATCATTAGTTCTTGTAAGGAACAGAATAGAAATTAGTATTATGTAACGGAGTTATAGTAATTACATTCCATTTCCACACGATGAATGGAACTGACATGAAGAGAAAAAACTTTAAACTCAATTTTCTTGATAAGAATTTAGTTTATTTAGGTTGTGAGGCCCTCAAACTACCCTCAACTGGACCTGTCATAAACTTCTTCTCCCTACGCCAAATGCGAAGTTATTGTGGGACATATAATTCTATTAAAGGTTCTGCAATAACTAAGACACAGACATTTTTGCATTGTACCTTGTGGTCCCGAATTTAAATAGTCTTTCAAAAAAAAAAGATAAACACCAAGATTATTTCGTAGGCTTCCGGCTTCAGCATTAAGTGTCAGCTTCTTCTGTTTTGGTCAATGGTGTTGGTGGTATTGTTAAACAAATACAAGACTAACAACTATGAGACTACGTCACTTGCAGTACACTACGTTAGAACAGCGTCCACACATTATACGAGACTTAATATATCATCGTTCTTGAAAAAGCTATTTATTAACCAAAACAATAAAAACCTACAAACCGGTACACATGGTCATCCGTGCTTTTACACATATACGATATCTTTTCTTCCTGCAGTTAAATTAGACAATATCTGTCGTTGTTTCATTGTTTTATTCGCTAACTGGAAACGTTGCTGCACACTTCTCTTGCATAATGGCAATAATATATTTAACGTCTCCAACATATCGACGAAGTTTCCCCCGTACATTTGATAAATGTAATTTATAGAGCCGCCATAATATTTCTCGAAAGAAATAGTTCAAGATTCATTTAATAAAAAGAAAATAATATTACTGAATATCTTTTTGTATTAAATATTCAAAGAACTTTTAAATATTTTTTTTATATAAACAGAGTATTTAATCCTATTAATTTCTACTTTTCAATTTTCCAGCATTTACATGCATAGTAGTGGCCAGTTAAAAAAAAACAATTTTACGGGTTCATTATTTTCTCTTATTTTAAGAAGAGTCTCGTAGCACCTTGCAGGAAACAATACTTCTCACCCAGATCTTCTCTAAAATGTATTTCTATGTCACAATATTCTTTATATTCTCTTAGTCCCTGCCTCTCGACTTTTCGCAGCCATTGAAGACCTCTCAACTGTTTTGGGTGTTGTGTAGTTTTATTTTATTTTCAACTATGATATTTTTTAAATTTAATTAAATTTGCAGTTTATTCATTGATGCTAAAAATAATAAGGAAAAATAAAATAACTAATTCAAAACAGCTTTTACCTTATACACTCCTTCACATAACCAGTCATATCGTTCCAGTTAAGTAGTCGCTATTTACATCAATGCCCTTATTTTAAATGTGTCTAAAATAAAATCTAAGGTATCATTTTTCCTAAATGTCCATTTGCCCTGGAAATTTTGGTAGGACATATCTGCCATCAAATTAGTTTAACCCTCCATAAGCATTAACATATGGACAATCTTCTTCGTTTTTGTTACTCAAAGATGTAATTTAATTTACGTAAATATCTTCTTCTTCTTCTCAATACTGTGTAGACTTCTGTATAAGATAAACAATAAACAAAGTTTTATTGTCTTCATGAGTTTTCACATAAGTTAAAAGTTAGTGTTAAATATTGGATTTAACAAGCTCCACCTGACACATTGTTTAAAAAAAATAAAGTGTATCGAATACTTTTAAGCTTCAGGTACCTTTAATCATTTTCCCATTTTATGTTCTCCTAATATTTCAGTGAATTAATCTATTGTTATTAATTAATTAAGGAATATTTACTACAAAGGAGATTTTGTATATGCCCAGAGGATTCGTCACCAACTTATACCTAAAGTTAAGTGCTTCGACTGGCAAAGTTAATAAATATTCTAAAACTTTATTGTTTAATAGTGAGAGGAGAAATTCGTATTTCAATATTAACCTAATGGATTGTTGATTCAAATTAAGGAAATAATAATAATATTTTTAAATTATCTTGTTAATTTGTCTATCTTTTTTATTTCCCTGTTTCTACTTTATCTCTTCTTCTGTACTTCATGTATTAGGGAAACCGCCCATTACAAAACCTAGAGCTTTTGCGGCTCCAGGAATATTCACTATAACGTGCGGTAATCGTACCCAGTTCAGCGCTAGCAAACGCCTTAATCATATTTAACATTCAGTGGAAGAGAAATAATGGAAACATATACCGTATAAACTTTGTATTACATTGGGTAAACTTATATCTCAAGTAAATTTGATAGTACTAAACAACATACGACTCTACTGGTGTTAACTATAAGGTACGTTATTAACACAAATGCAAATTTCTGCTTTATTTTATTTCTCGTAATATCCAGTGTTATAGCCTGTAAGTACAGTACTTATCTCTTAATTTTGTGCAAGATTGCTTCTACCTTCTGAAGAGCTACGTTGTCCAGTCATGCCAAATATTATTGTCCAGTTTTTCCTTCTCAGCCGTCAGTTTCCAAAAGTCTTCTCAAATCTCGTTTCTTCTTTCATTCTTCGGTTGGTCTCCATATTATTTTTCCCCATCTTTAGTCGTCAATTGCCAGAGTTCGACGATGTTATGTGTATTTTGTTGTGACGTCTAAGATACTCAGTTACCCTTATTTATTATAATTGCCTTAAAGAGTATAGAAAAATTTAAATCAGAAATTGTAAGTTATATACAATCATTTCTGCATCTATTAACTATTTCTGTATCTGAATGTCATTAACATAATATAGTGTTTGCCTGTCTCATATTGCTCTCTAAGACTGTCTTTTGCCTGCCGATTATACTACAGATTTAACCCTTCTTTATTTTGCAGTCAAAAATTTAAGATGTAATTTTTCACAAAATCACATCAAAGATGGCATGATTTATGTAACTTTTAGAACACCTTATTTTGCTTACTAAGTCATTTTTGTTTTTAGGAATCAACAAATGTAACACCATTGTAACACACAATGCAATTAGTGAAGACGCCTCAGTAAAGGCTGAATAGTTATTACCTCTTAAACAACATTATATCCTGCACGACAAGGTTTTAATTTCCTGTCCAGTCGTGTTCCACTAGTGTAAGTCCTAGTCGCTTTATTGTCTACTACTTGTGTCGCTGTAAGCCAAAAATATGTGTCTGCTCACCCTTACTGCTGACTGTTACCGCAGACATCGAATTCTCTTCCATTCTAGTCTCTATTATTACACAAAACCAAAATAATTGTACGTTAAATATTCAGCTCTATACATCAACACACCAGTTATATAAGGTTAACAGAAGAAGACGTATACATGCGTAGCTACAGTTTCCCCTCAAAAGCATTCATAGTTACTTCCAAACGACCGCTAGCCGTTAACTTTGGAACGAACTAATTAATCTTTAATGTTATTAAACACAAATAATTAGGAAAATGGAATAACGACCTTACTACTTCTTAAATAAAAATAATTTTAATTATAACATGAGTTATTTTAGTTACAGAAGTAAAGAATACATAAGCATTCATTAATTTAAAACTTGTACAGTTTTTACAAGAAAAAATTGTTCATTATCCCATTACAAAAATGTAAACAAATACTTGGAATAATTAGGAACAGAAACGATTGCTTCATCTTGCTAAAATACAAAACCATATGTTTGTTATTTTAAGAAGTAAAAATCAAGTAAAAGAGTAGTAACTTTCTTGATAAAATGTAATTTACAGAAACGATTCATCTTCTGTATTGTGACTTTCATAAATAAGAATGTCTTGTCCATTACACTGTCCCAGTGTGTTGTGATAAAAATAGTTTTATTATCATTAAGTGATATGTAATCTATAAGTTCCATAAAGTATAAATATATCATTTCTTTTTCCTTGACTTATATAATTTGCAGGCAGAACATTTTCGGTGGAATCATATGCCTCATTGACTGTGCACATTTGCCCTTAGTACTTCATGCACTCATGGGTAAAAGAAGCAAAAGTTTGTTTGTTTAAACTTTGAATTAACTAAATCGTGTTGTAACTAAGATAGCGGTGATTCAGCAGTTTAAATTAAAGTTTACTTTTTTTTCAAATTGGATACATTTTTAATCAAATACTTGCTAATAATTTCCTTAAATGTTTACAGCAGCATTATTCTGAAACAACAACGGATTATGAGTGATATAGTTTTCTTTTTACCTTATGCCCACGTAGATTATCAGGAGGCATAAAACTGACTCTAAATCGTAAATACATAATACATTCTTTCAGGTAGTTAACACAAATTTATACGACTAAAGAATGAACCTATAGCAATAGTGTTCTTGTTGGTGGAAAAACATACATTTTAAAACAGATGAAACAGTTTCGACCTCAAATTAAGTGATTTTAAGTTTATACGTTGATCCAAATAAATTTTAAAGACAATTACTAGAGCTGGAGATACTTTCGTTAATCCTCCATCAGTTTAATTTTCAGTCTATGAATAAATAATCGTATTACAGTTACTTTGAGCCTGTTCATGTAGCATAACTGTTACTTTGTTGGATCTTATTTACCGTGCATAAAACATTCACAGATAATATGTTTTGGTACTAGTTGATTTTTTCCATATCAAAATAAATTTTTTTACAGTTTTTCATAACATGTCTTAACAGCTTCTGTTGCCAAATGTTTCATCAGTATTTTGAGGATAGTTATGTTGTCTATAGTAGTTTTCAAGGTTTTATTCTAAACTTTGTTATTTTTTCTATTTTTATTTACTAATTCAAAAAATAAACTTGGTCGTGGTTTGTCAAAACCCAAATTAAATATAGAACAGAAAAATGTTTTAATGCTTACTGTATGAGGCTGTCATTTACTGTTTAATTTCTTTATTTATGCTACATTCTACAACCGTCAAAGTTTCATAACGTTTAATTTACGTAATATAGAAATTCTAAACCTCCTGTTCCGCCCCTAAGCTTTCTTTATTATATTAAGTGGGTTTTCAAATGGCTACTAGAAGACGTAAGTGATTTATAATAGAGTTTCTAATCTCCATACGTTTATTATTGATTGCAGACCCACGATGTAATTCACTTCTGTCGATGCAGTAAAACAGCAAGTGTTTAGATATAACTTTTAATTTTTTATAACCAATTTAAACTACACACTGAAAGGGGATGTCAGAAATTTTTACATTTTTGCTACTTCATTAGCGAATATAATAACTAACATGAATTCAGCTCGTGGCATGTCTTTCCCAGTTCCACCATCTAATATAGTCTCACCAGTACTCAAATAATTAGTAAGGAAGTTAGGCATGTCTTGTTTTAATTTTATAGAACAGCATAAAATTCTTGAGGGAAGAAAATTTACCCATTTGATAGTTTGTACGAAAAGTACAGACATTTATTAGAATTCTAGTTACATAGCTCGTAGATTGGGATATACATTCAATATAGGCCCATTTTACCATTGCGTTATTTAAAATATGTCTTAACAATTCAACAAATAATCAAACGCAAATCATTTAACATACTATTCATTTTAATTTTTTTCGTGATTCAATAAAAAATGGATTTTCCTACATAAGCCGTCCCATGAATTGAGAAAA